>JANUWF010002261.1:0-1225315 GCA_026120185.1 Voacanga thouarsii | reverse complement strand
ATTGGCTGAAAATAGGAGAGAAGTTAGGATGGGTTTCCAAGAGAAATAAATCACCATGGTAGAACCTTCAATCCTACCTTCATGTTGATCATGGTTTTAATGAAGGAAAATCTGGAAAAAAAATCCAGCATTCTTGTCAGTCTAGCTTTCAAAAAGATTCAGCCAGTAATCCTAACCATATGCTACCAGAAAAATGGTCATTTCAAATGGCTTGAAGACTAAAAATTCTGTGCAAAATTCGGACTGCACAAACTGCACAAAACCAGGAAAATTTCCTGCACAATTCACTGCATTCTAAGCTGAAATTGAAGCTGTCTTTTGTCATTAATTCAGCCGAGGCACCCTCTGTTTTTCTCCAGGAAGGAAGCTAGAAAACCACCCTTAAAAGACCCTCAAACACTCCAAGAAAACTAGCTGCAAAATGGACTGAAGAAGTGCAGAAATTCTGCACAGAAAAATGCTGCAACCGTTCGCAGCTTTGAACATCATGGAACCAGAATTTTTCCAGCTTTGTTCTCTTCAAGCCCTGGCCGAAAACCACCTTTCAACCTCTGCAAATTGGACCTTGTTCAGCCATGGACTAAACACCATTAACCTCCACACTTACCTTGAGTACTTGGACTCCATAATCATACCTTAAAAACCTCCTAAGATCACTTTATCCAAAACTCATTTGAACTTCAAAAAAAATTCAAAATTCTTACTTCATTAAATCACTCTTGTATCAAGTTAGCAAACCAGAATTTTCTCTACCATTGTAAACTAAATTTCGGCCAGCCTTAGAGCTATATTAACCTTCATTCATTTCAGCAAAACCAAACAGGCCAGCCAGCACTATTGAAGAACAAGGAAACCTCTCTCCATCAAACACCATTAACATATCCTATACCTCAAACCACTCCTCAAATCACTCCATTTAAATTTCAAACAATCTGATTTTTCTCTCCCTCTCTAAGCTAAAACCGAAACCCCTGAATTCCCTAAACCAATCGGCTAGCACTCTCCAGAAATTCATCTAGCATTTTCCCTCAACTCTCTCCATTTTCACCAAGAACACTAAGAATACCAAGAACGCACACTACCTTTATTCCAGCCAAAGACTACTCTAAACACCTCCAATCCCTCTCAAAAACTCCAGAACACTCCTACATACTCCCTAGAGTTCATTTCTGGAATTTATAACATCAAGTCTCGAAAATAAAAATTAGCATTCGGATCAAAACCAGTTTTTTCCCTTGAAGTCTCAAGAACATCATCAAGGTAACCAAGAACAATTCTTTTGTTCATCTTCTTCTCTTCAATCTTTAACATATCATGCTAATGCTCTCTCTCTCTCTCTCTCTCTCCCTCTCTCTCACAGCCGAAATGGTTATGACAACCATGGCTATTTTCTCTCCTCCTCTATTGGACAATTCAAGACACTCAAGCGTGGACCTTCTTAAATCTTCATCGAAGTAATCATCAACCAAGTATTTTTCCTTAACCATTCTTTTAATTATGAATTCATGTCTGTTAAATATGGATAGGGAGAATAGAATATAAATAGGGAATTGAGTATATGCAAATGTATGAAGGGGTTGAGATTAGGACATGAGAGTGATTGATCATGTTTAAGCTATATGGATTTTCTTGTCAATCAATGTATGATCATCATGTCTTAAGAAAATTATGGATAGTTAAAGCATGTTAGATGAAATGACACCTTTGGGTGAATAGGATTTTCATGTTCTTATCTTTATTGAAGCCATGGTTATGATTATGCTTAGTAAAGATTTGTCATGTGATAGCATGTGTAGATTTAAGCCTATGTTCTTGAATGGATTAGTTTGTTGTTTGATGTTGGAGAATATGTTCATGAGTCTTATTAGTAGTAGGAAAATTATGATCATGATCTTGTTGATCCTAGGTTATTTTAATTAGCAGAATTTAGTATCCTAATTAAAATTATTACTATATTTTTCCTCCAAGATTTCGAAATTTCTAGGAAGCTTTGGAAATGGGGTATTAAATGATATATTGATATTTTACTAGTCAAGTAAATAATATTTTTCGTTAAAAATAATATATGCATATGTATAATATTAAATAAGATCTTTTTATATAAATACTATTAATAAATAAAATATTAATGACCTTGTAGGCCTATAGTCATAAATATTATTCATATTTAAATTTGTTTGTTACTTATTAAACAAAATTTAATCTAATTTATTTATTATTAATTTTATTTATTACTAATTATTTATTATCTATTTAAAAAATTGAAAATTAATTGTAAATTTATTATTTATTTAAGTAACATTATTTTTAAAATTACCATTTATTAATATTTAGGGCTTGGTATTATTCAATATTCAAACCTTAGCTTATTTATTAATAATAACGCTCAAGAATTATTATTTGAGTCTATAATTTATTAGCAATTATTTTAACTTATCAAACTAAACTTATCTTATAAAATTCTTTATCAGCTAGCCTTAAAGCTTAGGACATTAGGGTCGTGATTGTAATAAGTTAAACTATGATTATTTGTGTAAGTGAATTTAGCTTGAGTGTAACCTTATGTTTTGTGTTTACCCCAGGCGGGGTTAGGTCAGCCTTGGAAGACTTTTGAATTTGAGCAAGCAAATAATCAGGTAAGCTCCTGCATGGAATTTTGTGAAGACCAAAAATTACTGTGGCAAGCTAAACGCGATGTGTATGGAAATTCATGTTGTAAAGGCAATTAAGGACTATTTTCCCTATTTATTTCAGTCAAGCAAATCATTTGAAAATTAAACAAGCAGTTTTACACAAAATGCTAAACTTTTTCTAAAACCTAACTTTGACAAGAATTTTAGAACCCTTAATTGTTATTTCCAAATAAGGCAATGTATGATCTATTTTCTCCCAAGTGGGGCAATCAACGTTGAGTACTCAATAAGGGTAGACTATCAGGGCTAGTTTTAAAGGGTTAGGGTAAGTCTCTCAGTAGGTGGCCACCTCTGAGGGGTGAGTCCTCCCTGGATAGGATGCCAGTCTGGTAGATCATGCCGGTCTGAGCTAGCAAGTTTCAGTCTTGTGGACTGCGTGTTTCCGGAGTGGACAAATGGTAAGTTTGGGTGTAGAGATGGAGGAGTATTTCACCCGGTAGGCCGTACACCTACCTTTTGTCAGCTTGCACAAAGTGTCGCATTCTGACCGTTGCTTAGTCATGGGGCCCAACGTGTGGTAACCCATGGCTACTCATTTGAGTGGTTGTATTTATTATGCACACGTGTGGATTAAAAAGCAAAACACCACTCCTTTTTTTCAATACTTATTTAATGCTTGCCAGCACTTTCTCTTATGAAACTGTTACAACATGCATACATGAATTATTTTACCCGAAACACTCAAAGCACACACGGGCTTACTGAGATTTTTATCTCATCACCTCTTATACCATGTTTTCAGGTTGATTCGGCTGTGGAGGTCAATAGCTAGACTCGTTGCCTATGTTTTGAAGACTTTATGTTATTTTCTTTATGGATGTTTTGAGAGAGTATAGCAAACAATCTATTTTGGATTTGTTCCTATATTTATCTTTTGAGTTGTAATAAGTTTAATTTTAAACTATTTATTTTATTATATTATATGTGACCTAGTTATAAAGACCCCTTGTCCATTAGACGGGGTGACATCCCTGGCCCTATTGGGCCTAGGTAGTGGGGTGTTACAGTATCACCCCTTGTAGTTGTCTGAATGATCTAAATATCCAGGGCCCTGGGAAACATGACTTGGATGCTTACTTTAGGGTAGCTCCTTTGGAAAGTAGAAACATTCTAGAAAGTCGTGGATCATTGGACTAGAAGTCTAAGGATGGTAGATGTCATTTAGAGGGGTGTTAGTACACTTCTTCCTCTCAAAATGCATGGCGATGTATAATGGGGTATTTTAGTCATTTCACCTGTAGGTCGGAGACTTTATTAACGCAGCATTGTCCTTGGGGTCGAAATTTTTTTATGGTGATAGTAGAAAATATTTAAAATGAAAAATACAGCTATTTATATAGTAGGGGTATTTTGGTCATTTTAGTAGCCTAGACAATGTGTCTTTTTGGTCCTCGGAATAGCCTGTAAGTCCTAATTATTTTGGGTTGAGGAATTGGTCTCGGTTAAAGAGGATTTTATTTTATTCAAGAAGTCTAATTTATTATTGGATTGGAATAAAATAAATTGAGATAAATTTATTATCTGGTTTATTTGCTTAATTAATTATTCAGGGTCAGGGTCCAGTTTGAATAATTAGAAAATTAACCTGGGCTTAAACTAGAGGGAAATAATTAATAGTTAATTATTTATTGGGTTATTTATATAAGCCCAAGAAATAAATAATTAATGTTTAATTATTTTTGTTTCATTTGGGCTCATTAATTATTTATTGGGTTATTTCTACAAACCCAGGAAATAAATAATTAATATTTATTATTTTGGTCTTTTTGGGTCTAAGAAAAATAATAAATATTATTTTGGCCTAATAGCCTGGACCATAGGGTTTTTTCCAAATATGGTTCAGAAGAGTTTAGGGTTAAGCCAAACTTACTCTGTTGATAATATCCAGATGTTTGAAATATAATATCCCGGGAATATTGTTATCAGAAATAAAAAACCTAGTTTTTAAGCTTAAGGACTCACGCCTCTCTGTGAAAAAAAAAACTAATTTTTTTCCCCAAACTCTCTCTCTCTCTCTTTCTTGTGACCTCTTTTTCTCTTGTCTCTCTATTTCTTGTGACCTCTTTTTCTCTTGTCTTTCTCTTTCTTGTGACCTCTTTTCTCTTGTTCTTGGTTTTTTGCTAATCAATAGCAAGATAATCAAGAACGTTGAGACTTCTCCTTCTCGCCTTTGTTTCACCAACAAGGATTGAGGCAGTGGAATATTCTGAAATCCGAAAAGCTTGGCGTTCATGCAAATAAGGCGAAGTAGGAGGTTAGCGGGATTTCAACCGGAAGCTTTATCGAGCAAGGTAGAAAGAGCTGTCCCTGTGGTTCAATCCATTCTTCCACAGCCTAAGAGGTTTAAGGCACGCAGAGGTATGGTGTGAATCCCCGGTCAAAACCAACCTTAGAGTAAGGGGGTTGGGATGCATATCATATTTTATTTCATGGTTAAATATATTTTTGCATATGATTTTTATGTGTTTTGGATTCGAGTTTTATTGTCTTGAAGTCTTGTTGGTGAGTATTGTGTGAGAAGGGCAAGATGGTAATTTTTGCTCGAGGTGAAAATAGGGAGATAGCCTGTGGATTGAATAGAAAATAATTTTCTAGTGAAAATATCAACAAGAGTTGTTGTGGTGTAGTGGTTAGAGCTTTGGAATTAATTCTTGAGGTATTGGGTTCAAATTCCATCATAGAAGCTTTAACTAGATTAAATTTTATTTTTGCTTAGTGGAGGAAATTTCGGTCTTAGGAGCTTAGAGTAAGGTAGGGATGATGTCCTAAGAGAGACATGCTAGGAGTATTCTCATTCCACTCTTTTGCCATACTCGAATTTCCTAAAGGGAATTCTTGTTCCCTTGATCTTTGGTTTTCCTTAGGTTTCAACTTCTTAGTTTTATGAAGATGTTCTATCCATTTTCTTTCCAGAAATTTCAATAAAATGCTGTGATCTTGTGGGATCAAAATGCCCTAGTAAAAGGCTTCTCATGGTCTGAAAAATGTGGAAGAATGGTGGGGAATTCCAAGGGGAAAAATCCCTCGAGTAAGCTTGCTGAAATTTCACTCTAGACTAGTTCATCTTCCTTCATGGCATGAGCTGAAATTTCCCAGCTTGTTGTACCTTCAAAATGTCGAAATTTTTAGCTAACATTCCCTCCCAAACTAATCTTTAGGATTAGTTTGAAACCAAAAATTCTTGACCAATTTCGGACTGCTCAAAGCTGGAGCAAAACAGGAAAAAATTCCTGAACGAAAAACAGTTTTGAGAGTCCAAAACCAAGCTGTTTTCTTCCAAATCTTTTTCAATACCTTAGCCATGTTTTTCCTTCATGAAGAAGGGTAGAATCCAGCCTTGAATACCCCTGAAATTCCCTTCAAAACTCGCTGTAAATTAGCTGGAAGTGGCAGCCAAAAATTTGCCTAGAAAAATTCCTGTTCAGCGAAATGCTGGGCACTCCAAATTTCCAGCTTTGTTTCCTATTTTTCTTCTGGCCAAAACACCAACCTTAATCTGTCAAAACCTTCCTAAAACCTCCATTAACAGAGCTCCATTGTTTCCCTCAAGCTTCTGTACGAAATTCAGCAATAGCCCTGCAATTTAGCATGATTGGTTTCCAAAATTCCAGCCATCCTTGTTTAGCAACCTTCCATAATATCTTACTCAAATGACCAGACATCTTCTTCAGCATTGTGCACCTTAGTTTCAGCCACCATAAGCCACCTTGAATCAGCTTTAATTCCTCAGAAAATCTGCTCAACCAGTCGGCCATATGAGACCTTCAAAGCTCTCCAAATTATCAAGATATCCTAGAATATTTAGTTTCCAAATTCACTTCCTAAAAATATTCTCCAAGGATTGTGACAACTAACCCTTCCTTTTCTCTTCCAAATCAGAGAAACAACTCCCTAAACCCTACAGAAATTCGGCCAGCCCTATCCCTCACAAAATTCGGCAGCTGCACAAGAACCACCTCTCGAAATCTCTCAATCTCCAAGAACACACACATTACACCAAGAACACCTACCTCTTCCCTACACTTAATACCCCTCCAAACCATCTCAAATCCTCTAAAAAACTTCCAGATTTGGCCTACTCACTGCTGTGAGTCCATCAACACCGTTATTAACATCAAATTCCTCAAATCATCTTGCTACTTCGGATCAAAAGCAAAAATTTTTGTGAAGGACAAGAACATCTTCAAGGTAAATTTACTCTATCAACTTCATCTTCTCCAAACATAATCTCAAGTGAGAACCTATGTGAATAAACATACTAATGATCTCTTCTTCTTCTCTCTCTCTTTCTCTCTCTCTCTCTCTCTTTCACGGCCGAAACTCCTCTCCCTTGGCCGGATGACTTCTTCTCCATAATCATGCTCTCGCCATCTCTTTTGGACAAAGTTAGACACCTAGGAGTTGAGATCTACTCTAAACTCCTTCAAGGCGTTCATCAACCAAGTAAGTACCATCAATCCTTCTTTTAAACTCTAGAAGCATGTCTCTAGGGTGATAATGATAATAGGTGGATGGTGATAGGATTTGAGTATATATATATATATATATATTGTTGAGATTGAAGTATGAATATATGTATGATTGTGAAGGAGATGGGATTTATGCATGGAAGGATTGTCTTGGATGATTATATGATGATTTGAGGTTGATGCATGTCATAAGTAGTATATGTGATGAAGTATGCTAGAGATTATGTCACCTTTGGTGAATAGGGTTTATATTCATGATGGATTAATATTGAAGCCATGATCATATTTATGCTAGTAGGGGTTAGATCATGTGTTGATAAATTGAGATCTATGCTTGTATGCATGATTTGGATGATTTGATGAATTAAATGATTGTGTATGTATTGATTGTGGTTAGCCATAGGAATTTGATCATGATCTAGTTGTCCTCAAACAAATTTTTACTTCATGAATAAAATATTCAACAAAATAATTTCTCTTAGTATTTTCGAAAAAAAAAAAAACCCTAGGAAGGGTAGATTTTGATTGTCATATATATAAAGGATATTTTAGTCAAACAAATAATGATTTTTGCTAGAAAAATAATATATATATATATATATGTATGTATATGTTACTTAATATAATGAGATTAATTAAAACCTTTATGAAAACAATTACAATTAGTAGAATATATATTACTAAAAATTTAACTATTATCTTCTAATCAAAACTCCTTAAGAATTTATTCAATATTGTTCAAGTGAGACTCATTAAATTTATTTTCAACTAATTTTAGCTACCAATTATTTTCTAACAACTAAATTATTAATAAATCAATATTTTATTTAATACTACCTAGAACTCTTGATCAAATAAACTCTAAATTTTTCCTAACAAGATTTAAGCTTTCAACTTATTAAATTTATTTACCAAACCATTAATTATTTTAAATAATTGTGCTAGGCTCAACTCTTAAACCTATTTACTTATTGTTTAACCTTAAAGCTTGGGACACTAGGATCATGGTAGTAGTAAGTTGAGTCGATTTAAAATTAAGGAAGTAGTTTGTGGCTTGAAATTGATTGTGATTTGTATTTGCCCATGTGGGGTTAGGCCTGCCGTTGGAGACCTTGTTATTGTGAGCAAGAATCGGTAAGCTCCTCGCATAAAACCCGTTTGATGCAAAATGTTTATTATGGCAAGCCAAGTGTAGAGTGCATGGACACTCATTTATGTAAAGGCAATTGAGGGTTAAATCCTTTCTTATTTCAAACATTTGAATTATTTAAAAGCCAATGAGCAGATTTACTCAAACTCAAACTCTTTCTAAAACTCGATTTTGTTAAAGACTTTGGAAAACCCATAAATTGCCATTTTCATGTGGAACAGTGTTTTGTTCATTTTATCCCAAGTGGGAAACGTCGTTGAGTACTCAATAAGGGTGGACTACTAGGACTAGTCTTTGAAGGGTTAGGGTAAGTCTCTCAGCAGGTGGCCACCTCTCGAGGGGTGAGTCCTTCCTGGATAAGATGTCGATCCAGTGAGTCGTGCCGGTCCGAGCTAGCAGCTTGTTTTCGACCAAGTGATCGTGGTTTGCCGGAATGGACACTCGGTTGTTGTTTGGGTATAGAGAAGGAGGAGTATCTTGCCCAGTAGGCCGATCACCTACTTTTGTCGGCCTGCACAAAGTGTCGGCATTCTGACCGGTTATGGGGCCCAACGTGTGGTAACCCATATCCCTTTCTTTCGAGTGGTTGATTTTATTACTTATGTATGGCTGGAAAAGCCAAAACGCCACTCTTATTTTTGACTAATGTTATTGCTTGCCAATATTTCTCTTATAAAGGTTTCACACTTTGCATCCACGAACTGTTTTCACTAAACACCCGAAGCACACACGGACTTACTGAGATTTCTGTCTCACCACCATTTTATCATGATTTCAGGTCCATCCTGCTGTGGGCATGAGTAGCTATATATTGTCTGCTTTGGAAGAATTTTCTGAGGATTTATTTTGTGTAATGTTGGGAGAGCTGAGAGCGGATGAATTTTTATTATGGATTTGTTTTGAGTATTCTTGGATTTATTATTATTTCTTTTGGGTTGTAATAAATTTTAAGTTGAAGTATCATTTTATTTCCGCTATTATATTTGTGTGTCCTAGTTATAAAGACCCCTTGTCCTTTGGACTGGGCGACATCCCCAGCCCCGGCGGGCCTAGGTAGCGGGGTGTTACAAGTGGTATCGTAGACTAGGTTATAGGCAAATATTGATGATATATGTTTTATTTATTTAAGTTTAAATCTTAGCTAACCTATCTTGTTGATGCTCGTAGGATGGTTAGACCGCTTAGGACAAGCAAGGAAAGGGCAAGCAGTGGCACCCGCCTTACTATCTTGACCAGGAGGACCTTCCCGTTCCCCGACCTGCCCTCACCAGCTTGTCCCTATGGTGGATAACAAGTGATGATGAGATTGACCTTATGGAGGATAGCAAGTGAGGACGAGGTCCAGATCCTAGAGCCACCTCCAATCCCGATGATAGACATAAGCTCTGACAGTGAGGATGAGGTGATGATAGTGGAGCCTGAACCCCACCCTCCTAATCCTGAGGTGGATTTAGCAACAGATAGTGATGACCCGGGGGAGATAGACTATGAGTCTCCACCTAGGCCTTTCTTCATCCCTTCCTTCAGCCGAGTTGAGCCCGGTGAAAGCTCTAGGCGCCCTAGAAAGGAACCAATAGAGGGATTTGCTAGCGAGGATGGGGTGGATTTTTCCAAGAACACTGGAGGTTGGTTGTATGAGGCCGATGATGAGGGTTCGGATGAGGATTAGAGAGTTGGGAGTTATTTTACTTGGATGATTATTTAATTACTATCTTTCGAGAACTAGTTTGTCAAAGATTTTCAATTCTATGTTCTGTTCACAATTTTGGATTTATGCAAGTCAATTTTTGAAATCAAAATTATAAGCAATCCTTTAAATAAGTTTGCATATGATTTCTTTCTACTCACACTTAACCATGCATGTACGAACAACTAAAATGATTTGATGCTTGAGTGCATTCACTTGACATCTGGGGTATTGTTTAGAATGGCACCCAAGCGTCGTGCAGCTTCTTTAGCTAGAAGGATTCCGGAGGCAGACCATGTAGCACCGGAAGTTGAAACTGAGCAGATGCAATCACCCAATTCGGGTAATGGACGAAGTGATCCTGAGATGGGAATGGGGACGGATGCCCCAGCTGATGTGTCAATGGGCCAGGCACTCGGTAAGGTGGCCGAGATTCTTCAGACTTTGGCCGAGCGGAGGAACCCTAGAGGGGAAGACGAGGCGTTAGAGAAGTTCTTGAAATTCCAACCGCCCATCTTTATGGGTGAAGCCGAACAAGATCAGAAGGCCGAACAATGGGTCGAGCAAATGGAGGACATTTTTGCAATGCTCCAGTACTCGGAGGAGCGGATGGTTAAGTTTGTAGCTTTTCGATTGAGAGGGCCAGCTCGGGCATGGTGGCAGCGAGTCCAAGAGGACTGGGTGGTGGATGAGCAAGAATGGGCATAGTCCAACTTCGTTGAAGCCTTCAGGGCTGAGTACATTCCAGTATAGATTGTGGAGAAGTGGGAGGATGAATTTCAGAATCTGAGACAGGGGAGCATGTCAGTGGCTCAATATGCGGCGCGATTCACGCAATTGTCTAAATACTGCCGAAGATTGGTGGATACCGAGCAGAATAGGACGAGGCAGTTCATCAAAGGGCTAAGACCGGAACTAAGGAGAGCAGTGGCACCTGCTCCACCGACAACTTACTCGGGGGCTGTGGACGCGGCTACTCGCACGGAGAATGAGGACCGCAGCAGGATGGCGGCCAAGCCTTTCCAACCACCAGGACAACCGTAGGGACATTTCCCGAGGCCGCAACCCCACAAGCGCCCTGCCAATCATCAATGGCAAAATCGGGGAAAGCAGGCCCGGACAGCACCAACTGGACCTGCACCAAATCTCCCATCATGCAGGCAGTGTGGGAAGAAGGGCCACACCGAGAGAAACTGTTGGTCCAAGGGCAGAGATAGAAAATGCTATCATTGCGGTGACTCGAACCATCTGAGGAGCACCTGCCCCAAGTTGCACCGGGTCGGGCAAGGAAACTCGGCTCAGAACCCGGGGCCCAACCGACCCAATGCCACTAGAGCATCCGGGAGTGGAGCACCGAAGCCACAAGTGAAGGCCAAGCTATTCGTGCTCAATAGAGAGGAAGTTGGAGCCGCTGCAGCGGTGGTAGAAGGTACGTTCACTATTCAAGAACGTTCCGTTAATACTTTGATTGATCCTAGCTCTACTTATTCATATATAAACAAGTTGTGTGCTTGTCATTTGGGTTGGGATAGAGTGGAGCTACCCTTCATTTTAGAAGTAAGCACACCTTTGGGGAAAATGGTGCAAGCGGATCGGTATGTGAAGGATTGTAATGTTAAAGTAGGGAGAGAAAACCTGGAGGGAGATTTGATTGTGTTAGACATTGAGGACTATGACTTGATTTTGGGGATGGACTGGTTAGCCAAACATGGGGCTAGGGTAGACTGTAAAAATAAATCAGTTCAGTTCGTCAGGCCGGGTTATGATGTGTTAGAATTTAATGGCAAGAGAGTGAAAGAGCTGAAGTACTTGATTGCGGGGGCTAAGGCACGGAAATTGTTGAGGCAAGGTTGTCAAGGTTATCTGGCTTACGTGATAAACAAGCCGAAGGACCAGTGCACTCTGGAGGACACCGAAGTGGTAAGGGACTTTCCCGATGTGTTCCTGGCAGAGCTTGACTCTCTACCTCCCGACCGAGAGGTGGAATTCACTATCGACTTAATTCCGGGGGCGGAACCAGTATCACGGACTCCGTACCGAATGGCACCGGCAGAATTGAAGGAATTGAATGAGCAGTTAGAAGAGTTGGTGGGTCAAGGTTACATCCGACCCAGCACGTCACCTTGGGGAGCGCCTGTACTATTTGTGAAGAAAAACGATGGGACCTTGAGGCTATGCATCGACTACCGAGGGCTGAACAATTTGATGATTAAGAACAAGTACCCCCTCCCACTGATTGACGAGCTGTTTGATTAGCTACAAGGATCCAGTTACTATTCCAAGTTGGATCTGAGGTAAGGTTACTACCAGGTGCGGATAAGAGAAGACGATATTCCCAAGACAGCCTTTAACACCCGCTATGGACATTACGAGTTCGTGGTGATGCCGTTCGGGGTAACTAATGCTCCAGCAGTATTCATGGACCTGATGCACCGAGTATTCTGACCCTATCTGGATAAGTTTGTGGTGGTCTTCATCGACGATATTTTGATATACTCCAAGAGTTCGAAGGAGCATGCAGAGCATCTGAGGCTCGTGCTGGAGAAACTGCGGGAGCACAAGCTGTACGCGAAGTTCAGCAAGTGTGAATTCTGGTTAGACAGTGTGGTATTCCTTAGTCATGTGATGACCAAGGAAGGAATTAAGGTAGATCCGGCCAAGGTTGAAGCGGTAGCAGACTGGAAGCAGCCAGAGAATATTACCGAGATCCGGAGTTTCTTAGGGTTGGCGGGGTACTACCGAAGGTTTATCAAGAGATTCTCGACGGTCGCATCACCAATGACCCGTTTGTTGAGGAAGGATGTTCCATTTGTGTGGAACGAAAAATAAGAGAAAAGTTTCCAAGAATTAAAGAAGAGACTGATGACAGCACCGGTATTAAGTCTATCGGATGAAGGCAAACCTTATGTGCTGTACACCGACGCTTCGAAGGAAGGACTGGGGGCGGTGTTGATGCAAGACAAAAAAGTGATTGCTTATGCATCTCACAAGTTGTGACCTCATGAAGTGAACTACCCCACTCATGATCTGGAGCTGGCAGCAATAGTGTTCGCCCTAAAGAAATGGCGACACTACTTGTATGGAGCCGAATATGAGGTGTTCACCGACCATAAGAGTCTGAAGTATATCTTCACCTAAAAGGATATGAACATGAGGCAGCGAAGGTGGATGGAATTCTTGGAGGAATACCGTTGTCCGATCAACTACCATCCCGGGAAGGCCAACATTGTGGCGGACGCCTTGAGCAAAAAAGTTGGAATGGCCAGACTGAAGGTGCAGGAAATGCAAGTAGTTCAGGACGTATTGGACAGAAGGGTGGAAGTGCGAGACAAAAGAATTGTCATCAGCAACTTGAAGTTGGTGCCGAATTTGAAGCAAGAAATAGTGGAGGCTCAGCAAAGCAACGCCGAGTTTCAAATCTTCAAGGATAAGGAGCTTAAGCGACCAGACAGTGAATTCCATCAAGATGAAGCGGGAATTTTCCATTTCAGAGATCGATTGTGTGTACCCGGGGAGCCGCAATTGAAGGATAGAATTTTGGAGGAGGCACATAAGAGCAAGTACGCCATTCATCCGGGGGAGGCCAAAATGTATCAGGATTTGAAGAGAGCTTATTGGTGGCCCGGACTGAAGCAAGATGTGGTCAAGTACGTTTCGACCTGTCTCACCTGCCAGAAAGTTAAAGCGGAGTATAAGAAGTCAGTAGGACTATTGCAGTCATTGCCTGTGTCGGAATGGAAGTGGGAGGAGGTGACTATGGACTTTGTCACCGGACTCCCCATGTCAAAGACTCAGAAGGATGCCATATGGGTAGTGGTGGATCGACTGACCAAGTCGGCCTATTTCATACCGATAAATGTGAGGGATTCCATGGAGAAGCTGGCTCAGACTTATGTTCGAGAGATAGTCCGACTTCATGGAGTACCTTCGAGCATTGTATCCGACCGAGACCCGACGTTTACTTCTCGTTTTTGGTAAAAGTTCCAGGAGGCGATGGGATCGAATTTGAAATTCAGTACGACGGCGCATCCGCAGATTGATAGGCAATCAGAAAGGGTGATCCAAATATTAGAAGATATGTTGAGAGCCTGCGTCTTGAATTTCGGGGATAAGTGGATCGAGTGTGTGTCGTATGCTGAGCTATCATATAATAATAGCTACCAAGCCTCAATTGGGATGGCACCATATAAGGCTTTGTATGGGCGCAAGTGTCAGGTACCGTTGTATTGGAGTTGGAGGGAAGATGGTCATGTGAGCAAAACCGGAGAGGTCTGTGTCCAAGAAATGTTGGATAAAGTGAAACTGATTCGAGAAAGGTTAAAGGCGGCTCAAAGCCGACAGAAGAGCTATGCGGACAATCGGCGAAGGGATCTAGAATTTCAAGTTAGGGATTGCGTATTTCTGAAGCTGACTTCGAATAGGGGAATATTGAAGCATCCGAAAGGCGAAAAGTTGAATCTGAGGTATTTGGGCCGTTTCTCATTAAGGAAAGAATTGGACCAGTAGCTTACCGATTAGACTTGCCGGATGAGTTGACGGGAATCCACGATGTGTTCCATGTGTCACAATTGAAGAACTATAATGCGGATCCCGGTCATGTATTGAATTATGAGCCATTGGTGTTACAGCCAGATCTGAGCTACGTGGAGAAGCCTATACGGATATTGGACCGCAGTGTCAAAACCCTGCCAAATAAGCAGATACCGATGGTTAAGATTCAGTGGGAGCACCATGGCATGCAGGATGCCACATGGGAATCAGAAGAATGGGTTAAGCGGAAGTATCCCGAGTTGAAATAGAGGTATGCTTGAATTTCGGGACGAAATTCTTCTAAGGAGGGGAGGATGTGAAACCCCGGTTAAAACCAACCTTAGAGTAAGGGGGTTGGGATGCATATCATATTTTAATTCATGGTTAAATATATTTTCTTATGATTTTTATGTGTTTTGGATTCGGGTTTTATTTTCTTGAAGTCTTGTTGGTGAGTATTGTGTGAGAGGGGCAAGATGGTAATTTTTGCCTGAGGTGAAAATAGGGAGATAACCTGTGGATTGAATAGAAAATAATTTTCTAGTGAAAATATCAACAAGAGTTGTTGTGGTGTAGTGGTTAGAGCTTTGGAATTAATTCTTGAGGTCTAGGGTTCAAATTCCACCATAGAAGCTTTAGCTAAATTAAATTTTATTTTTGCTTAGTGGAGGAAATTTCGGTCTTAGGAGCTTAGAGTAAGGTAGGGATGATGTCCTAAGAGAGACATGCTAGGAGTATTCTCATTCCACTCTTTTGCCATACTCGAATTTCCTAAAGGGAATTCTTGTTCCCTTGATCTTTGGTTTTCCTTAGGTTTCAACTTCTTAGTTTTATCAAGATGTTCTATCCATTTTCTTTCCAGAAATTTCAGTAAAAAGCTGTGATATTGTGGGATCAAAATGCCCTAGTAAAAGGCTTCTCATGGTCTGAAAAATGTGGAAGAACGGTGGGAAATTCCAAGGGGAAAAATCCCTCTAGTAAGCTTGCTGAAATTTCACTCTAGACTAGTTCATCTTCCTTCATGGCATGAGCTGAAATTTTCCAGCTTGTTGTACCTTCAAAATGTCAAAATTTTTAGCTAACATTCCCTCCCAAATGCTGCCAAAAAAATGATCTTTAGGATCAGTTTGAAACCTGAAAATTCTTGACCAATTTCGGACTGCTCAAAGCTGGAGCAAAACAAGAAAAAATTCCTGTACGAAAAACACTTTTGAGAGTCCAAGACCAAGCTGTTTTCTTCCAGATCCTGTTCAGTACCTTAGCCATGTTTTTCCTTCATGAAGAAGGCTAGAAACCATTCTTGAATACCCCTGAAATTCCCTTCAAAACTCACTGCAAATTGGCTGGAAGTGGCAGCCGAAAATTTGCCTAGAAAAATTCCTGTTCAGCGAAATGCTGGGCACTCCAAATTTCCAGCTTTGTTTCCTATTTTTCTTCTGGCCAAAACACCAACTTTAATCTGTCAAACCCTTTCTTAAACCTCCATTAACAGAGCTCCATTGTTTCCCTCAAGCTTCTGCACGAAATTCAGCAATAGCCCTGCAATTTAGCATGATTGGTTTCCAAAATTCCAGCCATCCTTGTTTAGCAACCTTCCATAATATCTTACTCAAATGACCAGACATCTTCTTCAGCATTATGCACCTTAGTTTCGGCCACCATAAGCCACCTTGAATCAGCTTTAATTCCTCAGAAAAGCTGCTCAACCAGTCAGCCATAGGAGACCTTCAAAGCTCTCCAAATTATCAAGATATCCTAGAATATTTAGTTTCCAAATTCACTTCCTAAAAATATTCTCCAAGGATTGTGACAACTAACCCTTCCTTTTCTCTTCCAAATCAGAGAAACAACTCCCTAAACCATACAGAAATTCGGCCAGCCCTATCCCTCACAAAAATTCGGCAGCTACACAAGAACTACCTCTCGAAATCTCTCAATCTCCAAGAATACACACACACTACACCAAGAACACCCACCTCTTCCCTACACTTAATACCCCTCCAAACCATCTCAAATCCTCTCAAAAACTTCCAAATTTGGCCTACTCACTGCTTTGAGTCCATCAACACCATTATTAACATCAAATTCCTCAAATCATCTTGCTACTTCGGATCAAAAACAAAAATTTCTGTCAAGGACAAGAACATCTTCAAGGTAAATTTACTCTATCAACTTCATCTTCTCCAAACATGATCTCTAGTGAGAACCTATATGAATAAACATACTAATGATCTCTTCTTCTTCTTCTTCTTCTTCTTCTTCTTCTTCTTCTTCTTCTTCTTCTTCTTCTTCGTCTTCTTCTTCTTCTTCTTCTTCTCTCTCTCTCTCTCTCACGGCCGAAACTCCTCTCCCTTGGTCGGATGACTTCTTCTCCATAATCATGCTCTCGCCATCTCCTTTGGACAAAGTTAGACACCTAGGAGTTGAGATCTACTCTAAACTCCTTCGAGGTGTTCATCAACCAGGTAAGTACCATCAATCCTTCTTTTAAACTCTAGAAGCATGTCTCTAGGGTGATAATGATAATAGGTGGATGGTGATAGGATTTGAGTATATATATATATATATATATATATATATATTGTTGAGATTGAAGTATGAATATATGTATGATTGTGAAGGATATGGGATTTATGCATGGAAGGATTGTCTTGGATGATTATATGATGATTTGAGGTTGATACATGTCACAAGTAGTATATGTGATGAAGTATGCTAGAGATTATGTCACCTTTGGTAAATAGGGTTTATATTCATGATGGATTAATATTGAAGCCATAATCATATTTATGCTAGTAAGGGTTAGATCATCTGTTGATAAATTGAGATCTATGCTTGTATGCATGATTTGGATGATTTGATGAATTAAAGGATTGTGTATGTATTGATTGTGGTTAGCCATAGGAATTTGATCATGATCTAGTTATCCCCAAACAAATTTTTACTTCATGAATAAAATATTCAATAAAATAATTTCTCTTAGTATTTTCGAAAAAAAAAAACCCTAGGAAGGGTAGATTTGGATTGTCATATATATAAATGATATTTTAGTAAAAAAAATAGTGATTTTTGCAAGAAAAATAATATATATATATGTATGTATATATTACTTAATATAATGAGATCAATTAAAGCCTTTATGAAAATAATTACAATTAGTAGAATATATATTACTAAAAATTTAACTATTATCTTCTAATCAAAACTCCTTAAGAATTATTTAATATTGTTCAAGTGAGACTCATTAAATTTATTTTCAACTAATTTTAGCTACCAATTATTTTCTAACAACTAAATTATTACTAAATCAATATTTTATTTAATACTACCTAGAACTCTTGATCAAATAAACTCTAAATTTTCCCTAACAAGATTTAAGCTTTCAACTTATTAAATTTATTTACCAAACCATTAATTATTTTAAATAATTGTGCTAGGCTCAACTCTTAAACCTATTTACTTATTGTTTAACCTTAAAGCTTGGGACACTAGGATCATGGTAGTAGTAAGTTGAGTTGATTTAAAATTAAGGAAGTAGTTTGTGGCTTGAAATTGATTGTGATTTGTAATTGCCCATGTGGAGTTAGGCCTGCCCTTGGAGACCTTGTTATTGTGAGCAAGAATCAGGTAAGCTCCTGCATAAAACCTGTTTGATGCAAAATGTTTATTATGGCAAGCCAAGTGTGGAGTGCATGGACACTCATTTATGTAAAGGCAATTGAGGGTTAAATCCTTTCTTATTTCAAACATTTGAATTATTTAAAAGCCAATGAGCAGATTTACTCAAACTCAAACTCTTTCTAAAACTGATTTTGTTAAAGACTTTGGAAAACCCATAAATTGCCATTTTCATGTGGAACGGTGTTTTGTTCATTTTATCCCAAGTGGGAAACGTCGTTGAGTACTCAATAAGGGTGGACTAATAGGACTAGTCTTTGAAGGGTTAGGGTAAGTCTCTCAGTAGGTGGCCACCTCTGAGGGGTGAGTCCTTCCCGGATAAAATGTCAGTCAAGTGAGTTGTGCCGGTCTGTGCTAGCAGTTTGTTTTCAGTCAAGTGATTGTGGTTTTCTGTAATGGACACCCGGTTGTTGTTTGGGTATAGAGAAGGAGGAGTATCTTGCCCAGTAGGCCGATCACCTATTTTTGTCAGTCTGCACAATGTGTCGGCATTCTGACCGGTTATGGGGCCCAACGTGTGGTAACCCATATCTATTTCTTTCGAGTGGTTGATTTTATTACTTATGTATGACTGGAAAAGCCAAAATGCCACTCTTGTTTTTTACTAATGTTATTGCTTGCCAGTATTTCTCTTATAAAGGTTTCACACTTTGCTTCCACGAACTGTTTTCACTAAACACCCGAAGCACACACGAACTTACTGAGATTTCTGTCTCACCACCATTTTATCATGAGTTTAGGTCCATCCTGCTGTGGGCATGAGTAGCTATATATTATCTACTTTGGAAGAATTTTCTGAGGATTTATTTTGTGTAATGTTGGTAGAGCTGAGAGCAGATGAATTTTTATTATGGATTTGTTTTGAGTATTCTTGGATTTATTATTATTTCTTTTGGGTTGTAATAAATTTTAAGTTGAAGTATCAATTTATTTCCGCTATTATATTTGTATGTCCCAGTTATAAAGACCCCTTGTTCTCTGGACGGGGCGACATCCCTGGCCCTGGCGGGCCTAGGTAGTGGGGTGTTACATATGGTCTAAATGCTTCCATGCTGCTATTGTTCTTCGGTTTTTTATTCTCTGTTTTTTTTCGTTTCCAGAAGCATGCTACTCTGTTTTTTTTTTCAAACGTACACAAACAATTTTTGAAAATAAAATCTTTTGTTAAAACATTTGATTTTTACATCAGAAACTTAGTCCAAGAGGACATATTTTCCAACAATCTCCCATTTGCACTCTAAGACTAAGTAAGTCCGTAGGTGCCCACCCCTATAGCGTCTAAGTGTCTTTTGAAGACTCTCTTAGCTAAAGGCTTGGTGAATGGATTTACTAGATTGTTCTCAGAGGCAATCTGTTCCACCACGACTTCCCATCTCTAGATGAAATCTCAGATCAGGTAGTACTTCCTCTCGATGTGTTTCCCCTTCTTGTGGTTCCAGGGTTCTTTAGATTGTGATACTGCTCCAGTGTTGTCACAATACATCACAATTGGCCTGTCCATGTATGTCACGACTCCAAGTTCTGAAAGGAACTTCCAGAGCCAGACTGCTTCCTTGGATGCCTTCGAAGCTACCACATACTCAGCTTCCATGGTTGAGTCATGAATGTAAGATTACTTGATACTTCTCCATGACATAGCTCCTCCAGACAAGGTGAAGATATATCCATTAGTGGATTTTCTCTCATCCTTATCCGCCTAGAAATCCGAGTCTGTGTAACCTGTAGGAACCAAGTCGTCAGCCCTGTAAACCAGCATATAATCTCTCGTTCCCTTGAGGTACTTCAGTATATGCTTTACAGATTGCCAATGAACCTCCCTAGGGTTTGACTGATATCTGCTAACCAAGCCTACGGCAAAGCAGATATCTAGCCTAGTACACAACATGGCGTACATGAGACTTCCCACAGCCGAAGCGTAGGGAATCCTACTCATTCTGTCCTTTTCTTCTTGAGACTTAGGACAGTCCCTTGAAGAAAATGACAACTCATGTCTGCAAGGAATTAGGGTTCCCTTGCATAAGTCCATCCTATACCTAGCCTGCATCTTGTCAATGTATGCCTCTTGGGATAATCCTAACATTCTCTACTTTCTATTTCTAAGAAGTCTAATCCTGAGAATGTAGCTAGCTTCTCCCAAGTCCTTCATACTAAATTGACTAGACAACCAAACCTTTATAGATGACAATGACCCTACATCATTTCCAATGAGTAGAATGTCATCCACATACAAGACAAGAAAAACTACATTAATGCCTTCAAGTTTCCTGTATACGCATGGTTCATCCTCATTTTGAACAAAACGATAAGACTTTCCAGTCTCATCAAAATGAATGTTCCATGGTCTTGATGCCTGCTTAAGTCCATAAATGGGCTTCTTAAGCTTGCAAACCATATATTCTTGGCCTTCAGCAATAAAGCCTTCCGGTTGGGACATATAGATGTCTTCACTAAGATGGCCATTCAAAAATGCCATCTTGACATCCATTTGTCATATCTCGTAGTCATAGTGACATGCGATGGTAAGGAGGATGTGGATGGATTTAAGCATGGCTACCGGGGAAAAAGTTTCTTCATAGTCGATACCCTCTTTCTGAGTATACCCTTTTGTCAGAAGCCTAGCTTTGAAGGTTTCCACCTTCTCATCCGCTCCTCTCTTTCTCTTGTATACCCACTTACACCCTATGGGTTTTATCCCTTCAGGTAAAGCTACAAGATCCCAAACCTGATTGAAGTACATAAACTCAATCTTGGCTTTCATTGCTTCATGCCACAGATTTGCATCGGCATCAGCAATAGCCTCCTCATATCTAGTGGGGTCTTGTTCTTGATGGTTGGAGACTAGCTCGAAAGCTTCTCCAGTCCATCTCTCCGGAACCCTAGACACTCTCCCACTACAACGAGGCTCCATTTATACAGGCTCTTAAGGCTGTGCCTCTTCTTGTTCCACAATCGGATCAGAAGAAGTTGCTTCCGAAGATAACTTCTCCTTCAGTTCCAACCTAGTTGAACCTTTCCTGGAAGTACTTTGATCATCCTCTAGGTATCTAGCATTAGTACTAACCAGTATCTTCTTTTTCTTAGGATGAGAAAAGTAACCACCCTTTGTCCCTTTTGGATGCCTAAAAAAATAGCATAATTCTGATCTTGGTTCCAACTTGTCTTCCTTGACCAGTACATAAGTTGGACAACCTCATATTTTGAGATGATTCAGACTTGGCTTACGCCCAGTCCACATCTCATAGGGAGTCCTAGGTACTGACTTGGAAGGCACTAAGTTCAGAATATATGCCGCTATTTCTAGGGCATATCCCCAAAAGGACACTAGAAAAGTAGCATGAGACATCATGCTTCGGACCATTTCCATCAATGTCATGTTCCTTCTTTCAGCTACTTCGTTCAGTTGAGGTGTTCCCGGCACAAAGAGCTGGGATACTATCTCATGATGTACCATGTAGTCCTTGAAATTACTAAGGAGGTACTCTCCACTACGATCCGATCGTAAAGTCTTAATCAATTTACCTATCCGATGCTCCGTTTCAGCCTTAAACTCTTTGAACTTGTCAAAGGAGTCAGACTTGCGTCTCATCAGGTAAACATTACCAAACCTTGTACAATCGTCCGTGAAAGTGATGAAGTACTCAAAACCTCCTCTAGTTGGTGTAGACAAGGGACCGCACACATCAATGTGAACAAGACTCAATACCTCCTTAGCTTTATCCACCTTAGGGGCAAATGACCTTTTGGTCATCTTTCCCATCAGGTAGGACTCACACTGAGGCCAATTTTCCAATCTCAATGAGCCTAAGGGCCCATCATGGATAAACCTCTGAAACCTGGTTGAGTTGATATGACCCTACCTTAGATGCCAAAGATAAAAGTCATTGACTAATGTCTTTCTCTTCTTTGTTAAAGGTTCAAATTGAACGTTATTTAATTGATTGTTAATAGGGTTTAAGAAAAATAGATTCCTATACTTGTGCCCAGTATATAAAATTTCTCCATCTCTACTAATAGAAATATTAAAAATGAAAAGATACAGAATATCCTTGATTTATTAGTTTCGCAGCCGATTAAATTCTGTCGAAATCCAGGTCCATATAAAATATCTTTCAAAACCACTATTCTATTACAATCAAATATAAGACCAAGCTCTCCCACTGCAAGGGCCCAAACTTGTGCTCCATTTCCCACACGTAGTCCATGTTCGCCCTTCTGGAGTCTTCTAATCTTTCTAAACCCCTGCAAGGAGTTATAAATGTGATCAGTGGCCCCTGAATCAATAATCCAAGTGGAAGTTGATCCAACCATTGATATAGACTCTAGATAGAAAACATTACCTATGGGGTTTTTCTTGGCTTGAAAATCCGGATACTCATTTTTCTATTTTTCCTTTAGTCCACATTTGAAGCATTTGCCCTTGGGTTTGTCTTGGGGTTGGGCCGCTGTATTCCCCTTCTTCTTCTTGAACTTTCTAGGCTTGGGCCTAGTTCTAGAAGATTAAGCCTTAGCAATCATAGCCTTAGATTGTAGCTTCATGGCCTTCTCTGCCATCTGGAGTTCCTTCTTCAACTCAGTTAAACTCATGTTTAACTTGTTCATGTTGCAATTCAACTTGAACTGAGTAAAGGAATCCGGTAGAGAGTCGAGAACTATGTCCACTTGGCTCTCGGGGTCGATGACAGTTCCTAAGATTTTTGTCTCCTCGAAAGCATCAATCATCTTGAGCATATGCTCTCTGATTGATGCTCCCTCAGCCATCTTAGTGTTAATGATGGTTCGAAAAGCCTCCTGCCTTGCGGGCCGACTCTTATCTGCAAACATCGTGGCTAATGATTGAGTTATGTCATATGCAATGGTCATCTGCTCATGTTTGGACTGGAGCACATTAGACATGGAGGCCAACATGTAACAACGAGCCATCTCGCCGGCCTTCTTCTGTGCCTTCTCAGCCTTACGCTCCTCGGTGGTGGAACCCTCCCCGATAATAGGGCAGGTTTCAAACAGGACATACTTATACTTCTCTGCTATGAGTATTATGTCCAGGTTCCTTTTCCAGTCCATATAGTTTGGTCCCATTAGCTTATTCTCTCGGAGAATAAGGGCCAATGGACTAAAAGAACCTCCCACCATTTTTGAAAAATTGAAAAATAAAAGAAAAAGATTTAGTTTGTGAAAACAAAACAAATATGTGCACTTTATCCTTATTATCAAAACTAATAATAATCAATTTGCCTCTTAGGAAAACTGACATCTTGGGAAGATTAACAGTTTCCTAAGCTAAGTGTGTTAACTATCACAAATTAATTTCCCTTCTCGGTAATGATTTAGAAGATAACTCCATCGAGAGGATAGCCATTTCCTCTCATTTCCTATGAACATACCTCGCACTATGACCTCCAACGAGGGGCTAGCCAATCATAGTATGTGCCCCAGGTTATTAATTACATTCCTCCATTAAATCTAGATCTTTATGGTATCCCAATCCTATATGGGTTCACTCCCAGGGTGATGCGAGGTAACCCATGATCGCTAATAAGGATCGTGATGGAAGCCGTGGGGCCGTTAGAGCCTCTCTCCCACTTAGTCTTTTAAAAATAAGAGTTTTCTGAAAAATATCCTTTTGAAAATTTCCATTAAGTTTTCCCTTCACTCAAAAATAAAATTTCTAAGTCCATAAAAATCTCTATGTCAAGGTTTATATCTTTTGAGAGTTTTTCCCATGGACTAATTTTATTTAAGTTAAGAACTTAATGATTTCAAAAATTTTCCAATTAAAACTTTCGAGACTTTGGTCTCAAGTTTATTTGACAAAACATTTTTCTTGTGCCTCTATTTTAACCTTACAAAAATATATAAATCCAATATATTTTCTATGTCAAGGATTAATTCCTTTGAGAAAATATCTAAGGATTAATTTTTGTTCAAGCTAAAATAAACATCTAATTTGTAGAACAATGTTTTCCTTGTAAAAAATAATCCCAAAGACTTTGGTCTTTGAGAAAACGTGCACATAGGTACATAAAAATAAATAGCATGCTAGAAAACTGTAGACGTTTTCATGCTCTTCTATTTTTAAACTTAAGTGCCCAGATAAGAGAATTAAACACATTAATTAATTATCTTGTTTAATTCTAAAATCCCTTACAAATATTTTTCATGCAAAAATATTCCTTGAATATTAACTATTGCAAAATATTAACTTCGTCTGGTATGGACCCCAAAACAAAAAGAAATTGCAAGAAAAATTACAAGGAAAAAAAAAATTCCTTGGTCCACAGCACCCGCTGCATTGGATCATGCACCCATCTGCACGGTAGTCCATTGCATCCGCTGCACAGAACTAGGACCCACGAGAAACTAGTGCCCGGACCGGCCTTCGAGACCCAAGTCGGTGCAGGTTCTAGCACCCCAAGCCAACGCCGGTTGTGGTCTGACGGCCTAATCCTGCAATTTTTTTTTTTTTTTTTTTTGCGAATTTTCCCTGCTTTTTTACACAACTTCTGGCTTCGATGGCTCTCCGATTTCCAACCAAATACAATGAAATCCAAAAGCGACAATCGCGTATACCCATAAACATTGGGCTTACACGATTTGCTATGAAAAATAGTAAATTACAAATCTCCTATACCTCTACCCGCGAGGTTTAACAGAGAATCTATCCATACCAAAAACAGTGAAGGGTCACAATTTTAATCAAATATATGTGTCCAGTTTTATTTATCTAGATGCATGCTCCTTATATTTTCACAAAACCTGTATTATCTAATACCAATTAAAGGCATAGAAAGCAGAAAACACAAGGCACGCAATGAAAACGAAGATAAAAAACTGGAAAAAACCAAGAACAGGGGATTCCCAAACAGAGCCGGTGTCGGCGCCGACTCCGGCAGCCCTAGCCGACGTTGGTTGTGCTCTAGCGGGACTCCGAGGTTAAAATTTTTTTACCTCTTTTCCTCGTTCTAAGAGTTGGCTGGACCGGAATGTGTACTACCGGGATAGGTATGCCGGTGGAAGCCTCTGGTGCGATTCTTGCAAGTCGCCTACTCTGTCCTTGCATGTAGGTGAATGCCAATCCCTCGATCATCTAGTATATGGCCTGCCTAAATCCGTTTAGTGAACAACTACAGACTAAGGAACCTTTTTTCTAGAGAGAGAGAGAGACATGTGTTTTTCCCACAGAGAAGAGTCTCCAAAAAACAATGATGTATCCAATCATCCTGTTTAACCTAAATAGAAACCCTAGGTTCAACTGGACTGGGCCATTGGACTCTTAGTTTAACCTTTTGGGCTTAATTAATTATTCTAATTAGAACCACATAAATGGCCTAATTATTAATTAATTTTCTAGCCCAAATAAACTAGTCTAATTAACAAGCCTATTTTAGTTTAGTCCCAGGTTAATCTTGAAGATAAAATTGCAAGTGAAACATAGCAAAAAAGACAGCCAAGGAACGACAAGAAACGCAGCACTCCTGCGTGAAGAAGATAAATGGAGAAAAAAATATATATTTTCTCATTACCTCTTCTTCTTGTTCTCAAAATCGGCTGAACTGGAATATGCGGAACTGCGGTAGGCACGCTCGTGGAAACTTCTGGTGCAATTCCTACAAGCCTTCTACTTCATCTTTGCATGTAGATCAATGCCTAGCTTTCAATCTTCCAGTAGATGGCCTGCTTAATATCGTTTTGGCGAAACAACCTAGGGGCCACAGAATATTTTCTAGAGAGGGAGAGGAAAAAACGTCTGGTATTTTTACACAGAGAGGGAGCACTCGAAAAATAACGTTATTTACTTTTCTCCTGTTTAACCTAAATAAAACCCTAGGTTAAACTGGATTGGGCCATTGGACTCTTAGTTTAACCTTTTTGGGCTTAATTAATTATTCTAACTAAACCTAAATAAATTGCCCAATTAATAAATAATTAAATTTTCAGCCCAAATAAATCAGTCCAATTAATTAAGCCTATATTAGTAGAGTCCCAGGTTAATCTTTAATTATTCAAACTGGGCCAAAGCCCTGAATAATTAATTAACCCACCAAACTAATTTAATTAATTCTCTCTCTCCATTGACCTTTATTTTATTCTAACCCAATAATTAAATCACGCTACTTAAATAAAATAAATTCAATTTAATTTAAGATCAATTCTTTAGCCCGTATTTAATTAGGACTCACCGTCTATACTGGGGACTAAAAGACACACCGCCTTGGCTACTAAAATGACCAAAATACCCTTGCCATAAAAATAGTTGTATTTTGCATTTTAAATGTTTTCTAATATCACCATAAGAAAATATTAACCCCAAGGACAATGCTGCGTTAGCAAAGTCTCCGACCTACAGGTGAAATGACTAAAATACCCCTCTACACATCGCCGTACATTTAGAGAGGAAGAAGTGTACTAACACCCCTCTAAATGATATCTACCATCCTTAGGCTTCTAGTCCAACGATCCATGACTTCCTGGAGTGTTTCCGCTTTCCAAGGGAGCTACCCTAAAGCAAACATCCGAATCATGTTTCCCAGGGCCCGGACATTTTAGACCATTCGGACAACCACAAGGGGCGATATTGTGCAGAAACTATCTTGTACAAGTCTGTCTTAACTAACTAGTCACACATACCCAACATGCAAGTATATTGGCCCTACGATAGAACCTCAACTACAGCAAATCAAAGTATATGCTTCCAGCTTCGCCAGACCGCCAACTCACACTCAAGTCGTAGAGTACTAGTCCACGCTGTAGCGGTAGTAGTCTAGGTTTCTACCATATAGTATTTTGAGAAACCACTACTACAGGTCCTATTCTACGTATTCGAAATACGCTTATGTCATGAAGTGAGTGGACTACCCACTGGCTAAAGGTAAGCCATTCCCCATTTGGAATTCATAACATAATAACCTAAACATGATGAGATTCCCAATCTCATCAATAGTTTAAGAACAAAATTTTATGTGTTTAAATAACCTGTGATCCATACCTTACTGTGAAAGACGACCATTCACATGGCCCACTTATTTAAACGCAATGGGCCTGTTCCAAACGAAAATTATGCACAAACAAAAAGTAAATTCACAAATAATTTCTGAAAATAAATTCTTTTATTAAAATATTAGATTTTACATCAGAAACCTAGTCTAAGAGGGCATATAATCCAACAAATCTTTAATTATTCAAACTGGGCCAAAGCCCTGAATAATTAATTAACCCACTAAACTAATTTAATTAATTCTCTCTCCTCACGAACCTTTATTTTTTTCTAGCCCAATAATTAAATTAGGCTACTTAAATAAAATACATTTCATTTAACTTAAGATCAATTCCTTAGCCCGTATTTAATTAGGACTCACGGTCTATACTGGGACAAAAGATACACCGCCTTGGCTACTAGAATGACCAAAATACCATTGTCGTATAAATAGCTGTATTTGGCATTTTAAATATTTTATAATATCACCATAAGAAAATATTGACCCTAAGGACAATGCTGCGTTAGCAAAGTCTCCGACCTACAGGTGTAATGACTAAAATACCCCTCTATACATCGCCGTACATTTACAGAGGAAGAAGTGTACTAACACCTCTCTAAATGACACCTACCATCCTTAGCCTCTAGTCCAATGCTTCACGACTTCCTGGATTGTTTCCGCTTTCCAAGGAAGTACCCTAAAGCAAACATCCAAGTCATGTTTCCCAGGGCCTTGGATATTTAGATCATTCAGACAACCACAAGGGGCGATATAGTATAGAAACTATCTTGTACAAGTTTGTCTTAACTAACTAGTCACACATACCCAACATGCAAGTATATTGGCCCTACGATAGAACCTCAATTATAGCATATTAAAGTATATGCTTCCAGCTTTGTCAGACCACCAACTCATACTCAAGTCGTAGAGTACTAGTCCTTGTTGTAGCGGTAGTAGTCTAGGTTTCTACTATATAGTATTTTTAGAAACCTCTACTACAGGTCATGTTCTACGTATTCGAAATACGCTTAAGTCATGAATTCAGTGGACTACTCACTGGCTAAAGGTAAGCCATTCCCCATTTAGAATTCACAACATAATAACCTAGACATGATGAGATTCATATTCTCATCAATCGGTTAAAAATGAATGTTTATGTGTTAAGTAACCCGTGATCCATACCATACTGTGAAAGACCTCCATTTACATGGACCACTTTCTTAAACACAATGGGTCTTTTCCAAACGTAATTGTGCACAAATAAAATTGTAAATTCACAAATAATTTCTAAAAATAAATTCTTTTATTAAAACATTTGATTTTTACATCAGAAACCTAGTCTAAGAGGGCATATTTCCCAACATGAAAACCGTCTTCATTGTTCCTCTATATGTTTCAGACGTCTGGGTCTCAGTTTTTTACATAGATTTCAACAAAAACTCATCTAAAGTAATCCACAAATGCCTTTACCTTTAATTATAGGCTTACACGAATACTATGAAAGCTTTAAAAAAAAACTTTTACAGTGATCTAATATCTCAACTGTGACACTTACAGAGGATTTTACCCATACCATGAAATATGAAGGATCACAAAATATAATCATCTGACTAGTTTTATTCACTAACATGCAACCTATATTGCCATTTCAGCAATGCTCTGATACCACTTGAAGGCAAAACACGGTAAAACAAAAATGCACAGTAGTATGCTAATGAAACAGAGCACATGCAAAAGAGTTACGGAAGAAAATTTTTATACCTTTGCATGCTCTCACTAGTCTAGGGGTTCCCAACACTTTGGTCTAAACCGTTTTCTGGTTCTGAGATCGATCATTCAGGCTGTTATCCTGCAAACCGATGGCTTCTTCTGGGCATCAACGCAACTCCTTTATTTTTTTGGAATATAACCTTGCTTGAAAGCCTGGTAAAGGCTATGGATGAAAAGTATGAGCTTCCTTTCTCTAACTAAATACTATTGAGCATTAATCGGAGAAAGATGTGTCTCTATTCTTCCTCTTTACAAAGCACAGAGAGCACACACACGAGAGCGAGAGAGAGAGGAAGCTAGAAAACACAGCTTTAGGAAGATAAAGAATGTGCTCACATGAACCTCTTCTGTTGCTTTCTGAATCCCAACAACCTTAATTATAGGTTATTATTCGAGCATTCAAAAATCAAACAGAAGCCCTAAGGCCCATATCATGTTAAGCTATTAAACAGGCCTTTGGACCTTTAGCCCAGTTCATTTAGTTAAGCCTTTAATTTAATTCAATTATTCCTGGACTGATACAAGTCCAATAATTAAATTAATTAAATAACCTAATCGACCAATATAAACCTCAAGCATTGGTCCAGTTCATTGGGTTAAGCCTTTAATTTAATTTAGTTATTTCAGGACAAATACAAGCCCAATAATTAAATTAATTAAATAACCCAAATAGGACAATACATACTTCTCTCTCTTTGGACCTTTTATTTTATTCTAGCCCAATAATTAAACCAGGCAACTTGAATAAAATAAAAACCATTTTATACAAGACCAATCCTTCAACCTAAAACTATCAGGACTTATAGGGTATTCCGAGGACCAAAAGACACATCGTCTTGGCTACTAAAGTGACCAAAATACCCTTACTGTAGAAATAGCTATATTTTGCATTTTAAATATTTCCTAATATCACCATAAGGAAATATTGACAGCAAGGACAATGTTGTGTTAGCAAAGTCTCCGACCTAAAGGTGTAATGACTAAAATACGCCTCTACACAATGCTGTACATTTTATAGAGGAAGATTGTACTAACACTTCTCTAAAAGACATATATCATCCTTAGATCTCTAGTCCAATAATCCACGACTTCTGGAATGTTTCCACTTTCCAAGGGAGTTACCCTAAAGCTAACATCCAACTCATGTTCCCCAAGGCCCTAGATATTTAGATCATTTGAACAGTCACAAGTGATGATATAGCTGAAGATAGAATTGCAAGCCAAACATAGCCAAAAAACTAGCCACATGAACAACAAAAACGCAGCACACCTGCGTGAAGAAGAAAAAGGGGGAAAAAAAATATTTTCATTTACCTCTTCTTGTTGATCTCACACTCGGCTGAACTGGAATATACGGAACTGGGGTAGGCACGCTCGTAGAAGCCTCTGGTGCAATCCCTGCAAGCCTTCTACTACGTCTTTGCATGTAGATGAACGCCTAGCTTTCGATCTTCCAGTATATGGCCTGCTTAATCTCATTTGGTGAACAACTTAGGGGCTAAAGAATATTTTCTGGAGAGGGAGAGGAAAAAACGTCTGGTATTTTTTAACATAGAGGAAGCACTCAAAAAAAAAAACACCGTTCTTTTTTTTCTCCTGTTTAACCTAAATAAAACCCTAGGTAAAACTGGATTGGGCCATTGGACTCTTAGTTTAACCTTTTTGGGCTTAATTAATTATTCTAACTAAAACCAAATAATTGGCCCAATTAATAAATAATTAATTTTTCCAGCCCAAATAAACTAGTCCAATTAATTAAGCCTATATTAGTTTAGTCCCAGGTTAATCTTTAATTATTCAAACTGGGCCAAAGCCCTGAATAATTAATTAACCCACCAAACTAATTTAATTAATTCTCTCTCTCCATGGACCTTTATTTTATTCTAGCCCAATAATTAAATCAGGCTACTTAAATAAAATAAATTCCATTTAATTTAAGATCAATTCTTTAGCCCATATTTAATTAGGACTCACGGTCTATACTAGGGACCAAAAGACACACCGCCTTGGCTACTAAAATGATCAAAATACCCTTGCCATAAAAATAGCTGTATTTTGCATTTTAAATATTTCTTAATATCACCATAAGGAAATATTGACCCCAAGGACAATGCTGCGTTAGCAAAGTCTCCTACCTACAGGTGAAATGACTAAAATACCCCTCTACACGTCGCCGTAAATTTAGAGAGGAAGAAGTGTACTAACACCCCTCTAAATGATATCTACCATCCTTAGGCTTCTTGTCCAATGATCCACGACTTCCTGGAGTGTTTCCACTTTTCAAGGGAGCTACCCTAAAGCAAACATCCAAGTCATGTGTTCCCAGGGCCCTGGATAATTTAGACCATTCGGACAACCACAAGGGGCGATATAGTGCAGAAACTATCTTGTATAAGTCTGTTTTAACTAACTAGTCACACATACCCAACATGCAAGTATATTGGCCCTACGATAGAACCTCAACTACAGCAAATCAAAGTATATGCTTCCAGCTTTGCCAGACCGCCAACTCACACTCAAGTCGTAGAGTACTAGTCCACGCTGTAGCGGTAGTAGTCTAGGTTTCTACCATATAGTACTTTGAGAAACCACTACTACAGGTCCTATTCTACGTATTCGAAATACGCTTATGTCATGAAGTGAGTGGACTACCCACTGGCTAAAGGGCTAAATGTAAGCCATTCCCCATTTGGAATTCATAACATAATAACCTAAACATGATGAGGTTCCCAGTCTCATCAATAGGTTAAGAACAAATGTTTATGTGTTAAATAACCCGTGATCTATACCTTACTATGAAAGACCACTATTCACATGGATCACTTATTTAAACACAACGGGTCTGTTCCAAATGAAAATCGTGCACAAACAAAAAGTAAATTCACAAACAATTTCTGAAAATAAATTCTTTCATTAAAATATTCGATTTTACATCAGAAACCTAGTCTAAGAGGGCATACAATCCAACAATCTCCCACTTGCACTCTAAGACTAGGTAAGTCCATAGGTGCCCACCCCTATGGCGTCTAAGTGTCTCTTGAAGACTCTCTCAGCCAAAGGCTTGGTGAATGGACCTGTTAGATTATTTTCTGAGGCAATATGCTCTACCACGACTTCCTGTCTCTGGATGAAATCCCGGATCAGGTGGTACTTCCTCTCGATGTGTTTCCTCTTCTTGTGGTTCCGAGGCTCCTTAGATTGCGATACTGCTCTAGTGTTGTCGCAATACACCACAATCGGCCTGTCCATATGTGGTTCGACTCCAAGTTCTGAAAGAAACTTCCGGAGCCAGACTGCTTCCTTGGATGCCTCCGAAGCAACCACATACTCAGCTTCCATAGTTGAGTCAGCAATACAAGACTGCTTAATACTCCTCCATGAAATTGCTCCTCCAGACAAGGTGAAGACATATCCACTAGTGGATTTTCTCTCATCCTTATCTGCCTAGAAATCTGAGTCTGTGTATCCTGTAGGAACCAAATCATCAGCCCTGTAAACCAGTATATAATCTCTCGTTCCCTTGAGGTTCTTGAGAATATACTTTAGAGCTTGCCAATGAACTTCCCCTGGGTTTGACTGATATCTGCTAACTAATCCCATGGCAAAGCAGATATCTGGCCTAGTATACAACATGGCGTACATGAGACTTCCCACAGCCAAAGCGTAAGGAATCCTACTCATTCTGTCCTTTTCTTCTTGAGACTTAGGACAGTCCTTCGAAGAAAATGACAACCCATGTCTGCAAGGGATTAGAGATCCCTTGCATGAGTCCATGCTGTACTTGGCAAGCATCTTGTCAATGTATGTCGCTTGGAATAATCATAACATTCTCTGCTTCCTATTTCTAAGAAGCCTAATCCCGAGAATGTAGCTGGCTTCTCCCAAGTCCTTCATACTGAATTGACTAGAAAGCCAAACTTTTCTAGATGACAATGTCCTTACATCATTTCCAATGAGTAGAATGTCATCCACATACAGGACAAGAAAAACCACATTAATGCCTTCAAGTTTCCTGTACACGCATGGTTCATCTTCGTTTTGAATAAAACCATAAGACTTTACAGTCTCATCAAAACGAATGTTTCATGCTTTTGATGCCTGCTTAAGTCCATAAATGGACTTCTTAAGCTTGCAAACCATGTGTTCCTGGCCTTCAGCAATGAAGCCTTCCGGTTGGGACATATAGATGTCTTTGCTAATATGGCCATTCAAGAATGCCGTCTTGACATCCATTTGCCATATCTCGTAGTCATAGTAACATGCGATGGTAAGGAGGATGTGGATGGATTTAAGCATGGCTACCGGGGATTTAGTTTCCTCATAGTCGATACCCTCTTTCTGAGTATACCGTTTCGCCACAAGCCTAGCTTTGAAGGTTTCCACCTTCCCATCCGCTCCTCTCTTTCTCTTGTATACCCACGTGCACCCAATGGGTTTTATCCCTTCAGGTGAAGCTACAAGATCCCAAACCTGATTGAGGTACATAGACTCAATCTCGGCTTTCATTGCTTCACGCCACAGATTTGCATCGGCATCAGCAATAGCCTCCTCGTATCTAGCGGGGTCGTGTTCCTGATGGTCGGAGACCAGCTCAAAGGCTACTCCAGTCCATCTATCCGGAACCCTAGACACTCTCCCACTATGACGAGGCTCCATTTGCACAGGCTCTTGAGGCTGTGCCTCTTCTTGTTCTAAAATCGGGTCAGAAGAAGTTGATTCCATAGATAACTTCTCCTCAAGTTCCAACCTAGTTGAACCTTTAGTGGAAGTACTTTGATCATCTTCCAAGTATCTAGCATTGGTACTGATTAGTACCTTCTGCTCCTTAGGATGATAAAAGTAGCCTCCTTTTGTCCCTTTTGGATACCCAACAAAATAGCATAATTCTGATCTTGGTTCCAACTTGTCTCCCTTGATCAGTACATAAGCTGGACAACCCCAAATTCTGAGATGATTTAGACTTGGCTTACGCCCAGTCCACATCTCATAGGGAGTCCTAGGTACTAACTTGGAAGGCACCAAGTTCAGAATATATGCCGCTGTTTCCAGGGCATATCCCCAAAAGGACACTGGAAGAGTAGCATGCGACATCATGCTTCGGACCATTTCCATCAACGTCCTGTTCCTTCTCTCAGCTACTTCGTTCTGCTGGGGGGTTCCCGACGCAGAGAGCTGGGATACTATCTCATGATGTACCATGTAGTCTTTGAAATTACTAAGGAGGTACTCTCCACCACGATCCGATCGTAAAGTCTTAATCAATTTACCTATTCGATGCTCCATTTCAGCCTCAAACTCTTTGAACTTGTCAAAGGAGTCAGACTTGCGTCTCATCAGGTAAACGTTACCAAACCTTGTACAATCGTCCGTGAAAGTGATGAAGTACTCAAAACCTCCTCTAGTTGGTGTAGACAAGGGACCGCACACATCAATGTGAAAAAGACTCAATACCTCCTTAGCTTTATCCACCTTAGGGGCAAATGACCTTTTGGTCATCTTTCCTTTCAGGTAGGACTTATACTGAGGCCAACTTTCCAATCTCAATGAGCCCAAAGGCCCATCATGGATTAGCTTCTGAATCCTGGTTGAGTTAATATGACCCAACCTTAGATGCCAAATGTATGAATCATTGATATTGGTCTTTCTCTTCTTAGTTAAAGGTTCAGATTGAGCGATATTTGATTGGTTATTAATAGGGTTTAAAAAGAACAGATTTCCATACATGTGCCCAGTACATAAAATTTTCTCCATCTCTACTGATAGAAATACCAGAATGGAAAGATACAGAATATCCTTGATTAATAAGTTTTGCAACTGAAATCAAATTCTGACGGAAACCAGGTACATATAAAACGTCTTTTAAAACCACTATCTTATTACAATCAAAAATAAGATCCAGCTCTCCTACTGCAAGGGCCCAGACTTGTGCTCCATTACCCACTCGAAGCCCATGTTCGCCCTTCTTGAGTCTTTTTATCTTCCTAAACCCCTGCAAGGAGTTACAGATATGATCAGTGGCTCCTGAATCAACAATTCAAGTGGAAGTTGATCCTACCATTGATATGGACTCTAAATAGTAAACATTACCTGTGGAGTTTTTCTTGGCCTGAAGATCTGGACACTCATTTTTCCAATGTCCCTTCTTGCCACACTTGAAGCACTTACCCTTTGCTTTATCCTTGGGCTGGTTCTTGGGCTGGGCTGCTGCATTCCCCTTCTTCCTCTTGAACTTTCTGGGTTTAGGCCCAGTTTTTGAAGAAGAAGCCTTAGCAATCATGGCATTTGACTGTGGCTTCATGACCTTCTCCGCCATCTGGAGTTCCTTCATCAGTTCAGTTAAACTCATGTCCAACTTGTTCATGTTATAGTTTAACTTGAACTGAGTGAAAGAGCCCGGTAGAGATTCGAGAACCATGTCCACTTGGCTCTCGGGGTCAATGACAGCCCATAAGACTTCCGCCTCCTTGAAAGCAGCAATCATCTTGAGCATATGCTCTCGGACTGATGCTCCCTCAGCTATCTTAGTGTTCACAATTGTTCGAAGAGCCTCCTGCTTTGCGGGCCGGCTCTCGTCTACGAACATAGTTGCCAATGATTGACTTATGTCATATGCAGAAGCCGTGTGCTCGTGTTTTGACTGGAGCACATTAGACATGGAAGCTAACATATAGCAACGTGCCATTTCGTCAGCTTTCTTCCATGCCTTTTCAGCCTCTCGCTCTTCATCGATGGAACCTTCCCCGATAACAGGGCAGGTTTCATAAAGGACATACTTATACTCCTCAGCTGTGAGTATTATGTCCAGGTTCCTTTTCCAGTCCACATAGTTTGGACCCGTTAACTTATTCTCCCTGAGAATAACGGCCAATGGACTAAAAGAACCTCCCACCATTTCTGAAAATTGAAAATAAAAGAAAGAATTTAGTTTGTGAAAACAAAATAAAATTTGTGCACTGAAAATAATTTGGCTCTTAGGAAAACTGACATAGCTTCTTGAGAAGATTAATAGTTTCCTAAGCTAAGTGTATTAACCACCACAAATTAATTTCCCTTCTAGGTAATGATCTAGAGGATAACTCCATCGTAGGATGGCCGTTTCCTCTCATTTCCTATGGACATACCTCGCACTATAACCTCCAACGTGGACTGGCCGATCATAGTACGTGCCCCCGGTTATTAATTACATCCTTCCATTAGATCTAGATCCTTGTGGTATCCCCATCCTATACGGGTTCACTCCCAGGGTGACGCGAGGGGACCCACGATCTCTAATGAGGACCGTGATGGAAGCCGTGGGGCCGTTGGAACCCCTCTCCCACTTAGTCTTTTAAAATAAAGTTTTTCTGAAAAATATTCTTTTGAAATTTCCATTAAGTTTTCTTAACTCAAAAATAAAATATCTAAGTCCAATAAAATCTCTATGTCAAGGCTTATATCCTTTGAGAGATTTCCTCCATGGACTAATTTTATTTAAGTTAAAACTTAATGATTTCAAAAAAATTTCAATTAAAACTTTCTAGAGACTTTGGTCTCAAGTTTATTTGACAAAATCATTTTTCTAGTGCAAAACAAAACAAAATGGCTCTCCATTTTAATTTACAAAAATATCTAAATCCAATATATTTTCTATGTCAAGGATTAAATCCTTTGAGAAAATATTCAAGGATTAATTTTTGTACCAATTAAAATAACCATTTAATTTTTGAAGAAAAATATTTTTCTTGTCAAAACAAAAAGTTCCCAAAGACTTTGGTCTTTGAGAAAAAGCACACATAGGTACATAAAAAAATAGCATGCTAGAAAAAAAAATAAACATTTTCATGCTTTTCTATTTTTTTAAACCTAAGTGCCCAAATAATTGAATTAAACACATTAATTAATTAATTAATGATCTTGTTTAATCCTAAAATCTTTTACTAATATTTTTCGTGCAAATATATTCCAAGAATATTAACTATTGCAAAAATATTAACTTCACATGGTATGGACCCCAAAACAAAAAAGAAAATGCAAGAAAATTACAAGGGAAAAAAAAAATTCCCATTGGTTCATTGCACCCGCCGCACAGGAACAAAACAATTCTGGTCATCGGTCCACAACACCCGCCGCACCGGAACAACCGCATCATGGACCATCCAAGCCCGCAACCCGCTCCAGTGCTGACCCGCGAGAAGAATTCCGGATTTTGCAAATTGAATTGCAAATTTGCAATTCAATTCCATCTGATGCAGCCGAGCCGGTAAGCCACAAAGTCAAGTCGTCCTTCTTGTTCTAGGCACAGACGCTGCTGGCGGCTCGGCTGGGCGAGCCAAGCCGATGAACAGTGTCGTCTGCTTCAATAATTCCAGACGATTTCTTCTTCAGCGTTTTCTTCGGTTTTTTTTTTCTCGCGATGGATTTGCTTGCTTTTGCCCTCTGATTTCAACCAAAATCAATAAAACCAAAAACTAACAACCGCCTATACCCTTTAAAATTGGGTTTACACGATTTATTCTCGGAAAAATAGTGAATTACATCTCACCTATACCTCCATCCGAGAGGTTTAACAAGCCATCTATCCATACCAAAAAACCAGCGAAGGATCACAGTTAATCGCACATAACTGTCCGATTTTATTAATTAGCATACAGGTTTCCTATATGTGCAAATATCTTCATGCTCTGATACCAATTGAAGATAAAATTGCAAGCCAAACATAGCCAAAAAACCAGCCATGTGAACAACAAAAATGCAGCACACCTGCGTGAAGAAGAAAAAGGGGGAAAAAAATATTTTCATTTACCTCTTCTTGTTGATCTCACACTCGGCTGAACTGGAATATACGGAACTGGGGTAGGCACGCTCGTAGAAGCCTCTGGTGCAATCCCTGCAAGCCTTCTACTACGTCTTTGCATGTAGATGAACGCTTAGCTTTCGATCTTCTAATATATGGCCTGCCTAATCTCGTTTGGTGAACAACTTAGGGGGGGCTAAAGAATATTTTCTAGAGAGGGAGAGGAAAAAACGTCTGGTATTTTTTCACAGAGAGGAAGCACTCAAAAAAAAAAACACCGTTCTTTTTTTTCTCCTGTTTAACCTAAATAAAACCCTAGGTTAAACTGGATTGGGCCATTGGACTCTTAGTTTAACCTTTTGGGCTTAATTAATTATTCTAACTAAAACTAAATAATTGGCCCAATTAATAAATAATTAATTTTTCCAGCCCAAATAAACTAGTCCAATTAATTAAGCCTATATTAATTTAGTCCCAGGTTAATCTTTAATTATTCAAACTGGGCCAAAGCCCTGAATAATTAATTAACCCACCAAACTAATTTAATTAATTCTCTCTCTCCATGGACCTTTATTTTATTCTAGCTCAATAATTAAATCAGGCTACTTAAATAAAATAAATTCCATTTAATTTAAGATTAATTCTTTACCCATATTTAATTAGGACTCACGGTCTATACTGGGGACCAAAAGACACACCGCCTTGGCTACTAAAATGATCAAAATACCCTTGCCATAAAAATAGCTGTATTTTGCATTTTAAATATTTCCTAATATCAGAATAAGGAAATATTGACCCCAGGGACAATGCTGCGTTAGCAAAGTCTCCGACCTACAGGTGAAATGACTAAAATACCCCTCTACACATCGCCGTAAATTTAGAGAGGAAGAAGTGTACTAACACCCCTCTAAATGACATCTACCATCCTTAGGCTTCTAGTCCAATGATCCACGACTTCCTGGAGTGTTTCCACTTTCCAAGGGAGCTACCCTAAAGCAAACATCCAAGTCATGTGTTCCCAGGGCCCTGGATAATTTAGACCATTCGGACAACCACAATGGGCGATATAGTGCAGAAACTATCTTGTATAAGTCTGTCTTAACTAACTAGTCACACATACCCAACATGCAAGTATATTGGCCCTACGATAGAACCTCAACTACAGCAAATCAAAGTATATGCTTCTAGCTTCGCCAGACCACCAACTCACACTTAAGTCGTAGAGTACTAGTCTACGCTGTAGCGGTAGTAGTCTAGGTTTCTACCATATAGTACTTTGAGAAACCTCTACTACAGGTCCTAATCTACGTATTTGAAATACGCTTATGTCATGAAGTGAGTGGACTACCCACTGGCTAAAGGTAAGCCATTCCCCATTTGGAATTCATAACATAATAACCTAAACATGATGAGGTTCCCAGTCTCATCAATAGGTTAAGAACAAATGTTTATGTTTTAAATAACCCGTGATCCATACCTTACTGTGAAAGACCACTATTCACATGGATCACTTATTTAAACACAATGGGTCTGTTCCAAATGAAAATCGTGCACAAACAAAAAGTAAATTTACAAACAATTTCTGAAAATAAATTCTTTCATTAAAATATTCGATTTTACATCAGAAACCTAGTCTAAGAGGGCATACAATCCAACAATAGTGCAGAAGCTATCTTGTTCAAGTCTGGCTTTGCTAACTAATCACATATATCCAACATACAAGCATATCAGCTCTACGATGGAACCTCAACTACAACATATCAAAGTACATGCTTCCAGCTTTGTCAGACCGCCAACTCATACTCAAGTGGTAGAGTATTAGTCCATGCTGTAGCAGTAATAGTTTGGGTTTCTTCTAAATAGTACTTTTAAAAATCACTATTATAGGTCTTGTTCTACATATTCGAAATTCGCTCAGGCTATGAAATGAGTGGGCTACTCACTAGCTAAAGGTAAGCCATTCCCCATTTGGAATTCATAACACAATAGCCAAAACATGATGAGATTCCTATTCTCACCAATTAGTTAAGAACAAACATTTATGTGTTAAATAACTCATGATTCATACCTTATCGTGAAAGACCACCATTCACATGGATTACTTACTTAAACACAATGGATGCTTTCCAAACAAAAATCGTGCACAAATAAAATGTAAATCCACAAATAAATTTTCTTGAGAATAAATTTTTTATTAATAAATTCTATAATTACATCAGAAACTTAGTCTAGAGGGTATAAATTCCAACATAATATTCTTCGGCGTGCACACACTTTTTTTGCTATAAGAATACATTCTTTCAATGTTCTTTTGTATGAGATTTTCTGAGATGTTTAGGTAAAAAAGATGCTATTCATGTAATGGAGGAAGCCTATTTTTATCATCAGTAGAGCCCACCAATTTGGTCCTCGCTTCATTTTCACAAAAAGATGATGAGATATTATTGCCCAACTATGGTGAAAGATTGCTTAGATTATACTCAAATATGTCACGCAACCAATTTAATACAAATTATATACATCAATCTCTTGAACTATTGCACCCAACAGTTGCTTCATAGCTATTCAATACATAGGGTTTAGATATCGTTAAATCATTGCCAAAGTCATCTATTGGTCATCTCTATATTTTGGTTGCAACTGATTACTTCTCTAAGTGGGCAGAAGCTATTGTATTAAGAAAAGTGAAGAAGTAAAATATTGTTGATTTTATATGTGTGAACATTATTTATCAATATAGCATTCATCGATATATCATCACAGATAATTGCAAGTACTTTTGTAATAGTTTGATGGACAAGCTGTAATACCCCATATATTCATACATAAATATGCAAGTGTAATTGCATTAATCAATATGTTATTAGATGGATATTTATTTGACTATTTTATGGGAATACATATTTGAATATTTTATGTGAATTTACTTGAATATTGGAAAGGAATTTATTTGGATAAATTATTTGACTACTTTTTGTGATATTGGTTTTTACTTGAAATACTTGTGAAGGAAATTTGTGTATATTTATATGAATATATTATAATATTTTTTCTAGACAATTTAATGTCTAGTACATGGAATTATTTATTCGAAAGTATTGTATGCATTTATTATGTGAAAAATAATATTTTTGGGCTAAATGTTAGAAATCAATTTTTCAAGAGACGTAATGTTGATTTTTATTAAATAAAAGTCCTATTTCAATATTTTGACTATTTTAATTTTTAAATTTAATTAATTTTTACTATTGTATGACCAGGATCATGAACCCTTTGAACCTTATGGTTTCTACTTGAACCTTTTGATCTATGTGTGAACCTTTTGAACTAATGTTCATTATTTTTATATTAGACTAGTTTTTATTAATTTAATTTTATTTCATTAAACCCCAGTTGTGAAAAAACATGTAAAATTCCTCTTGTGCCCTTAAGTGTGCCTCCTTCATTGATCAATTATATTAAAGACTAGCCTTTTAAATTTTTTTTCTTATGCAAGCTAAATAATCTAGGCCACTAATTCAACACGTAAAATGAATTTTGCAAACCTAAACCCTCACAAAGATTTCAGCCATCTCCCTTATTCACTTAAGAAAATTTTCTTTTGCTCGATTCTCTCCTCTCCTCAACCACCACCCCTTCCTCTTACTTGTTTTTTTTTTTTTTTTTCTTGAACAAATTCAAGAACCCTTACTTATTTATTGAAGTGTGAAGTCTCTAGGGGCTTTAGAACAAAGAAATAAAGTGTTTTCTTCAAGAAGGTAAAGGCTTTTAACTCATTTCTCTTTGAAATTTAAGTTTTGGAAAATTGGTCCTTGCTGGATAGGTTTTTGTTTTCCAGAGAAAAATCAATATTGGTTTGAAAGGGCTAAATTCATCATAATTTTCTAGTTATTTGAGGATATTTTTTGATACATTTGAAACAAAAACTCAGTCATATTCCTTCATATTTGATATTTTGCCTTTGGAAAGGCATTTTGGTGTTTTATCGCAGAATGAAGCGAAAAATGAAGAAAAACCGTCACCATTGCATTGCACGGTAATGCTGGCCCTAGGCTAGAATAGGGGGGAAAATCAGTGAAAAAAAGAACATGACCAGGCCGACCAGAGCACGGTTGGTGTTGGCCTAACACTATCCAATATGGTGATTTTTTCCTGTTTTGGGAGGATTTGGGAATTTCCTAAGAGTTTTGGTATTTTCCAACTTGTAGTTGGCCTAGAACTCTTAGGGAATGAATTTTGGCATCTTAGGAGCTTATTTAAGCAAAGAAAACACATGAGAAACATATGGATCTAAGGATCAAAGCTGCTAATCAATCATTGAAGAGTAGATTCATCAATTAATGGGGTATTGTTCAAGAAGGTCTTTAAGGGAGAAGAATAAGGGTTTGTCTATGAGTTCTTTCTTTTACCTTTATTTTTTTTTTTATAGAATAATGATGTGATTATTGTTTTTATTGTAATTTGACATTATTTTGGGATTCATGATTTTTTGGTTAATTTAGCTATTTGATCATGTTATTATCATTCTTGGTATTTGTTACTTGTGATTATTAAAGAAATGAATTTAGATTTGCTTCTAATTAACTTAAGAAATGATGTTAGGAGTTGATTTAATTTTATTAATTTCATATTTTTTATCTCTTAACAGACTTAGGAAACAAAGTTAAGAACAAAGAATCAAGTTAATAAAAAAATAGTTGATTTCACCAAGAGGATAGGGTTATTGGCTAAGAACTTGTTCATTATCACCTAAAGTATAGGGAAAAATTGTTGAAGGATGAGTTAAATGCATCTTTTGGTTATGTTGGTTTGATTGAAAAATTTACTAATTTACTCATGATATAGTGAGTCTATGACTTGGGAAATGATTGGATTCTATTATAATTCCTTCATAATGCCAAGATGATAATTAATTGTAATATTTACTAAGTAATTCATTGCAATGTCTTTAAGAATATTTGTCTAAATTGCATATTTTTTCATCCTTGAGTTGTATATATATATATATATATATATATATATATATATAATATATATATATATTATTTTTCTTTTTATTTTTCTTATCACTTTATTGGGTCAGTTAAACAATGAATGAATGGTAACAAATGGTAGTTATTCTTTGAGGATCGATACTCATTAATTCCCTATGCTATGGTTGCGATGAGTATACTTGCTCATATCTATAATTTAGGGATTAATGTTTTAATTAAAACATGGCTAGGGATGGATTTAAATTGTATGATTTTTTCTACTCACAAAATCTATGCATCATGTTTTTGTCGCCGTTGCCGGGGAACAATATCATGAAAACTTAAATTTCATTGATTTAACCATGTTTATATGTATATATGTCAATTTGTTCTTTGTGTAAATAAGTGTTATATCTTGTTGTAATACGTTGTATTTTAATCCTTGATTGGCTAGTACATGCAATAGGATGAGAATTTGTATTAATGGCCAGAATAAAAGATAATCAATATAATGAAGCGAATATTTTGGTATAATAATATTTTGTCGGGACTTGGATGTAATTATTGAATCTGTTCTACCCGTACCCTAAATCTTCGAAAGGCTACTACTATTAGTAGAATAAAATTTAGGAATACACTGAGAAAGAAAGTTGACCAGTGCGATAAAGCGCATGATTAGGTATGAATTATGTTATTCGGGTTATCGGGGGCATTTTCATCAATTTGACTGGGCCCGCAGCTTTAACTGTGAATTTGAACAAGTTGAGAAAGAATTGAAGAATTTAAGTATTACCAATGGATTCAGTGGAATTTTTGGAATTGAATGGTAAAGTAAAATGTTTTTCCATTTTGGACCCAATTTAGGTCATTCCTGAGAAAACATTGAAAATGCGGTCGAAAATTTGGCCGTGTGGTGTTTTGTGATTCGTAGCCATAATCATGTGTCAACTTCTGAGAGGTTGCATGAAGAATTTATGCAAGATACATGAAATTAAAGAATTATAAAATAAATAGAAGAATAATGTGTTTAATTATGATTGGAACACATCACTTGTGAAGCCCTTCAATTAATGGCTTGAGCAATTTAATTGGCCATATTTTGACATGGGGACGGCGGTGGAATGGCTAAAAATTAGCTAGAAAATTAGCAGCCACAAGAGTGAAGAGAAGAGAAAAATTAAAGAAGAAAAATCAAGGAAAATGGTGTGTTAAATTGTGATTGGAACAAACCTACATGAATTCCACCATGTACTTAATTGAATTTAAATTTTCTTGGCCAAAATCTGATGAGAAATGGTGGTGGAAAGGCTGTTATACAGCTAGAAAAATTCAGCAGCCTCAAGAGGAGAGAAACAAAGGAAAAGAAAATAGCAAAAAGAAAGAAAAAGGTAGCTAGTATGCATTGTTGGTGTAGTGTGTGAGTTCTTGAGAGATTCTTGGAGCAAATTACACCAAAGCTCTAAATACAAAGTAAAACCTCACATTTTCTTGAATTAAAGTTGATGTTAGGCGAATGGGGATCATGTTGATATCAATTTTAACATGAAAACATGATTTTTATATCTTAATTTTGGATCAAAAGCTAGGGTTCATAAACTTTGTTTGTGAACTTTTTGCGTGTCTATGTATGTCGGCTACCTAAAAGACTTATGGATAATGTTTTGGGTGATGAAGGATTGAATATTCATGATAGTTTGAAGGGTTGATCTTGGTTGATAAATTAAGGATCAAAATGGAATGAAAATGATTGTTATTTGGTTAGGAGGATTAATTATGTTAGTTCTTGATTGAAAGAAGTGAAGTGGTGTTGAATAAATATGACTTTAATGAGTTGTTAGAATCTGAAAATTGAAGGATCAAAGCTGATTTGAAGAGAAAACTGAATGAATTTAATGTTTTGAAGGTGTTAAAAGTTAAAGAGTAGTAAAACATAACATGAATGGTTGAGATTAGGCAAACTATTAGGTCTATTTTTGCCTCTGTACTATGTCACGAAAACTTTAACTCAGGAAAAAGTCTTGTACAAAATTAAATTTACAAGTCTTACGGTCATTTTGATATATCATAGATCCCAATCGAAATTGTGGATTTAAAGTTATGTGCAAAACAAAATCTTATGTTAAGCAGCAAGATTCTAGAAAATTGGTTGGAAAATGAATAAACTTAAGAATGATTAAGTATGTAATTTTGGAATGAAATGAATGGAAAACATGAACATAATTCCTCGTTCATGAAGAAAGCACGGATGTGGAAAAAGAAAAATGAATGAATTAGACAAATGATAGAAAAATGACGCGAACGACCGTTGTTCGTTTTCTTGAATGTTGGCTAACTGTTATGCACGTCGGGTATTTTTCGACCAAACACAACTAAAGCTAAAAATAATGTTTGATGTAGGTTTGTTAGTAAACGGCCAATGACACGTTGAAAATGGTAGAAACAGTTGTCGAACGGCCCGTGAACGGGAAAAGTTTATTAGGAAACGAGGTGAGTCCCACTGTCTTTTTAAATCATGTTTTAGCTAAATGTTTTCCTGAAACAATCATGTGCTTTTTTGATATAGTTAATGCTTTCCTGATATATTATGAGATGAATGTTACACTGGAATTTGAAAAAATTATCAAGCACTCAATTTCTTGAATATCCATGATATGAAATATCTCGTGTGATCTTTTGAATTTCAAAATCCTGATTTTGGTAAAGTGTTTTCCAGATATGAAAAATGTTCTCTTGATATGCTCAAGTGCGAGCTTCCTATACGGATTTGGAAACATTATGAGAAATATGAATCTTTAATTCTTGATTTCTTGAACTTGTCAATCCTTAAACAGAATGCATGACTAACTTGAATACTTGGCGTAAGCACCAACTTGAATACTTGGCGTAAGCACTAACTTAAATACTTGACGGAAATACTAACTTGAATACTTGGTGTATGCATTGACTTGAATACTTGGCACAAGCACTAACTTGAATACTTAGCGTATGCATTGAGTTGAATATTTGGCATAAACACTCACTTGAATACTTGGCGTATGCACTAACTTGAATACTTCGCATAAGCGCTGACTTGTATACTTGGCATAAGCACTGATTTTACTTGAATACCCGAATACTCGAATACTTAAATACCTAAATCAGAATATTTTAAACTGGAATTCTTGAATACGTAAATCAATTTTTTTTACTCGAAATCCTTGAATACTTGTTTTGAGAATATTTTCACATGAGAATTTCTGAACTAGCTTGGTTATGTTGAGATTACTTTTCATGAGATTTTACCAATGGAAAATACTAGCACACAGGGGACTCACTGAGGTTTACGCTCACACATATGTTATCTCTTTTAAAAACTTTAGGATCAGAGGTGCAGCGAAAGTGCAATGGACTCCCAGAGGCTCATGCTACATCTTAAACTTGTTATACCAATAAGTGTATGTATTAGAAGCCAAATTCTCGTACTTTTCTATTTTGAAAAAATTTTCGCTGCCTATTGGATGAAGTTTTTTTTATAAAGACCTCTTGTCTGAGCAATCTGATGGGACAACATCCCACAAAGCTACAACCCACTACATTATGAAAATATAGGGTGTTACAAATGGTATCAGAGGATAGTAAAAACTATAATAAAGCTTTTGATGGAATATAGCTGAGCCTCTAACGGGACATTGGGGGAGTCCATCGTGGTATATTAAATGTGAATTTATAGATATAGTGTATTTTTTGAAATTGGATATTGGAGTAGATATGACATGTGACTTGGAGATATAATTTCTTCTGATGAGCCAGAGGAAGAGTGACTTGAGAGAATTCCAATAGCTTTGAAAAGGGTCTAGACCCTAAACTTGAACAATATTAAAGGGATTGAGGTCAGGGAGACCTTATATTTAAATTATGTACTAATTCTAAACTGTTCATTTCGGGACTAGTAATAGTGAGATAAGGAATAAATAACATTGAACACTTAATGGCCCTATATGTATAATGCAATATGATGTGTGCAGATAAGGATATGCACACTTGTATAGTGTTCTAATATTTTATCAGAGTGCTAAAAGTCCTGGTTTGTTATATTGTGTGAAATGATATGATTATATCAAAACTAATGTACTAGGAATCATCAAACATTTGGAGTTAAGCGTGCTTGGGTTAGAGAAATTCTAAGACGGGTAACTCATAGAAAGTACCCATGAAAATTGAAAGAAAGTAATTTAGGGCTATTTAAAGAAATAAAAGTATGATCTATATGTAAAGTGATATAAATACAAGAAGTTTAATTATAGATCATAGGAGAACGATGCACATGAAAGTATATTATTAGGTTGAAAGAATATGAGAATTTCTCAAGAGATCATGTTTATATGTGCTAAATAGAATTTCTCTCTTCTATTTCATGCCATATGAATGGGAAGTATTGAGATGTGTATATATATATATACATATATATATAATATATATACGTATATATACATATACATATATATATATATACATACACACACACACACACACACATATATATATATATATATACATACACATATATATATGTGCTTGGTGTTTTATGAAGTAGATTTAAAGAGAGAAAGATATGCCGCGAAAAGTTACTCGTAGTAGCATTGGCAATCAAGGTGGAAGAAATGCGACTAAAATTACAAGAAACACTACCCCCAGAATGGAAGCACAATCTCAAGGAAATGAGATGGCCTAAGAATTACAAAATATTGTCTCAGTACTTCACATATCTTAGAAACTCCAACCCAAAGGGGACAATATTCTGAGAAGGAAATGGATAGAGCATTATAATAATTTCTAAAGTTCAATCCCCCTCAATTTTATAGACAAGCAGATTCAGAACAAGAGGCTGAGTCTTGGATGGAGCAAATGGATGACATCTTTGAAGTCCTAGATTATTTTGAGCAAAGGAAAGTCTACTTTGCTATATTTAGACTTCAAGAACTTGCTCGAGACTGGTGGTTAAGGAAGAAAGAGGTGCGAGAGCAAGAACAAAAGGACTGGACTTGGAAAGAATTTCTAAAGGAATTTAAAAATGAGTTTATACCCCTATGAATAGTTGAAATTAAGGAAGAAGAATTTCAAAATATTTCACATACAGAGAGGACTGTTAGGAAATATACCATAGAGTTTGTTCGATTATCAAAGTATTGCCTTTCATTGGTACAGACAGACTCAGATCGAACTCAACGATTCATAAAAAGATTACAACCTGAATCAAAGAGAACATTGATTGCTATGGCCCTGACAAGCTATAGTGCGGCTGTTGAAATAGCCTCTTGACTAGAAATGGAAGATTTGAACGAAGCTAGATAGAACTGTAAAAGGGAAGTTGAAATTGGTCAGTGACATGAAGGAAAGCATCTAAAGAATAAAGGGCCAACTTCAAGAAGGACATAGTACATTTAATGTACTTACTGTCACAAGGACGGACATACTTATAAGCAGTGTTGGAAGAGACTTAGAGCATGTTATCAATGCGGAAAAATGGGGCACACTTTAGCCAGTTGTCCATATACTAAGAAATAAGAAGATGCCACCTCTACTCATAAGGAATTTAAATCTAGAGATTCACAGGGAAATAAAGGATGCATTAGGATTCATGTAGAGTAAAGAAGGAACAGATGGCAGAAGAAACCAGAAATAAACGTTTGATGGAGTTAAGGCAAATATAAATTTCAAGGACGAAATTTCTTGAACAAGGGGAGAGTGTAATACCTTGTATTTTAATCCTTGATTGGCTACTACCTGTAATAGGATGAAAATTTGTATAATGAAGCGAATATTTTGGTATAATAATATTTTGTCGAGACCTAAATGTAATTATTGAATTTGTTCTACTCGTATCCTAAATCTTGGGAAGGCTACTACTGTTAGTAGAATAAGAATTTAAGGGTACACTGAGAAAGGAAATTGATTAGTGCGATGAAACACACGATTTGGTATAAATTATGTTATTCGGGTTATCGGGGGCATTTTCGTCATTTTAACTGTGCCCGCCACTTTGACCTTGAATTTGACAAAAATGAGAAATAATTGAAGAACTTAAGTATTACCAATGAATTCAGTGGAATTTTTGGAGTTGAATGGTAAAGTAAAAAAAATTTCTATTTCGGACCTGATTTTGGTCATTTCGGAGAAAACATTGAAAATGCGATCGAAAATTTGGTCATGTGGCATTTTGTGATTGGTAGCCATGAACATGTGTCAACCTATGAGAGGTTGCATGAAGAATTCATGCAAGATACAAGAAATTAAAGAATTATAAAATAAATAGAAAAATAATGTGTTTAATTATGATTGGAACACATCACTTGTGGAGCCTTTCAATTAATGCCTTGACCAATTTAATTGGCCAATATTTTGACATGGGGATGGTGGTGGAATTTTGGAAAATTAGCCAGAAATTGGTAGCCAGAAGACTGAAGAGAAGAGAAAAATTAAAGAAGAAAAATCAAGGAAAATGGTGTGTTAAATTGTGATTTGAACACACCTACATGAATTCCGCCATGTACTTAATTGAATTAAAAAATTTTTGGCCAAAATCTGATGAGAAATGGCGGTGGGAAGACTGTTATACAGCCAGAAAATTTTGGTAGCCTCAAGAGGAGAGAAACAAGAGAAAAGAAATCAAAAGAAAATAGCAAAAAGAAAGAAAAATGTAGCTAGTGGGTGTTGTTGGTATAGTGTGTGAGTTCTTAAGAGATTCTTGGAGCAAATCACACCAAAGAGCTCTAAATACAGGGTAAAACCTCATGTTGCTTGAATTAAAGTTGTTGTTAGGTGAATAGTGATTATGTTGATATCAAATTTAACATAAAAACATGATTTTGAATCAGAAGTTAGGGTGCATAAACTTTGTTTGTGAACTTTTTGTATGTCTATATTGATGGGATTTCTATATCATAATAACGATTACTGTGGTGAAAACTAAGAAATCCAAGCCCCAAGATCACAAGCATGTGATTTAAAACGGGTTTAACAAGTAACAAAGGTAACGGTTACCTTGTATTTGAGAGTCTGAAAAAAAAAATTCCTTCTTGTCTGACGATTGTGGTGCGATCTAGCAATCCCCTTGACACCAATGGATCACAAATAGGTTGATTGTCGTGCCTCTTTGATCACAGTACACAATCACCTCTAATAGTAGTTCACACGAGGGTCACTCTCAAGCACTAAGATGTTTTTGTGCTAGCAGAAAACCAAAAAGGCAGCTAGGGTTTTTGTTTTCTCGTTTTTCAGAAGAACAACAAGAGAAAGAGAAAAGAAGAGAAGGTTTTGAGGATGTTGTTTGCCGTGAATAGCTCTCTCCAATAGGTATCATGTATATCTCACACATATCACGAAAACCCTACTAAAAACACTCCATCTGAGAATTCTAAAACAATTAGAATTCTCTAATTGTAATTGGAACTATCAAGTTCTCACAATTATAATTTGGCCCATAAATTATAACTCCCATAAATTATAACTAATTATAATTTACCCACTACAACTTCTCTTTCTCGCAATTAACCCCACTATGTTATCAAATAACATCTTGAGTATATAATCCTCTATTGTGTGTAACCTATTAGGTTTCCTAGTCAATTGGTAGCGAACATAAATTAATTCAAACGTCTTTTAGATTAATAATCCATAATTAATTAGAATTAACATATTAATTCTTATCAGGATTGGTTTATTAATTCATCAATTAATAAACCCATATTCCGCAGATCATGAGTGGTATCTAGCAACACATCATGACCACCCAAGAGTTTAGGAACTCAAGTGGCTTGACATGAACCCTTCAATAACAAACTATAGTGCAATTAACTCCTTTCACTATACAATATCTCATTCGGTCTGGAGTATAGAATTAGTACTAACTCCCTCCAGAATATATATATATATATATATATATATATATGTATGTATATTAACTCTGGCTTGAATATAATAGTACGTGTACCATAAATCCACTACTCTAGATGTGTATCATTTGGAACTGTTTCCAATATACAGTAGCCTTGGCCAAGGACTTCTTGAGTAGTAATTCCTACAAATGGTTGTGAGATATTCACCTCTACTATTAGAAGTGGTGAATCATTTATTAATCCTCTCAACTACTTTCGTTTACCTCATAATATACCCAATATCCATCCCATAGGCGGTCCTCGATCTGGCTCCAGAGATTGGAATCAAAGCACAATGCTGAGTAAACAAAATACCTTGGAGATCTCAAGTCTTAGGATATTTACACGTTTGCTATATTGAGATTATATCACTGGCACTAAATAGTTATCCATGTGATTATCTCATAGCTCGGTCATCCAATGTACTTGTTCTATTAACAGTCATCCACGTGTTTACTTTGAGTATCTCAACATTCACAGATATGAGAAACATCGCCTAATCAAATCAGGAAGTCTAACACATGCTAGTCTTAACGCATTAATGATGTCCTATCTTATTAATACTATGACTAGGGACTATTTAAGTACAACACTATATAGTGTAGTAGGAATCTCATATCATGATTTCTATCATGATTTCCTTAGCACAATGTTGTACTAGGGACTTTATCTAACAGTTATTTTACACAAAAATAAACAAAAGATACTGTAGGATAAATAATACCATTTATTAAAATAAAATGTGTTATATATAATGTACAAATGATTACCACTAAGGCATAACACTAACAAACTCCCACTTGCATTAGAGCCAATTATTCATGTATCTAATACCGAATGAATCAATATGCCTAGCATGTTTCTTTTGGGATAGTGCTTTTGTAAGCGGGTCAACTATGTTTTCATCCATGGAAACTCTCTCTATCTTTACATCATTCCTATCTATGATCTCCCAGATCAGATGATAGTGTCACAGTACGTGTTTGGATCGTTCGTGAGACCGTGGCTCCTTTGCTTGTGCAATGGCTCCGTTGTTGTCACAATACAACGATATTGGACTGACAACGCTAAGAACCACACCTAGTTCCATCACGAACTTCTTGATCCAAACGGCCTCGTTAACTGCTTCAGAAATGGCTATGTACTCAGCTTTTGTCGTAGAGTCGGCAACAATCTCTTGTTTGGAACTCTTCTAACTTATTGCCCCTCTGCACAATGTAAACACGTAGCCAGATTGTGCTTTGAAATCATCTTTGTCAGATTGAAAATTGGCATCAATATACCCATTTATTTTCAAATCACCCTCTCCATATACTAAAAGCACATCCTTAGTCCTTCGTAAATACTTAAGGATGTTCTTTACAGCCACCCAATGACCCTCACCAGGGTCAAATTGGTATCTGCTCGTCAAACTGAGAGCACAAGATACATTGAGCCTTGTAAATATCGTAGCGTACATGATAGATCCAACTGCCGAAGCATATGGAATCTTACTCATGTGATCCCTTTCAACTTGTATTTTGGGAGACATCGACTTTGAAAGGCTTACACCATGTGACATGGGTAAGAATCCCTTTTAGATTGATCTATACTAAACCTCTTTAGCACTTTATCTATTTATATAGATTATGAAAGACCTAGCAACCTTTTAGATATATCTCTATAGATCCTTATTTTAAGAATATAGGTTGCTTCACCAAGGTCTTTCATAGAGAATTGTGTGGACAACCAAACTTTAACCATTTGTAAGACAGGTATTATTGGGGATATGCCCTAGAGTCAATTTGTACTTATACTATTGTCGTTATGTTTTATATAATAATATGAGGCTTTCCTTTTCATGAATAGTGCATTTTGTTTTGTGGTCATCAAGTACGTGACTTGATAGTAAAACCCAACAATGAATACAATGACTATTCTAAATCTGTCCCTAATCGTTTATTATTATTGGAACAATAATAAATTAAGATTAGTATGTTTGTGACTGGTTGGCTATGTTTTATTGGTCATGGATATTTGTGATATCAAGTCAAAACATAAATAAATGTTAGAGAACATTGTATTGGATATGACCCACTGTGAGAGTACTTTATGGAACATGTCATAAGTACTTTCTAACCATAATAATATTAAAAGTCCTTTGACCTAAATTCATCATAGTTTCCTACTTGATAAATTCTATATTTTGACATTGTCTAAAGTTATTTTTAATTAGACTACTGTTGGATATAGAATAAATCGAGGAGAGGAATATGATTGATTGTGAAGGAATTTGTCCCTCTCAATTATGGGAGAGATATCCCTGGGCCCCTTGATAAGTTAGACTGTTAAAATGCATGGCCGTGCTCAAATATATCAATCTAAGATATTGATATCATTTGTTTGAACAGTCTACTATGAAATCAAGAAATAATTGATTGAGCTTAATAAGGATGACATGCTCCGTGCCTTATGCTTAATCTGGATATCATATGACAAAAGTACTAAATATAAAATTATGGTTTGGTTCAAAGAGATCGTCGATCTTCATTTAACCTAGATAGTTATAATGTTTTGCTAGAAACCGCTTATAACTTGTGGGCCATTTAAATATGATTTGGGCACACTGCCAGTGTTAAATGAACCTATAGGGTCACACAATAAGTGAACTTGTTAGGTTATTTTCTGGTAACCGGATTCGATGAATTTGAAAACATGTCTAAGTTAATCGAATTTAGAAAATCTATCAGATACAATGAATCTGGAAATATGTCCACATTCGATGTATCTGAATGATGTCTAGATTATAAGAATCTAACTCGGTAAATTAATTAGTTAAATTACTAAGATAATGGTAGAATCTTATCGTATCAGTTTTAATTTAATTTGAATTTAAATTAAAATACAATAAGATATTATTAGGGTTGGACTCTAAGAAGTTCGGAGTAGGTTTTTAAGAAAAACCCTAGCCGTCTTCTTGTGTGTGCCAATTCTGTTGTAAAAATTCGTGCCTTCATCCACCAGAAAAATAAGCCTCTCAAAAACCCTAGGCACTAGCACTCCCCGGGTGACGAGTTAGTTCGCGGTGTGTATCCGATAGAGGATGTTCACTCAACTGCAGCGTCTGGTGATCGTTCGGGTTGCACGCGCAGTAGCACAATCGCAACTGAAGGATATCGATTACACATAACAGAGGTAAATCTGCAAACCTACGATCTTCTTAATCGTTTACTTGGATCCTCGGAAGGGATTCGTGGATGTTTTCCGCGTTTAGAAGTCCACGAATTCTAACAGGTATATCGTTTCCTATTAGCAATATATCATCTATATAAAGCAATAAGAAAATGATTGTGTAACACCCCACTACCTAGGCCCAACAGGGCCGGGGATATCGCCCCATCCAAAGGACAAGGGGTTTTTATAACTAGGTCACACAAATGAAAATAAAACAATACTTTAAATTTAAAACTTATTACAACCCAAAAATTCAAGCACAAATCCAAAATAAATTGTTCATTATCATCATCTCTCAAAGCAATATATAAACTAAACAACAAAGAGTCTTCAAGTAGGTAACATTCTAGCTACTCATCCCCACAGCAGGATCGACCTGAAACATGGCATAAAAGGTGATGAGATAAAAATCTCGGTAAGTTCGTGTGTGCTTCGAGTGTTTCAGGTAAAACAGTTCATGTATGCAAGTTGTAAACCTTCATAAGGAAAAGTACTGGCAAGCATTAGACAATATTAAAAATAATGAGTGGCGTTTTTGCTTTTCCAACCATACATGTGCACAATAAAATCAACCACTCAAAAGGGCAGTCATGGGTTACCACACGTTGGGCCCCATAACCATAAAATGGTCAGAATGCCACACTTTGTGCCAACTGACAAAAGGTAGGTGTTCAGCCCTACCAAGTAAGATACTTCTCCTTCTCTACACCTAAACATACGAGTCATCCATTCCGAAAACACACACTCCACATGACTGAAACTTGCTAGCTCAGACCGGCATGACGAAGTAGTACTATCGCTTCTCCAAGTTGAGTTTATCTTCTGGAGGTGGCCACCTACCAGAAGACTCGCTCTTGCTCTTCAAAACTAGTACTACTAGCATACCCTTATTGAGTACTCAATGTTGCTTGTCCCACTTGGGAGAAAACTGATAAAACATTGTTTAATTTGGAAATAGCAATTAAGGGTTTCTAAAGTTCATGTCAAAGTTGGTTTTAGAAAGAGTTTAGTGTTTGAGTAAAATTGCTTGTTGATTTCAAATGATTTGACTGAAACAAGAAAACAAATAGTCCTTAATTGCCTTTACCAAAATGAGTGCTCATACACTTCATGTTTGGCTTGCCATAGTAACCTTTTATCATTAAATTAGTTTTATGCAGAAGCTTACCTAATCCTTTGCTTGAGCTATTCAAAGATCTTCCAAAGTTGATCTAACCTCGCCTGGGGTAAACACAAGCCATATGGTTAAACTCAGGCCATATTCGCTTCCATAAATAATCGTAGTTCAACGTATTACAATCATGACCCTAATGTCCTAAGCTTTAAGGTTAGATGATAAAGGGTTTTACAAAATAAGTCTAGCTTGATAATAAAATAACTAGGGACAATAAGTTATAGGCTTAAATATAAATATTTGTTATTAATAAATAAACTAGGGTTTATTTGATGAAGGGTCCTAAGTCTTAGATGATATTATTAAAAATAATAAATTATTACTAATCTCTTAATTAATAATTGATTGATAGAAAATAATTAGCAAATAAAGTTAATAGTAAATTTTATTAAATTTTAATCAAAAGGGAATAAATAAAATTTTAATAGTATTTATGAATATATGACCTACAAGATTAATATTTTGCCTATTATGATTATTTATATAAAAGGCCTTATTTATTATCATTATTATATAATATATATATTATTTTTAATTGAATATATCATTTATTTGGCTAAAATATCACTATTTCATTTAATAATCAAGTTCCAAAGCTTCCTAGGGTTTCAAAATTATTGGAGGAAAATATAGTATTAATTTTTTTTTTAACGTAATAAAGTTGGTCAATTAAAATAGCTTAGGATCAACAAGTTCATGACCATAATTCTCCTACTGCTACCAATAATCATGAACATAAAATCCAACATCAATCAACAAACCAATCCATTCATGAATAAAGGCTTAAATCTAAACCTACTATCACAAGGCTTAATCTCTATCAAGCATAATCATATATATGGCTTCAGTGAAAACAAGAACATAATACCCTATTCACCAAAGTTGACATAATATCTATCATACTTAATCATCCATACTTACTCATGACATGAAGAGCATGCAACAAACTATAAAATATCATAAAACTCAACCATGACAAAACATCCTCATGCTCCAATCTCAACTCCTTCATACAAACACATTCTCCATCCCCAATCATATTCTATCCTTTTCTGACAATATCTAAGAGACATGGTTTTAGAATTGAGAAAAGGGTTAAAGGGAAATACTTAGTTGATGACAATCTTGTCGAAGATCCAAGGAGATTCACACGCGTAGAAGGCTTGATTTGTCCATGCAAGAAGAAGAAGAATGGCCATGGTTGAAACAACCATTTCGGCCGAGAGAGAGAGAGAGAGAGAGAGAGAGAGAGAGAGAGAGAGAGAGAGAGAGAGAGTGTGTGTGTGTGTGTGTGTGTGTGTGTGTGTGTGAACATTAGTATATCATGTTTAAAGATTGAAGGAAAGAAGATGATCAAAATCGTTCTTCGTTACCTTGAGAGAGTTCTTGAATCTTCAAGAAAAATTCTGGTTTTTTGATCCGATAGCAGAATTTTGTTTTCAATGTTTGATGTTATAAAATATAGAAATAGACTCTAGAGGGTGAGTAGACGTGATCTGGAGTTTTTGGAAAGTATTGGAGGTGTTTGGAGTGGTCTTAGGCTTGGAGAATGGTGGGTGTGTTCTTGGTGTTCTTGGAGAAATGGAGAGAATGGAGAGAGTTGGACGAAAATTGCTGAAAGGTGTTAGACGAATGGTTAGAGGGATTCTTGTGATTGGATTTTTAGATTAGGGGAAAGAGTAAAATCTGATCATTTGAATTTCAAAAGGAATAATTCATGGAGTGAATTAAGATAGAAGATATAGTAGAGTGGTTTGATTGATGGAGGTTCTTGGGAGCTGCTATGGCTGACTGGTTTTACTGAGGTTTTGCTGAGATGAATGAGGTTTGAAGGAGCTATAGGATGGCCAAAATGTTGAGTGTAATGGTGGGGAAACTTCTGGTTGTTTGAAGCTTAATCCATGGAAGTTTTCATGCAACAATTTGCTGAAATTTTGATTTCTAATTGGAAGCTTGATTGGAGTAATTGAAGGAGGGATTTAAGGAGTAGCTATGGTGTTCATTCGTGCAGATCAATGGAGGAGGTGATGAAGTTCAGTTCATGGCTAACCAAGGTTAATTTCACAAAAAGTTGAAGTGATTTTCGGATAAGGCTTGAAGAGAGAGCAAGGCTGGAATTTTCTGGTTCATTCAAATGGTTTGCTGGAATTTTTGTATATATATATATATTTTTTTGCAATGTTCCAGCCAACTTACAGGGAGTTTGAAGAGGTATTAGAGGGTCCTTTAAGGCTGGTTTTTAGCCTTCTTTATGGAGGAAAAACAGAGTTAAATTAACTGTTTGAAAGGTAGAAGAAACAGCTTGGTTTTTGGCCTGCCATGCTGCGAAATTGTCTAGGAATTTTTCCTAGTTTGTACAGCTTTTGTGCAGTGCAAATTTTGGCAAAGGATTTTAGTCTTCAAGCTGAACAAATTGGCTATTTTTCTGGCTACATTTGGGTGAGAAAAATGGCTGAAGTTTTTGAAAGATGAATTGACTAAGAAGCTGGAAAATTTTCAGATTGCTGTCATGAAGAAGGTGAACACTTATGGAGTGGAGTTTAAAGGTTCAACCATGGAGATTAATTCCCTTTGGAACCTTCCTTAACTCCTTCCCCTTTCTTAGTTAAAACTCTATCCTCTAAGGGCCATTTTCTAAATTCCAAGATCAATAACCTTGCTGAATTTTCTGGAATTGAAACATGGATTTGGATAATTGAACAAGCTTAATTGGTGAAGAATTTAAGGTAAGTTAGGGAACAAAAGGGCATGAATCCCTTAAGAATTTTTGTAGGACATAAGAATAGGATTAAGATATTCCCTTCATGTCTCCCCTAGGACAACACTCCTACTCCTTCTTATGGCATGCAAGGGCCGAAAATATCCACCTTACATAAAATAAAATATAATCATGATAAAACTTAATTGGTGGGATTTGAACTCAAGACCTTAGAGATTAATTCCAAAACTCTAACTACTAAATCACAATAACTCTTATTCCTATTTTCTCTTCTAAATATTCTTCCTATTTAATCCTCAAGCTATCTCCCTATTTTCACTTCACGCAGAATTACCATTTTACCATTCCTACTCAATAAGCACAGCTAAACCTTCTAGACTATAAATCACAATTCTAAAGTACATAAAATCATTCAAAAATATATTTATGCATGCAAAAAAAATATGATATGTATACCAACCCTCTTACTCTAGGGTTGGCTTTAGGTGGGGTTCACAGATTGTGCTCCCACTAACCTTCTTATATACATAAGGCTCATCCATATTTTGAATGAAACTAAATTCTTTGATTCTTCATCAAAATGGATGTTCCAACTCCTAGAAGCTTGCTTAAGTCCATAAATGGACCTTTGCAACTTACACACCTTTGTGTAATCATTAGATATGAAACCCTCAGGTTGTGTCATATACACTTTCTCAGTTAGATTTCCGTTTCAGAAAGCTATTTTCACATCCATTTGCCAAATCTCATAATCATAACGAGTAGCTATGGCTAGAAGTATTCTAATGGATTTTAACATGGCTACTGGCGAGAAGGTTTCGTTATAGTCAATACCATGTTGTTGACGATAACCCTTCACCACTAGTTGTGCTTTATAGGTAACTATGTTACCATCCATGTCTATTTTCTTCTTGAAACCCCATTTGCACCCAATAAGTTTAATTCCTTTAGATAGATCAACCAAAGTCTATACTTGGTTGTCGTACATAAAATCCATCTCTTACTTTATGGCCTCAAGCCATTTGCCAGACTTTGAACTGTTCAGAACATCCTTGTAGGTAGTAGGCTCATCTTCATCTATGAGTAATACGTCATTGTGGTCACTAATGAGAAATCCATATCTCTTATGTGCTACACGTATCCTACTAGACCTACGAGTTTCTTATGTAGTAGAAGGTTCATCTATTCTATCTATAGATGTGGGATCAGATGGTTAATCTTTATTTGTTTGATCTTTATAAATTTCACTAAGTTCAATTTTACTCCCATTGTCCCCTTTGAGCATGTGCTCCTTGTTTAAGAAGATGGCATGCTTTGAAATAACCACTTTTTTTTGGGAAGGGAGGTAGAAGTAATATCCGCAAGATTCTTTCAAATATCCCACAAACAAATACTTGTCAGATTTACTATCAAGTTTGTTTGACTGTGGCCTTTTAACAAATGCAGGACAACCCCATATTCGTAAGTAAGATAACTTTGGTTTCTTACCAAAGAACATCTTAAATGGGGTAGAATCAATCGATTTTATCGGAACTAAGTTTATTATATAAATAAAAGTCTCTAGTGCAAACCCCCAAAACAATTTTGGTATGTCTGCAGAAGCCATCATGGTCTATACCATGTCAAGAAGGGTTCGATTCCTTATCTCAAATACACCATTATGTTGAGGTGTATGTGGTGGAGTCCATTTAGATAATATCCCATTATCTCTAAGATAACTTAGAAACTCTTGGCTCAAGTATTCTCCTCCTCGATCAGATCTTAGAGTCTTAATACTTTTACCAAGTTGTTTCTCTATTTCATTCTTGAAGTCTTTGAACTTATCAAAGGCCTTAGATTTGTATTTCATTAAATACAAATACCCGTATCGTGAGAAATCATCGATAAAGGTTATGAAATAGTTATAACATTCTCTTGCTTGTATTGATATTAGGCCATATACATCAGAATTTATGAGTTCTAATAACTTCTTGGCCTGTTCTCCTTTTTTTGAAAAATGAGTTTTAGCCATTTTACCTAGAAAACAAGACTCGCATGTGCCATATGATTCATAATTAAATGACCCTAAGTCACCAAGCTTGTGTAACTTAGAAACATGATTTTCGTTTACATGGCCTAAATGACAATGCCATAAGTAAGAGGTGTTAGAGTTATCTATTTTAGATTTTTTATTGTTTATATTGAGAACTGGATTATCTAAGTCTAGAACATATTAACCATTAACCAGAGTTGCTGAACTATAATCAATATCATTCAATGAAAAAGAACAACATTTATTCTTAAATACCAAATGAAATCTATTTAAGTATAAACATCCAACTGAGATAATGTTTTTCATTAAAACTGGTACATAATAATAGTTTTGTAATTCTAGAACTAATCTCGAATGTAGGTTCAGCTCGTATGTCCGCACAACAAGTGCAGCAACCATTGCCCCATTTGCAGTACATAGGTCCACGTCGCCTTTCTCTAGCCTTCTACTACCTTTTAGTCTCTGCAAGTTATTGAACAAATGAAATCCACATCCGGTATCTAATACACATATCTCATTTCTAAAGGCAGTATTTATTTCAATCATAAACATATCCGGAGTAGAAGTAGAAGTGCTTGCAACCTTCTCCTTTTGCTTCTTCTTCTTAACAGTCTCCAAGTAGGCCTTGCAGTTGCGCCTCTAGTAACCCATCATGCCATAATGATGGCATGGACCCTTGGCAGCAATGTCCTTCTTCTTCACACTACCTTTGTGTTGGATTGTATGCCCTCTTAGACTAGGTTTCTGATGTAAAATCGAATATTTTAATAAAAGAATTTATTTTCAGAAATTGTTTGTGAATTTACTTTTTTTTTTGCACGATTTTCGTTTGGAATATACCCATTGTGTTTAAATAAGTGATCCATGCGGATGGTGGTCTTTCACAGTAAGGTATGGATCACGAGTTATTTAACACATAAACTTTTGTTCTTAACCTATTGATGAGACTGGGTATCTTATCATGTTTAGGTTATTATGTTATGAATTCCAAATGGGAAATGGCTTACCTTTAGCCAGTGGGTAGTCCACTCACTTCATGACATAAGCATATTTCGAATACGTAGAACAGGACCTGTAGTAGTGGTTTCTCAAAGTACTATATGGTAGAAACCTAAACTACTACCACTACAGCGTGGACTAGTACTCTACGACTTGAGTATGAGTTGGTGGTCTGGCGAAGCTAGGAGCATGTACTTTGATTTGATATAGTTGAGGTTCTATCGTAGGGCCAATATACTTGGATGTTGGGTATGTGTGACTAGTTAGTTAAAACAGAGTTATACAAGATAGTTTCTGCACTATATCGCCCCTTGTGGTTGTCCGAATGGTCTAAAATGTCCAGGGCCCTGGGAAACATGACTTCGATGTTTGCTTTAGGGTAGCTCCCTTGAAAAGCGGAAACACTCCAGGAAGTCATGGATCATTGGACTAGAAGTCTAAGGATGGTAGATGTCATTTAGAGGGGTGTTAGTACACTTTTTCCTCTCTAAATGTACGGCGATATGTAGAGGGATATTTTAGTCATTTCACCTGTAGGTCAGAGACTTTGCGAATGCAGCATTGTCCTTGGGGTCAATATTTCCTTATGGTGATATTAGGAAATATTTAAAATGAAAAATACAGCTATTTATATACCAGGGGTATTTTGGTCATTTTAGCAGCCAAGGCGATGTGTCTTTTTGGTCCTCGGAATAGCCCGTAAGTCCTAACTGCTTTTGGGTTGAGGAATTGGTCTCAGTTGAAGAGGATTTTATTTTATTTTATTTTATTCAGGAAGTCTAATTTATTATTGGACTGGAATAAAATAAATAAATAAATTAAAATAGGAGTTGAGAGGAATTAATTATCTAGTTTATTTGGTTAATTAATTATTCAGGGCCTAGGTCCAGTATGAATAATTAAGAAATTAACCTGGGTTTAAACTAGGGAAAATAATTAATGTTTAATTATTTATTGGGTTTTTTATATAGGCCCAAGAAATAAATAATTAAAGATTAATTATTTTGGTTCATTTGGGCTCATTAATTATTTATTGGGTTGTTTATATAAGTCCAGGAAATAAATAATTAATGTTTATTATTTTGGGCCTTTTGGGTCCAAAAAAAATAATAAATATTTTTCTGGCTCAATAGCTTGGACCTTAGGGTTTTTTTACAGATACGGTTAAGAAGAGTTTAGAGTTAGGCAAAACTTATTCTCAGGATAATATCCGGGTGTTTTGAAATCCCGGAGATATGTTTATCAGATAATGAGAAACTCAGTTTTTTGGCAAACTAATAAACAAGTATCTGGGAAAAGAAAACCCTAATCCTCCTAAGCAAAAGAAAGACTCACGTCTCCTCTCTCTCTACTCTCTCACGTTTCCATCTTCTAGTTTTCTCCTTCGGATTATGCTAACTAATAGCAAGAGAACCAAGGAGATTTGAGACCATTCTTCTTCTCTGTTGTGTTCACCGACTACAGGTTAGGCTGAGGAATATTTCGAGAGCTGGAAAGCTTGGCGTTAATGCAAACAAGGCAAAGTAGAAGGCTAGCGGGTGTTCAACCGGAAGCTTCTTCAAGTGGACAAAGCGAGGCGATTCCAGTCATTCAATCCGCTCTTACTCAACCTAGAAGGGTTAAGGAGTGCAAAGGTATGATCTTCACGCTTCCGTATAGCCTTTAAGGCTTGGTTTTATTTTTCTCTGTGAAATTTTTAACGTACAGTGCATGCTCTCTGTTTTCGGTTCCCTCACTTTGGGCTTCATGGGAGCCTTCTTCTTCTTCTTTTGAACTTTTTTATTAGAAAAAGTAGATTCTATCATTAAAACTGCATTAGTATCCTTCTTCACGGAGGACTCAGCAATTTTGAGAAGTTTGATAAACTTGGGAATGATGGACTCAATCTTGTTCATTTGATAGTTAATCACAAATTGTGAAATACTATTAGGTAAAGACTGTAGAATAAAGTCAATACGTAAGTCATGATCCGTTGCGAACCCGAGAGATCCAAGCTTCTCTATTAAGCCCAACATTTTCAGCCCATGAGTGGCCATAGAAGAACCCTCTGCCATTTTGTGATGGAATAGTTGCTTCAAGATCTTGTATCTCTCAATTCTGGCTTGGACATTAAACAGCTCTCGAAAATGTAGTATAATCAATTGAGCATCTATATCGTGCTGTTTTTGCAGCTTGGGAGTCATGGATGCCAATATAATACACAATGTTGTATCACTATCCTTCTTGTGCTTTTTATGGACAACATGCTCATCAGCATGAGTATCTTGAGCCGGTGGTGGCAGAATAGGAGCATCTAGCACGTAGAGCAACTATTTTTACTTGAGAACGATTCTCAAGTTTCTATACCAGTCAAAGTAGTTTGATTTGGTTAACTTGTTGGTTTCTAAAATGCTACATAAGTTTAAGTTTGTATACATGACGCAAGTGACCTAGATGTAAAGATAGAGAGGATCAGCTATTGTATATGCACATGAAATATAAATAATTAGGACTTTAATTAAACGCATTATTATTCCACTATTTTACTCAAACCAATAGGTCCCACGACTGATTCGGAAAAGCCCGTTGGAAGCTTTCCTAGTGGACCGGTATCCAAATTCCTCAAAAATAACCTTGGATTTACGCAACAAGCCACCTTTAAGTTCATTGGTAGGTATCCAATACCAATTACATCATATGTAATTACTGGATCATTGGGTGATTAACAGCTTTTAATCTTAAAGCCTTTTAGGCTACGCTAACATTTTCTCTAAATTTCTTTATGCTTGAGTTTGCTCAACCGGGATAAAGAATTTAGTTAAACCTGACCCATTAATCAGGAATTTAATTCCAAAAGAATTTAATTCCACAGCTTGAACATGTCCGATGTCGAGTAGGCTTGGGTTTACCCAACAATCCAGTCCTAAAAAAGGACTCTCATTCTTACTATATTAACAAAATGAATTAGGTTTAATATTAATTGAGAGATTTATTCGTTGTAGTATTTCAACAAATGACATGCATAAAAATCAATAAATTACAAAATTGATAATCATGGTAATAAAGCGATTACGTGGTATGGTTACGGACTTTACCCTAAATTAATTTCTTTGAGCCATTAAAAAAATTAATATAGTTAACCCTATGTGTTCATGCATGATTTAAATAGAAAGTCTTACCTTCTCGCCTTGTTTTGGTTGCCATCTCCAAAATAAAATAATTTTACTCCTATCTAACCTATGTAAACTAATTACATAATTTTCTAAAGAGAGAAAACCTCGAGTTACATTAAAGGGGAGTTAGATGAGAAGAGAATTACACAAGAATTCTAGAGAAGACAGGACACGCAGGTCCTATTTCATAAAAAACTAAAACTGTAAAATGCATGAACAGATATAATTGGTTTTAGTCCATAACCATCCACCATGCCATTAATTATGCTTAAACAAAATAAATATATAATTTTTATTATTCCAAAATCTCTATTTTGAAAAAATAAAACAAATTCTAAAATCAATATTTTAGAAAAATACAGTAATTTTAAATTTTCAAAATGATTATTTTGCAAAATAAAATTGTTTGTCTTAAAACTAATTTTGAGAAAATAGTTTTGGGTCCTGTCTCTGGCAGCGCCCATTGAAAGAAAATTTTACTTTACTGCCTCTCATCAAATGAGATTTTCCCCTTTCAAAATTCTATTTTAGAAAATTTATCAATTTCTAAAATCATTATTTTAGAACACAAAATTTAATTGCTAAAACAGACACAGTCGGCGTCGGTTGGGAGCCTAGAGGTGGTGCCGGCTGCAATCTGGAAGACTTGGAATGAAAATCAAGAAAAATCGACTAACGAATAGAGAGGCAGAACATAACTGGCGTCGACCCTAGGCAGGATAGGCGGTGCCAACTATGCACTTTGTGAAACCCCAGTCGAAACCAACCTTAGAGTAAGGGGTTGGGATGCATATCATACTTTACTGCATGTTTAAATATATTTTTATATGATTTTATGTGCATTGAATTTGTGTTTTATAATCTAGAGGGCTTGATTATGATTATTGAGTGAGAAGGGCAAAATGGTAATTTTTGCTTGAGGTGGAAAAATGGTGATAGCTTGAGAGTTGAATAGGAAAATATTTTTAGAAAGAAAATAAGAACAAGAGTTGTTGTGATTTAGTAGTTAGAGCTATTGAATTAATTCTTGAGGTCTTGGGTTTAAATTCCATCATAGGAGCTTTAGCTTGATTAAATTTTATTTTTGCTTGGGAAGTGCTATTTTCGGCCTTATGTGCTTTGGAGTAGGGAAGAGATGTTGTCCTAAGAGAAACATGATAGGAGTATCCTAATCCTACTCTTTTGCCCTACATAAAATTCCTAAAGGGAATTCATTTCCTCTTGATCCTTAATTTTTCCTATTTCTCAATCCATTAGGATGTTCAATTTGTTCAAGCCAATTTTATTCTAGAAAAACTCCAGCAATGTGCTGTGGCTTTGAAGGTTCAAAATGTCTTATTAAAAGATATCTTATGGACCGAAACCATGGAAGAGGGGGAAGGATTTCAAGTGAATTAATTACCCTAGTAAACTTTCTAAAAACTTCACTCTAGCTAGGTTCATTTTCCTTCATGCATAGAACTGAAATTTTTCCAGCTTCTTATGCCTTCAAGGTGTCAAAACTCTTAGCCATCATTCCCTCCCAAATGCAGCTAGAAAATGGCCTTTTGATCAGCTTGAAACCTGAATTTTTCTGGCCATTTTCGGACTGCACAAAGGCTGTGCAAAACCAGAAAAATCCTTGGACAAAATCGCAGCTTTGGAGGTCCGAAACCAAGCTGTTTTCTTTCAGTTTTTTGTTCAGCACCTTAGCCATATTTTTCCTCCATAACAAAGGCTGAAAACCAGCCTTGAAAGACCCCTGAAATCCCCTTCAAAATCTCTGCAAGCTAACTAGAAAGTGGCAGCCGAAAACTGCCCAGAAATTCCAGCCTTGCAAAAATTCTATGCAGGAAAACTTTCCAGCTTTGTTTCCTAATTCATCCCTAGCCGAAACCTCAGCTTTCTTCTGCACAAACCCTCCTTAAACAGCCATGAGCTGAACTCCATTGTCCTCCCCAAGCTTCTGCACAAAATTCAGACATGGCTACCCGAAAATCTCTCCAACAAATCTCTGCAATCATGCTTGATTAGTTACCAAAATTCCAGCCACCACAATTTAACAACCTTCCATAAAATATCCCTCAAACAACCGGACCTTTCCTCCACCATTATACTCCTTATTTTCGGCCACCCTTACCCTCCTTCAACCAGCTCTCATCCAGCCGAAATACTGCACAAGAAGTCGGACATGGCAGCTTCCCAAAAGCTCTCCAATAATCAAAGATATTCTTGTTATATTTAGTTTCCAAATTTGCTTCCCAAAAATATTCTTTAAGGATTTCAACAACTAGCCTTTCCTTTTCTCTTTCAAACTAGAAAATCATCTACCAAAACCCTACAAGTAGTCGGCCAACCCTAATCCCTTCAGAAATTCGGCAGCCTCCAATCCAAAAGCTCTCAATTCTCTTCAACCTTTAAGAACACATAGCACACCAAGAATACCTACTCCTTCCTTTCACCTAATACCTCTCCTAGTCACTTCAAACTTCTTCTAAAAATTCCAGATTTCATCTATACACTACCGTGAGTCCATCCATACCATTTTTAACATCAAACTCCAAAATCCAACTCGCACTTTTGAATAAAAAACCAGAAATTTTTTGAAGGCTAAAGAACACCTTCAAGGTAGGTTCATTCAATCAACTTCATCTTCGCTAATCTTCAATCTCTAATGAACATATATCTGTTTAATCATGCTAATGGACTTTCTTCTTCTCTTCTCTCTCTCTCTCTCTCTCTCTCTCTCTCTCTCTCTCTCTCTCTCTCTCTCTCTCTCTCTCGACCGAACACTCCCTCTCTCTTGGCTGAATGATTTCATCAACTATGGCCATGCTTCCTTCATCTTCTTTGGATGGATTTAGACATCTAGGAGTTGAGATCCATTCGAAACTTCTTCAAGGTATTCATCAATCAAGTAAGCATTTTTAACCCTTCTTTTAAATTCTAGATTCATGTCTCTAGGATGATGTTGATAGAAGATGATTCATGAATAGGGTTGAGTATATATTGTTGTGATGAGTTGAGAGTGAAGCATGAATATATGTATGAATATGTTGGAGATGTGATTTATGCATGAATGGATTATCTTGGTTGATTGTATGGTGTTTTAGGGTTTAATGAATGTCTCCATGTCATAGGTAGTATTTGTGATCAAGTATGCTAGAGATTATGTCACCTTTGGTGAATATGATTTATATTCATGTTGGATTATTGAAGCCATGATTATGTTTATGCTAGTAGAGGTTAGATCATGTCTTGATAAATTTGGATCTATGCTTATATGCATGATTTGGATGATTTGATGAATTGAAGGGTTGTATATGTTCCTGATTGTGGTTAGCAATAGAAATATGATCATGATCTAGTTGTCCCTAAGCTAATTTTTATTTCATTAATAAAATATTTAATAATATGATTTTGCTAGAAAATTAAAAAAATCCTAGGAAGTAGATGTGAATTATTAAAAGGATATTTTAGTCAAATAAATGGTAGCTTTTATTCAAGGAATAATATATATATATATATATATTATATATATAATGATAAAATCAAATAAAGCCTTTATGAAAATAATCATAACAAGTAAAATATTTATTATTAAAATTTTAATTATTACCTTTTAATCAAAACCTATTAAATTCTATTTATTATCTTCCAATCAAGACCCATTAAAATTTATTTTCAACTAATTTTAGCTAGCAATTATTTTCAAACAATTAATTATTAATAAATCATTGTTTTACCTAATACCTAAGACTCTTCACCAATTACACTCTGAATTTAGCTTAGCAAGATTTAAACCTTCAACTTATTAGTACTTATTTCTCAAAACGTTAATTATTTTTAATATCAAATTAGGCTTAGCTTATAAACCTATTTATTTATTGGCCTTAAAGCTTGGGACACAAGGATCATGGTAGTAGTGAGTTGAGTTGTTTTAAATTGAGAAAGTGAATTTTGACTTGAGTTTGATGTGGTTTGTATTTGCCCATGTGGGGTTAGGTCAGCTGTTGGAGACCTTTTATTGTGAGCAAGAATCAGGTAAGCTCCTGCATAAAACCCAATTGATGTAAAATGTTTATTATGGCAAGCTAAATGTAGAGTGCATTGACACTCGGTTCTGCAAAGGCAATTGAGGATTAACTTCTTTCTTATGTCAGACAAATAAACTATTTGAAAATCAATAAGCAGATTTATTCAAACTCAAAACACTTTCCAAAACTGATTTTAACAAAGACTTTGGAAGCCCTTAATTGCCATTTTCATGTGGAATGGTGTTTTGTTCATTTTCTCCCAAGTGGAAAACGTCGTTGAGTACTCAATAAGGGTGGACTGCTAGGGCTAATCTTTGAGGGGTTAGGGTAAGTCTTTCAGTAGGTGGCCACCTCTGAGGGATGAGTCCTGCCCGGATAAGATGTCAGTCCAGTAAGTTGTGCCAGTCCAAGCTAGCAGTTTATTTTTCAGTCAAGTGACCGTGTTTTGTCGGAATGGACACCCGGTTGTTGTGTAGGTATAGAGAAGGAGGAGTATATTACCTGGTAGGCCGATCACCTACCTTTTGTCAATCTGCACAAAGTGTCGGCATTCTAACTGGTTATGGGGCCCAATGTGTGGTAACCCATGATCATTTCTTTTGAGTGGTTGATTTTATTGATTATGTATGGTTGGAAAAGCCAAAACACCACTCTTACTTTTGAGTAATGTTTATTTCTTGCTAGTGATCTTTTATAAAGAATTTTATACTTTACATTTACGAACTATTTCCACTGGATACTCAAAGCACACACAGACTTACTGATATTTTTTTCTCATCACCATTTTTACCATGATTTCATGTCGATTCTGCTGTAGAGATGAGTAGCTAGATATTACCTGCCTTGGAAGATTTTCTGATAATTTATTTTGTATAGTGCTTTGGGGAGATGAGAGTGGATAAATTTTATTATGGATTTATTTTTGTTATTCTTGGGTTGTAATAAATTTTAAGTTATGGTATTATTTTTATTCTGCAATTTTGTTTGTGTGACCTAGTTATAAAAGCCCCTTGTCATTTGGACGAGGTGACATCCCCAGCCCTGGCAGGCCTAGGTAGTGGGGTGTTACACACTCATACAGAGGTAAAAAAAATTATTTTTAAATCTTTCTAGAAACAATTTTTGGAGCCTTCATCTTCTGCAATGGTTAGTAAGAACAATTCTCAGCAGATTTTTTTTTTTTTTTTTTTTGAAACTCAAAACAACAACCAATTTGTTAGTTTAAACAAAATCAAAACAGAAGGTTAAATTCACAGAATGAAACGGAAGGTAATAACACACGTTCATAGAAAATGTTTTTCTGCAAAAAAAAACTTGTAAAACATACAGAAAATAATTTTTGACAACTTTCGAAATATGCTGTAACTATTACACAAGCATATTGTGCTACGAACTCAACCCACATCAAATTCCAAATCCAAAAACATTCGAAACATTTCTTATGAATGAAACCAGAACCAGAGAGATTTCTGCGTCATAATGAAAAACACATTTTCATCGAAGATAACAAAATAGATAACTCTTCATCCAGAACCCAGTCTCAAAAACAATTTCTTTATGACTCTTATCTTATGCACGAAACATTTTCAGGCATAGAAAACAAAGTCAGCAGAAAACATATTTTAGAGACCTAATCGCACCATTGAAAACATTTTTCAGTCTCAGAACATGCTTGGAACAATTCACAGCAAAGATTAAACCCGTTAGAAAACACATTGCAAGAAGTCTCTAATACCATTGATGGGATTTCTATATTACAATAACGATTACTATGGCGAAAATTAAGAAATCCAAGCCCCAAGATCACAAGCATGTAATTGAAAATAGGTTTAACAAGTAATCAAGGTAACAGTTTTACCTTGTATTTAAGCGTCTGGAAAAAAAAAATCCTTCTTACCTGATGATTGTGGCATGATCCAACAATCCCCTTGATGCCAATGGATCACAAACAGGTTGATTGTCGTGCCTCTATGATCACAGTACGCAATTACCTCTAACAGTAGTCAATACAAAGGTCACTCTCAAGCACCAAGATTTTCTGTGCAAGCAAAAAACCAAAAAGGCAGCTAGGGATTTTGTTTTCTCATTTTTCAGAAGAACAACAAGAGAAAGAGAAAAGAAGAGAAGGTTTTGAGGATGTTGTTTGCCGTGAATAGCTCTCTCCAATAGATATCGTGTCTATCTCACATATATCACGAAAACCCTACTAAAAACACTCCATCTGAGAATTCTAAAACAATTAGAATTCTCTAATTGTAATTGGAATCATCAAGTTTTTACAATTATAATTTGGCCCACAAATTATAACTAATTATAATTTGGCCACAACAACTTCTCTTTCTCGCAATTAACCCCACTATGTTATCCCATGTGATTTTTCTATTAACAATCATCCACGTGTTAACTTTAAGTATCCCAATGCTCACAGACATGAGAAACACCGCCTGATCAAATTAGGAAGTCTAACACATACTAGTCTTAACGCATTAATAATGTCCTATCTCATTAATACTATGACTAGAGACTATTTAAGTACTAACACTATACAGTGTAATAGGAATCTTATATCATGATCTCTATCATGATTTCCTTAATACAGTGTTGTACTAGGGACTTTATCTAACATTTATTTTACACAAAAGTAAAAAAAGATACTGTAGGATAAATAATGCCTTTTATTAAAATAAAATGTGTCACATACAATGTACAAATGATTGCCACTTGGGCATAACACTAACATATATATGCCGGCTGCCTAGAAGACTTATGGACAATGTTTTGTGTGTTGAAGGATTGAATATTCATGGTAGTTTGAAAGGTTAATCTTTGTTGATGAAATAAGGATCAAAATAGAATAAAAATGATTGTTACTTGGTTAGAAGGATTAATTATGTTAGTTCTTGATTGAAAGAAGTGAAGTTATGTTGAATAAACATAACCTTAATGAGTTGTTAGAATCTAGAAATTGAAGGATCAAAGCTGATTTGAAGAGAAATTTGAATGAATTTAATGTTCTCCAGGTGTTAAAGGTTAAAGGATAGTAAAACATAACATGAATGGTTGAGATTAGGCAAACTATTTGGGCTATTATTGCCTTTGTACTATGTTGTAGAAACTTGAACTAAGTAAAAGCTTACATAGGATTAAAGTTAAGAGTCTTATGGTCATTTTTATATATCATAGAACCCAATCGAAGTTCTGGATTGAAAGTTATGTGCAAAATAAAATCGTATGTCAAGCCCTAAAATTCCAGAAAATTGGTTGGAAAATGAATGAACTTAAGAATGATTAATTCTGTAATTTTGGGATGAAATGAATAGAAAACATGAACATAATTCCTTGTTCATGAAGAGAGCAAGGATATGGAAAAAGGAAAAAATGAAAGAATTGGACAAATGATGGAAAAGCGACGTGAACGACCGTCGTGCATTTTCTTGAACGTCGCCTAGCCGCCGGGCACATTGGCTGGACATCGGATAACCGTTAGATATGTCGGGTAAACATCAGCTAACTATCGTTTATTTTTTAACCAAACACAACTAAACCTAAAAATGTTGCTTGATGTAGGTTTGTCAGTAAATGGCCAATGACACATTGAAAATGGTGGAAACTGTAGTCGAACGGCCCGTGAACGGCGAATGTTTATTTAGGACACATGGTGAGTTCCACTATCTTTTTAAATACTGTTTTAGCTAAGTGTTTTCCTGAAACGATCATGTGCTTTTCTAATATAGTTAATTCTTTCCTGATAAATTATGAGATGAATGTTACACTTGAATTTGAAAGCATTGTCAAGCACTCGATTTCTTGAATATCCTGAATATGAAATATCTCATGTGATCTTTTGAATTTTCAAATCCGGATTTTGATAAAGCATTTTCTAGATATGGAAAATGTTCTCTTGATGTGCTCAAGGACAAGCTTCCTATATGGATTTGGAAACATGATGAGCAATATGAATCTTTAATTCTTGATTTCTTGAACTTGCCAATCCTTGAACAGAATTCATGACTAACTTGAATACTTGGTGTAAGCACTGAATTTGAATACTTGGCATAAGCACCAACTTGAATACTTAACCGAAACACTAACTTGAATACTTGGCGTATGCATTGACTTGAGTACCTGGCATAAGCACTAACTTGAATACTTGGCATATGCACTAACTTGAATACTTGACGTAAGTACTGACTTGAATACTTGGCGTAAGCATTGACTTTACTTGAATACCCGAATACTTAAGTATTTAAATACCCGAATCCGAATATTTTATACTAGAATTCTTGAATACTTGAATCAACATGTTTTCACTCGAAATCCTTGAATACTTATTTTGAGAATGTTTTCACACGATAATTTCTAATCTAGCTTGGTTATCTTAAGATTAGTCTTCATGCTATTTTATCAATGGAAACAATAGCACACACGGGACTCACTAAGCTTTACACTGACACGTGCGTTATTTCTTTTGAAAAATTTAGGATTAGAGGCGCAGCTAAAGTGTGGTGGACTCCTAAAGGCTCATGCTACATCTTGGACCTGTTATACCAGTGAGTGTATGTATCAGAAGCCAAATTCTTGTACTTTTCTATGTTGGAAAAATTTCTATTGCCTATTGAATGAAGTTTGTTATAAAGACTCTTTGTCTGAGCAATCAAATGGGGTAACATTCCACAAAGCTGTAGCCCACTACGTTATGGAAGTATGGGGTGTTACACTTGTTGTGTGTATAAATGTACTTTAATAAACTAAGTTAGTTTATGTTGAACTTGGTCTGTTAATTATGTTTAGTTGACTATTTGTATGTTCTGTAATCTCATCATCTTATTTTTCTTGTGTTCTTAGCGCTCAGTGTATGACCCAACAATTCCAAGGAGAACCAATGGATTTTGATCCTAAGATTGAAAGAACTTTGACAAGAATTCAGAGGGCACTCAGGAAAAAGGATAAGCAAGCAAGTTCAACAGGAGAGATGGAAGTTAACTAAAATAACAATGGTAATAATGGTGGCAATAATGGTAGGATGATCATGGATGACTTTGTTAAGCCAACGATTTCAGGTATAGACTCAAGCATCACTAGACCTAGGATGGAGGCGAACAATTTTGAGATCAAACCCAACATTATCCAAATAATCTAGAATATAGTATAATTTGATGGGTTATGAGATGAAGACCCTAATGCCTACCTTGCTAGTTTCCTAGAGATTTGGGATACCTTTAAGTTGAATAATATTTTAGATAATGCTATAAAGTTGAGGATTTTTCCTTATTCTTTGAGAAATAGAGCTAAATTGTGAAACCCCAATTAAAACCAACCTTAGAGTAAGGGGGTCAAAATGCATATCATATTTTCTTGCATGCATAAATATATTTTTGTATGATTTTATGTGCTTTAGATTTGTGATTTGTAGTCTAGATGGCTTAATTGTGCTTGTTGAGTAAGAAGGGCAAAATGGTAATTTTTCTTGAGGCGGAAATAGGGAGATAGCTTGAGGATTAAATAGGAAAAATATTTGGGAGAGAAAATAAGAACAAGAGTTGTTGTGGTTTAGTGGTTAGAGCTTTGGAATAAATTTTTGAGGTCTTGAGTTCAAATTCCATCATTTGAGTTTTAACATGATTAAATTTTATTTTAGATAGGTAGGCTATTTTCGGCCCTTGCATGCCTTAGGGAGGAGTAGGAATGTTGTCCTAGGGGAGACATGAAAGAAATGTCATAATCCTACTCTTGTGCCCTACAAAAATTCCTAAGGGATTCATACACTTTTTGATCTCTAGCTTCCCTTAATTCTGAATCAATTAAGTTGCTCAATTACCTAAGCCATTTTTATTTCCAGAAAATTCCAGCAAGGTTCTGTGATTTTGAAGCTTCGAAAATGCCTCTTGGAGGATGGAATTTTATCTAAAAATGGGGAAGAGTTATGGAAGGTTCCCAAGGGAATTAAACTCCATGATTGAACCTTCAAACTCCAACCTATAGGTATTCATCTTCTTCATGTAGTAATCTAGAAAATTTTCTAGCTTCTTGATCAGTCTAATTGTCGAAATCTTCAGCCATCTTTTCCTCTCAAATACTACCAGAAAAATAACCAATTCACTCAACTTGAAGACTAAAAACTTTAGCTAAAATCAGACTGCACAAAAGCTGTGCAAACCAGGAAAATTCCTGGGCAGTTTTCGTAGCTTGGTAAGCCAAGAACCAAGCTGTTTCTTCCACCTTTTCAACCAGCAATTCAACCCTATCTTTCCTCCATAAAGGAGGCAGGAAACCAGCCTTAAAGGACCCTCCAAAACCCCTTCAAACCTTCTGCAAGTTGGCTGAAACATGACAGAAAAATTTGCATAGAAATTCTAGCAAGTCATGCAAAAGACCAACCAAAAATTCTAGCTTTGTTTCTTTTTCACCCTTGTCTGAATCTCATCCCATTTTTCTGTAAACCAACCTTAGTCAAGCATGAATTGAACTTCATCATCTTCTCCATTGGTCTGCTCGAATGAAGCTCCGTGACTGCTCCTAAAACCCTCCATCAAGCACTATAATCAAGCCTTCAATTGGAGTCCAAAATTCCAGCAAATTACTCCATGAAAACCTCTATAGTTTAGGCTTCAAACAACCAGAAAATCTCCCACACACACCCTCTGAATTTCGGCCATTCTAGAACCTATTCAAACATCATTCATCTCAGCAAAATCCCAGACAAACCAGTCGACCATTGAAGCTCCCAAAAGACCTCCCCCAATTGAGATATTCTTACCATATTTGCTACCATAACTCACTCCCTAAATTACTTCTTTTGAATTTCACCCAAATAGCTTTCCTTCTTCACCCAAATCTGAAAATTCAATCACCAGAATTCTCCAATCCATTCGACCACCCTTTCCAAGTAGAAATTCGGCCAGCTTTCCTCCATTCTCTCTATTCTCTCCAAACCTCTAAGAATACCAAGAACACACACCACCATTCTCCACGCCTAAGACCACTCTAAACCCCTTCAATCTTCTCCAAAACTCCATATCACACCTACTCATTCTCTTGAATCCATTTCTGCAATTTATAACATCAAACGCTAAAATCAAAGTTCCACTTTCGGATAAAAAACCAGAATTTTCTTGAAGGCTCAAGAACACTTTCAAGATAAGCATGATCGATTATTTCCATCTCCTTTCCTCTTCGACCTTTAATATACTAATAAACTCTCTCTCTCTCTCTCTCTCTCTCTCTCTCTCTCTCTCTCTCTCTCTCTCTCTCTCTCTCTCTCTCTCTCTCAGCCAAATGGTTACTCCAACCATGGCCATTTTTCTTCTTCCACCTTAGATGGATCAAGCTTTCCAAACGTGAGGATTCTTTTAAAACTTCTTTAAGGTAGTCATCATTCAAGTAAGCCTCTTCAATCTTCTCTTTAAATTCGAAATTAATGTGTTTTGGATGTTGTTGGAGAAGGATGGATTATGTTTGGAGATTGAGTATGCGTATATATGATGGAGTTGGGATTGAAGTATGAGAATGAATGTGTTTATATGATGGAGTTGGGATTGATGCATGAGGATAACTTGTCTTGGTTGAATTTTATGATTTTTTAGGGTTTGTTGCATGTCTTCATGTTGTGAGTAGTATGAATGATTAAGCATGATAGATATTATGTCACATTTGGTGAATAGGGTTTTATGTTTGTCTATCCTTGATTGAAGCTAAGAATATGATTATGTTTAGTGAAGTTTGGATCATGTGTTGGTAGATTTGGATCTATACTTTTATTCATGATTTAGATGGTTTGTTGATTGGTGTAGATTGTATGTTCGTGATTATGGTTAGCAATAGGAATTATGATCATGATCTTGTTGTTCCTAATCTATTTAAGTTAGCCAATTTTATTTCATTAATAAAAGTTAATACTATATTTTCTTCTAGAGATTTCGAAAACCCTAGGAAAATGTGGATTTGGATTGTTATATGAAATAATGATATTTTAACCAAATAAATGATATCTTTTATTAAAATTAAAATATAATAATATTATATATAATAATAGCATTAAATAAAACCTTTTATATAAATAATCATGATAGCTAAAATATTATCTTATAAGTCATATATTCATAAATACTAAAAAAAAATTATTTATTATCTTTTAATCAAAACATATTAAAATTTACTTACTATAAATTTTATTTACCAATTATTTTCTAACCATCAATTATTAATAGATTATTATTTTAAATATTATCATCTAGGGCCTAGGACCCTTCATCAAATAAATTCAAATTTATTTATAACAAGATTTAAACCTACAACTTATTAGTAACTGTTTCACAAACCCAAGTTATTTTATTATCAAGCTAGATTTATTTTATAAAATCCTTTTTGATTATCTAGCCTTAAAGTCTGGAACACTAGGGTCATGATTGTAGTAAGTGGAGTTAGGATTATTTATGAAAGCAAATTTTGGCTTGAGTTTAATTATAGGTTATGTTTACCCCAGCAGGGTTAGGTCAGCTTTTGGAGATCTCTAATTTATCTCGAGTAAATGATCGGGTAAGCTCCTGCATAAAACTTGTTTGTTGTAAAAGGTTACTATGGCAAGCTAAACACGAAGTATGTGAACACTGATTTGGTAAAGGCAAGTAAGGACTGTTTCCTTTCTTGTTTCAGTCAAATCAATTATTTGAAAATCAACAAGCAATTTGACTCAAACACCAAACTGTTTCTAAAACTAATTTTGACAAGGACTTTAGAAGCCCTTGATTGCCATTTTCAAGTAAAGCTATGTTTTACCAGTTTTCTCCCAAGTGGGACAATCATCGTTGAATACTCTATAAGGGTAGGCTAGTAGTACTAGTTTTAAAGAGCAAGAGGGAGTCTTTCGGCAGGAGGCCACCTCCAAAATATGAATTTAACTTAGAGAAACGTCAGTACTACTTAGTCATGCTGGTCCGAGCTAGCAAGTTTTAATCATGTGGATTGTGTGTTGTCGAAGTGGACAACCGATTTTGTTTGGGTGTAGAGAATGAGGAGTATCTAACCTGGTAGGCCGATCACCTACCTTTTTGTCAGTCTGCACAAAGTGTGGCATTCTGACCGTTGTATGGTTATGGGGCCCAACGTGTGGTAACCCATGGCTGCCCTTTTGAGTGGTTGATTATATCATACATGAATGGTTGGAAAGCCAAAACGCCACTCTTGATTTTAACATTGTTTATTGCTTGCCAGTACTTTTTCTTATGAAGTGCTTACATCTAACATAGATGAACTGTTTTCACTGAACACTCAAAGCACACACAGACTTACCGAGACTTTTATCTCATCACCCTTTTTACCATGATTTCAGATCGATCCTGCTGTGGGGATGAGTAGCTAGTTGTTTCCTGCTTGGAAGATATTCTGTTATTTATTTTATGTAATGCTTTGGGAGTTAGAGTGAACAATTGTTATTTTGGATTTGTTCTTGAATTTTTAGGTTGTAATAAGTTTTAATTTCAAAGTATTGTTTAAATTTTTGTTGTGTGTCCTAGTTATAAAGACCACTTGTCCTTTAGATGGGGTGACATCCCTAGCCCTGTTGGGCCTAGATAGTAGGGTGTTACAAGTGGTATCAGAGCCTAAGTTTAGGCAAGTATTGATAGTATATGTTCTATTTATTTAAGTTCAAATCTTTATCTAACCCGTCTTGTTTATGCTGTAGGATGGTTAGAATGCTTAAAATCACGAGGAAGGGACAGCAATACCATCCTCTTATCCCTATCTACCCAGAAGACCTTCCAGTACCTCAGCCAGTTATTCCTTTGGAAGATAGCAGTGATGAAGAGGTTCCGATCAATGAGCCACCTCCAATACCTGTGATAGAATTGAGTTCTGACAGTGAAGATGAGAAGATAGACATGGAGTATGTTCCGCACACTCCGGGCCCCATAGTGGATTTATCAACAGATAGTAATGACCTGGGGGAGATAGATTATGAATCTCCACCTAGGCCTTCTTTCATTCCTCCACCCAGCCAGGTTGAGACTGAGGAGAGTTCTAGGCGACCCGAAAAGGAGCCAATGGAGGGGTTTGCCAGTGGGGCTGGGATAGACTTCTCTAAAAACTCTGGGAGATGGTTGTATGAGGCTAATCTTGAAGATTCTGATGAGGACTAGAGGGGCTGAGAGTTATTACGATCAGGATGTTTATTTATTATTTTTCATAAACTTTTATAGAGTTTTATTTCTGTTTTCTATTTAAATTTAAATTTATGCAAATAAGAGTACCTGAGTACTCTAAGATTTGAGAGTAAACTTATGAGCAATTCTTTATACAAAAACTTGCATCTGATTTTCTTTTACTTATATCTAATTGAGAATGCATGCTCAACTAAAATGATTTAATTATTGAATACATAAACTTATCATTTAGGCATAGTTTAGAATGGCACCCCAAGCGTCTGTAGCTTCGTCAAGAAGGAGAATTCCAGAAGCAGATCATTTGGCACCAGAAATTGAGACAACCCAGATGTAATCACCCAACCGGGGTAATGAGAGTGAACCAGATATGGGAATGGGGTTTGAAGCACCGGTTGATGTGATGATGGGGCAAGCATTCAGTAAGATGGCAGAGATTCTACAGACCTTGACTGAGCAGAAAAACCCCAAGGGAGAAGATGAGGCATTGGAACAGTTTTTGAAATTTCAACCGCCCATCTTCTTGGGCGAAGCTGAGCAAGATCAAAAAGCTATGCAATGGATCGAGCAGATGGAAGACATATTTGCAACGCTCCAGTACACTGAAGAGTGAATGGTTAAGTTTACTGCATTCAGTTTGAGAGGCCCAGCTTGAGCATGGTGACAGCGGGTTCAGGACGACTGGGAGATGGTTGATCAGGAATGGACGTGGTCCAACTTTGTTGAAGCATTTAGAACTAAGTATATCCCTCAGTGGATAGTGGAAAAGTGGGAGTTTTGTATTTTAGGGATCGATTGTGTGTGCCTGGAGAGCATCAATTGAATGATAGAATTTTGGAAGAGGCGCATAGGAGTAAGTACGCCATTCATCCGAAGGAAGTCAAAATATACCAAGATCTGAAAAGGGCCTATTGGTGGCCCAGAATGAAGCAAGATATGGTTAAATATGTCTCGACATGTCTTACCTATCAGAAAGTCAAAGCAGAGTATAAGAAGTTAGCAGGATTGTTACAACCGTTGCCAGTACCTGAATGGAAGCGGGAGGAAGTGACCATGGACTTTGTTATCGGACTTCCTAGATAAATAGTGTTTTTAGCCATGATACATTCTTCATGAATTGTAATATGAACATGTTCTTCACCTGCTATGATCAGGTTGTTTACAAGTTGAGAATTATATGGTGGTTTGAATTGTGGTGCTATATTTCTTTTCGCAGAATTCAAAATTAGATTGGGAATGATTGGTTTATATTGTAGATTGAGGATGTTGTGGATTGATTGAAAACTGTGAATGGTTGAGGGTTGTGTGTTGTATTGTGTCATGGTGGATTGATTGTATCGAGGTAAGGGTGTAGTTGTATTGTTGTAGTGCCTCATTATCATTCTTTCTTGATACTCATCTCCAAATGCCCTCATCATGCCCAAGGACAAAGGTCAATCTTCCGAAAAGGCTAGGCCTTATCTTCCTTTATCCCTACCTCTATAAACCCCCTGTTCTTACACCCTGCTAATTTCATTGATCCTTTGTGTCAAGAGTGGTACTCCAAGAGAGCCTCTAATAAAATCATTGTAGAACGTAATTTTGTACCCTCTTTAGACTGTGCCCTTAAGTTAAGAACGATGTTTAGACGATTAGGGTGGGGGCCTATTGTAACACCTCGCTACCTAGGCCCGCCGGGGCCGGGGATGTCGTCCCGTCCAAAGGACAAGGGGTCTTTATAACGAGGTCACACAAATAAAATAGCGGAATAAAAATAATAAAAATAATTCTTCAACTTAAGATTTATTACAACCCAAGAATAAATTCACAAATTCCCAAAAGGAAACAAATCCATAAATAAAATTATCCACTCTTGTCTCCCCAAAGCAATATATAAAATCAAAAGACACATTCTTTTCCAAGGCAGATAACACTAGCTACTCATCCCCACAGTAGGATCGGCCTGAAATCATGGTAAAAAGGTGATGAGACAGAAATCTCAGTAAGTCCATGTGTGCTTTGGGTGTTTAGTGAAAACAGTTCGTGGATGCAAAGTGTAAAACCTTTATAAAAGAAATATTGGCAAGCATCAAATATTAGTCAAAAGCAAAAGTGGCGTTTTGGCTTATCTAGTCGTACATAATTTATAAGATCAACCACTCGAAAGAAAGGATTATGGGTTACCACACGTTGGGCCCCATAACCGGTCAGAATGCCGACACTTTGTGCAGACTGACAAAAGGTAGGTGATCGGCCTACCAGGTAAGATACTTCTCCTTCTCTATACCCAAACAACAACCGGGTGTCCATTCCGGAAAAACACAGTCACTTGACTGAAATAAAACAAACTGCTAGCTCGGACCGGCCTGACTAAATAGTACTGACGTTTCTCTAAGTTGAGCTTATCTTCTGGAGGTGGCCTCCTGCCAGAAGACTCACTCTTGCTCTTCAAAACTAGTACTACTAGCTTACCCCTGTTGAGTACTCAATGTAACGTATCCCACTTGGGGAAAAATGAACAAAACATAGTTCCACTTGAAAATGGCAATTAAGGTTTTCCAAAGTTTGGGGCAAAACTGGTTTTAGAAAGAGTTTTAGGTTTTGAGTAAAACCACCCCTTAATTTGCAAATAATTTATTTGTCTGAAATGAGAATGGAAATAATCCTCAATTGCCTTTACAGAAATGAGTGACCATGCACCCTTCATTTGGCTTGCCATAAAAAAAATCATTTTTCATCAAACAGGTTTTATGCAGGAGCTTACCTGATCCTTGTCCACAACAAAGGTCTCCAACAGCTGACCTAACCCCGCATAGGGTAAATACAAACCACAATCAAACTCAAGCCAAAGACTCACTTTCTCAAATAAAACTAACTCAACTTACTACAATCATGTCCCTAGTGCCCCAAGCTTTAAGGCTCGATAATAAATAAAAGGAGTTTATAAAATAAATCTAGTTTGATATTAAAATAACTAGAGTTTGGGAAATAGGTACAAAAAGTTGAAGGTTTAAATCTTGCTAAAAATAAATTATGGTTTATTTGAAAAATGGTCCAAGGTAGTATTAGGTAAAATAATGATTTATTAATAATTTAGTTGTTAGAAAATAATTGATAACTAAAATTTGTTGAAAATAAATTTAATGAGTCTTGCTTGAAAAATAATAAGCAAATCCTTAATGGGTTTTGATTAAAAGATTATAATTAAATTTTTAGTAATAAATATTTTATTAATTATAATTATTTCCATAAAAGGCTTTAATTGATTTTATCATTTTAAATAATATATATATATATATATATATATATATTTCCAGCAAAAACTATTATTTATTTGACTAGAATATCACTATTTTATATAAAAGACCAAATCCACATTTTCCCATGGTTTTCAAAATTTTACTAGAAAAATCATATTATTAAATATTTTATTAATGAAATAAAATTTAGCTTAGGGACAACTAGATCATGATCATATTCCTATAGCTAACCACAATCATGAACATATACAACCCTTCAATTCATCAAATCATCCAAATCATGCATACAAGCATAGATCTCAATTTATCAAAACATGATCTAACCCCTACTAGCATAAATAAGATCATGGCTTCAATAATCCAACATAAATATAAATCCTATTCACCAAATGTGACATAATCTCTAGCATACTTCATCACAAATACTACCTATGACATGGAGACATGCATTAAATCTCAAATAATCATACAATCGACCAAGATAATCCATCCATGCATAAATCCCATCTCCTTCATATTTATACATACATTCATGCTTCAATCTCAACAATATATATATATATATATATATATATATATATATACTTAAATCCTATTGCCATCCACCTACTATCATCATCATCCTAGAGACATGAATCTAGAGTTTAAAAGAAAGGTTGAAGGGACTTACTTGGTTGATGAATGACTTGAAGGAGTTTAGAGTAGATCTCAACTCCTAGATGTCTAACTTTGTCCATGGGAGATGGCAAAAGCATGTTCATGGGAGAAAAAGTCATTCAGCCAAGAGAGGGGGGGGAGGGGGGAGAGAGAGAGAGAAAGAGAAGAAGAAATCATTAGTATGCTTATTCGCATAGGTTCTCATTAGAGATCAAGGTTAGAGAAGATGAAGTTGCTAGAATAAGTTTACTTTGATGGTGTTCTTGACCTTAACAGAAATTTCTGGTTTTGATCCGAAGTAGCAAGATGTTTGGAGGAGTTTGATGTTAATAATGGTGTTGATGGATTCACAGCAATGTGTAGATCAAATTTGGAAGTTTTTGAGTGGATTTGAGATGGTTTGGAGGGGTATTAGGTGTAGAGAAGAAGTAGGTGTTCTTGATGGTGTGTGTGTGTGTGTGTGTGTGTGTGTGTTCTTGAGGTTGCTGAAAATCACGAGAGAGAGAGAAAGGATTTGTAGCTGCCGAATTTTCTATGAGAGAGGGGCTGGCCGATTTTCAGTAGGGTTTAGGAGGTTGATTCTTTGATTTGGAAGGGAAAAGGAAAGGTTAGTTGTTACAATCTTTGAAGAATATTTTTAGGAAGTGAATTTGGAAACTAAATATTCCAAGAATATCTTGATTGTTGGACAGCTTTTGGAAATCTACCATGGTCGACTGTTTTAGCAGAATTTCTGTAGGATTAAAGCTGGCTTATGGAGGCTTATGGTGGCCGAAAGTAGGGTGTACAATGATGAAGAAGAAGTCTAGTCCATTGAGCAAAATATTATGGAAGGTTGCTAAATAAGATGTCTGAAATTTTGGAAACCAATCAAGCTAAATTGCAGGGATTTGTTTGAGAGATTTTTGGATAGCCATTAATGGAATTTCGTGCAGAAGTTCAAAGGGATCAATGGAGATCTGTTGATGGAGGTTTAAGGAAGGTTTTGACAGATCAAGGTTGGTGTTTTGGCTGGAAGAGAAAGAGGAAACAAGCTGGACAAATTTCTGCCCAGAAATTTTGCTGCACAGCGATTTTTCTGGCAGATTTTCGTCTGCTACTTCCAGCCATTTTGCAGCGAGCTGGAAGGGGGGTTTCAGGGGTATTCAAGGCTGATTTCCAGCCTTCTTTATGGAGGAAAAACATGGCTAAGGTGCTGCACAAAATTTGGGAGAAAACAGCTTGGTTTGGAGCTCTCAAAGTTGATTTTCGTACAGGAATTTTTCCTGTTTTGCTCCAGCTTGAGCAGTCCGAAATTGGACAAAAACTTTCAGGTTTCAAACTGATCCTAAAGACCATTTTTCTGGTAGCATTTGGTAGGGAATGTTAACTAAAAATTTCGACCCTTTGAAGGTACAACAAGCTGGAAAATTCCAGCTCATTCTATGAAGAAAGATGAACTAAGCTAGAGAAAAATTTCAGCAAGCTCACTAGAGGGATTTTCCTCTTGAAATTCCTCACAACTCTTCCATATTTTTTAGACCATAAGGAGTCTTTTACCAAGAAATTTTGATCCTAAAAGACCTCAGTACTTTACTGAATTTTCTGGAAAGAAAAAGGCTAGAACATCTTGATCAAACTAATGAGTTGAAACTAAGGAAAACTAAAGATCAAGGGAACAAGAATTCCCTTTGGGAATTTCTAGTAGGCAAAGGAGTGGAATGAGAATACTGCCAACATGTCTCTCCTAGGACATCATCACCACATTGATCTAAGCCCTTAAGGCCGAAACCATTCCTTCCCAAGCAAAAATAAAATTTAATCAAGCTAAAGCTTCTATGATGGAATTTGAACCCAAGACCTCAAGAATTAATTCTAAGGCTCTAACCACTAAACCACAACAACTCTTGTTGCTATTTCTACTAGAAAAATTGTTTTCTATTCAATCCACAGGCTAACTCCCTATTTTCACCCCGGGCAAAAATTACCATTTTGCCCCTCTCACACAATACTCACCAACAAGACTTCAAGACAATAAAGCTCAAATTCAGAACTCATAAAAATTCATATGAGAATATATTTAACCATGAAATAAAATATGATATGCATCCCAACCCCCTTACTCTAAGGTTGGTTTCGATTGGGGTTTCACACATATTATTTAATTGAAGGAAGGGAACCCCTATTTTTTTGTGGATAGAGAGAGACTAGCTGCCATCGTACATGTTAATAATGAAGGCCCTTGGTTAGCTATAGATCACCATAGCTAAAAGATAATTTTTTACCCTGGATGGTAACTGCATTATACTAGAGCTATCTTAAGGATGAACAAGAGAGGTCCTATAGGGCAAGTAGGTTTCTATTCTAACAATGACCTTGACGCTAACCTATGTGCTCTAGTGTACATTTTTCTTACAATGTTGTTCCTAAGGCGTGTGGGTTTAATAAGTCTCAAGTGATTGATTTTATATCTTGCACGAGATACTATGCACCAAGCCTATCCCGCTTACTCCTTTGATTGTCTAATCTATGCAAGATGTGGTCCATTCTCACCTTGCCACCAAAGCCTTTATTTTTCCCCTTGTGATTATGAAGATTCTAGAAGCTTTTAGCATTCGCTTTGAGGGGGAATTTCTGAGACCACAACTAAGAGAGATCTGGACACTGAGCAAACATTACATAGCTATGGTTATCAGTATAGTGTTGAGGTGAGGAGAGGGTTGAGGCCTTATAATGTGTAGCACCTGGGTAAGTTGAGCTTCCGTCTGTAAAGGAGGAGCACCCTGCCCTACCCCCTCGAGCTCATGATAGTAGTTCATAGTCCCAATCGGGGACTGATTTTGAGACTGAAGTAAAGGTTAGTTGGAGCAGTTGAGAATGGGACTGGAGACCTAGACAGAGATCCTTATTTAACTTTGTGAGTATATTACTGCTCTCAATAGGAGGCAAGATGCTCAGAAGTAACAATGGGCGCAATGGATGCAACGATTCCCCGGACCTCAAGGCAGTATTGGTAGCCATATGGCTGAGGATGCTATTGATGATGAGGAGGATAATGATTTAGCATTTTTCTATTACTCCCTGTGATCTTTCTTGTTTTCTTTTCTATTTATATATAACTTTTCTTAGGTTTCTTCTTAGTTTATTTTTATTATTTCATTTTAGTTTCTTTTCTTTTTCTAGTTTCATGCTTTTGTTTCTATTATGTTATTTTAGGTACTTTAAAAAATGCTCCTTGTGATGGATTAACCTATATTGAGGTTACTCCGTTATAGAAGTATTTTCTTTTCTTATATTCTTCTCCTCTATTTATCTTATTCCATTAGCTTTGTTTTCATTATTATATTCTTGGCCATTGAGGACAATGTCCAGTTTAAGTGTGGGGGAGAATTTAGTATTGAAAACATATTCCATATACTCTAGTTTTGGCGAATTTAGTATTGAAAACATATTCCATATACTCTAGTTTTGGCCTACATTGACTAAATTTTTTCAAAATTATTTTGGTTTTCATTGGTTTGATTTATAATGTGGCTGTAGTTATCTTTCTTGCTTGGGATATGATTTTTGTCATTCAATTGGTTGGATTTTTATTAACAGCAAATTAGTTTATTGGATTAGATATGTTAAGTCTTGAGAATTTGAGTTAATCCTGTTTATGCATTAGTGTTTGAATGTTATTTTATTCATCTAGTTTGAAGGTGGATAATGTGATGAATGTAAGGAAAGTTGTTGACTAACTCTTGTATTATGGATTTGAAATTTGCTCAACTTTGAGCAATAAGTAAAGAATGTGAGGAAATTAAAAAATATTGAGTGAAAAATTCATTGTTATGTGAGTTGGAAAAAAATTTAAGTTGAAATGGTTGTTCTTATTCTTTATTATTGAAGACCTTTTGCTAAAAAGTGGGTTAATATAGAGAAAAGTAGTAAGTATTGTTCGGTGCACTCTCTTTAGGCTATCCCGAAAGCAAAAATGCAAGAAAGAGCAAAGAAAGAAAATGTTGAAAAAAAATGAAGAAAACATGTATAATGACTGTAAGGGGGCTAATACGGTGTGTGAAAAGAAATCCATTCATTTGAGACTATTAATTCCATAAGTTTTTGTTAAAGAGAGAGAGAGAGAGAGAGAGAGAGAGAGAGAGAGAGAGTGGAGTATTTTCTTTAAATCATTACTTAAGTTGTGCAATTTTGGAGTTTATAATACTTGAATTGGTAGATAACTTGACTTATAGGATTCATATTGAAGGATCGCGGGAAAATTAAATACGCAGCAGAAGACAGCAAAATAAAATTTTTTTTCCAAGCCAAAGTCTAGGAATACTTACTTTTAGGACAATTAACTTTAATAACCAGAGTCAGATTCAAGTTTGACTACACTTGTTGAATAGGAATGTCTCTTTGTTCCACAGGAACAACGGCTAAACGTCAGCTCCTTTGCATCAAATGCCTACCACGTTCACTAACTCCTGATCTTCCAAAGTATTCTCTAACCACTATGGACCTCTACTGGTGAAAGTAGAATTAGGGTGGAGAAAATTAGAGCAAAATGGAAGAGCACCCTTGTTTATCCAGGAAACCAAAATATGTTTTCAATTTTGAATTTGGCCAACCCTTCCATAGCACACAAGATGCCTATTAATGAAAAATTAGCTTTCCTTTTCCTTCTAAAAAACAATACTCGTGTTTCCGTATTTTTTTTTTCCTTTTTTTTTAGGCATGGTGTAGCTCCCAAGAATTTATTATTTCCCTAAGCTGTAACTAAAAACCCTAGTAGGCCAGGGTTGTTCCTAATTAGTCCAAGACTAATTATATAGATCTCTTATTAATTAATTAATCTACTTGGGCCCAATAGAAAATTACCCAAGATAATTAATTGATAAACTAATTAATTAAATTAGCTCTTTTATTAATTAATTAAATTACTTGGGCCTAATATAAAATTACCCAAGATAATTAATTAATAAACTACTTAATTAAATTGACCTAATTAATTACTCTATCCCAAATATATAATTAATTGGACTCCTAGAATAATTCTTCCAATAATAAATTCACCCAATAAGCCCATATAGTAAATAAATTTACTAAGGTTATTTGAACTACTCTGGAGACCAAAAGAGATACTATTATTGACTATTAAAATGATCAAAATACTCCTGCTAACAAATAGTTGCACTTTAATTATTTTAAATATTCCATTTATCACCATATGAAAATATTAACCCCAAGAATAATATTACATGTACAATGTCTTCGACTTACAAGTGTAATGATGAAAATACCCTTCTATGTAATACCTATTTTTGAGATAGGAAAATGGTACTAACATATTTATCAATGACATCTACCATCCTTTAATAGTTAGTCCAAGAATCCATGACTTCTAGTATGTACCAACTTATCTCAGGAAGATACCCATAAAGTATACATGCATAGTCACCTTTCCCAGGGCCCTGTACTATTAGATTATCCCAGACAATCACAAAGAGAAAATCACTTAATGAAGCATAGAAACTATATTGTATAAGTTCGTCTTAATTAACTAAAGTTATACACCCAATGTACAAGGTTATTGGCCTTGCAATAAGACCTCACCCAACATACATAAAAAATGTACAAGTCCAACTTCACTAGACCACCAACTTATACTCAAGTCCTAAGGTACTCGTGTAGGGATTTTAGAAAATACTACAACACTTATAGCAGCGGAAAAACAAAAATCCCAGCCTAAGATTACATGCATATGATTTAAATAGGCAAAAGAAAAACACAGGTTTTACCTTTGTCGTTCAAAATTTTCTATTCACGTTAAATGACTAAGACGCGATCCAGATACACTCATTCCAAAAAGCAGTCTAACCGGTGTCCAAGACGAGCTACTCCAACCTCAGTATGAATTTAGCTCTGATAGTATCCACACGAAGGACTCGAGAAAATCAAAATGAGTCTCTACTAGAAGACTCTCTTATCAATTAGAGTTTGTTTCTGTGTACAGAAAAGAAATGAGAAAGAGAAGAAAGTTGTGTGTTCTGAATTTACTAAGTGAACAATTCTCTATATTAAATTCAAGTGATCAATTACCACAACGTCATCTCTAGAAAAACTCCTAGAGAAACCATGTTTCTGTGAATTCTAATCAAATTAGAATTCCCAAATTGTAATTGGAAACCATATGTTTTAGCAATTACAATTTGGTCCAAAATTATAACTAATTATAATTTGGCTACAATTACTACGCAATTAAAGTTAAGACTAAAATATAGTAATGTATTCTTCATCTACAAAATTTGAGCACAACAATTGCTGGCTACAATGTATTCAGCCTTAGTGGTGGATAAGGATACATGTGCCTACTTTTTACTATACCATGACACAAGAGAGTGTCCAAGAAATTGACAATGGCCACTAGTACTTTTTCTTTCAACTTTACAGCTAGCATAATCTACATCATGTGTCCTATAATATCAAATGTGTAAGTGTGAGGATACCATAAGCCATAATCATATGTGCCAATTAGATATCGGACTATGCGTTTTACTGCACATAGATGTGATTCCTTTGGACAAGATTGAAAGCGAGCACAAAGGCATACCGAAAATATAATGTCTGGTCAGCTAGCAGTAAGATAGAATAGACTTCCAATCATACCTCTATAGTTATGTTCATCTACTTTCTTACCCTTTTCATCTTGATCAAGTTTTATAGAAGTACTCATAGGTGTGCTGATTTCTTTTGCTTCATTCATTCCAAACCTTTTGAGCAACTCCTTGGCATACTTAACTTGATTTATGAAGATCCCATCATTGGTTTGCTTAATTTGTAATCCGAGAAAGAAGTTTAGTTCTCCCATCATACTCATTTTGAATTCTTGCTGCATAGTCTTAGCAAACATCTTGCATAAAGAGTTGTTAGTAGCACCAAAAATAATATCATTAACATAGATTTGAATAATTAGTAAATCACCAGAATTATTAGATTTGATGAACAAGGTAGTATCAATCTGTTGGAATTCGTGGACTCCTAAACGCAGAAAACATCCACGAATCCCTCTCGAGGACCCAAGTAAACGATTAAGAAGATATAAGGTTTAAGAATTACCTCTGGTTGCTGTAATCGCAATCCTTCGATTGTGATTGCGCTATTGTACGTTCAACCCGAACAATCACCAAACGCTGCATTATCCGAACGTTCTCTATCGGATACACACCGCGAACTCACTCGATACCCGGGAAGTGCTAGCACGTAGGGTTTGAGAGGTTTTTTTTTCTCTTCTGGTAAAGAATGGCACGAATGTTCTCAGCCGAAAAATTGGACTCTTGAAAATACGGCTAGGGTTTTCTTAAAAACCCCCGAACCTCTTAGAGTCCAACCCTAATAATATCTTATCATATTCTAATTTATATTCAAATTAAATTAAAACTGATATGATAAGATTCTGCCATTATCTCGGTAATTTAACTAATTAATTTACCGAGTCAGATTCTTATAATCTGGACATCATCCAGATACATCGAATGTGGACATATTTCCAGATTCATTGTATCTGGTAAATTTTCTAAGTACGATTAACTTAGACATATTTCCAGATTCATCGAATCTGGTCACCAGAAAAATAAGCTAACAAGTTCGCTTATTGTGTGACCCTATAGGTTCATTTAATACTGGCAGTGTGCCTAAATCATATTTAAATGGCCCACAAGTTATAAGCGATTTCTACCAAAACATTATAACTATCCAGGTTAAATGAAGATCGGTGATCTCTTAGAACCAAACCATAATTTTATATTTAGTCCTTTTGTCACACGATATCCAGATTAAGCATAAGGCACGGAGCATGTCATCCTTATTAAGCTTAATCAATTATTTCTTGATTTCATAGTAGACTGTTCAAACAAATGATATCAATATCTTAGATTGATATATTTGAGCACGGCCATGCATTTTTAACAGTCTAACTTATCAAGGGGCCCACGGATATCTCTCCCATAATTGAGAGGGACAAATTCCTTCACAATCAATCATACTCCTCTCCTTGATTTGTTCTATATCCAACAGTAGTCTAATTAATTAGCTGGTTAAAGACAACTTTAGACAATGTCAAAATATAGAATTTATCAAGTAGGAAACTATGATGAATTTAGGTCGAAGGACTTTCAATATTATTATGGCTAGAAAGTACTTATGACATATTCCATGAAGTACTCTCACAGTGGGTCGTGTCCAATACAATGTTCTCTAACATTTGTTTATGTCTTGACTCGATATCACAAATATCCATGGCCAGTAAAACATAGCCATCAAGTCACAAACATACTAATCTTAATTTATTATTATTCCAATAATAATAATCGATCAGGGACAGTTTTAGAATAGTCATTATATTCATTGTAGGGTTTTACTATCAAGTCACATACTTGATGACCACAAAACAAAATTCAGTATTCATGAAAAGGAAAGCCTCATATTGTTATATAAAACATAATGACAATAGTATAAGTACAAATTGACTCTAGGGCATATCCCCAACAGTCTCCCACTTGCACTAGGACCAATTTGGCATAAGCCGTAATCCCATTGATCTGGTATGACTATCATGTTTAGACGATGGGAGAGGCTTTGTCAGTGGATCTACAACATTGTCATCAGTTGGTACCTTGCATACTTTGACATCTCCTCTATCAACAATTTCTCGAATGAGATGAAAATGTCTAAGTATATGTTTGGATCGCTGATGTGATCTTGGTTCCTTAGCTTGTGCAATGGCTCCATTGTTGTCACAATGGATATCCACTGGGTTCACAATACTAGGAACTACATCTAGTTCTGTAATGAACTTTTTAATCCAAACTGCTTCTTTAGATGCAGCTGAGACAGCTACATACTTAGCTTCTGTAGTAGAATCGGCCACGGTGTCTTACTTTAAACTTTTCCAGCTTACAGCACCTCCATTCAAACAAAATATAAAACCTGATTGCGATATATAATCATCTATGTCGGATTGAAAACTAGCATCAGTGTAACCATTTACAACTAGCTCGCCTTCTTGTCCTCTATAAACTAAGAACATATCTTTAGTTCTTCTTAAGTACTTCAGTATGTTCTTGACAGCAGTACAGTGTGCCTCTCCAAGATTTAACTGGAACCTGCTCATCATGCTCAATGCATATAATACATCAGGTCGAGTACATAACATGGCATACATGATAGACCCTATAGCGGAAGCGTATGGTATCTTGTTCATGCGCTCTTCTTCATCCTTCGTAGAAGGACTTTGAGTTTTGCTGAGCTTAATACCATGTGACATTGGCAAGAATCCTCTCTTAGAGTCTTGCATACTGAACCTTTTCAGTACCTTGTCAACGTATGCATTTTGACTTAGTCCAATTTGCTTTCTAGATCTATCTCTATAGATCCTTATACCTAGAATATATGTAGCTTCACCTAAGTCTTTCATTGAGAAACAATTTCCCAACTATGTCCTTACACTTTGTAGAGTTGGGATGTCGTTTCCAATGAGTAAGATATCATCAACATAAAGTACCAAAAAGATTATTGCATTCCCACTTGTTTTCTTATAGACACAAGGCTCATCTTTATTTTTGATAAAGTTAAATTCTTTAATTGCTTCATCAAAATGAAGATTCCAGCTTCGAGATGCTTGCTTCAATCCATAAATGGATCTTTGAAGCTTGCATACTTTATTAGAATTCAAAGGATCATCAAAACCCTCAAGTTGTGTCATGTACACATCTTCGAGTAAGTTTCCATTAAGAAACGCGGTTTTGACATCCATTTATCAAATTTCATAGTCATAATATGCTACTATGGCAAGAAGAATTCTGATAGATTTAAGCATTACAACTGGTGAAAAGGTTTCATCATAGTCTATACCATGAATTTGTCTATAACCTTTTGCTACCAGTCGTGCTTTGTAAGTATGCACATTTCCCTCCATGTTTGTTTTCTTTTTGAAAACCCACTTACACCCAATGGTTTTTGAACCTTTAGGTAGGTTAACCAAAGTCCAAACTTGGTTATCATACATGGATTGCATCTCATACTTCATAGCCTCTAACCATTTTCCAGAGTCAGAACTCTTAATGGCTTCTTGATAGGAAGTGGGCTCATCATTAACCATAAGCTCCACATTGTGATCGTCAGTGATGAGAAATCCATATCTCTCAGGTTGTTGATGAACCCTATCAGATCTTCGAGGCCCTTGTTCTATAGATGTAGGCTCATCTTGGACTTGTGAGCCATCTAATCGAGATTCATTATTTGGTTCAGGCACTAATTGTGGCTCTTGAATCTCATCTTGATAAGGTTCAGGCACTAATTGTGATCCTTGAATCTCATCAAGATGTATTTTACTCCCACTGATTCTTTTGGAAATAAATTTCTTTTCAAGAAAGAATCCATTTCGAGCAACAATTACTCTATTTTCTTTTAGGAGATAAAATTGATATCCTTTAGTTTCTTTAGGATACCCCACAAATATGCATTTATCCGTTTTAGGTGCAAGTTTATCAGATAATAAACGCTTTACATAAACTTCACAATCCCAAATCTTCAGAAATAACAAACTAGGTTGTCTCCCAGTCCATATCTCATATGGCGTTTTCTGAACCGATTTAGATGGAACTCGATTTAGTATGAATACAGCAGTCTCTAGGGCATAACCCCAAAAGGAGATTGGAAGATCAATTTGACTCATCATTGATCGAACCATATCTAATAAAGTCCGATTTCTCCGTTCAGATACACCATTCCATTGAGGTGTTCCTGGTGGAGTTAATTGGGAAATAATTCTACAATTTTTAAGATGCTCGTCAAACTCGTGACTCAAGTATTCACCACCTCGATCCGATCGAAGTGTTTTGATACTTTTGCCAAGTTGATTTTGTACTTCATTTTGAAATTCTTTGAATTTCTGGAACGATTCAGGTTTATGTTTCATCAGATACAGATAGCCATATCTGCTGAAATCATCTGTAAATGTAATGAAGTACTGAAATCCTCCTCTAGCATGTGAATTCATTGGTCCACATACATCAGTATGTATTAGGCCCAATAAATCAGTTGCCCTTTCATTTTGTCTCTTGAAAGGCGCTTTAGTCATTTTGCCTAATAAATAAGAATCACATGTTTTATAAGATTCTAAATCAAACGATTTTAGAAGCCCATCACTATGAAGCTTTGTTATGCGTTTCTCATTTATATAGCCCAAACGACAATGCCAGAAGTAAGTCTGATTTAAATCATTGGATTTCAATCTCTTAGTATTTATATTATAGATAGACATGTTTGAAGATCCACGAAGATTTAGAATATAGAGCCCATTCGATAATGAAGCATCTCCATAAAAAATGTCGTTTTTATTAATGGAGCAAATGTTATTCCTAATAACAAATTCAAAACCTTCTAAATCCAAACAAGAAACTGAAATAATATTCCTACTCATAGCAGGAACATAAAAATAATTGTTCAGTTCTAAAACAAGCCCACTGGGCAAAATTAATTCAAAAGTTCCTAAAGCTACTGCAGCAACTTTTGCTCCATTCGCAACTCGTAGGTCCACCTCGCCTTTTGCAGAGGCTCTACTCCTTTTTAGACCCTGCACATTTACACAAATGTGAGATCCACAACCGGTATCCAATACCCATGAATCAGAAGTAGATAAATTAATTTCAATAACATAAATACCAGAGCGGCAGTCTCACTTGTCCTTCTTTTTCTTTGCTTCCAAATAGAGCTTGCAATTTCTTAACCAATGTCCTTGTTCTCCACAATGGTGGCAAGCTCCCTCCTTTGGTGTCTTGGCCTTAGGTTTGGGCTTGAACTTGGACTTTGCCTTGTCCTTACCCTTACTAGCCATGACCTTGCCCTTTTGGTTGTTCTTTTTGCCTTTCCCTTTTTGAACCATTAGAACACTAGGAGTATTCTTCTTAATGTTCGGTTCGACTTGTTTTAGCATCCCATGCAATTCGGTAATGGATTTCTCCATATTATGCATGTTAAAATTCATGACAAACTGGTCATACTCAGCAGGTAAAGAGCCCAAGATCAAATCCGTGGCCATGTCATGATTAACAGGAGCACCAAGCTTATCAAGATTATCTAGATAGCCCTTCATTTTAAGGATATGAGCACTTACCGAGGTGCCAGAAACCATCTTACATGCATTTAACGCCTTGTGAGTTTCAAATCTCTCTTGTCGTGCTTGATCTTGGAACATTTCCTTGAGATGCACAATCATGCCATATGCCTCTGCTTCTTCAAACTGTTTTTGAAGTTCAGAGTTCATAGTTGCTAGCATGAGGCAAGTAACATCGTTGGAGTCATCTTTGTGCTTACTATAAGCATCTTTTTCAGCTTTTGAGGCATTATTTGCTGGAGCAGGGGGAATAGGATTTTCAAGAATATAGAGCCTTTTTTCTTGCTTAAGAACAATTCTTAAGTTTCGTGCCCAATCAAGAAAGTTAGTCCCACTAAGCTTGTCTTTCTCAAGCACAGATCGCAATGAATTATTCCAACTGTTTGTTGCCATTATCTACATACAAAAATATGCAAAGTAATTAATTTTTTTTTTTTTGAGACTTTAACGAAAAACTCCCACTAAAAGCATTTAAACTTTTTGAAACTTCAATATTTTGATGTTTCGTAGTGGGGAAATATATATATATATATATATATATTATAAATATTTTATTTTAATCATAAGTAAGCTTTGGCTTTAATCTTATAATTAAATAAAACTCAAATTTTAAATGAGATAGACATCAAATATCCCGGCTAAAAATATCTCATATAATGCCCTAAGCCTAAAACCATTTTGATAGCCCAGTTAAGTCAAACCATATCAAACATATGGAAAACTATTTTCCATCTTATCTCACTCAGTTAATCAAAAGCATCCTACTTTGGTAGGAATGACCATATGATAATCCAAGTAATAACAAGTGTTTGATTTTGGAAGGCATTTAACACTTAAATTTTTTTTTCTTTTTTTTTTTTAAATTTGATTGTAGTAAGCAGGAAATAAACATATCAAATATGCATGCAAGACATAAATAAAAGTGACATAGCATGGCCCATAACCTATGTTGATCATCACGAGCAAAGTGAAGATCAAGGTGGTCAATCTAGGTATATGAACTCCTTAAGCATTCTCGAATGCCTTGAGCATACTCCTCCTTGGTTGTAAATGTTGGTTGCCGTCTTCTTTTACATTGGATAGTAAAATTAAAATAATTCCTATTCTAGGAAAGCAATACAATTTTACAACAATGAAAAACGACACGCAGGCCGTATTTTAAAAAAAATTACAACTCAAAACAACTATAATGAAACCAGCCAATCACATTGGGATAAAACGGGCCATGCTATGCACTATTCAAAATAATCCACAACTACAATCAAAAACACTAACGAATAACACACAACGAACAGTTAGTTGGGGTTCCAAGGGGCAGCGCCCCTTGTGGGGGTCTCTGGGGGCAGCGCCCCCAGAAGGAAAAACTCATTGAATGATATTTTGCCTTTCGATTTCTGAATATTAATCAAATTAACATTCGGACCCCTTAGTAACCATCGCCGTGAAAATTCATATTACAGACAATATGCGTTCTTTTAATCATATTTATACAGATAACATATTATCATGGCCGATTAATACAAACAATTCGCAAATAGAGAACGACGGATAGCATGCTTACGATACCATATCATATTAAAACAAACCAATTTACAGACAATCTGCAACTAATCTGGTCTGATCAAGCAACTAAGGTGCACATATTAAACCTAATTCAGGCAGTCTGCATGCTAAGTATTCTAAAATCATAATCATGTAAACATGCCGATACATACCATTTAAATTCACATATACATATCAAACATGTATTCAACAATACGATTAACACAGATGAATCAACCTAATCGTTTAGCAAGTTGCTCTGATACCACTGTTAGAATTCGTGGACTCCTAAACGCGGAAAACATCAACGAATTCCTCCCGAGGACCCAAGTAAACGATTAAGAAGATCTAAGGTTTAAGAATTACCTCTGGTTACTGTAATCGAAATCCTTCGATTCTGATTGCGATGTTGTACGTTCAACCCGAACAATCACCTGACGCTGCAGTATGCGAACGCCCTCTATCGGATACACACTGCGAACTCACTCGATACCCGGGGAGTGCTAGCACCTAGGGTTTGAGAGGTTTTTTTTTATCTTCTAGTAGAGAATGGCACTAATGTTCTCAACCGAAAAATTGGACTCTTGAAAATACGGCTAGGGTTTTCTTAAAAACCTCCGAACCTCTTAGAGTCCAACCCTAATAATATCTTATCATATTCTAATTTCAATTCAAATTAAATTAAAACTGATATGATAAGATTCTGCCATTATCTCGGTAATTTAACTAATTAATTTACCGAGTCAGATTCTTATAATCTGGACATCATCCAGATACATCGAATGTGGACATATTTCCAGATTCATTGTATCTAGTAAATTTTCTAAGTATGATTAACTTAGACATATTTCCAGATTCATCGAATCTGGTCACCAGAAAAATAAGCTAACAAGTTCGCTTATTGTGTGACCCTATAGGTTCATTTAACACTGGCAGTGTGCATAGATCATATTTAAATGGCCCACAAGTTATAAGCGATTTCTACCAAAACATTATAACTATCCAGGTTAAATGAAGATCGGTGATCTCTTAGAACCAAACCATGATTTTATATTTAGTCCTTTTGTCACACGATATCCAGATTAAGCATAAGGCACGGAGCATGTCATCCTTATTAAGCTTAATCAATTATTTCTTGATTTCATAGTAGACTGTTCAAACAAATGATATCAATATCTTAGATTGATATATTTGAGCACGGCCATGTATTTTTAACAGTCTAACTTATCAAGAGGCCCACGGATATCTCTCCCATAATTGAGAGGGACAAATTCCTTCACAATCAATCATATTCCTCTCCTTGATTTGTTCTATATCCAACAGTAGTCTAATTTATTATCTGGTTAAAGACAACTTTAGACAATGTCAAAATATAGAATTTATAAAGTAGGAAACTATGATGAATTTAGGTCGAAGGACTTTCAATATTATTATGGCTAGAAAGTACTTATGACATATTCCATAAAGTACTCTCACAGTGGGTCGTGTCCAATACAATGTTCTCTAACATTTATTTATGTCTTGACTCGATATCACAAATATCCATGGCCAATAAAACATAGCCATCAAGTCACAAACATACTAATCTTAATTTATTATTATTCCAATAATAATAATCGATCAGGGACAGTTTTAGAATAGTCATTGTATTCATTGTAGGGTTTTACTATCAAGTCACGTACTTGATGACCACAAAACAAAACTCACTATTCACGGAAAGGAAAGCCTCATATTATTATATAAAACATAATGATAATAGTATAAGTACAAATTGACTCTAGGGCATATCCCCAACACAATCAAGCCTCTAGAAAAATCATTTGAAATTAAGAAGCTACTAAGTCTTTCATACCAAGCTCTTGGAGCTTGCTTTAATCCATAACGAGCTTTAGAAAGTTTCAAAACATGATTTGAAGAGTGCTCATGAATGAAACCAAGAGGTTGTTCAACATATACTTCCTCCTTAATAAAACCATTTAGGAATGCACTCTTGACATCCATTTGGTAGAGCATGAAATTTTTGAAGGATGCAAAGGCAAGCAGCATTCGTATGGATTCTAGTCTAGTAACAGGAGCGAATATCTCATCATAATCAATATCTTCTTCTTGATTAAATTCTTGGGCGACTAATCTAGCTTTATATCTACTTACAGCCCTGTTTTCATCAAATTTATTTCTAAATACCCATTTTGTACCAATAATAGGACGATCAAGAGGTCTAGGGATAAGTTTCCAAACTTGATTTCTTTTGAATTGATTTAATTCTTCTTGCATAGCAATAATCCAAAATTCATCATGCAATGCGATATTAATAAAAGTGCTAACCATACTTTCAAGAGTTTGAATTTTATCACACAAATTTTTATTTTCAAGAGATGCATAATGCAAAGCAGTCATGATCACATTTTTCTCAATAATAGCACTCATATGTGACTTAAGAGACATTTTGTTATCATTTAGCAATATTTCGTTCTCTTCCCTTAAACATTTAATCTTCAACTTCATTTCTTTATTTTTTCTGGACAATTTTTTTAATTCATGAAATATATTACTTAACAACTCATTTGGATCATCATGCTTTTTAGTCATAGATATAAGCGAATTAGACATGAAATTAGATGTAGAGGAGTTTACCTCATTTTCCAAAGCCATGAAGCATATGTTGGCATTTTCATCTTCAGAATCTCCATCTTCGGACTCAGTTTCATTTAAATCCCAAGTTCCCATCGATCCTTTACCTTTCTTTGCCTTCAGATCTTTCTTCTTTTTAAATGTTCTTCCTTCCTTACCTTTTGCAATAGGACAGTCGGCAATAAAATGATCAGCGCTTTTACATTCATAACATTGAGGTTCGAATCCTAGAGTTTGTCCTTTCTTTCTCACAAACTTCTTTCCTCTTTTGTAGTTTCCTTTGTTAAACATTCTCCTAAATTTTTTTGGTATCATAGCCAAATCTTCATTGTCCATTTCCATGTCCTCACTACTTTTCGATAGGCTTGTTTCTTCATTTTCATTTTCAACTTTCAATGCTATCCCTTTTTTGCCTTTATCATGATCATCAGATTCATGAAATCTTTTAAGTTTCATCTCATGAGTTAGAAGAGATCCGATCAGCTCTTCAATTGGTAAGGATTTTAAATCCTTATATTCTTCTACAGCAAGAGTTTTAGGCTGCCAGCTTTTTGGTAAAGCATCTAAAATTTTTTAGTTTTGTTCCCTAAGGGAATAACCCTTTCCGTAGGCTTTGAGACCATTTGAGATATTAGTGAATCTCATGAATATATTAGTGATGCTTTCATTCGGCTTTGTTGTAAATAATTCATAGTCATGAATCAGAAGCCCCAGTTTTCATTCTTTGACTCAGTTTGTCCCCTCATGGGTGACTTCAAGTAATCTCGACATTTCATGGGCTAAATCACAACCACTAATACGGTTGTATGCAGTCGCATCTAGTGCACAATATAAAATGTTCATTGCTTGAAATTTTAAAGTCATCTTAGTATTGTCTTCCATACTAAACTCATCATTCTGTTTAGATAATTTTATGCCATCAATAATTTTTTATGAAATAAAATGACCATTTTCTATCAAACTCCATGACTCAAAGTGGATAGAACACATAAAGATTTTCATTCTATTTTTTTAGAAAGTATAGTTGTTTTCATTGAATTAGGGACGACGATTTGTTGAAGACCCTTCAACATATGAAAGAAATGATGAGCTTGCCATGAAGATCTTTTTCTACAAGGTTGTAAAACTATAAGTATGTAGACCAAGTTCTAATACCAAATGAAAAACCTTAAAGGGGGGTGAATAAGGTTTTGGGCAAACTAAAATTTTTCAAATCGTCTGATATGCAGAATAACAATGATCATCAAGATTCTTGAACCAACTTTATGCTAACAAAGAAATCTATCTAAGAACTCCTTGATATATATATATATATATATATATATATATATATATATATATATATATATATACAGATTCAGACTAGAGATGGATATGCAATTCAGGAAGAAAAGAAATGAGACACGATATGTATAGTGGTTTGTCTCATACCAGGTGAAATTATTATTTTTGCAATAGTTAACATTCTTTGATTATTTTGCATGAAAAATAATAGTTAAGGATTTTAAGATTAAATAAGATCATTGATCAATTTAATTAATGTGTTTAATTCTATTATTTGGGCACTTAGGATTAAAAATAGAAAAGTATGAAAACGTTTACAGTTTTCTAGCATGGATTTATTTTAAGTCCTATGTGCATGTTTTCTCAAAGACCAAAAGTCTTTAGAAATTTTATTTGACAAGGAAAAATATTTTTCTTTAATTAAATGGTTATTTTAACTTGTACAAAAATTAATCCTTGGTTATTTTCTTGAAGGGTTTTTTTATCCTTGGCACAAAAAATATTTTGGATTTAGAAATTTTTGTAAGTTAAAATAGAAAGCCATTTTAATTTATTTTAGCAAAGGAAAATTTATTTTTGTCAAATAAAACCTTGAGATCAAAATCTCTAGAAATTTTAAATGTAAAATTTTTGAAATTATTAAGTTTTTAACTCAAATAAAATTAATCCATGAGGAAAAATTTCTCGAAGGGTATAAACCTTGACATATAACTTTTTATGGATTTATATATTTTATTTTAAGTTAAAGGAGAACTTAATTAAAATTTTTCAAATGATATTTTTTTAAGAAAACCCTTATTTAAAAAACTAAGTGGGAGAAGGGTTTCAATTGCCCCACGGCTTCCATCACGATCCTTATTAGAGATCATAAATCTCCTCGCGTCACCCTGAGAGTGAACCCATATATGATAGAGATACCACAATGATTTAGAACTAATGGAAGGATATAATTAATAATTCGGGACACGTGCAATGATCTGTCAACCCACGTTGGAGGTTATAGTGCGAGGTATGTCCATAGAAAATGACAAGAAATGGTCATTCCCTTGATGGACCTATCTTTTAGGTCCTTACCTAGAAAGAAAATTAATTTGTAGTGATTAACACACTTAGTTCAAGAAACTATTAATCTTTCATAGAAACTATGTCAGTTTTCCTAATAGCCAAATTAATCATGTTAAAGATAATAGTAAAAGAATTAGCTATTACCAGTTTAATATGAGGATAAAGTGCACAAAATTATTTTATGTTACAATACTGAGAATTTTTTTATTTTTCAAAATTTCAGAAATGGTTGGTGGAGGTTCTTTCAATCCTTTAGTCGTTATTCTCTGCGAGAATAAGTTAACGGGCCCAATATATGTGGACTGAAAAAGGAACTTGGACATAAAACTCACAGCCGAGGAGTATAAGTATGTCCTTTACGAGATCTACCCTGTGATCAGGGAAAATTCCACTACTCAAAAGCATGAGGCTAAAAAGGCATGGAAGAAGGTTGACAAGATGACTCGTTGCTATATGCTAGCCTCCATATCAAATGTGTTCCAATCCAAACAAGAGCACATGGCAACTGCATATGACATAAGTACGTCACTAGTCATAACGTTTGGGAATAAGAGTTGACACACAAGGCAGGAAGCTCTTTGAATAATAATAAGCACCAAGATAGCTGAGGGAGCATTAGTCAAAAAACATATACTTAAATGATTGCTACTTTCGAGCAAGCAGAAATCTTGGGGGCTGTCATCAACCCCGATAGCTTAGTAGACATGGTTCTTGAATTTTTGCCAGGCTCCTTCACTCAATTCAAGTTTAATTACAACATGAACAAGTTAAACATGAGTTTAACAAAATTGATGAAGGAGCTCTAGATGGCAGAAAAGGTCATGAAGCCATAGGCTAGTGTTATGATGGCTTCTTCTTCAAGAATTGAGCCCAAGCCCAAAAAGTTCAAGAAGAAGAAAGAGAATGCAGTACACCAACCCAAGGACAAACCCAAGGGCAAATGATTCAAATGTGGGAAGAAGGGATACTAGAAAAATGAATGTTCATATCTTCAGGCCAAGAAAAATCCCACAAGTAATATTTTCTATCTAGAGTTTATATTAATGGTTAAATTAACTTCCACTTGGATTGTTAATTCAGGAGCTATTGATCATATTTGTAACTCCTTGCAGGGGTTTAGGAAGATTAGAAGACTCCAAAAGGGCGAACATGGATTACGCGTGGAAAATAGAGCATAAGTTTGGACCCTTACAATAGGAGAACTGAAACTTACTTTTGATTGTAATAGAATAGTCATTTTGAAGGTTGTTTTATTTGTTCCTAGTTTTAGATAGAATTTGGTTTCAGTTACAAAACTAATAAATCAAGGATATTATGTTTCTTTCTATTCTAGTATAACTATCAACAGAAATGGAGAAGTAATATGTACTGGGTACATGTATAGAAATCTATTCTTCATTAATCCTATTAACAATCAATTGAATAATGCTCAATCTAATCCTTTAAATATGAAGAGAAAGACCAATGTCAATGATTCATATTTTTGGCATCTAAGGTTGGGTTATATTAACTCAACCAGGATTCAGAGTTTAATCTATAATGAGCCTTTAGGCTTATTAAGATTGAAAAGTTAGCCTCAGTATGAATCCTATTTTATGCAAAAATTGACCAAAAGGTCCTCTACCCAAAAGGTAGATAGAGCCAAAGAAGCATTGAACCTTGTTTACACTGATGTGTATGATCCTTTGTCTACACCAGCAAAATGGGGGTTTAAGTACTTCATCACTTTCACAAATAATTGTACAAGGTATGGTTATATTTATCTGATAAGATGTAAGTCTGACTCTTTTGAAAAATTTAAAGAGTTTAAAACTAAAGTGGAGCATCGGATAGATAAACTAACCAAGACTTTATGATCGAATCGTAGTGGAGAATATCCCCTTGGTGAATTCAAGGATTACATGGTACATCATGGGATAGTATCCTAACTCTCTATGCTAGGAACACCATAATAAAATGGAATAGCTGAGAGAAAGAATAGGACATTGATGGAAAAAGTCCAAAACATGATGTCTCATTCTACTCTTTCAGTGTTTTTTTAGGGATATGCCCTAGAAACATCGACATATATTCTAAACTTGGTGCTTTCCAAGTCAATACCTAGGACACGCTATAAGATGTAGACTGGGCATAAGTTAAGTCTAAATCATCTTAAGATATGGGGTTGTCTAGCTTATGTATTAATCAAGTGAGACAAATTAAAACCAATATCAGAATTATACTATTTTATTGGGTATCCAAAAGGTACAAAGGGTGATTACTTTTATCATCCCAATGAGCAAAAAGTACTTGTGAGTAATAATGTTAGATACTTGGAGGATGAATAAAGTACATCCACTAAAGGTTCGACAAGGTTGAAACTCAAAGAGAAGTTATCTTCTGAATCAACTTCTCCTAACCCGATTATAGAACAAAAAGAGGTACAACCTTAGGAACCTATACAAATGGAGCCTCATCGTAGTGAGAGGATATCTAGAGTTCAGAAAGATGGAGTAGAAAGGCTTTTGACCTAGTCTCCAACCATCAGGAGATACAAGGAGTCTATTGTTGATCTCGATGCAGACCTACGGCATGAAGTAATGAAAGCCGAGATTGAGTCTATATACTTCAATTAGGTTGGGATCTTGTAACTTCACGTGAAGGGATAAAACCCATTTAGTGTACATGTGTGTACAAGAGGAAGAGTGGAGCGAATGGAAAAATGGAAACCTTCAAAGCTAGGCTTGTGGCGAAAGGTTATACTCAGAAAGAAGTGATCGATTATGAGAAAATCTTTTTCCCGCTAACCATGCTTAAATCCATACATATCCTCCTTGCCATCGTATGTCATTATGACTATGAGATATGGCAAATGAATGTCAAGACAGTATTTTTAAATTGCCATCATAGTGAAGACGTCTATATGTTCCAACCAGAAGGTTTTATTACTAAAGGCCAAAAGTATATAGTTTGTAAGCTTAAGAAATTTATTTATTGACTTAAGTAGGCATCTAAAGCATGAAACATTCATTTTGATGAGACAGTAAAGTCTTATGATTTTATTCAAAATGATGATAAACCATGTGTGTATAGGAAATTATAAGGTATAAACGTGATTTTTCTTGACAGTATGTAAATAACATTCTACTCATTGGAAATGATGTAAGGACACTGTCATCTACAAAGGTTTGGAAATCTAGTCAATTTAGTATGAAAGGATTAGGTGAAGCCAGTTACATTCTCAAGATAAAGCTTCTTAGAAATAGGAAGCAAAAAATGTTAGGTTTATTCCAAGATACATACATTGACAAGATGCTAACCAAGTTCAGCATGGACTCATGCAAGGAGGCATTGATCCCTTACAGACATGAGTTATCTTTTTCTTCAAATGACTGTCCAAAGTCTCTTGAAGAAAAGGATTTTAGGTTGAGGAAATGGTCAGAGTAAAAAAAAATTATTTTATTCAAGAAGACTAATTTATTTTGGACTAGAATAAAATAAAGGAATGAGAAAAATTAATTTATTTTCTAGTTTAATTGGTTAATTAATTATGCAGGGTATAAGCCCAAATTGAATAATTAAAAAATTAACTCGGGCTTAAACTAATTAATAAAAGGTTTAAATAATTATTTTAGTTCATTTGAGCTCATTAATTATTTATTGAGTTATTTTAATAGGCCTAGGAAATAAATAATTAATGATTATTATTTTGGGCTCATTAGGTCCAAGAAAATTAATAAATTATTTTTAACCCAATAGCCTGGACTAAAGGGTTTTTTATTTACGGAATAGAAGAGTTAAGGCTTAGCTAAACCTTTTCTATTGATAGATTCCAGATGTTTTGAAATATTAAAAGTACCAGGATTTGGTTATTAGGAAAGGTGAATAGTCGTGTGTTGGTTTTGGAACACACAAAAGACACACAAGTGAAAAAAGAAAAAAAAAATAGATTTTTTCACGTGCTATCTTCTCTCTTGTTTCTGTTGCTTTTTCTTTTGAGTGACTTCTTGATTTTGCTAATCGATAGCAAAAGATCAAGAAGAGCTTTTTCCTTGTCTAAGTTGTTTTACCAGCATAGATTGGGCGGTGAAATATTTTGAGAAGCAAAGGCTTCGCATTCATGCCCCGGAGGAATAGACATATCACCGGATTTAGTCCAGAGACATCTTCCAGTCGACAGGAAGAAACCCCGATAGTTTTGTCGTCCACTCTGGCACCGAAGACAACGTTAAAACGCAAAGGTATTGTGTTTTTTTTCCCTTCTGCTGCACCATGTCTAGTGCTTTTCTAGTTTTCAGTGTTGCATGCATGGCTTCTGTTAGTTTTATAAGCATTAACAATGTGGAATGCCTTTTTAATTTGCATAACTTATCCTTCTCTTCCTAAAAATGTTTAGTGATTTAAGGAGAATTCTCTGGTATACTTGGATTGGTTGATCCCCTTTCTTATTCGTTACCTTTCCAATGGGATAATTTACCAAGCAATAGAAGAAGGGCGTAGTAGAAGTATTTACCACCTTACATGAGAGATATGATACTTGCCAACTAGAACACTATGTTACATGATGGGTATACTTTCTCAATTGTGTATTGTATGAGTGATTTTTGGAATTTAGATTAAGACTTAGTTATTTTTGTGTGAAATATTGACAATTCTTCCTATGCATGAGTATACACACAAACCATGCACATCAAGCTTTTGGTCTCGTTGCTGGAGATTGAGTGATCATATTTTAAATTGCTTAAGTTTTGTTGATTTGGTTTTGTAATTGTACATACCTATAAATGTAACTAACTTGTACCTAGGTATTTGTACATATTCTTTGTGAATAATTTAAATGTAAATAAGTTTGTATGTTTACTTTAGATTTGAGTTTTTTTTTTTTTTTTTTTGTATTTGAGAATTCTCTTGTTGTTGTTGTTGTGAAAGTTTTATTTTTGGTTAAAAATTTTGGCTAAAAATTGCTTATTGATTGATTGATTCTTTTATATGCTATTCGTTGATTGGTTGGGTAAATTGTTTATAGCTATTCTTTTGTTTTGAGTACATATTAAGTTTTAAATTGATCCTATGTATCCTTTAGAAAATTATTTTAATCTTGGGAATAATGTTGGATTTGTGTTTTAGTTGAAGGAAGGACTTTTCTTATATGCAGAGGAGAGTGCACGGATAATTGGAGAATTTTGACCTAGAAATAGAAAGGACCTTGAGAAGATTAAGGAGAGAGAAGCAAAAAGAAAATATGGTAACTCAAAATCTAGAAGAAAGAGGTAGACTATTTATGCTTTTGAAGAATTTGGAAGGTATGAATCTAATTGGAGGAAATGTTTGGATTCATAAAGATGAGTCAGAGAATAGAAATGGAAGAAGAACCATAGATGATTATATGAGACCTTCATTTCAAGGGACTTAATCAAGTATTTTGAGGCCACGAGTTGAAGCCACCAACTTTTAGTTGAAACCTTCATTTATCCAAATGGTGCAGCAGACAGTATAATTTGATGGACTACCGAATGAATATCCTAATGCATAGATTGCATGTTTTCTTGAAATATGCAACACTTTGAAGATGAATGGAGTATCTGAAGAAGTAATCAAATTAAGGCTCTTTCCATTTTCACTTTGAGACAGGGATAAATCTTGGCTCAAATCTTTATCTTGTAGTTCGATTATTCCTTGGGACGATTTGGAACTTACTTTCCTCCAAATCGTACTATTAAACTCAGGAATGACATATTTTCATTTGATCAGATGGAGGGAGCAACATTGTATGACTAGTAAGAGCGTTGGAAGGAGTTGTTAAGAAAATTCCCACACCATAGATTGGACTTAGGCTTTTAAATGTTAACTTTTTATAATGGACTTAACTTTGCTACTAAGAAACTTTGAAGGCATCCTCGGGTGGTTCTACATCAACTACAACTCCTGAAAAGCTAAAAGATTTAATTGAGAGCCTAGCAATGAATAGCCATTCGTAAAGTAGCCTAAAACCTAAGGCATGTATCCAAGAAATGCAATGGATTAATGTGATGGCAGCTATGGAGGCAAAGTTAGAAGCCCTTACTAAGAAAATTGAGAGGATGAATATAATCCAAAAGCTTAAGTCATGAGCTATGATTTTGGTGGAGGTGAACACATGAGTGTCAAGCTATGGATTCAAGTAATGAGTAATTGGTAGAGTATGCTATTTTCGTAGCAATTGCTAGACATGAAAACAATTCTTATAGGAACACTTACAACTCGGATTGGCACAATCATCCGAACTTCTAGTGGAGCAATCAAGTACAAGACGAACATTCCCTTAAAGTGCTCAAGCACACCATATGACTGGGCTTCAAGTGCCTCTTCCTTATTATGCATCTCCTCCTCCACCTCCTTATCGTCCACAAAAGCCATCGCTAGAGGATTTGATAGAAAAGTTGGTATCATCCACGGACTCATACTTTCAAGGAGTTGAGATGTCAATGCTCAATCAATAGGCTTTTATTTATCATGAAGAACAAATTAGACTAATTGCAAAGCTTTTGGGTGATAGACAAAGTAGAACTCTGCCTAAAAATATGGAAGTCAATGCATGTGATGAGCGTGGAAAGAATTGATCCCCTTTCTCGTTTTATCTCTTTTATATTATGGACACTTTACTTTTGCCTTGTTTTACATTAGACATTTTACTTGCTTTTGATATGTTTTGGATTATGCACTTATGGTTTGATTTGTTGGCTACTTTGAACTCCTTATGTTGAATTTGAACTTGTTTGTTTTGATTATGTTGGTTTAATTTAGTTTAAATTATGTTTTGTTGATATTTGTGTTGGTTTATTTTTAATATGAGAAAAAGAAAGACAAATTAGAAAAATATAGAAAAGATTAAAAATATTTTTAGTTTTGTACAAGGTACTGAGGATAATGGCACCTATTCATTCAGTAATATTAAATCATCAAGCTATTAGAAATAACTAGCACCGGTTCATAAGCTAAACAGGCACTGGTTAGTTTTGGTGAAACATAGAATGACATCATTCCATTTGCACTGGTTTGAATTCTTTGTATAACAGGCATTGCTTATTGTGTAAAAATAGGCACCTGTTAGTGTCAGATTTATGATATATCAGACACTCGCAGTTCATTTTCTTCACCTAATTTAATCAAATTTCCACCATTGTTCTTTCTTCTTCCTTTCACGAACTCATCGCTGGTTAGAGCCCATACTTTGTTTTTGTTCATTCCTTTCAAAATCTTCCCTTTTCCCCGCAAATTTTCACGCAGCTTCTTTGCAACTCCATAGAAAGACATAAAAATGAATGTGAGCCTCTTCTATAATAGTAAAAGATTCTAGCTTCCCTCTCCTTGAATCTGTCACAATAGCTATCAACCTATCCATTTCAGAGAAGGTTTCAAGAAGATTCACCTAGTATTCACTGTACAGTAGCTTATCATACTCAGCTTTGTGAAAATTTTGGTATTTTTTTTCGACATCCCTATTTCCCCTAATGTCTCGACTCTTAAGAATTTTCATTTTGAAGAGTTTATAATCTACTCGAGTCCTCGAAATTTGATCTATGCCGTCGCTAATTAGCAACAAATTTGCAACGACCTCCCAAATTTTAAAAATAAATTTATTTTTTGAAATTTAAAAATGAGCCATCACAAATCTCTTATTAATTACCTTTGGATTTATGGCCAACGCAAATCTAGCAACGAATTTGTGACCACTCATTTTTTCAATTTTAAAAAATAAATTTATTTTTAAATTTTGGATGACTGTCGCAAAGCCATCGCTAATTAGTAACAAATTTGTAACGATTTTCCAAAATTTGAAAATAAATTTATTTTTAAAATTTTAAAAATGAGCTGTCACAAATCCCTTACTACTTAGTTACGTATTTGCGACGGAAAATTGGTTGGTCGCAAATCCCTTGCAAATCTGTCGCTATTTCACAAAAAATTATATACTATATAATTAATATCTATCACAATAAATCGCAAGAATATCAATTGCTTAGTGGTGAAACATGTGTTCCCCCACAACAAATACATGGGTTCGAGCCCCGCGTCCAACATAATCTCATAATATTCTTTGTTGGTTGGGTTAGGTAGAAGGGATGGAGCGGTCGGGGCGGGGTAGGTTCAATTCGACTAGCCAGGCTGAGGAGCTAATTAATTTTTTTAAATAAAAAAATTTTTTTCATCGCAAATCCGTCACTAAATTAATTAATTTTTCAAAAAAATAAAAAATTATCACAAAACTAATTAATGTTTTTTAAAATAAAAAATTTTTACCGTCACAAATCTGCTGCTAAATTAATTGATTTTTTATAAAAAATAACTCTTTTACCATCACAATTTCGTTGCTAAATTAATTAATTTTTTAAATAAAAATTTTTTGCCGTCGAAAATCCATTGCTACGTTAATTATAAACTTAATTATATTGTCATCAATTAAATGGCCGTCGCAAATCCATCGTTGTTTGTGACGGATTTTCATTCCATCGCTAATTCGTCACTAAACTCAATTAACGACGGATTTAACCGTCACTAACTTGATTTTTTCTTGTAGTAAGAGTCTATAACTCAATATGTATATCAATTGAAACTATTTTCATCACATAATCGCTTTGGCTAAGAACTTCTTGAATAATGATCCCATACAAGTGGCCGTGAGATATACATCTCTACTATTAGGAGTGATGAATAATTTATTGACCATCTCAACTATTTTCGTTTACTTTACATTGTACCTAATATTCATCCTATAGGTGGTGTTGTAAGGACTCCAGAGATTGGAATTAAAGTATAATACTCAGCAAACAAAGTATCTTGGAGATCTCAAGTCTAAGGATACTTGCATATTTGCTATAATAATATTCTATCACTAGCACTAAAAAGTTATCCATTTGATTATCTCATAGTCAGGTCATCCAATGAACTTATTCACATAACAAGTATTCGCGTGTTAACTTTGAGTATTATAATCTTCATAGATATGAGAACTACAGCTTGATCAAATCAAAAGGTATAATACGTGCTAGTCTTTGCGCATTAATGATGTCCTATCTCACTAATACTATTACTATGGATAATTTAGACACAAGTACTATATAGTGTAGCATGAATCTCACATTATGATTCTCTATTATAATTTTCTTAACACTATATTATGCTCTTGGGACTTTATCTAATTGCTTTATACACATATATATGGAATGATTAATTAAACTGAATGATAAAGAATTTTTTTTATTAATAAATATACCATATACAATATAAAAGCGATTGCCTCTAGGGTATAACACTAACATTAAGGGAGCTTGTAGAAAATTGTGAATAATTTGTGATTATTAAGGTGACTACTTACCATTGTGAGTGAAAAATGGTTTATTATAATTAAATTAAATATTGTTATAGAGAAATATTATTACAATTATTTTACTGAGAAAAATAAATTTTACAAGCTTTCTAAACCTTTTTCTGAATTAATTGGCTTTATTATGTGAATTACAAGAGAAGGAAATTTTATGTGTTCACTAAAGGATATATTTAATTTATGTGTATAGTACATAATTTATTATTCAATTAAAATATTATTTGCAAAAGAAATCTAATTATTATTATTATTATTGTTGTTGTTGTTGTTGTTGTTATTATTATTATTATTATTGCAATAAGGCAAATAATTCTTTTAAATTTTCTAATATCTATTTTTGAGTAATTTTGACTTTTGACTTATTGAAAGTTTTGGTCAATAAAACATCAAATTGTTTTGATTACGTGCTAAATATTTTGACCAGTCTTCGTGTAATACCCAATATAATTTTGCATTAGAGAAATTAAAACAATGAGTTTTATTCTATGAATAATTTGAATTTGTTATGAGAAAGAATTACTTAAGTCCAATGTGAACTATACCTTTATTTAGGAAGAAATATGATTTATTTGCTCATCTGCTTGCTCAAATGAAAATTTGTTTTACTTGAACACAGGAATTATTATCGACTTAAATTATTAATTTCAAAAGGAAACACTATTATCAATTTCTCTAATAGCAATAAAAATAAATTTTATAAATTGTATATGTAATACCCAACAAATTTCATTACCGAAAAATTAGATAATTAATTTTACTTTATGTATATTGTTTCTATGATTATTTTGTTTAATCGTTATACAAGATTTCTTAGGGAAAATAAATGAAATCAATGTAACTATTTGTTTGATATGTGGCAAATGATTTATTCTTAATTAGGTATTATATTGTATCTAAAATAATATTATCACAACGATTTTTACCAAAGAAATTAATTTCCTGAACAATCAAATTTAATTGTGATACTAGTTTTGATTTTTTTTTTTAATTAATTAAAATTCTTGGTCAAAATTTACGACTAAGACTAATTTTGATTACTTGACCTATTTTGACCAAGAAGATCCTAGATCGGTAAACCACACACACACACACACACACACACATATATATATATATATATATATATATAATAAATGATAAGATAGTAACTTAATTTGTAAAAGTGTCCGATATTTAATAACAAATATTTAGCTCAATTTACATCCTCTTTTCTAATATATTAAAACATTCTTAAAAAAAAATCCAATTTTGCTCTCCAATTAGTTTATTGTATGTTTGTTGTATGTTTGTATACATCCTCTTTTCACAAGTAGTTTATTGTATGTTTGTATACGACTTCTAGAAGAGACTACGTGGGGAATTGTCTCGTTTGGAGTGGGAATAAAAAAATCCCTACGACTTTGTAAATTTCAAAAAACAAATTAGGTCTGCAAATTACAAACAAACATTGCTAATATTTAATTCTGTAATCTTTAAATGGAACACTTTTATTGTATTGGAGATATTATTATTGACCCGTAAAAATCTGTGATCTTAAATAATATTGTACTTAAATAATTTTAGTATCCTAAAAGTGTGAATGGGATTGAAAAATTAACAAATATCAGCTTCTAAACATTCCCACACTGAGAGAGAGATTAATCTAAAAAAGAAATAGAATAAGCACCCAAAAAAAAATATTGCTAATTAAAAATGTCATCACGTGCAATTGCAACAATACTAATTATTTAAAAATATAGTTAATTTATGAATTTTGGATATAATTTGAGGATGAATTTTGGATATAATTTAGGTGGAAAGAATGCCTAAAGGTTTGCTCTAAAGTTTTGACTTTCAATGACAACATAATCGTGTGAAATCAACACAAATCCATTTCTGTTATATTAAACTCTCTTACAATATCAACCTTTCTAAGGACGGGATGGGAAATTCCTCAAAGAAAGGCTCTTAAATTTTTATTTTTAAAAGCCCAATGTGAAGGTTTTTTCTAATGTTTGTCTCGCCAAGTCCACAGCGAAAAAGAAAGATAGCAAAATAAGATACTAATTGGAACCAGTCACATTTTCACATACGAAAATAATTATCTACACATACTTATCAACTGCCAGAAAACATATGCATAGTACTTGATGTCCCTGGGTAGACCATATTTAGATTCACCTTAAATGCAAATTAGCCAGGGTTCTAAGCCTCGTGGTAATAGTTAAATTCAAATCAGCCACAAAAATAAATAAATAAATAATCAATAAAACAAACGTAGCAAAAAGAAATTGCTCAAAAAATAATGGCGCAGTAGACCATAAGTTTAACAACCGGCAAAACAACCAAATTCCATTTTCCAGAAAAATCAACACGAAATCAACCAATGCTAATCGGACAATGCTAACATTCCAGTTTCCTAGTACACATTCTTCTTCTTGGCAAGGACGAAGAGCTACATTACCTCAAGGAAATTTGAACCAAAACTTTGAAGCAGCAACTGTGAATCTCCTAAATCCAGTGAAACAAATTTAAAAAGACTAATTCTCATGTGGGCAGCTCGGCGCAGGGTGGGGGGCTGGAGTAAGGTGACCGGTGGGGGAGAGGGGGCTCAGATCTAGTGGGGGCGGCGGGGAAGCTACGAGGTTAGAATTCATGAATTCCTAAATGCGAAAAATATCCACGAATCCCTTCGAGAACTCAAGTAAACGATTAAAAAGATCTAAAGTTTACAGAATTACCTCTATTCGGCGTAATCGAGATCCTTCGATCATGATTGTGCTGTCCTACATACAACCCGAACGATCACCAGACGTAGTGTGCGAACGTCCTCTATCGGATACACACCGCGAACTGACTCGTTATCCCGAGAGTGCTAGCACCTAGGGTTTGAGAGTTTTTTTTTTTTTTTTTTTCCTGGTGAATGGAGGCATGAATATTCTCAACAGAATGGAGCTCTTGACAAGATGGCTAGAGTTTTCTTAAAAACCCTTGAACCTCTTAGAGTCCAACTCTAATAATATCTTACCATATTTTAATTTTAATTTAAATTATATTAAAATTGATATGATAAGATTCTGCCATTATCTCGATAATTTAACTAATTAATTTACCGAGTCAGATTCTTATAATCTGGACATCATCCAGATACATCGAATGTGGACATATTTCCAGATTCATTGTATCTGGTAAATTTTCTAAGTTCGATTAACTTAAACATATTTCCAGATTCATCGAATCTGGTCACCAGAAAATTAACCTAACAAGTTCGCTTATTGTATGACTTTATAGGTTCATTTAACACTGGCAGTGTGCCTAAATCATATTTAAATAGCCCACAAGTTATAAACAGTTTCTAGCAAAACATTATAACTATCCAAGTTAAATGAAGATCAGTGATCTCTTTGAACCAAACCACAATTTTATATTTAGTCCTTTTGTCACATGATATCCAGATTAAGCATAAGGCACGGAGCATGTCATCCTTATTAAGCTTAATCAATTATTTCTTGATTTCATAGTAGACTGTCCAAACAAATGATATCAATATCTTAGATTGTTATATTTGAGCACGACCATGTATTTTAATAGTATAACTTATCAAGGGGCCCATGGACATCTCTCCCATAATTGAAAGGGACAAATTCCTTCACTATCAATCATATTCTTGTCCTTGATTTATTCTACATTTAGCAGTAGTCTAATTTATTATCTTGTTAAAGGCAACTTTAGACAATGTCAAAATATAGAATTTATCATGTAGGAAACTATGATGAATTTAGGTCGAAAGACTTTTAATATCATTATAGCTAGAAAGTACTTATGACATGTTCCATGAAGTACTCTCACAGTGAGTCATGTCCAATACAATATTCTCTAACATTTATTTATATTTTAACTTGATATCACAAATATTCATAACCAGTAAAACATAGCTATCAAGTCACAAACATACTAATATTAATTTGTTATTGTTCCAATAATAATAATCGATCAGGGACAGTTTTAGAATAGTCTTTGTATTCATTGTTGGGTTTTACTATCAAGTCACATACTTGATGACTACAAAATAAAATGCACTATTTATGGAAATGAAAACCTTATATTATTATATAAAATATAACGACAATAGTATAAGTACAAATTGACTCTATGGCATATCCCTAACAGGCTACGGGGGGCAGATCTAGTAAGGGGAGGGGGGAAGCGGCCAGATTCAGCTGGCTGTTGGGGGGAGGTGTGGGGAGCATTAGGAGGGGGGGCACCAAGGGAGTCACAGGGCGGGGGGTGGCAGGGAGGCGCGAAGGGGCAGATCTAGTGGGGGGAGGGGAAGTTGACAGATTCGGCTGGCCACTGTGTGGGAGGGTACAGGGAAGGGGCGTCGGGGGGCATGGGGGTGGGAGGGCTCGGAGGAGGGGGTGGAAAAAAGAAGAAGAAGAAGAAAGAAAGAAAGAAAGAAATATGGTAGAAATAGAATAAGTCTTGAAAAGTAAAAAGGAAAGTTTTTTTTTTTTTTTTTTTGGTTTATTATCCTTAGCTGTTTCGTTGTAAATTGCGACGAAATAACTAAACCCTTAATTATTCACGATTATTTTCCTTACTCTTGCAAAAGCCTCACTAATTGTTATGCCACCTTTTACATTATAATGTTCACCATATTTTTTAATCAAACTCAACAACAACAATATTTACAAAATTATTTGTCTTTATATATTCTACTTTATATACCACTTAATTAAGGTGATAAATCAAAAATTATATGTATATATATGTGTGTGTGTGTGTGTGTGTGCGTGCCCAATATTCATATATATAAGAAGTTGTATACGAAACGTTTTAAATTTCCTACATATTATTAAAAAATTAATAATTTTCATCTACCTGCAGCTAATTTAGCTTTCATGAATCATCCAAAGCAATTCATCCATTCATCATTGAAGGTTTTTTTTTTTTTTTTTAACTATAAAGAAAAGAGATACTTATATACATTATATGCTATAAACATATACATTTACCTATATATTACAATTAGTGTATAACATAACATAATTACATATACATATACAATAAAATGCGCCCTTTGAGACAAGGTATGAAAAAGATTTCAGTAAATTTATCAAAATATACCACCACACAAATACAAAAAATAAAAAATAAAAAAAATAAAAATTCAATTTGAAAATCCTATTTGTCGCAAAAACCTCGCAATTTGCGATGGTTTAGTGAGGGAAGAAGCAAATCCATCGCAATTAGCGATAGATTTGCAACGAATTGGGGTATTCAATTTTTCACTGTGCAAAAATTCAAGAAATCATAGCAGAATTCTGGCTAATAGATATGGCTTTGTAACAAATTAATGTTTTGGCCTCCGAAAATTTTACTTGAAAAAAATTCGGTGTTTTTGAATATTTGAAATTCTGCCGATATTGTAACGGTTTAGCTAGGACAGATACAAATTCATCGCAATTAGCGAAGGTTTGCAATAGAAAGGGGTGTTCAATTCTCCCTTGTGAAAAAATTCAAAAGAGATGTAGCATAACTCTTACTTATTGCTATAGTTTTGCAACAAATTGATGTTTTGAACTTAAAAAATTTTACTTAAAAAAGGCAGTTTATTTAAAATTCAAAATTTCATCGCAAAACCTCGTAAATTGTAAGAGTTTTGTAATGGTCTCCTAATTCAATTTTTTCCTTTATACTCCCTTTTTAAATATGAAATTCCATTAAAAGCCCTCACTAATTTGTGAGGGTTTTGTGACAATAAATGCATAGCATCTCTATCCGTCGCAAAAACCTCGCAGTTTGCGAGAATTCTGTGACGGTCACCAACAAGATTTTTTTTCCTTTTTCTCTATTTTTTAAATATAAAATTCTTTCACAACCCCCTCACTAATTGCTCAAAACAAATTTTTGGTTTAAACCTTTTATTCTTAAAAATAATTTTTCATCGCAAAACCCTCGCAATATGCGAGGATTTTGTGATAGTCACCGAACAACATTTTTTTCTTTTTTCTCTCTTTTTTAAATATGAAATTTCATCGCAAAGTCCTCGCTAATTGCTAGGATTTTATGGTGGTTGTCACAAAAAAAAAAAAAAGGTTTAAACCTTTTATTCTTAAAAATACTTTTTCGTCACAAAACCCACACTAATTTGTGAGGGTTTTGCGATGGAAAGCCAATAGCTTCCCTATCAGTAGCAAAACCCTTGCAATTTGCAAGAATTTTGCAATGGTAACAAACAAGATTTTTTATTTTTCTATCTTTTTTAAATATGAAATTCCGTCGTAAAGCCCTCACTAATTACCAAGATTTTGCGATGGTTGGCGAATAAAATTTTTTCCTATAAATCTTTTTTCCTTAAGAAATATTTTTTCGTCGTAAAATACTTGCAAAATCAAGAATCTTCCTGCACTGAATGCTTGGTTACTTAAGCGTATTTGATAATAAATTTTTAGATCACTTAATTCATTAGAATGTACTAAAATTTTTTTATACAATTAAATTACAAAAATTAACTTTTACACTATGGGAAAATAGCTATTTAGAGACGGACAAAATTGGTCTCTAAATGCTGAATTTCGTCTCTAAAGCTGGATATAGAGACAAAATAGACATGAATTAGCTTTTGTATCTAAACATGGTGTCTCTAATTATAGTTGAACAGAAATATTGGTCGCTAAAATTTAGAGATGGAAATAATTCATCTCTAAAATATTGGTATCTGTCTCTAAATTATTAGGTAAAAAAAAAAAAAAAAAATCAACGCTTCATTAAAGTCAAAATTTTCATTTCTAATCTGTCTCTAATTTAGAGACAGACATAAAATATTTCGTCTATAAAATAGAGACGGACTTTCTGACTCTATTTGGAGACAAATTTTTGAGACCAACTAAAATAATTTTTTTTTCTCCATTTAGAAACAAAAAAAAAAAAAAAATGGAGACTAATACTTCCGTCAACTGATTAGAGATGGATATGAAATATTTTTTCTCTAATATAGAGATCGGGTTTTGTCACTATTTTGACTCGATTTAGAGACAAATTTTTTAGACCAATCAAAATTATCTTTTGTCTTCATTTAGAAACAAAAGTTGGAGGCCAATTTGTCCGTCACTATCTTGGAGAGACTATTTTTTCGTCTCTACTCTGACTCTACTTTGATAGAATATAGAGACAAAAATATGTGGTTCTATTTTAGAGACAAAAATAATAGTACATTCAATAATCAAAACAAAATGTGTAACATTACAAAACATTAGAAACAAAATATAGTACCAAAAAGGTCTACAAAAAAATTATAGAGATATTACTACAATCTCTATTTACTTATCATCTTCAAGTGTGTCGTGGCCATCATCTCTGTGATGTTGTTGCCTCTTAGGACTTTTCGGAATCCTTTCTCTGTTCACGTACATCATCAAGAAATCATCCCTTATAATATATAAAAAAGCACACAATAAAGACTCGGGGATTGCTTAATATATTTCAGAATGCCATAAGCAACTTGCATATGAAGAGCGGTAGGACAATCAAAGAGCATTAGCCAATAGTTCAAAATCAACAAGATGAAATTTATATTTTCTATTAATAGGTGTGACCATAAATTGCATCTAAGGTAACCTGAATCAGTTAGCAATTCAAGAGGATATTGTGTTGGCAAAGACCAATGTCATTAACAGGATTGTTGTACATTTCCAAATTATTTTTGTAGGTATAAAAGTAAGTATTCATTTCGTAGTAAACCTCTATGGATAACATATAATAGGGTTTAGTTTAATTATTACCAATTCTAGAAAAGTGCTTGAAGGAATATTTTGTAAATATCGTGCCTTCATGTCTTAAATAATAACGAAATCATTTTCCTCCAACTCCAAGTGTAATTTGAACATTTCAAATAACCTCAATCCAAAATAACATGTCATATTGTAGCCCCTCTCTTCTTATACAAAACTATCCAATATTCTAAAAAGAATTCATTGAAAGCGACTACACATAAGGAAATCAAAATTCCAGCTTTGATAAACATCAAATATTTCAAATAATGTCAACCCAAAACAACATGTCATATTGTAACCCCTCTCTTCTTATATAAAACTATCCAACATAGCAAAAAGAATTCTTTCAAAGCAACTACACATAAGGAAACCAAAGTTCTAGCTTTGATAAGCTAAGAGTTCAAGTAGTTTTAGCCATAATTCACATATCTAAGGTTGTACAATATAATCCAACTCAAATAGACTCTTCAACAATACCTTAGAAAATATATCCAATCAAGAATTTACCAAAAACTTTCCTAAGGAATAATATTTGACCAATAACTCCTCTCAAATTCGTATAGAATTTTTACAGCAACAGGGCAAGAAATGTTAGCTAGTTTTTAAGGTGTTTTTTTACATTTTAAAACTTCACAATGCACCCCAATTCATTACAACACTTTAAGGAGTTAAACAAAACCAAATTTCATCTAAATTTTTATTTGGAATTAACACTAAAATGAGCTTAAAATATCAGTAGTAATAAGCTTCATTGACGGCACTGTAGAGGAGTTTTCTTAAAAGTTTTCTCAAAATTAATCAACAATAAGTTTTTATGATTGTCCACACCTTCAAAGCTTCTCAAAGCAAATAAAATCCTTGTATGTGCTAAGTCTAGTCTAAAACCACTCAAAATAACATGTTCATCGAAGCATTTTTCAGAAAATATGGACAGCAAGGTTGGTCAGCTTAAAGGGAAAGATTTCTTGGTTTTTCAGATAACACAAAGCCATTTAAGGTTACACAACCCTTTTGTAAGTTCATATAATTCCGTTTTCACCCAAGATTCTATTAACAACATAGAAAATGCAGAAAATCAGAACAATGTGTATAACAAAGTAGTCAATCCAAAAGGTCTCCAAGGAAGTAAAAAAAATAAAACTCCAGGGAACAAAAAACCATATATGCTAAGTGTTGGTGTTATACTTATTTAAGCTTCAAGCTATATTCAAGCTTGAAGAAGTCATGTCCATCCAAAAGTCATGAGGACCCGAAGGTAAGTGCAACCCAAATAGGAAAGTAATACTCCCTCTAATTCAAATTTAGTGTCCTCACTTCTACTTTAGAGTGTTTCAAAATGAATATTCCCTTTTCTAAACTAAACGTACTCTCAACCAAAAGGATGGCTGTGAAGTCCATACCACACATGGCTACCATTACCAAACTCATATAATGGATATTTAGAACATAGTTACACTTAGCACATTCACCTAATTGCATAGAACGCTTAAGTGAACAAAATAATGCCTCATAAACTAAGCATTAAATTAAGTGTAGTTATTGTATAGCAATTTGATACAATTCTCATAGTCATACAATCAATAAGATTGCTAAACTAATCAAATCTCAACCTTCCTATTATGGCATTATAAGGAATCAAATCAATTTAGAAGGGTTTATATAGCTAAAACATAGTTTACTTAATATTTGATCAAAGCAGTAGTTTATCGATAATAGGGCAAAATAAAGTGCATTTTGTAGAAATAATATCACATAGCAATATAGCTCAAAACACCATAAAATTTTTCCAACTTAGACATGTATAAAAACTACTATGAAAATTTCAGGCCAATCTAAATTTTCTTGGTAGGGTAATTAATTGCTCAAACAAACAGAAATGCTATAGTAACTTCCATACTCTGTTTTAGCAGTGTTTTTAGAAAAATCACAGAGATCAAAATACTAGTTCAAATTGAGCACTTCCAATGGAAAAATCTTCCTTGGATATCCTAGTTTATTGAGTAAATGTTCAAACAAAAATTCGAAGGGGAAGGGGTTGAATCAGGGTCCCAATCTTTTAGTAAAATCAAATCTCGGGTTCACTGTACAAGCTACATTTGAAAAATCACATAAAATCAACCAAGTAATGTTTTAACTTAATTCTAAAGGGAAAATAACCTAGAAACATGTTAGAACCATATAGAATCAAAATATTGTAGAGTTATTGACAAAAAGTTTTGGATATGAAAGCAATTAGCCACAGATTCAACAATTCCAACTTTAAATTAATAATCCAACATCAAATCACTCCAAATCTCCTCAAATTCATACCCCCAACATCAATACAACTTTTATACATCAATTCCAACTCAAATTGAGTTGGAATTGCAAATCTGTCAAACATGGGCTCAATAAATAAAACATGAATTAGTTCAAGAGATGGATTCATATTGAGTTAGTGTGGATGATTAAGCATGATAGATATTATGTCACCTTTGGTGAATAGGATTTTATGTTCTTGTATTCTTGTTGAAGCCATAAATATGACTATGTTTAGTGGAGTTTGGATCATGTGTTGGCAGATATGGATCTATGCTTTTATTTATGATTTGGATGGTTTGTTGATTGGTGTAGAGTTTATGTTCATGATTATGGTTAGCAAAAGGAAAATTATGATCATGACCTTGTTGATCCTAAATTATTTAAGTTAGCCAATTTTATTACATTAATAAAAATTAATACTATATTTTCTTCTAATGATTTTGAAACCCTAGGAAGATTTGGAATTGGGCTGATATATGAAATAATGATATTTTAGCCAAATGCATGATGTCTTTTATTAAAAATAAAATATATAAATATTATATATGATAATAATATTAAATAAAACATTTTATATAAATAATCATAATAGGTAAAATATTAATCTTGTAAGTCATATATTCATAAATACTAATAGAATTTATTTATTAGACTTTTAATCAAAACATATTAACATTTACTTATTATTAATTTTATTTACCAATTATTTTCTAACTAATAATTATTAATAGATTATTATTTTAAATAATATCATCTAGGACCTAGGATCCTTCATCAAATAAACCATAGTTTATTTATAACAAGATTTAAACCTACAACTTATTAGTAACTATTTCACAAACCCTAATTATTTTATTATCAAGCTAGATTTATTTTATGAAATCCCTTTTGATTATCTAGCCTTAAAGTTGGGAACACTAGGGTCATGATTGTAGTAAGTTAAACTAGGATTATCTATGGAAGCAAATTTGGCTTAAGTTTAATTATGGCTTGTGTTTACCCCGGGTGGGGTTAGGTTAGCTTCGGAAAATCTTTGATTTAGCTCAAGCAAAGGATAAGGTAAGCTCCTACAGAAAACCTATTTGATGTAAAAAGGTCGCTATGGCAAGACAAATGTGAAGTGTGTGAACACTCATTTTTGTAAAGGCAATTGATGACTATTCCCTTTCTTATTTTAGTCACATAAATTATTTGAAAACCAACAAGCAGTTTTTCTCAAATACTAAATTCTTTCTAAAACCAATTTTGACACAAACTTTGAAAACCATTGATTGCCATTTCCAAGTAAAGCAATGTTTTATCAATTTTCTCCCAAGTGGGATAACCAACGTTGAGTACTCGATAAGGGTAGACTAGTGGTACTTGTTTTGAAGAGCAAGAGCAAGTCTTTTGACAGAAGGCCACCTCCAAAAGATGAACTCAACTTGGAAAAGCGACAGTACTACTTAGTCATGCCGGTCCGAGCTAGCAAATTTCAGTCATGTGGACTATGTGTTGCCGGAATGGACAATCAGTTTTGTTTGGGTGTAGAGAATGAGGAGTATTTTACCCGGTAGGCTGTACACTTACCTTTTGTCAGTCTGCACAAAGTGTGGCATTCTTACTGTTGTATGGTTATGGGGCCCAACATGTGGTAACCCATGGCCGTCCTTTTAAGTGGTTGTATTTATTGTGCACTTGTATGGTTTGAAAAGAAGAAAATGCCACTCTTGGTTTTTAACAAATGCTTGCCAGTACTTTTCCTTATGAAGTTCTAAAATTTGCATTCATGAACTGTTTTATCTGGACAATTAAAGTACACACGGACTTACTGAGATTTTTATCTCATCACCCTTTTTATCATGATTTCAGGTCGATCCTGCTGTGGGGATGAGTAGCTAGTTGTTGCCTGCTTAGAAGATATTGCGTTATTTATTTTATGTAATGCTTTGAGAGATGATATTAAACAATTTACTTTTGGATATGTTATTGAATTTTTGGGTTGTAATAGGTTTTTAATTTCAATGTATTATTTTATTTTTGTTGTGTGACCTGGTTATAAAGACCCATTATCCTTTGGACGGGGCGACATCCCCGGCCTTATTGGGCCTAGGTAGTGAGGTGTTACAATTTACATATATGTACACATATGGACACTCAGGTACATATACACATATACACACACACACCCCACACATGCATGCACACACACACACACACATATATATGTATATATATATATGTACATATAAATATTTATATATATGTACATATATATACATATATATATATATATATATATACATATGAATATATATTACTATATATACACTAAATACATATAGGCATATCAAATTAACAATCTAACCGTTGACTTCTTAAAATTGTTAAGAAAAGTATTATGACAAAACTTGAAGGTAATCGAATATATTTTGGTACATAATCTAGCAAAATATCTAAAAAAAATGTCCAATACCTAATGCATTTACAAATATGAACATATCAAATTAATGATTCAACCGTTAGATTTATTGAAATTACTAAGAAAATATATTATGACATAAGATAAAGGTAATCAAATATGTTTTGGTATATAATCTAACATAATATCTAAAAAAATATATCCAATACCTAACGCATTTACAAAGACGGGCATATCAAATTAACGATCCAACCGTAAGAGTTGTTAAAGTTGCTAAGAAAAATGTTATTACATAATTTGAAGGTAATCAGATATATTTTGATGCATAATCTAGTATAATATCTAAAAAAAAACCCAAAACCTAACACATTTACAAAGATAGGTATATTAGATTAACTATCCAACTATCAGATTTTTTAAAATTGCTAGGAAATATATTATGACAAAATTTGAAGGCAATCAGATATATTTTAGCATATTTTTTAGCATAATATCTAGAAAAATATCCAAAATATAATGTATTTACAAAGATAGGCATATCAAATTAAAGATCCAACTGTTTGTTTTGTTGAAATTGCTAAGAAAAGTGTTATGACAAAATTTGAAGATAATCAGATATATTTTGACATAAATGCTAGCATAATCTCTATAAAAATACAGAAAACCTAACATATTTAGAAGATAGGCATATCAAATTAATGATCCAACAGTTAGATTTGTTAAAAGTGCTAAAAACGTGTTATGTTCAAATTTGAAGGTAATTGGATATAATTTGCCACATGATCTAGCATAAACTCTATATAAAATCCCAAAACCTAACGTATTTATAAAGATTAGCATATCAAATTAACGATCTAACATTAGATTTTTTAAAATTTCTAAAAAAAAAGTATCATTACCAAATTTGAAGGTAAATCGAATATGTTTTGCCACATGATCTAGCATAATCTGTATATAAAACTCCAAAACCTAACGCATTTATAAAGATTAGCATATCAAATTAACGATCCAACCATTATATTTGTTAAATTTTCTAAAAAAAGTATCATGACTAAATTTGAAGGTAATTGGATATGTTTTGCTATATGATCTACCATAATTTCTATATAAAAGTCCAAAACCTAACGCATTTACAAAGATTAACGTTTCAAATTAACAATCCAACTGTTAGATTTGATAAGATTCCTAACAAAAGTATTATGTCCAAATTTAAAGGTAGTCGGATATGATTTACCGCATGATCTAGCACAATCTCTATATAAAAGTCCAAAACTTGACGCATTTACAATGATTAGTATATCAAATTGATAATACAACTGTTAGATTTGTTAAAAGTGCTAAAAAAAAGTATATTACGTCCAAATTTGAAGGTAATCGGATATGATTTACAACTAGTATAATATCTATATAAAATCCTAAAACCTGACGTATTTGCAAAGATTAGCATATCAAATTAATAATCCAACCATAGATTTGTTAAAATTTCAAAAAAAAAAAAAAGTATCATGGCCAAATTTGAAGGTAATTGGATATGTTTTTATGCATGAGCTAGCATAACCTCAGTATAAAAGCCCAAAACCTAACGCATTTGCAAATATTAATATATCAAATTAACGATCTAACCGTTAGATTTAATAAAATTCCTAACAAAAGTATTATGTCCAGATTTGAAGGTAATCGAATATGATTTGCATATGATCTAGCATAATCTATGTATAAAAGTTCAAAACCAAACGCATTTATAATGATTAGCATATCAAATTAACGATTCAACTATTAGATTTGTTAAAATTGCTAAAAAAAGTATTATGACCAAATTTTAAGGTGATCGGATATATTTTGTAAGATGATTTAGCATAATCTCTATATAAAATCCTAAAACCTAATATATTTACAAATATTAGTATATCAAATTAATGATCTAACTATTAGATTTGTTAAAATTGCTAAAAAAAAAAAGTATTATATCCAAATTTAAAGGTAATCAGATATGATTTGCCACATAATCTAGCATAATCTGTACATAAAGGCCTAAAACAAAACACATTTATAATGATTAGCATATCAAATTAACGATCAAACCGTTAAATTTGTTAAAATTGCTAAAAAAAAAAAAAAAGTATTGATGGTAATCGTTAATTTACATGCATATCTTTATAAATGCGTTAATTCGGCTAGTATGTATAATAGTATTATAAATAGTGTGATTAAAATAAATCTGTAAATAAATATATAAAGATTTCCTTTAAAATGTTTAACAATAACATTAATGCCTATTTTCATTAAAAGTAACTCAAGCATATAGTTCAACATAACAATGTATAATGATAATGGTAAATATAGTTAGATTAATGTCAATTATTTAGAATGATAAATATAGTTTTTATTTATTTGTATCTAAAACCTCAAATGAATTACATTATAAGTTCGTGTCCAATTTGCAACCTCGTATAATTTTTATCATTTTAACATAATAATTTTTTTGAATTTGTCAAATATACTTAGAGATATAAAAAGAATTCAAACTAGTCTTTATTTTGTCTCTAAATAATAAATTAAAAATCAAATGGAGACAATGACCATTGACTAGAAATTAGAGTCAATTTAGAGACAAAAGCATTAATTATGCTTTTCGTCTCTAAAATTTAGAGACAAAAAACGTAGACTCTAATTAGTCTCAAATATTTTAGACGAATTTGATACTCTCTAAAACTTCTCTATTTAGAGACCAATTAAATACGACTAAGACCGTCTTCAATTTTAGAGATGGATTTGAAATTAGAGTCAAATTAGAGATAAAAATGTAAATCATACATTTCGTCTCCAAAATTTAGAGTAAAAAAAGGCCCTAATTAGCCTCAAATATTTGAGACGAATTTGATAATCTCTAAAACTTCTTTATTTAGAGAACAATTAGAGACGACTAAGACCGTCTTCAATTTTAGAGATGGATTTGAAATTAGAGTCAATTTATAGATAAAAACGTAAATCATATTTTTCCTCTCTAAAATGTAGACTTTAATTAGTCTCAAATATTTGAGAAGGATTCGATAATATCTAAAATGTCTCTATTTAGAGACTAATTGGAGACAAATAAGACCGTTTCTAATTTTGAGACCAATTATTCGAAAAAATGGAGTAATGAAACGGTAAAGACGAACGTCTTTAATTAGTTTCTAATTTTAAATACATTAGAGACCAATGAATTTTTCATCTCTAATATTAGATATCGTTGACCATATTCGCAGTTTTGATTCTATGTGGAGACCAAATTGAGGCAGCTTTACTATCGTCTCTATTTTGCATCTACTTAGAAGCTAAATAGAGACGAAAGTAATTCCGTCTCAATTTTTCATCTATTTGGTGACTAAATAGAAACGTTTTATTTAGGGACGAAAAATATTCATCTCTATTTTGTCTCAAATATACTATTTTAATTTTTTTAAAATCAGTTCTTCTTTATTATGTCTCACTACTAGAAAAATAGGCTATTGTGACTAGAGGAAATATTGTAATAAGAGTTTATTGTGACATTTTTTATTTTGTGACATTCACATGAAATGTTCTCTAAAACTCCGTTGCTATAGTCACTGATGACATTAACACATGTTATAATAGATATACCTATCATAACATGTATAACTATTATATAAGACATCGTATTACAACATTTTTTCATGTTATAAAAGGGCCTAATAACTACCAAAATTCAAATCATATATTAACATTTTTAGAGTGTCATAATAACTAACATGTATAATGACATTTATAACTATCAGTCAAAACTCTTCATATAACATCTAATTGTGTTATATAAGTGCTTACCAATGGTTGCCAACGGTTAAATTCAAATCTACAAAAACATTTATAAATGTCATAATAACTTTTGACAATTTTAAATTATATTACACTTTATAAGCATTTGTGACATTTTATACTGTCATTATTATTTGTTATGACACTTATACATGTTGTTTAAACTTAATATAACAATATTTTTAAATTTCCATCATGTGTTGGGTATGTTTAGATTTCTTTGAAATGTTACCTATAATGATATTGTCAACTTGTCACTACATTTTTTTTAATGACATTTTAGTTCTTACATATATTAATTACCTAATATAATAAAATAAATTTAAATCTTCTTACATAATATAAAATCATATTAAAGCCAAAACAAAATATTTGCATACAATAGGAAGTATAGTACTATGTATAAGTACATTAAGGATATCATCAGAACTATATAATCCAAAATAATATCTCAATGCATCCATTATGACAAAATTCCATTAATATCTAAATGCTTCCATTTAGCCAAATGGTCTACTATACTTCCTTCATATGTAGCATCAAAATAACTTGTAGCAAAATATCCCCATAGTCCCATTCATCTCGAGCCCTACGAACCTGCCTTATAAATAGCACACATTTAAGTTAGACACAATTAGAATTTTGATAATCAAGTTATTTCTCTAATTTGAGCATAACAAAAGATTAACACACAAAGAAAAAAAGTAATGTTCAACACATCCCTCTTCCTACCCATTGTAAACACAGCTACAATTCTAGACAAAAGTATATCCTAGACTTGAGCATCAAAAGAAAACACATCTTCTAGCATTCCAACTTCTTCCTTGAATCACCTTGAAATTTAGTGAACAAAAAATTTGCTCAACACCAACTACATCCATCTATTTTTTGAAGATGCAAAAGAAAGGATTAAAAAAGCTGAGTAATTAGAAAGAAACAACTTAAATATCTATTAAAGATGTCTTTTATTCACTAAATTGAATAGCCCAAACAAACAAGAAGGGAAGAATATATATCCCATATTAGTCCTATTGGCAAACATTAAGCTGCCTTACATTTAACTATAACTTCTCAAAGGTACATATTCTGAAGCTACCTTACAAGACATACCCAAGAAATTTCATAGACCGTTAAAGCTTTTGCTGCATTTGTTTCTTAACTAAGAAGAACCAACTTAATTGTAATCCACAAATGTATAATTCTAACAAAGAAAGAATGTATAAAATAGGTTGACAAAACTCCATATTTTTCATAGGCTATTACAAAATTCCTTCACCATCTCATAAACAAAACTATAGCTAACAAAAAATTAGAATACAACAAAACCATAGCCCACAAAAAATAAAACACAACATGAGCATCACAAAAATGGGAGCCCAAACATCATTTCCATATAATAATACATCATTTTATAGCAGCAATAAGTATATTCCACAAAGAAGAGAAAACATAATGCTGTGTTGCCATATCTCAACATTTCAAGCCGTGATACATCCAACACAATATGGCTGAAAAAACTATTTTTGCAAAGAGTGACTACATAAAATATGTTAACAAAACTCCATATTTTTCATAGGCTATTATAGAATTCCTTCACCATCTCATAAACAAAACCATAACCTACAAAAAATTTGAACACAACAAAACAATAGCCACAAAAAATCAAAACACAACATGAGCATCACGAAAATGGGAGCCCCAAACATCATTTCCATATAATGCTATTAATACATCATTTTATAGCAACAATAAATATATTCCACAATGAAGAGAAAACATAATGCTGTGTTGCCATATCTCAACATTTCAAGCTGTGATACACCCAACACGATATGACTAAAAATACTATTTTTGCAAAGAGCGACTGCATAAAAAAGGTTGAAAAAACTCCACATTTATCATAGGCTATTACTTTTTGCAGTAGATACATCATTTTTTAATGCTATTACTTTCTGACTTCATTACAGCCTAGAAATCACACAGATTGTATCTACTGTAGAAAAATCTCAATTCACAGTCATTGACTGGAAGTAATACAAAGAAGGTGAAAATTGCTAAATGAGGGAGAATGGGAAAATTATAGAAAAGGGAGTCTCTATTGATGGAACCTAATTTAGGAACACCCAAATGCCTAAAGAGCCATCCAGTTTACCAAGATTTTCCTTTTCTTACCTCAGAGCTCCTTTGCATCTGTCATATTGACACCAACGTATTAATTGTTCCAAATTGAAAATTTTGCTTTATTTGTATGAATGAAACAATCTTTTGCTGAATTTCTTAATTTGATAGAAAATTTAGTTGTGTATATTGTTTCTTGCTTGGATATGCTATGCTGCCCAAGGGAAGGGCAAGAGAAACAGATAATTGGCGGACCAAAACCCCTAAAAAATTTGTTAACAGTTGCATTAAACATGGAAAATAAAAAAACAGAGAAAGCAATTGTGTGGCACCCTTGGTTTGTATAGGCGACAACATCTTAGAGAAAACTAAAGGCAAGAAAAATAACAAAACTTGAGAACAAAAATCAGTAAAAATCTTAACTGTTTGTTACCTCGAGGACCTTCAAACCATGAAGCCAAAACCTCATCACAAATAATCTGGGAACTAACACTGCATCCAAGCAACTACATAGATTGAAGAATAAAAGACTTGCCATTGCAAATTCTGGTAAATCCAGCTCAAATAACAACAATATCCCATGCTTATTCATTCATAATGATCGCAGAAAAACTCTATTGTGAAGGAATTTTAAAAAATTCATGCAGATTTCTCAACTTTTATCTAAAACAATAGTTTATATACATGTATATGTGTGTATGTGTGTCTATACATAATCACCTAATACACAAACAACAATTGCAATAGACTTCATCTTGAAAGGTATGCATATCTTGAGACTCTATACAAATTACAATGAGGAAATATTTTAAGGCCCTTATAATTGGACATGCATATCCCAACATTATTCAAATTTTAAAAATCATCGCAGCAGCATCCATTGTTGCTATAATATTATCAAAATCACATGAAAACACCATTATAAGAACCCAATTTCATACCAGATGGCTATAATATATTCTATGTGTAGGAATTTCAAAACTTGTTACTGTTATTTTCTATAAAGTCTATTACTTTTGTCATAGGGTATTGCTTTTTGCAGAAGATACATCATTTTTTGCACTAGACTATCATTTCTATAGTAGATACTGTTGGGTATCTCAGCCTCGTATCATATACGGCGCAGCAAAAAATAAACGAGATACCATCTTAGGACCCGCATATGTGTGGAAAACAAGACAAAAATATATCAAAGGTAACAGCTTTTTACCTTTCTTTAATTGTTCAAAGAACAAAAATTTCTTCTTCAAGTCGAGGTGTGATCTAGCAATCCTCTTGTGCAAACTCCACGAGAGTTGAACGTCCAACCACTATAATCACAGTGTGTGATTATCTATAATAGTAATTCACACAGAGAAATACTCAAGCACCAAGATTTTCTGTGCTAGCAGAAATAAGATGGCGGCTAGGGTTTATTCTTGTTTTTCAGGAAAAACGAGAAAAGGATAGGGAAGAGAAGCTGTTATTTCGTGTTTTCCAACATCAGCTAGGGTTTCGAGTATATAATACATATAAACCTAAAAACCCTACTAAAATTGAGAATTCTAATCATATTAGAATTCCCTAATTGTAATTGGAAACATCAAATTCTCACAATTACAATTTGGTTCATAATTATAACTAATTATAATTTAGTTATAATAATTTCTTTTTCTCTCAATTAACCCCACAATATTATTAAATAACACCTTAAGTATATAATCCTCTATTGTGTGTGACCTATTAGGTTTCCCAGTCAATTGATAGAGAATATGAATTAATCCAAACGTCTTTGCGATTAATAATCCATAATTAATTAGAATTAATCCTATTAATTTTAATCAGGATTGGTTTATTCATTCATCAATTAATAAACCCATATGCTCATATCATGAGCAGTATCTAGCAACATATCATGACCACCCAAGAGTCCAGGAAGTCAAGTGGCTTGACATGAACCCTTCAATAATAAACTTCAGTGCAATTAACTCCCTTCACCATACAATATCTCATTCGGTTTGGAGTACAGAATTAGTGCCAACTTCCACCATAATTAATTTTGACCCGAATACAATAGTACTTGTACTAGGAACCCACTACTCTAAATGTGTATCAATTGGAACTATTTCCAATACACAATCGCCTTAGCCAAGGACTTCTCGAGTAGTAATTCCTACAAGTGACCATGAGATATTCGCCCCTACTATTAAGAGTGGTGAATCCTTTATTGACCCTCTCAACTACTTTCGTTTACCTCACAATGTACCCAATATCCATCCCATAGGCAGCCCTCGATCGAGCTTCAGAGATTGAAATCAAAGTACAATGCTCAGCAAACAAAGTATCTTGGAAATCTCAAGTCTAAGGATACTTGCACATTTGCTATATTGAGATTATATCACTGGCACTAAATAGTTATCCATGTGATTATCTCAAAACTAGGTCATACAATGAACTTGTTCCATTAACAAGCATCCATGTGTTAACTTTAAGTATCTCATACTCACGGATATGAGAACCACCGCCTGATCAAATCAGGAAGTCTAACACATGCTAGTCTTAACGCATTAATGATGTCCTGTCTCATTAATACTACGACTAGAGACTATTTAAGTACTAATGCTATACAGTGTAGTAGGAATCTCATATCATGATCTCTATTATGATTTTCTTAACACAGTGTTGTATTATGGACTTTATCAAACAGTTATATTACTTAAAAGTAAACAAAAGAAGCTATAAGATAAATAATGTCTTTTATTAAAATAAAATATGTCATATACAATTAATGTACAAGTGATTGCCTCTAGGGCACAGCACTAACAAACTCCCACTTGCACTAGAGCCATTCATTCATGTATCTAATATTGAATGACTCAACATGACAATCATGTTTCTTTTAGGATAGTGCTTTTGTAAGCGGGTCAGCTATGTTCTCATCCGTGATAACTCTCTCTATCTTTATTTCCTTAGTTGTTTCAGAAGCAGCCATGTACTCAACTTCTGTCGTAGAGATGGCAATAGTCTCTTGTTTGGAACTTTTCCAACTTATTGCCCCTCCATAAAACATAAATACATAGCCGGATTGTGATTTGAAATCATCTTTGTCATATTGAAAATTGGCATCAATATATCCATTTATTTTCAAATCACCTTCTCCATATACTAAGAACATATCATTAGTCCTTCATAAGTACTTAAGAATATTCTTTACAGTCGCCCAATGACCCTCACCAGGGTCAGATTGGTATCTGCTCGTTAAACTGAGAGCACAAGATATATCAGGCATAGTACATATCATAGCATATATGATAGATTCAACTACCAAGGCATATGGAATCTTACTCATGTGATCCCTTTCAACTTGTGTCTTGGAAGATATCAACTTTGAAAGGCTTACACCATGTGACATGGGTAAGAATCTCTTTTTAGATTGATCCATGCTAAACTTTTTTAGCACTTTATCTATGTATGTAGACTGTGAAAGACCTAGTAACCTTTTAGATCTATCTCTATAGATTCTTATTCTGAGAATGTAGGTTGCTTCTACAAGGTCTTTCATGGAGAATTATTTGGACAACCAAACTTTAACCGTTTGCAAGACAGGTATATCGTTTCCCATTAGCAATATGTCATCTACATAAAACAATAAGAAAACGATTGCATTCTCACTAACCTTCTTGTATACACAAGGCTCGTTCATATTTTGAATGAAACTAAACTCTTTGATTATTTCATCAAAATGGATGTTCCAACTCCTAGAAGCTTGCTTAAGTCCATAAATGGACCTTTGCAGCTTGCACACCTTTGTGCTATCATTGGATGTGAAACCCTTAGGTTATGTCATATACATTTCTTCAGTCAGATTTCTGTTTAAGAAAGCTGTTTTGACATCCATTTGTCAAATGTCATAATCATGATAAGCAACAATGGCTATGAGTATCCTGATGGATTTTAACATGGCTACTGGCGAGAAGATTTCATCATAGTCAATACCATGTTGTTGACAATAACCCTTCACCACTAGACGTGCTTTATAGGTAACTAAGTTACCATCCGTGTTTGTTTTCTTCTTGAAAATCCACTTGCACCCAATAGGTTTAATTCCTTTGGGTGGATCAACCAAAGTCCATACTTGGTTGTCGTATATGGAATCTATCTCTGACTTCATGGCCTCAAGCCATTTATTAGATTCTAAACTGTTCAGAACATCCTTGTAGGTAGTATGCTCATCTTCATCTATGAGCAATGCGTTATTATAGTCACTAATGAGAAATTCATATCTCTCAGGTGCCACAGGTATCCTACTAGATCTACGAGGTTCTTGTGTATTAGAAGGTTCATCTATTCTCTCAATAGATGTGGGGTTAGACGGTTGATCCTCGTTGGTTTGATCTTCATGAACTTCACTAAGTTCAATCTTACTTCCACTCTTCCCTTTGAGCATGTGTTCCTTCTCTAAGAAGACGGCATACTTCGAAACAAACAATTTGTTTTTAGAGGGTAGGTAGAAGTAATATTCGAAAGATTCTTTCAGATATCCCACAAACAAACACTTGTCAGACTTACTCTCAAGTTTGTCTGACTATGACCTTTTAACAAAGGTAGGATAACCTCATACTCGCAAGTGAGATAACTTTGGTTTCTTACCAAAGAACATCTCAAAAGGGGTAGAATCTGTTAGAATTCGTGGACTCCTAAACGCAGAAAACATCCACGAATCCCTCCCGAGGACCCAAGTAAACGATTAAGAAGATCTAAGGTTTAAAAATTACCTCTGGTTGCTGTAATCGAAATCCTTCGATTCTAATTGCGCTGTTGTACGTTCAACCCGAACAATCACCAGACGCTGAAATATGCGAACGTCCTCTATCGGATACACACCGCGAACTCACTCGATACCTGGGGAGTGCTAGCGCCTAGGGTTTGAGAAGTTTTTTTTCCTCTTCTGGTAGAGAATGGCACGAATGTTCTCAACCGAAAAATTGGACTATTGAAAAGACGGCTAGGGTTTTCTTAAAAACCCCCGAACCTCTTAGAGTCCAACCCTAATAATATCTTATCATACTCTAATTTAAATTCAAATTAAATTAAAACTGATATGATAAGATTCTGCCATTATCTCGGTAATTTAACTAATTAATTTACCGAGTCAGATTTTTATAATCTGGACATCATCTAGATACATCGAATGTGGACATATTTCCAGATTTATCGAATCTGGTCACCAGAAAAATAACCTAACAAGTTCACTTATTGTGTGACCTTATAGGTTCATTTAACACTAGCAGTGTGCCTAAATCATATTTAAATAGCCCACAAGTTATAAGCGGTTTCTAGCAAAACATTATAACTATCCAGGTTAAATAAAGATCGGTGATCTCTTTGAACCAAACCATAATTTTATATTTAATCCTTTTGTCACACGATATCCAGATTAAGCATAAGGCACGAAGCATGTCATCCTTATTAAGCTTAATCAATTATTTCTTGATTTCATAGTAGACTATTCAAACAAATGATATCAATATCTTAGATTGATATATTTGAGCACGGCCATGCATTTTTAACAATCTAACTTATCAAGGGGCCCATGGATATCTCTCCTATAATTGAGAGGGACAAATTCCTTCACAATCAATCATATTCCTCTCCTTGATTTATTCTATATCCAACAGTAGTCTAATTTATTATCTGGTTAAAGGCAACTTTAGACAATGTCAAAATATAGAATTTATCAAGTAGGAAGCTATGATGAATTTAGGTCGAAGGACTTTCAATATTATTATGGCTAGAAAGAACTTATGACATATTCCATGAAGTACTCTCACAGTGGGTCATGTCCAATACAATGTTCTCTAACATTTATTTATATCTTTACTCGATATCACAAATATCCATGGCCAGTAAAACATAGCCATCATGTCACAAACATAATAATCTTAATTTATTATTATTCCAATAATAATAATCGATCAGGGATAGTTTTAGAATAGTCATTGTATTCATTGTAGAGTTTTACTATCAAGTCACGTACTTGATGACCACAAAACAAAACTCACTATTCATGGAAAGGGAAGTCTCATATTATTATATAAAACATAATGACAATAGTATAAGTACAAATTGACTCTAGGGCATATCCTCAACAGAATCAACCGCTTTTATCGGAACTCTGTTTAGTATATAAACAGAAGTTTCTAGTGCAAGCCCCCAAAACAATTTTGGTAGGTCTGCAGAAGCCATCATAGTCCATACCATATCTAGAAGGGTTCGATTCCTTCTCTCAGATACACCTTTATGTTGAGGTGTATGTGGTGGAGTCCATTAAGATAATATACCATTATCTCTAAGATAACTCAGAAACTCTTGGCTCAGGTATTCTCCTCCTCGATTAGATCTTAGAGTCTTGATACTTTTGCCAAGTTGTTTCTCTATTTCATTCTTGAAGTCTTTGAACCTTTCAAAGGCCTCAGATTTGTATTTCATTAAATACAAATACCCGTATTGTGAGAAGTTATCAATAAAGGTTATGAAATAATTGTAACCTCCTCTTGCTTGTATTGACATTGGACCACATACATCAGAATGTATGAGTTCAAATAACTCATTGGCCCATTCTCCGTTTCCTGGAAAAGGAGTTTTAGTCATTTTACCTAATAAACAAGACTCGTATGTGCCATATGATTCATAATCAAATGACCCTAAGTCACCAAACTTGTGTAATTTAGAAACACGATTTTCGTTTACATAGCCCAAATGACAATGCCATTTTTACTCCACTATTTTACTCAAACCAATAGCCTCCACTACTGATTCGGGAAAGCCCGTTGGAAGCTTTCCTAGTGGACCGATATCCAAATTCCTCAAGAATAACCTTGGGTTTGCCCAACAAGCCACCCTTAAGTTCATTGGTAGGTATCCAATACCAATTACATCGTATGTAACTACCGGATCATTAGGTGATTAACAGCTTTTAATCTTAAAGCCTTTTGGGCTACCCCAATCTTTCCTCTCAATTTCTTTATGCTTGAGTTTGCCCAACTGGGATAAAGAATTTAGTTAAACCTGACCCATTAATTAGGAATTTAATTCCAAAAGAATTTAACTGTATAGTTTGAACATGCCTGATGTCAAGTAGGCTTGGGTTTGCCCACAACCTGGTCTCGAAAAAGGACTCTCGTTCTTACTATATTAATAGAATGAATTAGGTTTAATATTAATTGAGGGATTTGTTCCTTTTAGTGATTTCATTGGATGACATGCATAAAAATTAATAAATCACATAATTGATAATCATAGTAATAGAGCGATTACGTGGTACGGTTATGAACTTTTCCTAAATTAATTTCTTTAAGCCATAAAAGAAATTAATATAGTTAACCCTATGTGTTCATGCATGATTTAAGTAGAAGGTCTTACCTTCTCGTCTTGTTTTGGTTGCCATCTCCAAAATAAAATAATTCTACTCCTATCTAACCTATGTAAACTAATTACATAATTTCCTAAAGAGAAAAAACCTCGAGTTACATTCAATGGGAGTTAGATAAGAAGAGAATTATACAAGAATTCTAAAGAAGGCAGGACATGCTGGCCGTATTTCATAAAAAACTAAAACTGTAAAATGCATGAACATATATAATTGGTTTTAGTCCATAACCATCCACCATGCCTTTGACTATGCTTAAACAAAATAAACATATAATTTTTATTATTCCAAAATCACTATTTTGGAAAAATAAAACAAATTCTAAAATCAATATTTTAGAAAAATACATTAATTTTAAATTTTCAAAATCACTATTTTGAAAAATAAAATTGTTTGTCTCAAAACTAATTTTGAGAAAATGCTTTTGGGTCCTATCTCTAGCAACGAAAACGACAGTCCCGCTAGCCGGTCAACGGGCAGGGGTCAGTGAGGCAGCGCCCCTGTGGAAAAATTTTATTTTACCGCCTCTCATCAAATGAAAATTTTCTCTTTCAAAATTCTATTCCAGGATTTTTTTTTTTTAAATAGCTGGAACGTCACGAACAGAGCAGAACTGGTGCTGGTTTGGAAGCCAAAGCCGGCGCCGGCTACATTTGGGTTTTAAAAAATTTTCTTCCAGAATCGATTTCTAGATGTTTACAAAATAGCACGAAACCACCGCCGGTTGGGAGGCCAGAGTTGGAACCTGCTGTAGTCGGGAACAGTGGCGGTGATTTTGAAAAATTTTCAGAAACAATTTCTAGTGACTTCTTCTTCTGCAAATTTTCAGTGAGAACAATTCTCAATAGTATATTCTATTTTGAAGCTCAAAACAACAACCAATTTGTTAGTTTAAACAAAAAAAAAATAGAAAATCAAATTCACAATATGAAACGGAAGGCAATCATCATGTTTTCAAGAAAACGTTTTTCTATAGAAAATTTTCAGCACATAAAGAAAGCATTTTTCGAAATATGCTGTAACTTTTACACAATCATATTGTGCTACGGACCCAACCCATAAAGCTTGAAACGATTTGGACTCGAGTGAAAAATTTTTTTACAGCAAATAAAGATAAACACGAATACATGAAAACAGTTTTTCATGCCAAAACAATGTCCGTAAATCACACATAGCATGGCTCTGATACCACTGTTGGGTATCTTAAGCTCGTATCATATATGGTGTAGTAGAAAATAAACGAGATACCATCTCAGGACCCGCATATGTGTGGAAAACAAGACAAAAATAGATCAAAGGTAACAGCTTTTTACCTTTCTTTGATTGTCCGAAGAACAAAAAATTTTTCTTCAAGTCAAGGCGCGATCCAGCAATCCTCTTGTGCAAACTCCATGAGAGTTGAACGTCCAACTACTATAATCATAATGTGTGATTATCTCTAACAATAATCCACATAAAGGAATACTCAAGCACCAAGATTTTCTGTGCTAGTAGAAATAAGATAGCGGCTAGGGTTTATTCTTATGTATTCAGGAAAAATGAGAAAATGAGAAGGAAGAGAAGCTGTTGTTTTGTGTTTTCCAACATCAGCTAGGATTTCGAGTATATCATACATATAAACCGAAAAAGCCTACTAAAATTGAGAATTCTAATCCTATTAGAATTCCCTAATTGTAATCGGAAACATCAAGTTCTTACAATTACAATTTGGACCATAATTATAACTAATTATAATTTGGCCATAACAACTTCTCTTTCTCTCAATTAACCCCAAAATGTTATCAAATAATATCTTGAGTATATAATCCTCTATTGTGTGTGATCTATTAGGTTTCCTAGTCAATTGGTATAGAATATGAATTAATCTAAATGTTTTTTAGATTAATAATTCATAATTAATTAAATTAATCCTATTAATTCTAATAAGGATTTGTTTATTAATTCATCAATTAATAAACTCATATTCTCATATCGTGAGCGGTATCTAGCAACACATCATGATCACCCAATAGTTCAGGAAGTTAAGTGGCTTGACATGAACCCTTCAATAACAAACTGCAGTGAAATTAACTCCCTTCACCATAAAATATCTCATTCGGTTTAGAGTACGGAATTAGTGCTAACTCCCTCCAGAATTAATTTTGGCTCAAATAAAATAGTACTTATATCAGGAACCCACTACTCTAGATGTGTATCAATTGAAACTATTTCCAATACATAGTTGCATTGGCCAAGGACTTCTCGAGTAGTAATTCCTAAGAGTGACCGTGAAATATTCGCCCCTACTATTAAGAGTGATGAATCCTTTATTGACCCTATCAACTACTTTTGTTTACCTCACAATGTACCCAATATCCATCCCATAGGCAACCCTCGATCGAGCTTCGGAGATTGAAATCAAAGTACAATGCTCAGCAAACAAAGTATCTTGGAGATCTCAAGTCTAAGGATACTTGCATGTTTGTTATATTGAGATTATATCACTGGTACTAAATAGTTATTCATGTGATTATCTCAAAGTTAGGTCATCCAATGAACTTGTTCCATTAACAAGTATCCATGTGTTAACTTTGAGTATTTCAATACTCACGGATATGAGAACCACCGCCTGATCAAGTCAGGAAGACTAACACATGCTAGTCTTAACGCATTAATGATGTCCTATCTCATTAATACTACGACTAGAGACTATTTAAGTACTAACGCTATACAGTGTAGTAGGAATCTCATATCATGATCTCTATCATGATTTCCTTAACACAGTGTTGTGCTAGGGACTTTATCGAACAGTTATATTACTTAAAAGTAAACAAAAGAAACTGTAAGATAAATAATGTCTTTTATTAAAATGAAATGTGCCATATACAATTAATGTACAAATGAATGCCTCTAGGGCACAACTCTAATAGATACATCATTTTTTAATTCAAGGATGGCCTTTGCAAGCACTTCAAGATAGAATCGTATTATCAACATCCATTTAAGTAGATATAGATGGAAACACTCGGGCAGCAATTATATTTAAAAATAATGCTATCAACAAGATATTTTTAGAGAAAGTCCATTTGCATCTAAAGGCTTGAATATTTTAACCCCCGATTAGAAATGCGCTTCCTTTCTAATAGAAAAAAGGCCCACCTTAACAATCTATGATGCACAATTAAGCAGAAGGACATCAACATCGTAATAATGCCATGATAAATTGAGAGTGGACTTCTCAATAAGAACTCATGGCTCATAATAAATAAACCCACATTCTTTTTGTTGATGCCAATTATATCCTATACCAAATCAAATAATGATCTCCTATTATGGGCTTATTCTAGGTCTATGATTTTACAATCTAAGTTCCTAAGTCTATATTGAAACATTTTCCACTTAGGGGGGGGAGCAAGAAAGCTCCATTAATTTCAGTGACATGCATTTAAATTAAATAAATGTATACATAGATCAAACTAAGAAAGTAATGAAAGAAAGTTGACTTACTTTTACACAGATATCCTAACGATAATGCACGTGTCTTTTATAGTGTCTTCACATCAATCATGGTAATATTTCCTAGTTACTTATATTTACCTTAGTATCTTAACACTGGAAAAAGATAGAGTCAACCCATAGGCATACTAAAAAGATAGTAGTCTTCAACAGTGACATGACATCATCAAAATTGCACTATGCTACAGTGCACCTTATATGCTATAGTGCACCTTGTTAACCTTGACTGATTTTAAGAATATATTAGCCTAAAATTCATGAAAACTAAACGAATAGCTGTGCTGGGGGTGAGCTAGGAAGATGGGATACATCAAAGGTTGCAGCTTTGCAGTAATTTCACCTTTAATAAATATATAAGTTTGATTTTTTTAGTATTGTTAATGGCGTAAGAAGAACTTAAACAAATCCCTTTTATTTTCACATCCAAAGAAGTACTAAGGCCTTAATATTTGCTATACAAATTTCCAATATATCCTCACTATCTTTTGCTAAAAAGGTGTACTTTAGTGGAAGCTTCTTCCTTCACTGCAGTCATCCAATTCCCCTACCCCACGCCCTGCCTCCTAACCTAATTTTCCCTCAAGAATGTTTTGCAAGAAATTTCAAGCTGAATCTATTAGTATTCAACCGCATAAAATGTCTAACTGCACTACCAGCTTGACAAATTTGTTACATTGCAGAGCAGCAACAAAGCCAACAACTTTTTGGCACATTTTAACACTATTTTAAATCAATCAAAACATTTATTGATTAGGAATTTCAAGACAAGACCACTGGCATTTAAACAACTGCATAGCATCTGCATATGCAAAACAATGCCTTAAGTCAGAAGTAAATCAAAGACCAATAAGACAATCGTGGACAATTGTTCACTTCAAGAGATACTCTGACAAAACTAAAATGGCAGCTTTAGCTCCAATTTGCAATAGAAGGCTACACCTTACTGTAGATGCTAAGTTTACTTCTAATAATGGTTCATTACAGAAAATTGAGTTAGAGCCTCTTCATACCTCCAAAGATAGTACATTCTTTATCAAATTCCCACTATTATTAATCTCATATTAGCTCCTAAGGACAAAATCCTTCAAACAAAAAAAATAATAATAATAATAATCTTTAAGAAAACATCAGCTCCTCTACTTTCTTGGTTTTTTTTTTTATTAATTTTCTCAAAACCCAAAAAAAAAAAGCATCATATATCTAGACAAATAACCAAAGTGTTGCTTATCTTCTTCCTGTGGGACTACAGATTCAGCTATTAATCAATACCAGCATGGACTACCTACCATAAATTGGTTGATTTCGTTTCCAAAGCCATCATAAATTGAGAAAAACAACAAATTTCAAATATTATAGTAAACTAGAAAATTGACAAAAGCAACAAATTACAACTATTGTAGTAGACTACTTACCCACTTAGTTAAGTGGAACACAAGGCCCTCAAACTCGGAGTAATGCAAATACAGATAACAATTCCAAGAGAAAAATAATAAAAAAAAAACAGCAATATCTAGCAAAAAAACAACACTTTTTAAGATGATCTCTACCATTTGATAAATCCAAGAATTCATATCAAACAACTCAGAAATCAAACGTAAAAAATAGTGTTGCAAAACAAATTTACAAAGCAGTAGTTAAATTGTAGAGTAGCACACTTCTTGTGTACCAAAAAAAAAAAAAAAAAATCTAGCTTCTATACGAAGTAAATAATGAACTAAATGCATGCATTGAAATGTGACAGAGTAGCTGAATTTTGGAAAACCTTGCAAATTTCTTTACCAGATCTGGATTGCCATACCATACAAGAACATGGGAATGACAAGAACTAGATTTCTAAGCTGCAGGATAAGTTGCACAAGAATAGGACCCAAGTATGAATAGTAGCAATTAATATGAATTTAAGCCAAAAAAATTTTAAATTACTACAAAGAGTTTTAAGAAATGCAAAAAAAAAAAAAAAAAATGGAAGGCAGAAAACTTGGACAGGCACTATTGCATCACTGTCAAACTTCGTCAAGTAAAAATGGGGCCAACTGAAGTCACAAATTCTTTTTTCATAAGCATTTATGCCTAATGTCCTCACTCCACCACAGAGAATCATGTCAAGTTTAGATCTTTTCTACATTATCAATTTGATATTAGGAAAAATGTCATTGAATCCTAAGCAAGGAAAAACCCAGAAGTGGACAAAGAATGGATTTTCAGACCAAAAAACACCAAAGGAAAAGAAGTGAAGGGTTGCTTAAGACATTCAAAAATTAAAATCCAAACATACATTCAGAGATGATGAGCGGTGGAGAGAGACGTACTTACAGAGGGAGTAGTTCTAGTCAGCGGAGGGCAGTGCTTCCAAGAGATTCTGCTTGCTCAAAAGCACACTACTGCTCCAAAGAAATTCTCCAACACCCACATTGTCCAGATCTTTCTTCACGTCATTTTCACAGCTCTCGTTCAATTGTGGAGATGGTATATGAGGGATGATTTCGGTTTGAGATCAGAGGGCTTAGTGGAAAAGGGTTGAGAGGGAGAGGGGCGATTGATGAAAAGACCGGTATGAGCAAGGGGAGATTGAGAAAATCCCAATTTCGTCTGAAATTGGGGGCCGAGGGGAATGATTGGGTGCACGCGGTGCACGTGAACCAGAATTTAGATTATTGTACAAAATCTTTAGGAACTTGTACTCTACTAGAAGTGTACAACATTATCTGTATGTGATACAACTATCTAAGGATTCAGTGCACAAGCACCGCATGCACCTAATAATTTTCGTCTGGCTTTATTTTTTTTTACTCTCCTGGACTTTTTTTCAATCTTGAAGACTTTTTTTGGGGGGGGGGTGTAAACCCTCCCTTTTTGCGGTGGGTTCTTTTTTTTTCCTTATAAAACATCTATTGTAACATTTTAACATGTCACTACAGGTAATTGAATATCCAAAAAATAATAATAATAATAATTAATGTCTTGACAATTCTCAAAATGTCACAATATAATTTTAAAAATATGGTAAACTTTACATTGATAATCAGGTATAGTTTTGATTATGTCTATTATGACATGCAAATAAAAAAAGTCACAAAACTTAATTTTTAATGACATGTTAAACAAAATATCATAATAAATGTGTCACAATAGCCTATTTTTCTAGTAATGATTAGTCTCTATTTAAAGACGAAATAATTTCGTATCAAAAGTTTCGTCTCTAAATCTTTTCCCGTAGTATAAGTTTAAAGTCCAATTATGTAATTTTGTTTTTTGATTTGGTTAATGTTACACATTTCAGCTTTGAGTGCATCATAAGCTGACATGTGTTACATATAAAAAGAATTAAAAAAAATGTAAAACAAGCTGTTCAAATTACCGATTTATAATTGGACTCTCTAACATTAATGGAATTATTACGAGTTGATTTTTTAAAATAATTTTTTAATGAAAAATACCAACAATCCACCAAGAGGTAAGACTTAGATATAGATTCCTACATGTTTATTAATAACAGAAATAAAAAGAAATAACAAGAAGGGCCAGAGGTCAAGAAAGATTGCAAACGGAATTCTTGGGCTTTTATTTATTTATTATATCGTTATTGAAAAACACAAAAAAAACATAAGATATTCCATTTGGTTATGTGATAAGTTCCAAGTCCTCTAAATGTAAAGCTCCATCTCCATCTCCAACCATGGTTGCAATTTTATTTTGGCACTATTCAAGAGACAATTCAAATCCCACATTGTTAGAGGCAGGCACAAAATTAAATATTTGAAGGGTTAAATTTTAAAAAATATAAAGAAGATAATATTTAATGAATTTGGGAGGGATAAGGTTGTATAACATAAATACAAATATTTTGTATTGTATAATTTAATATATTACAATTAGTTATCATTTCAAAAAATGGAGGCCAAGCCAGAGGCCTGAAGTATGTCCGCTCCTGCACATTTCCAGTTACTTCAGACAGCTCTTCATCAAAATCCAAACTCTGAGTGGCTCTTTTAAGAGGAGCAAGGAAATCCATTTCCAACTGATACTTGGTGTTCGGATTGAAAAACTCCTCAATGCTTAGCATTCCATCTTTGTTTTTGTCACCATCTCGCATCATGTTCTTACTATCCTGCCCGGTTGGCTTGTACCCCCGTGATCCCATGGTTCCTTCGAGCTCTGCGGTGTTGATGAGTCCATTGTTATCTGCATCAAAAGCTCTAAAGGCCTCTACCACCCTCAGAACATGATTCAGTGTCTGCAATTCGGAAGAGGGAGACTGCAGTTGAGCCATCAGTGTTCTGAGGTTCTTACAGGAAATAAATGCTGGTCATTTTCAACTTTATTCTTCTATTCACAAAAAGTTGAAAGAAGAAAGTGGATTCTCATCTTATTAAGAATCTTCAGCCTTTAAAGAAGATTCTTATGCCAATAGATAATAGTGTGCCCGAAAGACGATTACGTTGCATTTGCATAGATTTCTCATCGCCTTCAGCCATCACAGAAGATTCTCGTCGCGTTAAGGCTCCCACAACTCTTCTAGCTAGTCTCTTAAAATCTTGAGCTATTTGGCCAGTGAATATGTTATGCTTAGGAATAACAGTTTCATTGTTTTTGCTTTATGCGATCGAATTAGGGTAAAATCATTATCATCATAATCATCAACCTTATCATCAATCCATTTCACAATTCCGGACCAGGAACCGTGGTTAAGGGTTTGCAAACCATTGACCATGCGGTTCAACCAGCCCAACGCTCAACCGAAGTGTAGGCCTATATAAATCTTAAGGATGTCGAAGAACTTCGGCAGAGTCGCCAGAGTCACTTCTCCACTCTCAAGTGCTTTATTTGCGCGTTTCTTTCGGTTCTTGGATAGTGAACAACTTTCTGAAGCATGGCTCAATCCTTAACCGGTAAGCTTGTTTCTCAGATTGAGATCAAGTCCGATGCAGATGTGTTCCATGCAATCATCACAGAAAGACCCTCTCACATCTCTGGAATGAGTCCTACTAAGATAAAAAAGGGTGATTTGCATGATGGTGAATGGGGAAAAGTTAGATCTGTGGCCGTCTGGAACTATACCCATGGTAAGCAATGCACATTCATTACATCCTTCCTTTCAATTTTCAGATCTTCTCAGTTTCAAAATTTCAACCCGTATATATTAACGGATAGATGCGTTTTCTTAATTCAGAGGGCAAAGAGAGAGTAGCCAAAGGTATCGTTGAGGCCATAGATGAGGCAAAAAAATTGGTGAAATTCAAGCTGACAGAAGGAGATCTCACGGAGTTGTACAAGACCTTCTCCATAACTGTTCGTGTTGAAACCAAAGGTGAAAACAACGTTGTCACTTGGACTTTGGAGTATGAGAAGCTGAACAAGAGCGTTTCAGACCCTCACACTTTAATGGAGTTCTGTCTGCATGTTACTAAAGACATTGAGACTCACCAACTAAGTGGTAAGGCAACATACATGCAAACAGCTTCTGGGCTTGCAGCGGTGTACTAAAATCTCTGTGGCGAATAAACGGGTATGAAGAAACTTTAATCTACTCAGTGTTCCTATGGAGGACACATTTGTATTTGGTTTCTTTACTTGTTGTAATAAATAATTTATAATTATTAAATTTGCTTGTAGTTTGAGATATTTTCTGAAATAACTAATGTTTTATTAATTATGTAAATTATGTATGCACGGTGGTTACATCGCGAGTTATTAAATTCATGTCATTATATTTGGGGAGCTGATGTATTTTGCTTTTATGGTGAATGAGTGGAGTTAATATTCGACTGCCTAGTATCTACTCCCTCCGTCCAAAAATATTTATTTTAATTTTCTTTTTAATTTATTCAAAAACTATTCACTTTTTAAAAGTATGGCTCATTTAATTTTTTTTCTTAATTTTATCCCTACACAATTTCTCATCAATTAATTAAAATTGCAATTACTCATAATCAATATATTTAAACCAAGAATGACAATAAATTCTCTTATAAAAAAAATAATAAAAGTCTACCTCATTATTTTTTCTATTTTCTTGTTTTCCTCTCTATATAAAGACTACAAGTAGATTTCTAAAATCAATGAGACAATATTTTATTAAAATTAAAAGAAGGGCAAAATAGATATTTTAATTTTTTCCATATAAAATTTTACAATTCTTTGATATGCATAATTTTGAGAATTATACCATTTATTTTGGGATGAAGAGAGTATTCAAGTTGTAGAACATATATATACATATACCAGCAACTTTCAGAGAGTAGGAGATACAGATAAATCAAGTACACCCAGATGTAGTCGTTGACTTTTTGTTTTTCTTTCTTTGCGACAAGACAACGTTGGCAAAGAACCATTAGAAAAAAAAAAAAAACGAAAAAAGGTGTACTTGAAAAGACACCCTTAAACCTTGCAATTAATTAACGGTTTCGTGAAGGCCAGAAGGAGAAGCTATAATTCAATAGAAAAGCAATCTTTGATGGGATTATTTTGAAGAGGCAATATGACCAAAGTTTCATTCATTCAAATACTTAATTCTTACCTTATATTTGGTAGTACCATACAATCAATAATACATATAGATTAAATTCAATAGTAAAAAATTCAAATATATAAATATGAATTATTTTTTCACACATAGTTGAATCTTCCTTTCCTATCAAGTATATGAATTACTTTTACAAATGTCAAAATAAACTTCAATAAACCAATATATAAGTTAAGATCTAATAAATATAAAGGTTCCACCTTTTAATTACAAAATAAATCATGAATGCCAAACAAAAACAAGAAAAGAAATACAAGAGAAAAGAAAATAAACTCTTAAATAAGTTGTGCTTTTTTCTTCTTGAATCTTCCTCTTGAAGATGCCCTCTCCTCTTCAAAAATAGCTTAGATCCCTTCCTTGGATTTCTCTTTGGAGCACTATGATTTGGAAGCTGCTCCTCCTCTCTCTATTCATTATTGACAAGATAGAAAAGAGTTCTATTTTTAGTGACCTTTGAAAACCCTTGAAATCTGTTCTGTACTGGCTTGTCCCAACATGAATCGGTGCATGTTTATCCTTCTATCCCGCGGCTAATAGTCTTGTTGTCTCTATTCCTAAACTCTCTGAAAATAATCGGTGCTTTTTTAGTTAGTGAACCAGCCCTTATTACATTGAACCAATGCCTGTGTAGCTCCATAACTAGTGCTTGTTATGTAACGCTCCACTACCTACGTACTCTAACAGGGACTGGAATGTCATCCCATTTTTAGAACAAGAGGTCATTATAATTAGGTAAAAGAAAATGGAAAGAAATAAATTAAGTTCAAAACCTATTACAACTTAGATCAATACTTCAAGCCTCAAAACAATTGAATAAATTCTTAAAAGAAAATGCAATCAATAATTAGTAATAAAGTCTTCAAGACTCTAGGCAAGCTCAACCTTCAAGGTAGAATCTTTCTAAAATCATGATGAGAAATATTTTCCAATAAGTCCTGTGTATGCTCATGTCAATTAAAGAAATGTTTCATGTATGTAGTTTTGAACAAATCACAAGAAAAGTTTGCAAGTCATGACAAATTGCTTTGAATATAGAGTAGTGTTTTACATTAGTTTCTCAAATAAAAATATACATTTAGAAAAGAAGTAACCATTCAAAATAAAGATGACTATGAAATATTGCATTATAGTCAATGCCATGAAATCCTCCATCATGACCATATATTGTGAAATCCTAAATTACAATATAAGTGGGTGATCGGTCCATTAGGTGAGATTCTCCTCCTTTTTTGTACCCTAACTTACCGGCTGTCTACTCTGTGAAACAATCCACTTGGATTAGGTTGCTAGCTCGAACTAGTCTGATTAACTAATGTTGACGCCTTGCTCTGAAAGAGCTTATCACCAAGAGGGGCCTTTACTGGAAGACTTACTCTAACTTTACTAGGCTAGCCCTTGCCAATTTACCTTTATTCAGTATTCAACGTTTGTCATTCCATGCAAGGAAAATTTTGGAATCAACTTGCTCTTTGAAAAATTTGCAAACATGGTTCAACACTTTTAGTTTGAATCTTTTATTTCAAAAGAATGAGATATTTAGTTGGAAAACTTTTGTTTGTTCAAATTTTTTTGTTTTAGAAAGCAATAGAAAGTGTTTGTACAAAAGAGGAAAGTAGTAACCATGGTTGCATTTTAGGTGCACATTGTCCAATAAAAAGTTTCATGCAAGGACTTACATGCTTCTTTTCATCTCACAGATAAAATCTCCTGTTATCTTGATCAAGATAACCTAATCCACTCTAGGAAAGTACAAAGAACAAGTTACTAAATACTCAACACTGATACAACACTTATGCAATATAAGATTAACTTAAGTCAAATAATGTCCTGGTCTTGCGTTTGAAATATATAAAAAAATTGACTCATAATCTTATTCACCAAGAAACTAAGGTTTAATAGCATCATCTAAAATAAATAGGTTTTAATTGTATGTACGTATTAATAGTTATAAAACCACAAAAATAATAATGATAAGTAATTTGTTCAAAGTAAATAATGTAGACTAAATGATAAATAAATATTAGATTAAATAAGTTTTCAATAAATATAAATAAGTATCAATCATTAATAAAACTTATTATATTTAAATTTTAATGATGATTTATTTAAATTAATAAATAATTCATATTTCTTGATATTTAAAATAAATATTAACATCTAACAAATTAAACTATACTTTCAAATATAAATATATTCTGCACCCACACCCACACCCACACCCACACCAACACACACACACACACACACACACACACACACACACACATCATATATATATATATATATATATATATAATATTATCATAATTAAATAATGTTAGTGCTAGTTTACAACGATAATAAGATAGTTTGAATAACAATATTCCTAGTAATAAATAAATCATCATATAGCATAAAGTAGTATAACACATTTGCATCTCTATTCAAAGTGTTGAATAACAAACAATATATCATTCCCGGTATAATCAGATGATAAAAAAAGTCACATCTAAATCATGCTAGCAACACAATTATAAATATATACCAAAAAGGTTAAATCAAACTATATTCAAATAACAAGACATAACATCTCTCCACCACAAATTCACAAACCACACATATCTCTATATATATTCCCTCCTCCAACCAACACCATATCAAAACTACAAAGATTATTCTAGAAAATTTCCATCTATAACTTGAGTTCAAAAAGGTTAAACAAGAATTACTTGTTTAAAGAGTAATCTTCTTTGAAGTTGATAAAGTGGATTTGTTGTCCAAAGATTGTTTCAAGGGCTAATCTCCTTGAACAAATTCCAACTGAATATAAAAGAAGAACATGGATCAAGATTCTATTAGCTTTCAACCAAAGAAAAGAAGAAGGAGAACGAGAAGAAGAAAAGAAAAGAAGAGAGAAATGGAAATCGAAGATGAATTAGATTACCTACTAAAAGTTCCCAAAACCGTGATGAAGAAGGCTTGATTTAATCTTTGAATGCAAAAGTTCTTGGTTGATTTGATGTTATAAGATATGTTATAAAAGAGAGTAGAGAGTGTTCTAGGTGATTTAAGGGTTTTGAAGTGAATTGGTGTATTTAGAAGTGATTAGAAAGTTGAAGAGATAGTGTGTGTGTGTGTGTGTGTGTGTGTTCTTAGTGTTCTTGAGAGAACATTGAAGTAATTGGGAGAAGTGAGAGTGTTTCTTGATTGGGTTGGCCGAATGCTTGTGGTAGACTAGGTGTTTCAGTAGGCTTGGTGATAGAACCCTTTTAGGAGAAAAAATGCGGTTTCAAATTTCAAACTTAAAAAGAAGTTGAGAAAATGATCAAGAATGTGGTGAAGGTATGCTACAATGGTGACTGAATGGTAGTGGAATAAAGAAGAAAGTAGAAGATATAAGAAGAAAATAAATGGTAGAAAATGTGGTGGTGGTCGGTTATAAGGAAAAACAAAGAGAATAAATTATGGAGAACTTCTAAGAGTTTACTTAGTTTTGAACTTGAATTTCAAGATCCTAAAATGAAAGGACAAAAGATGAAGTTTAAAAGAGTCTAAGGTGCTCCAATAATGATGTTTTCGGCTGCTAAGAAGGAAGAATAAGAATGGAGGGCTTTAGTGCTTGTGTTGGCAAAAAACTAGAAGAAAATGAAGGCTAGAATTTTAGTTGTTTAGTATGGAATCCAAGCTAATTTATTGAGTGTTTGGAGGAGAATTCTATGGCTTTTGATTTACAAATTCAAACTAGATTGAATACTGTAAAGTTTGGGGGTTTTAAGGTATAGTAATGGTGCTTTTTGGCTGCCACGGTGAAAGTAAGAAAATGGCAGCTTGTATGCTTCAAGAAGGCCAAAAATATGCAAGAGAGAAATGCTGGAAAAATTCTGATCATTAAGCCACAAGAATGTTTAAGAAAATTCTAGTTATATGCTGGTGGAAGAATGGAGAATTACTAGGGAATAGTTAGGGTTTTGAATTTTAATTCAAACCATTTTGAATGGAGTGTTGTTGTAGGGTTCTAGGAGAGTTTTGACGTGCTACAATGGAGTTTTATTCAGCTGCAATGGTGGACGAGAAAAGAAGAGCTAAAGATAATTCTTGGAGTCTAATGTTCAATGAATTCAAAGGCTAATAAGAAAGAACGAATGCATAGGTAGAAGCTAAGCAAAACTCTTTTACTTTGATGGAAATAGCCAAGGGATAGAAGGATGTTTTAATGTTAGTTTTTACCACTTAAGCACCTCAGTTTTGAGGGTTGAAACACACTAAGATATATGAAGAATAAATTTCAGCAATTGTTCCATAAGAGAAGTGAAGCTGTTTTGCCTCAAGAGGAGAGATGGCTGAAATAATTTCTTTGTCACAAGAGGAATATTGTTGCCAAGCATTAAGAAGATAGCTCGAACCATTTTTCAGTTACAAAGGAAAGTGTGACAAAAAATTATGAGATTAAGGTAAATAATTTCTAGATTTTTGCTAGACTAATAACTAACAATTTGAAGTTTCTTTAGGAGACAAGATAGGTAATCTCAATTTTGAAAAACCATGAATTTCTCAAACCTGTAGTTTTAGAAACTCCTTGAAATTCCACTATCTAATGCCTTCCTATATTTTTTCCAAGGTGGTTCTAGAAAGGCTGAAATTTTTTAAACAAATGTGGTTAAGAGTTTAGGACATGCAACTTAAATATAGAAGAATTCAAGTTAAATGGAGGTTCAAATTTGAAAAAGTTATGACAATAAAACACTAATATTGGAAATGAAGATTCTAACTAAATCTTTTTCAGACATGTAAGGAACTCAATTTCAAAACTCTCTAGACACCTCTCCTAAATCTATGGGATGTAAGAAGAGCTTCAAATAGCGGTTGTGGTGTACCAACATGCCTAGGAGATAGGAAAGAATTAAAATCAAATGTAATTTCGTAGTAAGTGAGATTGGAACTAGAAAAAACAATCACCAATCTCTAACCACTATACCATAATAACTCTTTATTCTCTTTCCAAATCAATTTCTCCTATCCTTTATATCCAAAGCTACATAATTATTTTCTCATGGATTATAAATAAAAACCTCCCTGATTCCAATTAAAGTCCTATCTCTCTAATGCATAATGAAATACATATAAATAATATAGAACACATAAATTTATATAATAAATCATATACACTTATGGCATGCTATGAAATGCAAATCCTTCCTCTACTCTAAAGGTAGTTTTAAGTGAAGTTTTACATCCTCCCCTTCTTAGAATAATTTTATCCTAAAATTCACAACATCATATTTTCACAGCAAACTGGGATACTTTCGCTTCACCCACTCTTCTATCTCCCACGTAGCATCCTAGGCACCATGATGCTCCCACAGGATCTTCACCATAGTATCTGCTTATTCTAAAGAGTTTTGATGCTTCAATCCATAATATTGACAGGTTTTTCTACATATCCTAGGTTGGTTTGTAAAAATTAATGGCTTATCGTTCATCACATGCTCTGGGTCAGAACTATAACTCTTTAGTTGAGACACGCAAAACATGTCATGAATTCCAAATAAATTGTTCGGTAAGTCCAATCTATAAGCGACAGGTCAAATCTTTTCAATAAATAGGAGTGAACCCAAATATCTCAGACTCAACTTGCCTATTTTTGGATGTTTCAAGATTCCCTTACCAGGAACCAACTTCAAAATCTCTGGTCATCAACTTGGAATTTTCTCATTCCTTAGTCAATAGTAGGGTAAAATCACCTTACCCTTAGGTCCAACTTGCTCACTTAACATTGGAAGTTAAGTTACAATATCGATAGAGAATAGAACAGAAAATTGGAGGATTTCACAACATCAAGGGAAGAATAATGATCAAGATTACATTTTAGAGTGAGAAAGGAAAAGATTGACATATTAGATTATCAAAAAGCTATTGTGATTGTAGAAAACCAACGCTTCTACTAATTAGAAATAGACCTGCATTTATAAAGAGTAGCAGAAGGCATTAAGCAAAAGAATGAGCACATAGCGTTAGTAGGATTTTGGGAGATACGAACAACTATTTTAGGAAAAATACTAACCAAGACATGTTGAATCTAAAGAAAGAAGATATTCATGAAGTAGTTGAATAAGGTCTTGATATGGCAAGAAATATGTAGTCAATGTGAAAGTGATATAGGAGAAATTAGGTATAACATTGAGAAGTTTAATGAGAAATAATTGCAAACCATAAGTGAAGTTCCTAAGGCCATCTCAAACAACTAGGTCTTGGAAGAAAATTGACATCAACAACAAAAGGTGGAGTAAGGGATTAGGCAATAAGAAGATGAAAAGAAAAAAGAAAGAAGGGAGATTATGAGGAATGTGCCTTTATCTAAAGAAATTACCATAGTGGCTTCCAATCCTTCCTTTGATGTATCATTTATGATGCTTTAAATTCTTCTTTTGGCAGAGTAAATGTAGTTGCAGACATGGACCTTCTCTTGGACTCTTGGAGGCTTCTTTCACACTTCTCATCTCACTAATTGTGATGTATCTTCTAAAGTAGTCAAGTTAGAGCCAATACAAAGATTAGGAATTCCTATAATGAAACGACAGTAATATCCTGTTAATACCATTAAATTCTTGCTTCTTGTAACAGACTCGAGTAACCTCAAGTGACAAAACTCTACATCTAGTAGGATTTATCTTATTCTTATCCCGATTTACTACATGTCTAGAAAGTAAAACTGCATTCGACCATATTTCACACCTACCAAACTGCTAAAAAGTGTTTGCCCCTCATTGTTACTAATGCCAATCTCAATTGTTCAAAGCCTATCACTATCTTCACCACATATTCTTTCCCAGGCAAATGTAATGTGGTCAACTTCATTAAAATTATAGTGAAGAAACCTTTAACATACTCATGTATCATCTCACACTTATAGTTCATGTACACATCAACTATTGCAAATAAACAAAAATTCTTAGCACTTCTTCCACAATAGTTTACAATTCCTTGTTCTTGATATTAAGCATCGCATTTCCCTAGCCTTATATTTTCTACACTTAATCATATCTAAATGATCTATAAAAATGCATTACTTTGTCTCCATAATTTAAGCTCCTTACTTTAACCATGATTCCATGCCTAATATGTTATCATAATCTTCAAAGAATATGTGAATTAAATTCCTTAGTAGTTTACTTCCCCAACAAAATTTCAACTTCCTAGATACAACCTATAAATTCCACCTCCAAGCACAGAAAAGTGTGTCTAAATAAATTATAAGCTAACTCAAGGCTATCATGATTCAGGCAAAAAATATACTATAATATACACAAAATGCGTTGTACTAAGTTCAAAAAATATATTCCTTTCCAAGATTCAAAATAAAGGGCTTACCCTGCTGCATCCGATCCCAAGTCTTCTCCGCTTGAAGCAAATGTCTTGGTCTTCACTCACGGCTTTGTCTTATTCCCTCAATAACTATATTTGTGTCTCAGGTAGTGGTTTCCATGGTGGAAACATATATGCTTAGGAGTAAGGATGTCAAAGTCTTTCTTAGTTCTGTAAGGTTCTTATTCTCTTGCTTGAATAATTAACATTGTTGTGAGATACCCGATTTTTTTAAATAGCAATATTTTAAAATCGTGCCCGAGAGTCACTTTTGTAGGTCCCTTAGATGCTCCTCCTATTTTTGTTCATATCCACTTTCCATGTCGGGCGTGGAGTGTTTCATTTGCCGAAATCTAATATCTATGACTTACTATCATGAATGGCTCTGCTACGAATCACAGTTCCGTATCTTAGTTCCATCTTCAGTTTCAACTACCCATTATAATAAATTAATATAAAAAAGGAGCCATGCTCATACAAATACAAAGTTAATGCATTGGCAACTTTAAGTTTTGCTATAACAAATGCATATAATAATTTGCAAAGGAAAATAAGTGTTTAAAAGTTCTTTATTCTAATTCATCAAATCATACTTTTACAAAAAAGGAAATGGATATCACATATGATACCCTTATTTTAAATATTTGAACTATTGCAACAAAGAATCAGGTTGTAAAGGATAAATAAACAAATTAATGAATAAACAAATATAAGTTCAATTATTAAGTCATATCGGTAATCTTCTAAAGATTCTTCCTTTTTGCCAATTTAGTCATCACTAGAGGAATTAGAAGTAGGCTCACCAACCAACCCCCCAGTATTCTTAGAGAAATCTATCCCATGCCCACTCACAAACTAAAGAAAATTATCTTTGTTCTTGGGTCTTTTGGGATTCTCTTCTACCTTCCCTTTCCCTTTTTCTCTTGCTCTCCTAGCTGCTTCTCGAAGTTCCTCCACAGCTATAGCAAGTCCCTTCTTTATCTCATCTATCTCCCTTTCCAACTTAGCTATCTCGTCTTCAGACTCCTTAGGGATATCACTAACCAGTATAGGTGCAAGCTCCCCTATGGGTGGGGTCACAGGTGCCATAACTAGTTCCTCCTCCAAATTGTCAATGTCGATAATCTCTTCTTCTTCCTCAGTATCAGTAATGTATACATCCTCCTCTCCCTTATCGTCAGTATCACCTATCTCCTTAACGCCTTCATTGTTAGTGTTAGTTGCCTCCTCTCTGCCTTCTCTATTAAAATTTAAACCAGCTACCTCCACCTCACCCTTATTATCAAGAACTTAGTTAATTACTAGTATAGGTTGATATGCCATTAGCATAATGCCAACACTACCCTTCGACTCAAAGGTCTCAATCTCCATCTTCACACCCTCTCTAGCTTTAAGGGGTATAGGGTTGGAGACCTCAATTTCTATCTCTCTTCCATGGCTCTCTAACTCAAACCATCCTGACATAGGTTCTAACTCCATGTTAAAGGAAAATGGGCCTGCTATAGGAACTAGGACAGGTCTACTACCACAACCTGGTGGCCAATCTTGCGTGACTAAAGCAAATCATCTAACCATCCTATAAACAAATCACACATGTTAGTATTAGTTTAAAATACATAAAATCTAAAATCTAGAAGACCATATAGGCCTAAACCTAGGCTTTAATACTACTTTTAACACCCTATTATCTACGTACCCCAAAAGGAGGGGGGGGGGGATGTTGCCCCGTCCTTAAGATGAAGGGTCTTTATAACTAGGAAAAAGAAAATTGAAAGAAACAAACTAACATTAAAACTTATTACAACCCAAATCAATGGTTGTACAAGTCTCAAAACAATTGAATAAATTCTTAAAAGGAAATACAATCAATAATCAGTAATAAAGTCTTCTCTAGGCAAACTTAATCTCCAATCAATCTGTAAGTTCACACTAGTTAGTACAGATTTTTTTTTGAAATTAGTTTAGTGAAAAATTTTATAAAAGAAGAAAGTGACAAAAAAACATGGTGAGAAATACTTCCCAGTATGTTTTGCGTGTGCTCATGTCAATTAAAGAAATGTTTCATGTATGTACTTTTGAACAAGTCACAAGAAAAGTTTGCAAGTCAAAATAATTTAATTTGAGCATAGACTGGTATTTTACATCAGTTTCTCAAATAAAAATGTACATTTAGAAAGGAAATAACCACTAAAAACAAAGATAATTATGAAACCCTGTATCATAGTCAAGGCCAAAAAACCCTGCATCACAATACAAGTGGGTGATCGGCCTAATATGTGAGATACTCCTCCATCCTTATACCCTAACTTACCAATTGTCTACTCCAGGAAACATTCCATTTGGACTAAATTGCTAGCTTGGACTGGCTTGATTAGCTAAGACTGATGCCTTGTTCTGAAATAGCTTATCTCTTAGAGGAGGCCTTTACTAGAACACTTACTCTAACTTTACTATGCTAGCCCTAGTTAACCTGTCCTTATTGAGTACTCAACGCTTATCTTCTGTGCAAGGAAAATTCTTGAAGCTACTTTCTCTTTGGAAAATTTGCAAATATGGACCAACACTTTGAGTTTGAATCTTTTATTTCAAAAGAACGAGATTTTTAGTTGGAAAACTTTTGTTTGTTCAAAATATTTTCTTTTAGAAAGCAAAAGAAAGTGTCTGTACAAAAGAGGAAAGTAGTAACCATGGTTGCATTTTAGGTGCACATTTTCTGTGCCTCAACAACATTTAAATATGATTTGCAATGTTCTGTATTCTAATAAATAATTTCATGCAAGGACTTATATTTTCCTTTCATCTCATAAATAAAATCTCCTATTGTCTTGATCAAGGTAACTTAATCCCATCTAGGGAAAGTACAAAGAACAAGTTACTAAATACCCAACTATACATATACAACACTTATACAATATCAGATTAACTTAAGTCAAAAAATGTCTTGGTCTTGTGCATGAAAAATATATATAAAAAAAGTAGACTCATAATTTTATTCACCAAGAAACTAGAGTTTGATAGTATCATCTAAAATGAAGAGGCTTTAATTCTAAGTACTTATTAATAGTTATAATACAACAAACATAATAATGATAAATAGTTTGTTCAAAGTAAATAACGTAGACTAAATGAGAAATAAATAATAGATTAAATAAGTTTTCAACAGTGTAAATAAATATCAATCATTGATAAAATAAATTATATTAAAATTTTAATGCCGATTTAATTAAATTAATAAACAATTCATGTTTCTTGATATTTAATATAAATATTAATATTTAACAAATTAAACTATACTTTCTAATACAAATATATTCTACATCCACATTTACACACACACACACACACACACACATATATATATATATATATATGTTAGCTATATGGGCTTTATTCTATGTTTTGCCTAATGACAAATATTGATATGGACTAACTTGTTAATCAAATATGATAGAACATATTTAACCTCTATTCTTCTAAGGAATTCAGATAAAATTATTTGGCAACTCTTTCGTGATCAAATTCAAGTAAGGAAGATCAAAAGAGAAGATCGAAGTATATGGAGTTGTATATCAAGAAGTCATTATAAGAAGAACTTTAGACTAGGATGTATTATTATGGTATATCTATTAATCCCTATGTCTCTTTATCTATTGATTCATTTGACTTTACCTTGAAGCACCAAAGGAGAAGATTTCAAAGTTTTTGAAAATCTAAAAATTTTGGATTGAATAGTTTGAATCCAAAAGATTCATCCAAAATCCTGTTAACTGTGTCGAAATATTTCTGTATGAAAAAGTATCATTTTAGACTTACCTTTTGGATGTATCGTCGTCCAAAACCCGAGTTCAAAACACAGATAAGTTTAAACAAAAAATTATAGCCGTTTCTTTATAACCGTAGCACTTCACTTCTTGTCTCTATAAATAGCTTGTAAAGCAAGTTTAGAGATAAGATTTTTGAAACGTTCTTCTTAGAAATACTATTGTTCAATATTTTTAAAAATATCCTTTTATCAAAGTTTTAAAGTGAATTCATTTTGTATCAAAGGTAAAAGTATTTGTGCTTTATATCTGAGTAAATATCTACTCAAATAAGTGAGCTTTTTACTGTTCTATTGATATTCAAATATCTGTTGTAGCACAAGGTTGTTGTGTAAAACCCATTAGGGTGAGCCTTGTATCGGTTAATGTTCAAGGCTATAGAGTAAAACCCATTAGGGTAAACCTTGTTTGGTGAATGTATCAAGATTATGGTGTAAAACCTAGTTGGGGTGATCCTTGATGTAATTGCTTGATTGAGAGGTTTTGAAAAACCTAGTGTGGTGATCCTCTCTTGTATGTAGAACTGGTTGATTTCATTAAGTGGAGTAAATGAAATCTGGTTGAAAATCCTTAAGTGTGAGCTTAAGGTAGTGGACGTAGATATTGGTAGATCGAACCACTATGTGAAACCCCAACTAAAACCAACCTTAGAGTAAGGGGTCGGGATGCATATCATATTTTCTTACATACATAAATATATTTTTATATGATTTTATGTGCTTTGGATATGTGATTTGTGGTTTAGATGGCTTAATTGTGCTTATTGAGTAAGAAGGGCAAAATAGTAATATTACTTGAGGTGGAAATAGGGAGATAGCTTGAGGATTAAATAGGAAAAATATTTGGGAGAGAAAATAAGAACAAGAGTTGTTGTGGTTTAGTGGTTAGAGCTTTGGAATAAATCCTTGGGGTTTTGAGTACAAATTCCATCATTTGAGTTTTAGCATGATTAAATTTTATTTTTTGATAGGTAGGCTATATTTCGGCCCTTGCATGCTTTAGGGAAGAGTAGGAGTGTTGTCCAAAGAGAGACAAGAAAGGAATGTTCTAATCCCACTCTGGTGCCCTACAAAAATTTCTAAGGGATTCATGCATTTTTTGATCTCTAGTTTTCCTTAATTCTTAATCAATTAGGTTGTTCAATTTGTCTAAGCCAATTTTATTTCCAAAAAATTCTAGCAAGGTTCTGGGATATTGAGGTTTCGAAAATGTCTTTGTGAGGAGATCTTGTTGATCGAAAATGGGGAAGAGTTATGGAAGGTTCTCAAGAGAATTAATCTCAATGGTTGAACTTTCGAACTCCAACCTATGTGTCTTCATCTTCTTCATGTAGTAATCTAGAAATTTTTCTAGCTTCTTGATCAGTTCAATTATCAAAATCTTCAGCCATCTTTCCCTCTCAAATACTACCAGAAACATAACCAATTCACTCAGCTTGAAAAGTGAAAACTTCAGCCAAAACTGGACTGCACAAAAGCTGGGCAAACCAGGAAAATTTCCTGGACAATTTTTACAACTTGGTGAGTCGAAAACTAAGCTGTTTCTTCCAGCTTTTCAACCAGCAATTCAACCTTGTTCATCCTCCATAAAGAAGGTTGGAAACTAGCCTTAAAGGATTCCCCAAAACCCCTTCAAAGCTTCTGCAAGTTGGTTGAAGCATGGCAGAAAAATCTGCCGAGAAATTTTAGCAAGCCTTACGAAAGGTTAATCAGAATTTCTAGCTTTGTTCCTTCTTCACCTTTTTCCGGAACTCATCCCATTTTTCTATAAATCCCACCTTGAACAGCCATGAACTGAACTTCATCATCCCCACCAGTGTTTTGCACGAAAGGACCTCCATGGCTGCTCCTAAAATCTCATCATCAATCACTCCAATCAAGCCATCAATTGGAGTCCAAAATTCCAGCAAACTTCCATAGATTAACCCTCAACTAACCAGAAAATTCCTTCACCATTATGCTCCATATTTTGGCCACCCTAAAGCTCATTCAAACATCATTCAACTCAGCAAAAATTTCAGCCAAGCAGTCGGCCATTGTAGCTTCCAAAAAACCTCCATCAACAAAGATCTACTTACCATATTTGCTACCATGATTGATTCCATAAATTATTCCTTTTGAATTTTAAATAACCAGCATTCCTTTTCCTCCCAAATCTGAAAATCCAATTACCAAAAATCTCCAAACCATTCGGCCACTCCTTCCAAGCAGAATTTCGGCCAGCCTTCAACCATTCTCTCTATTCTCTTCAAACCTCCAAAAACACCAAGAACTCCTACCATCATTCCCACACCTAAGACACTCAAAACCTCTCCAATCTTCTCCAAAAACTCCAAATCACACCTACTCATCCTCTTGAATCCATTTCTGCAATTTTTAACATCAAACGCTGAAATCAAAGTTCCACTTTCGGATAAAAAACCAGAATTTTCTTGAAGGCTCAAGAACACTTCCGAGGTAAGCATGATCAAATAACTCCATCTTTTGCCATCTTCGACTTTAATGAATATATACTAATGTACTCTCTTTTTTGTTCTCTCTCTCTCTCTCTCTCCCGCGAATGGTTACTTCTACCACATCCATTTTTCTTCTTCTCCTTGGACGGATCAAGCCTTCCTAGTGATAGGATTCTCTTGAAACGTCTTCAAGGTAGTCATCATTCAAGTAAGCCTATTCAATCTTCTTCTTAAATTCTATATTCATGTCTCTTGGATGTAGTTAGATGAGGATGAATATATTGGGAGATTGATCATGTGTTTTGTGATGGAGTTGGGATTGAAGCATGATAATGAATGTGTTGTATGATGGAGATAAGATTGATGCATGTGATGATTTGTCTTGGTTGAATGTATGGCGTTTTTAGGGTTTGTTGCATTCCTTCATGTCGTGAGTAGTATGAATGATCAAGCATGTTAGAGATTATGTCACCTTTGGTGAATAGGGTTTTATGTTTGTGTATTCTTGTTTGAAGCCATGAATATAATTATGTTTAGTAGAGCTTGGATCATGTGTTGGTAGATTTGGATCTATGCTTTATTTCATGATTTGGATAGCTTGTTGATTGGTGTAGAGTGTATGTTCACGATGATGGTTAGCAATAGGAATTATGATCATGACCTTATTGTTCCTATGCTATTTAAGTTAGCCAATTTTATTTCATCAATAAAATGATTAATACTGTAATTTCTTCTAATGATTTCGAAAACTCTAGGAAAATGTGGATTTGGACTATTATATAAAATAATGATATTTTGGTCAAATATATGATAGCTTTTATTAAAGAAATAAAATATATAGATATTATATAAAATAATAATATCAAATAAAGCCTTTTATATAAATAATCATAATAGGTAAAACATTAATTTTATAAGTCTTATATTCATAAATACTATTAAAATTTATTTATTAACTTTTAGTCAAGGCATATTAAAATTTACTTATTATTAATTTTATTTACCAATTATTTTCTAACCATTAGTTATTATAAATCATTATTTTAAATAATATCATTTAGGCCTAGGACCCTTCATCAAATAAACCCTAATTTATTTATAGCAAGATTTAAACCTACAACGTATTATTATCTAATTCACAAACCCTAGTTATTTTAATATCAAGCTAGATTTATCTTGTAAACCCTCTATTTATTATCTAGCCTTAAAGTCTTGGGACACTAGGGTCATGATTGTAGTGAGTTGAGCTAGGTTTATTTATGAAAGTAAATTTTGGCTTGAGTTTAATTATGGCTTATGTTTACCCCAGGCGGGGTTAAGTCAGCTTTTGGAGATCTTTATTTTGTCTTGGGCAAAGGATCAAGTAACCTCCTACATAAAACCTGTTTGTTGCAAAAGTTGTTATGGCAAGCTAAACACGAAGTTTGTGAACACTGATTTGGTAAAGGCAATAAGGGACTATTTCCTTTCTTGTTTCAATCAAACCAATTATTTGAAAAACAACAAGCAGTTTTATTTAAACACTAAAATGTTTCTAAAACTAATTTTGACAAAAACTTTGGAAACCTTTGATTGCCATTTTCAAGTAAAGCTATGTTTTATTAGTTTTCTCCCAAGTGGGATGAACTACGTTGAGTACTCAATAAGGGTAGGCTAGTAGTACTAGTTTTTAAGAGCAAGAGTAAGTTTTCTGGCAGGAGGCCACCCCCAAAAGATGAACTCAACTTAGAGAAATGCCAGTACTACTTAGTCATGCCAGTCCGAGCTAGCAGGTTTCAATCATGTGGATTGTGTATTGTCGGAGTGGACAACCGGTTTTGTTTGGGTGTAGGGAAGGAGAAGTATCTTACTCGGTAGGCCAATCACCTACGTTTTCATTTGTCTGCACAAAGTGTGGCATTCTGACCGTTGTATGGTTATGGGGTGAGTGGTTGATTTTATTGTACATGTATAGTTGGAAAAGCCAAAATGCCACTCTTGGTTTTGAACATTGTTTATTACTTGCCAATATTTTCCTTATGAAGTTCTTACACTTTGCATTAACGAACTGCTTTCACTAAACACTCAAAGCACACACGGACTTACTGAGATTTTTATCTCATCACCCTTCTTACCATGATTTCAGGTCGATCCTGCTGTGGGGACGAGTAGCTAGTTGTTGCCTGCTTGGACGATATTCTGTTATCTATTTTATGTAATATATTGGGAGTTGAGAGTGTACAATTTTTATTTCGGATTTGTCTTGAATTTTGGATTGTAATAAGTTTTAATTTTGAAGTATTATTTTATTTTAGTTAGTGTGACCTAGTTATAAAGACCCTTTGTCCTATTAGATGGGGCGATATCCCCGGCCCTGTTTGGGCCTAGGCAGTAGGGGGTTACAAGTGGTATCAGAGACTAGGTTTAGGCAAGTATTGATGGTTTATGTCCTATTTATTTAAGTTCTAATCTTTATCTAACCTATCTTGTTTATGCTGTAGAATGGTTAGAATGCTTAGAACCGCAAGGAAGGGGCAGCAATGGTATCCTTCTATCCCTATCTACTCAGAAGACCTTCCAGTACCTCAGCCTGCTCCTCAGCCAGTTATTCCTCTGGAAGATATCAGTGATGATGAGGTCCCGATCAATGAGCCACCCCTAATACCAGTGATAGAATTGAGTTCTAACTGTGAAGATGAGGAAATAGACGTGGAGTATGTTCCCCACCCTCCTAGTCCCATAGTGGATTTGTCAGTAAATAGTGATGACCCGTGGGAGATAGATTATGAATCTCCACCTAGGCCTTCCTTCATTCCGCCACCCAATCAGGTTGAGACCGGGGAGAGTTCTAGGTGACCTGGGAAAGAGCCAATGGAGGGGTTTGCAAGTGGGACTGGAATAGATTTCTCTAAGAACTCTGGGGATAGATTTCTCTAAGAGCCAATGAGGCTGATCTCGAAGATTCTGATGAGGACTAGAGGGACTAAGGGCTGTTATGATCTAGATGTTTATTTACTGCTTTTCGTAAACTTCTAAGTTAAGGAGTTTCATTTCTGTTTACTTTTTTAAATTCAAATTTATGCAAATAAGAGTACTTGGAGTACTTTAAGGTTTGAAATATTTTTATGCAATTCTTTATACAAAAACTTGCGTATGATTTTCTTTAAACCTGAATGTGATTGCATGCTCAAAATGTTTTAAACTTAAATGCATAAATTTATCATCTGGGCATAGTTTAGAATAGCACCCAAGTGCCGTGTAGCCACATCAAGCAAAAGAGTTTCGGAAGCAGAACCTGTGACACTGGAGGTCGAGACGACTCAAATGCAATCACCCAACCGGGGAAATGAGAGTGGGCCAGATTTGGAAATGGGGCCAGAAGAACTTGTTGGAGTGACAATGGGGCAAACATTCAGCAAGAATGTTAAGGATACTTGGCTTATGTGATAAATAAGCCGAAGGACCAGTGCACTCTGAAGGATACCGAGGAGTGGAACCGGTATCCCGAACTCTATATCGGATGGCATCGGCAGAGTCGAAAGAACTGAATGAGCAGTTAGAAGAGTTAGTGAAGCAAGGCTACATCAGACCTAGCACGTCGCCCTGAGGAGCACCCATACTATTTGTGAAGAAGAAGGATGGGACTCTGAGGCTGTGTATCGATTATTAGGGCTTGAACAATCTGATGATCAAGAACAAGTATCCTCTACCGTTGATTGATGAGTTGTTCGACCAGTTACAAGGATCCAGTTGCTACTCCAAATTAGACCTGAGGCAAGGGTACTATCAAGTGCGGATAAAAGAGGACGATATCCCAAAGATGGCCTTCAACACCAGATATGGACATTATGAGTTTGTGGTAATGCTGTTCAGGGTGACCAATGCTCCAGCAGTATTCATGGATTTGATGCATCGAGTGTTCTGACCCTATTTGGACAAGTTCGTGGTGGTCTTAACTTATTCCAAGAGTTTGGAGGAGCATGCAGAACATCTGAAGCTCGTATTGGAGAAGCTTCAGAAGCACAAGCTTTTCGCCAAGTTTAGCAAGTGTGAGTTTTGACTGGACAGTGCAGCATTTCTTGGCCATGTGGTGACCAAGGAGGGAATCAAGGTAGACCCAGCAAAGGTTGAAGTAGTGTCAAACTGGAAGCAACCAGAGAATATCACCGAGATTTGAAGCTTTTTGGGATTGGCTGGTTACTATAGGAGGTTCATCAAAAGATTTTCAATGCTCGCATCGCCTATGACTCGACTGCTGAGGAAAGATGTTCCATTCGTTTGGAGCGAGAAATGTGAGAAAAGTTTCCAAGAGTTGAAGCGAAGATTGATGACAGCACTGGTGTTGAGTTTGCTAGAGGGAGATAAGCCTTACACGCTATGTACCGATGCCTCGAAAGAAGGATTGGGAGCAGTATTGATGCAAGACCAAAAAGTGATCGCTTATGCTTCTCGTAAGTTGAGACCTCATGAAGTCAACTACCTTACACATGATCTGGAGCTGGCAGCCATTGTGTTCGCTCTAAAGAAATAGTGACACTACCTGTACGGAGCTGAATATAAAGTGTTCACTGACCACAAGAGCCTGAAGTACATCTTCACCCAGAAGGATTTGAATTTGAGATAGCGGCAGTAGATGGAATTCCTAGAAGAGTACCGTTGTCCAATCAACTATCATCCCAGGAAGGCCAATGTTATTGCTGATGCACTGAGCAGAAAAGTCAGTATGGCCAGATTAAGAATGCAGGAGATTCAAGTGGTTCAAGATGTGTTGGATAGAAGAGTAGAAGTGCAAGAGAAGAGAATTGTTGTTAGCAACCTGGAGTTAGTATCGGATCTAAGGTGGGAAATCGTGGAAGCTCAGCAAAGTAGCATAGAATTTCAGCTTTTCAAGGACAAGGAGCTTAAACGGTAAGGCAGTGAATTCAAGCAAGATGAAGCGGGAGTTTTGTGTTTTAGGGATCGGTTGTGTGTACCCAAAGAGCATCAATTGAAGGACAAAATTTTGGAAGAGGCGCACAAGAGTAAGTACGCCATTCATCCGGGGGAAGTCAAAATGTACCAGCATCTGAAGAGGGCCTATTGGTGGCCTAGAATGAAGTGGGATGTGGTCAAGTATGTCTCGACATGTCTCATCTGTTAGAAAGTCAAAGCGAAGTACAAGAAGTCAGTGGGACTGTTACAACCATTGCTAGTACCTGAATGGAAGTGGGAGGAGGTGACCATGGATTTTGTCATCGGACTTCCTATATCTAGGACCCAGAAGGACACCATATGGGTAGTAGTGGATCGACTGACCAAATCGGCACATTTCATACCAGTGAATGTACAAGATTCCATAGAGAAGTTGGTTCAGACCTATGTGCACGAAATAGTCCGTCTGCATGGAGTACCTTCAAGTATCGTGTTTGACCGAGACCCGAGGTTTACGTCTTGTTTTTTAGGTAAGTTCAAGAATCGATAGGGTCGAGTTTGAAGTTCAGTACAACAGTGCATCCGCAGACCGATGGGCAGTCAGAAAGGGTTATACAGATATTGGAAGATATGCTGAGAGCCATTGTTCTAGATTTTGGGGATAAGTGGATCGAATGTGTGTCGTATGCAGAGCTGTCATATAATAATAGTTATCAAGCTTTAATTGGGATGGCTCCGTATGAGGCCCTGTATGGATGTAAGTGTCAGGTACCGCTATACTAGAGTTGGTCAGAAGATAGTCACATAAGCAAAATCGGAGAAGTCTATGTCCAGGAAATGTTAGACAAAGTTAAGTTAATCAGGGAAAGGTTGAAGACAGCTCAGAGCCGACAAAAGAACTATGCATATAACAGGTGGAGAGAATTGGAATTTCAAGTAGGAGACAATGTATTTTTGAGATTGACGCCGAATAAGGGAATCTTGAAGCATTCGAAGGGTGGAAAGCTGAATCTGAGGTATTTGGGACGGTTCTCAATAAAGGAAAGGATTGGACCGATAGCATATCTGTTGGACTTGCCAGATGGGTTGACGGGAATTCATGATGTGTTTCATGTGTCACAGCTGAAGAAGTACAATGTTGATACCGGTCATGTTTTGAATAATGAGCCGTTAGTGTTACAACCCAATCTGAGCTATGTGGAGAAACCTGTGCGAATATTGGACCGCAGTATCAAGAATCTCCGAAACAAGCAGATACCAATGGTAAAAGTTCAGTGGGAGCATCATGGCACGCGAGATGCCACATGGGAATCAGAAGAGTGGGTAAAGCGGAAGTATCCCGATCTGAAATAGAGGTATGCCTGAATTTCGGGACGAAATTCTTCTAAGGAGGGGAGGATGTGAAACCCCAACTAAAACCAACCTTAGAGTAAGGGGTTGGGATGCATATCATATTTTCTTGCATACATAAATATATTTTTATATGATTTTATGTGCTTTGGATATGTGATTTGTGGTTTAGATGACTTAATTGTGCTTATTGAGTAAGAAGGGCAAAATGGTAATTTTTCTTGAGGTGGAAATAGGGAGATAGCTTGAGGATTAAATGGGAAAAATATTTAGGAGAGAAAATAAGAACAAGAGTTGTTGTGGTTTAGTGGTTAGAGCTTTGGAATAAATCCTTGGGGTTTTGAATTCAAATTCCATCATTTGAGTTTAAGCATGATTAAATTTTATTTTTTGATAGGTAGGCTATATTTTGGCCCTTGCATGCTTTAGGGAAGAGTAGGAGTGTTGTCCTAGGGGAGACATAAAAGGAATGTCCTAATTCCACTCTTGTGCACTACAAAAATTTCTAAGGGATTCATGCCCTTCTTGATCTCTAGTTTTCCTTAGTTCTTAATCAATTAGGTTGTTCAATTTATCTAAGCTAATTTTATTTCCAAAAAATTCCAGCAAGGTTCTGGGATATTGAAGTTTCAAAAATGTCTTTGTGAGGAGATCTTGTTGATCAAAAATGGGGAAGAGTTATGGAAGGTTCCCAAGAGAATTAATCTCCATGGTTGAATCTTCAAAGTCCAACCTATGTGTGTTCATCTTCTTCATGTAGTAATTTGGAAATTTTTTTAGCCTCTTGATCAGTTCAATTGTCAAAATCTTCAGCCATCTTTCCCTCTCAAATACTGCCAGAAACACAACCAATTCACTTAGCTTGAAAACTAAAAACTTCAGCCAAAACTAGACTACACAAAAGCTGGGCAAACCAGGAAAATTTTCTGGACAGTTTTCGCAACTTGGTGAGTCGAAAACTAAGCTATTTCTTCCACCTTTTCAACCAACAATTCAACCTTGTTCTTCCTCCATAAAGAAAGCTGGAAACCAACCTTAAAGAATTCCCTAAAACCCCTTCAAAGCTTCTGCAAGTTGGCTGAAGCATGGTAGAAAAATCTGCCCAGAAATTTTAGCAAGCCTTACGAAAGGTTAATCAGAATTTCTAGATTTGTTCCTTCTTCACCTTTGTCCAAAACTCATCCAATTTTTCTGTAAAACCCACCTTGAATAGCCATGAACTGAATTTCATCATCCCCACCAGTGTTCTGCACGAAAGGACCTCTATAGCTGCTCCTAAAATCTCACCATCAATCACTCCAGTCAAGCCATCAATTGGAGTCCAAAATTCCAGCAAAATATTCTAGCAAACTTCCATAGATTAACCCTCAACTAACCAGAAAATTCCTTCACCATTATGCTCCATATTTTGGCCACCTTAAAGCTCATTCAAACATCATTCAACTCAGCAAAAATTTCAGCCAAGCAGTCGGCCATTGCAGCTTCCAAAAGACCTCCATCAACAAAGATCTACTTACCATATTTGCTACCATGATTGATTCCCTATATTATTCCTCTTGAATTTTAAACAACCAGCTTTCTTTTTCCTCCCAAATCTGAAAATCCAATTACCAAAAATCTCCAAACCATTCAGTCACTCCTTCCAAGCAGAATTTCGGCTAGCCTTCAACCATTCTCTCTATTCTCTCCAAACCTCCAAAAACACCAAGAACACCTACCACCATTCCCACGCCTAAGACCACTCAAAACCTCTCCAAAAACTCCAGATCACACCTACTCATCCTCTTGAATCCATTTCTGCAATTTTTAACGTCAAATTCTAAAATTAAAGTTCCATTTTCGGATAAAAAACTAGAATTTTCTTGAAGGCTCAAGAACACTTCCGAGGTAAGCATGATCAAATAACTCCATCTTCTGCCATCTTCTGCCATCTTCAACCTTAATGAACTCTTTTTTTTCATTCTCTCTCTCTCTCTCTCTCTCTCTCTCTCTCTCTCTCTCTCTCTCTCTCGACCGAATGGTTACTTCTACCACAGTCATTTTTCTTCTTCTCCTTGGACGGATCAAGCCAACCTAGCGATATGATTCTCTTGAAACGTCTTCAAGGTAGTCATCATTCAAGTAAGCCTCTTCAATCTTCTCTTTAAATTCTACATTCATGTCTCTTGGATGTAGTTGGATGAGGATGAATATATTGGGTGATTGATCATGTGTTTTGTGATGGAGTTGGGATTGAAGCATGAGAATGAATGTGTTTGTATGATGGAGATAGGATTGATGCATGTGACGATTTGTTTTGGTTGAATGTATGGCATTTTTAGGGTATGTTGCATGCCTTCATGTCGTGAGTAGTATGAATGATCAAGCATGTTAGAGATTATGTCACCTTTGGTGAATAGGGTTTTATGTTTGTGTATTCTTGTTTGAAGCCATGAATATGGTTATGTTTAGTGGAGCTTGGATCATGTGTTGGTAGATTTGGATCTATGCTTTATTTCATGATTTGGATAGCTTGTTGATTAGTGTAGAGCGTATGTTCACGATGATGGTTAGCAATAAGAATTATGATCATGACCTTGTTGTTCCTATGCTATTTAAGTTAGCCAATTTTATTTCATCAATAAAATGATTAATACTATAATTTCTTCTAATGATTTTGAAAACCCTAGGAAAATGTGGATTTGGACAATTATATAAAATAATGATATTTTAGTCAAATAAATTATACCTTTTATTAAAGATATAAAATATATGGATATTATATAAAATAATAATATCAAATAAAGCCTTTTATATAAATAATCATAATAGGTAAAATATTAATTTTGTAAGTCTTATATTCATAAATACTATTAAAATTTATGTATTATCTTTTAGTCAAGGCATATTAAAATTTACTTATTATTAATTTTATTTACCAATTATTTTCTAACCAATAGTTATTATAAATCATTATTTTAAATAATATCATTTAGGCCTAGGACCCTTCATCAAATAAACCCTAATTTATTTATAGCAAGATTTAAACCTACAACGTAATAGTATCTAATGCACAAACCCTAGTTATTTTAATATCAAGCTAGATTTATCTTGTAAACCCTCTATTTATTATCTAGCCTTAAAGTCTTGGGACACTAGGGTCATGATTGTAGTGAGTTGAGCTAGGTTTATTTATGAAAGTAAATTTTGGCTTGAGTTTAATTATGGCTTATATTTACCCCGGGCGGGGTTAGGTTAGCTTTTGGAAATCTTTATTTTATCTCGGGTAAAGGATCAGGTAAGCTCCTGCATAAAGCCTGTTTGTTGCAAAAGTTGTTATGGCAAGCTAAACACGAAGTTTGTGAACACTGATTTGGTAAAGGAAATTAGGGACTGTTTCCTTTCTTGTTTTAGTCAAACCAATTATTTGAAAAACAACAAGAAATTTTATTCAAACACTAAACTCTTTCTAAAACTAATTTTGACAAAGATTTTGGAAACCCTTGATTGCTATTTTCAAGTAAAGCTATGTTTTATTATTTTTCTCCCAAGTGGGATGAACTACGTTGAGTACTTAATAAGGGTAGGCTAATAGTACTAGTTTTGAAGAGCAAGAGTGAGTCTTCTGGCAGGAGGCCACCTCAAGAAGATGAACCCAACATAGAGAAATGCCAATACTACTTAGTCATGCCGGTCCGAGCTAGTAAGTTTTAGTTATGTGGACTGTGTGTTGCCGGAGTAGACAACCGATTTTGTTTGGTGTAGGAAAGGAAGAATATCTTACCCGGTAGGCTGATCACCTACCTTTTCGTCAGTCTGCACAAAATGTGGCATTCTGACCGTTGTATGGTTATGGGGCCCAACGTGTGGTAACCGATGACCACACTTTTGAGTGGTTGATTATATTGTACATGTATGGTTGGAAAAGCCGAAACGCCACTCTTGATTTTGAACATTGTTTATTGCTTGCCAGTATTTTCCTTATGAAGTTCTTACACTTTGCATTCACGAACTGCTTTTACTAAACACTCAAAGTACATACGGATTTACCGAGATTTTTATCTCATCACCCTTTTTACCATGATTTCAGGTCGATCCTACTGTAGGGATGAGTAGCTAATTGTTTCCTGCTTGGAAGATATTCAATTATCTATTTTATGTAATGTTTTAAGAGTTGAGAGTGAACAATTTTTATTTCGAATTTGTCTTGAATTTTTGGATTGTAATAAGTTTTAATTTTGAAGTATTATTTTATTTTTGTTGGTGTGACCTAGTTATAAAGACCTCTTGTCCTATTGGACGGGGCGACATCCCTAGCCCTGTTTGGGCCTAGGTAGTGGGGTGTTACACACTATACATTCATTGTCTCACTTCTTTTCGTTATTCATTTACTGCTTTGAGTTTCTTTCTTTGTTTAATCTGGATTTGTATCTATAAGTTCTTGGATAACTTTCTTTGTTATCATAAAGTCCGTCCAAGCAACTTGGTGATCATCATTATTCTGCATTTTAGACAAGTTAAAAAATCTTTTTTGCTTGCCAAAAACCTTATTCACCCCCTCTAAGGTTTTTCATTTGGTATCAGAGCTTGGTCTATATACTCTTGGTATAACAACCTTGTAGAAAAGATCTTAATGGCAAGCTCATCCTTTCTTCTTTTTGTTGAAGGTTCTTCAATGAATTGTCCTCCTTTATTCAATGGAAGTAACTATACTTTCTGGAAAAATATAATGAAAATTTATGTGTGTTCTATTAACTTCGAGTTATGGAGTTTGATAGAAAATGGTCATTTTATTCTATCAAAGATGATTGATGGCATAAAAATACCTAAACAGAATGATGAGTATAGTATGGAAGACAATGCAAAGATGACTTTAAAATTTCAAGCTATGAACATTTTATATTGTGCACTAGATGCGACTGAATACAACCATGTTAGTGGTCGTGATTCAGCCTATGAAATATAGAGATTACTTGAAGTCACCCATGAGGGGACAAACCAAATCAAAGAATCAAAATTGGGGCTTCTAATTCATGACTATGAATTGTTTACTATGAAGTCAAGTGAAAGCATTACTGATATGTTCACGAGATTTACTAATATCTCAAATGGTCTTAAAGCTTACAGGAAGGTTTATTCCCTTGAGGAACAAAATCGAAAAATCTTAAATGTATTACCAAAAAGTTGGCAGCCTAAAACTCTTTCTGTAGAAGAATCCAAGGATTTAAAATCCTTACCTACTAAAGAGGTGATCGAATCTCTTCTAACTCATGAAATGAAGCTTAGAAGATTTCATGAATCTGATGATCATGATAGAGGCAAAAAGCGGATAGCATTGAAAATTGAAAATGAAGATGAAGAAACAAGCCTGTCAGAAAGCAGTGAGGGCATGGAAATGGACAATGATGAGTTGGCGATGATAGTAAAGAAATTCAGAAGAATGTTCAACAAAGGAAACTTCAAAAGAGGAAGGAAGTTTATGAGAAAGAAAAGACAAACCTCTGGATTCAAACCTCAATGTTATGAATGTAAAATTACTGATCACTTCATTCCTGACTGTCCTGTTGCAAAAGGTAAGGAAGGAAGAACGTCTAAAAAGAAGAAAGATCTGAAGGGGAAAGAAAGGTAAATGCTTGATGAGAACTTGGGACTTAAATGAAACTGAGTTCAAAGATGGAGATTCTGAAAAAGAAAATGCCAATATATGCGTCATGGCTTTAGAAAATGAGGTAAACTCTTCTACATCTAATTGCATGCCTAAATCGCTTATATCTATGACTGAAAAGCATGTTGATATAAATGAGTTGTTAAGTGATATGTTTCATGAATTATAAAAACTATCCAGAAAAAAATAAAGAAATGAATTGAAGATTAAATGTGTGATGGAAGAAAATGAAGTATAGTTAAATGATAATAACATGTCTCTTGAGTCACATACGTGTGCTATTATTGAGAAAGATATGATCATGACTATCTTGCAACATGCATCTCTAGAAAATAAAAACTTGCATGTTAAAATTCAAAACCTTGAAAGTATAGTTAGCACTTTTCATGATATGAAAATTTGAGTCAATGATCTTACCAATTGCATTGAAAAATTCACAGATGATAAAAGTAATCTGGAAAAGTTACTCGGAACTCAACATCAAATTGGTAACCGGAGTGGCTTAGGATATAGACATAAGGATAAAGACAAAATTTAGAAGCTCATATTTGTTCTTGCTGGAAATCGAAGTGGCTTAGGATATGAACATGAGAATAAGAACAAAAAGAACAAGTCTCAATATGTTAAACCTGCTTTATCTTACAGTTTACACAAAGCGTGCACATATTGTGAAAGACTGGGACATATAGTTTCAAAATGTCTTATTAAAAGAAAAGTGGAATCCGGTGGAGTTACTTTCTGGAAAATCAAAGAAAGTGTTACTAACTTTCATGGACCCAAGAAAGTATGGGTACCAAAAATCATTCCTCATTCTCATGTATAGGCACGGTCTTTAAAATTTACCAAATGGTTCTTGGATAGAGGTTGTTCAAGACACATGACTGGAAATGCGGCTTTGTTAGAAGATATTCAGACCACAAATGAAGGATTTGTTACATTTGGAGACAAGAAGAAAGGAAAGATTCTCAGCATTGGTAATATTGGTAAATGTTCCTTGACAATTATAAAACAAGTTTTACTTATTGATGATTTAAAATATAGCTTGCTTAGCATTAGCCAACTTTGTGACAATGGTTGAAAAGTCATTTTTGAAAAAGATTTTTGTTCTATACTTGACAATGGAAATCTCGAAACAATCTTTACTGCCAAACGTATGGGAAATGTATATGTGTTTTTATCTTAATGACCTTGTAGGTAATGGAATTAGATGCTTATCCGTTCATGACAATGATGGTTTGTGACACCCCACCTAAAACCAACCCTAGAGTAAGGGGGTCGGGAATGCATATCATATTATTTTGCATGAATATATATGTTTTTGAATGATTTTATGTGCTTTAGAATCGTGGATTATAGGTTTAAATGCTTAGTTATACTTATTGAGTAGGAGGGGTAAAATGGTAATTTTGCTTGAGGTCAGAATAGGAAGATAACTTGAGGAGTAGATAAGAAAAATATGTGGGTGAGAAAATAAGAACAAGAGTTGTTGTGGTTTAGTGGTTAGAGTCTTGGAATTAATCTCTAAGGTCATGAGTTCAAATCCCATCATTTAAGCTTTTACCATGATTATCTTAATTAAGTTTTGAATTTTTGTTTTCTTGCATTCCATGAAAATAGGAATAATTGTCTTAAGGGAGACATGAAGAGAATGTCCTAATCTTATCCTCATGTCCTAAAAGAATTCTGGAAGAATTCTTGTCCAATTTATTACTTCTAGCTTTGTCCTAGCATTTTCATAATTCAAATGAACTAAAATCCATTAAATCTTTTTCTTTGAATTCCAAAAAAATTCTGTGATAATTTCTTCCCCTTGAATTTCGAAAATCATCTTTGGGGAAGGGAGGTTGACCGAAAATAGGAGGGGAAATAGGAAGGGTTCCAAGAGAAAATCAATCACCATGGAAGGACCTTCAAATCTATCTTCATGTTGTTCATGCCTTAGTGGTAAGAAATCTGGAAAATTTTCAGATTTGTTGCAGACCTTTTCTTCGAAAATTCAGGCCATAAACCCATTCATTTGCTGCCCAGAAAATGGTCATTTCAAGTGGCTTGGAAGCTGGAAAAATTTTGCAATTTTCGGACTGCACAAAACAGCACCAAACCAGAAAAATTTTCTGGGCAATTCGCAGCTCTTCATCAAAGAAATGAAGCTGTTTTTAGTTCATCTTCAAGCCAGCAAACTCCTCTGTATTTGTCCAGAAATGAGGCTGAAAAACCACCCTTGGAAGACCCTCAAACATCCCTGAAGAACCTCTGAAAAACCGAGCCAAGGGGGTGCGAAAATCCTGCACCAAAATTCTGCAATTTTCGGAAAGCCATGAACACTTGACTTGAGACCAGAATTTTCCAGCCTTGTTCCTTTCTAGCCTAAGACCGAAAATCACCTTCAACCTCTGTAGAATTGAGCCTTGTTCAGCTATACACTGAACACCATTAAACCCACACTTACCTTGAAGCATAAGGACTCCATAGCCACACCACAAAACACTCATAAGATCACTCCATTCAAACTCCATTTGAACTTCAAATAATTTTAGCATTTCACTCCAATAAAATCACTCTTGCATTAAGCTGAATTAACCAGAATTTCCTCTGCCTTTAAGGACTAAATTTCGGCCAGCCTTGAGCAACATTAACCTTCAATCATTTCAGCAAGAGAACCTTGTTTCAGCCGACACCATTAAAGTCCATAGACACCTCTCTTGATAAAACACCATAGTTGATCTTTTACCTTAAACATCTCCACCATTTCCTCCATTTAAATTTCAAATAAAATCTGATTTCTCTCTCTCACAAAGCTGAAAACTGAAACTCTCAGTCACACCCTACCATTCAGCCAATCTTCTAGCACAATTCGTGCAGCACTTCTTCTAATTTCTCTCCATTTTCACCTAAAACACCAAGAACACCAAGAACACCAAGAACACACACTAAACGTCTTCAAGCCTAAACCTACTCTAAACACCTCCAATCACTCTCAAATACTCCATATCATCTCTACTTAATCCCTAGACTTCATTTCTGCCATTTATAACACGAAATCTCGCAAACAAGAATTTTCAACCGGATCAAAAATCAGTTTTTCTTGAAGACCTCAAGAACATCAACAAGGTAAAACAAGAACAACCTTCTTGTTCATCTTCTTCCATTCAATTATTAATACACCTATCTAATGCTCTCTTTCTCTTTCTCTCTCTCTCTCTCTCTCTCTCTTTCTAACCGAAATGGTTGATCAAACCATCAACCATGGATGTTGTTTCGTTGGACCATTCAAGTCATTCCATCGCACGTGGACCTTCTTTTGTCTTCATCAAAGGACTCGACAATCAAGTATTCATTCTTAAATTTCTCTTATTAAATTCTGAAATCATGTCTCCTAGATGATGATAGAGAAATGGAATGTGATTGGGAGATTGAGTATATGCATGTGGATTAGGGGGATGAAGTTATGACATGATGATGGTTGTATTTGACTAGGATGTATGTGTTTTCCTTTCGAATCAATATATGTTCTTCATGCTTGATGAATTTAATGGATGATGAAGCATGATTAGATATTATGACACCAAAGGTGACTAGGCTTTTATGATCTTATTTTCCATGGAAACCATGATAGATGATTATGCTTAGTAGGATTTTTGGCCATGTGATAGTATGAGATAGTTCAAGTGTTTGTTCATGAATAGATTAATTTCTTGTTTGATGATGGAGAATAGGATCATGAATCTTTTCTAGCAATAGGAAGACCATGATGTAAGATTATTTTCTTGTTAATTCTAAGTTATATTCATCAACAAATTTTATTACATGAGTTAAAATTACTACTATATTTTTCTTCAAAAAATTCGAAACACTAGGGGATTTGGATTAGAATATTAAATCAAACTATTAATATTTTTATTAAACGAAAATTTAAAATAATTTATTAATAAATTTTAATTATTATTAATTATTTATTATCTCTTCGAAATTAATTAAAAATTATTATTTATTTAATTTATTATTTATTTATAATAAAGCTATTTTTAAATTACCATTTCTTAATATCAAATAAGACTTAATAATATTTAAAATTCAAACCTTGGTTTATTTATTAATAATAACACTCAAGAATTATTATTTGAGTCTATAATTTATTAACAATTATTTTAGAACCCCTAGTTATTTCAACCTACCAAATTAGACTTATTTTATAAAATTCTTCAGCATCTAGCCTTAAAGCTTAGGACTTGAGGTCATGGTTAATCATGGTTATCACTAGATGAGCTAAGAATTATTTTATGTAAGGCAGGTATAGTCTGAATGTGACCTTATGTTTTGTGTTTACCCCAGGAGGGGTTAGGTCAGCCTTGGAAGACTTTTGAGTAGAGCAAGCAAAGAAGCAGGTAAGTTCTTGCACGGAGTTTTGTGAAGACCAAAAGTTATTGTGGCAAGCAAATGCAATGTATATGGACATTATTTGTAAAGGCAATTAAGGACTGTTTTTCCTTTTTATTTCAGTCAAGTAAATCTTTTGGAAATTGAACAAGCAGTTTTACACAAATCTAATTTTTTTCTAAAATCCAACTTGACTAGACTTTTGGAAACCCTTAATTGCTATTTCCAAATAAAGCAAAGTTTGATCAATTTTCTCCCGAGTGGAACAATCAACGTTGAGTACTCAATAAGGGTAGACCACCAGGACTAGTCTTTGAAGGGTTAGGGTAAGTCTCTCAGTAGGTGGCCACCTCTGAGGGGTGAGTCCTTCTTGGATGGGATGCCAGTCCGGTAGGTCATACCGGTCCGAGCTAGCAAGTTTTAGTCATGTGGACTGTGTGTTCCAGAGTGGACAACCGGTAAGTTTGGGTGTAGAGATGGAGGAGTATCTCACCCGGTAGGCCGTACACCTACCTTTTGTCAGCATTGCACAAAGTGTGGCATTCTGACTGTTATTGGTCATGGGGCCCAATGTGTGGTAACCCATGGCTACCCATTTGAGTGGTTGTATTTATTGTGCACATGTATGACTTGAAAAGTGAAACACCACTCTTTATTTTCAACACTTATTTATTGCTTGCCAGCACTTTTCCCTATGAAACTTTTACAACTTGCATACATGAATTATTTTACCTGAAACACTTAAAGCACACACGGGCTTACTGAGATTTTTATCTCACCACCTTTTATGCTATATTTTCAGGAAGATCCTACTGTGGAGATCATTAGCTAGAATGTTGCCTTGCTTGAAGACTCTTGTTATTTACTTTAAGTATTGTTTGAGAGATTGTTGCAAACAATTTATTTTGGATTTGTGCCAGTATTTATCTTTTGGGTTATAATAAATTTAATATTAAAGTCTTTTGTTTTATTCTATTTTCATGTAACCTAGTTATAAAGACCCCTTGTCCTTTGGACGGGGCGACATCCCCGGCCCTGATGGGCCTAGATAGTGGGGTGTTACATGGTTACCTTTGGTATAGAAGATTAGGTCATATATATTTTGATTTGCTAAATAAATTGTCCACAAAAGAACTTGTTAGGGGACTGCCAAAATTGAAATTTGATAAACACAAAATCTGTGATGCATGTCAGTTTGGGAAACAAATCAAAACCTCTTTTAAACCAAAGAAAATGATTTCTACCTCAAAACCACTCAAATTAATTCACATGGATTTGTTTGGACCTATGAGGACTGCTAGTCTTGGAGGTAAGAAATATGCATATGTACTTGTTGATGATTTTTCTAGATTTACTTAGACTTTATTTCTTGGACAAAAGGATGAAGCCTTTTCTGAATTTTCTAAACTGATAAAGCACGTCTAAAACTTAATTGGATACAAACTGATTTCAATTAGAAGTGATAATGGGAAAGAATTTTGCAATAGTGAATTTACTCACTTCTGTGATAAAAATGGAGTTTATCACAATTTCTTAGTAGCAAAAATCCCTCGACAAAATGGTGTTGTTGAAAGGAAAAATCATACTTTACAAGAAATGGCTAGATCAATGCTTTGTGAAAATATCCTTCCAAAATATTTTTGGGCAGAAGCTGTTAATATAGCTTGCTATATTATAAACCGAGTTATGCTAAGGCCATTTTTGAGAAAAACTCTGTTTGAACTTATGTTTGACAAAAGTCCATCTATCTCTTATTTTAAAGTATTTAGATGTAAATGTTTTATCCTAAACACACGAGATAATCTTGGAAAATTTGACAGCAAGTCCGATGAGGTAATATTTCATGGTTACTCTTCAAACAAACAGGCATATAGAGTATATAACAAAAGAACTCTTTGTGTGGAAGAATCTGTGCATGTTGTGTTTGATGAATCTAATATTTATACTTCAAAAAGAGATGACGATGATGCAGGGTGTTCAAAAGAAGTCAAGTTAGATAAAGTCAAAGCTCCACCGTTAGACACTTATGCAAAAGAAGACGAAATTGAAGAGCTGCAAATTGAACAAGAAAAAGAGAAAACTAAAGATTCTACCAATCACCAATTGCAAAAAGACTGGAAATACAAAACAGGTCATCCCAAAGAACAAATTATTGGAGATCCGAACCATGGAGTTAAAACTAGACGGTATTTCATTGACAACTTTGCTCTTCTTTCAAATATTAAACCTAGCTGCATTAATATCGCATTGCATGATGAATTTTGGATTATTGCTATGTAAGAAGAGTTAAATCAATTCGAAAGAAATCAAGTTTGGAAACTTGTTCCTAGACCACATGATCGTCTTGTCATTGGTACAGAATGAGTGTTTAGAAATAAAGTTGATGAAAATGGGGTTGTGATTTAAAATAAAGCTAGATTAGTCGCCCAAGGATTTAATCAAGAAGAAGGTATTGATTATGATGACACATTTGCACCTGTTGCTATACTAGAATCCATACGAATGTTGCTTGCTTTTGCATCTTTTAAAAATTTCATGCTCTATCAAATGGATGTCAAAAGTACCTTTCTAAACGGCTTTATTGAGGAGAAAGTATATGTTGAACAACATCCTAGTTTTACTCGCGAGCACTTTCCAAATCATGTTTTCAAACTGTCTAAAGCTCTTTATGGATTAAAGCAAGCTCTAAAAGTTTGGTATGAAAGACTTAGTGGATTCTTGATCTCAAAAGGATTTTCTAGAGGTTTGATTGATAATACCTTATTCATCAAATCTGATAATTCTAGTCATTTACTGATTGTTTAAATCTGCATTGATGATATCATTTTTGGTGCTACTCACGACTCTTTGTGCAAGAAGTTTCCTAAGACTATGCAACAAGAATTTGAAATGAGTATGATGGGAGAACTAAACTTCTTCCTCGGATTGCAAATTAAGCAAACTAAAGATAGGATCTTCATAAATCTAGCTATGTATGCCAAAGAGTTACTCAAAAAGTTTTGAATGAATGAAGTAAAAGAAATTAGCACACTTATGAGTACCCGCAAAAAACTTGATCAGGATGAAAAGGGTAAGAAAGTAGATGAACATAAGTATAGAGGTATAGGTGAGAGTCTACTCTATCTTACTACTAGCCAACCAGACATCATGTTTTCCGTATGTTTTTGTGCTCGCTTTCAATCTTATCCAAAAGAATCATATCTATGTGCACTAAAATGCATACTCTGATATTTAATTGGTACATATGATTATAAATTATGGTATCCTCATACTAACACAATTGATCTTATAGGATACATGATGTAGATTATGCAGGCTGTAAAGTATCAAGAAAAAGTACTAGTGGCCATTGTCAATTTCTTGGACATTCTTTTGTGTCATGGAATATATTGCAGTCGGGAGTTGTTGTGCTCAAATTTTGTGGATGAAGAATACGTTGCAAGATTTTAATCTTAATTTTAATTGCATACCTATATTATGTGATAATACAAGTGCTATCAATTTGACAAAAAATCATGTTCAGCATTCTCAGATGAAGCACATAAAAGTTAAACATCACTTCATCCGAGATCATGTGCTCAAAAGGGATGTGTGTGTTGAATATATTTCAATGGATGAACAACTTATAGATATATTCACTAAACCTCTAGCTGAGGATAGATTCAACAATCTGAGAAGAGGTTTGGGAGTTACAAGAATTTGATAACTAACCATGTGGCAAAAGTCTTCTTTATGCAGGATTTGTGAAGAAAAATGTTTCAAAAACAATGTCCTGCATCCAAAATGCGCCGTCATCTGATTTGGACGCAGTATTTGAATCCAAATCCCTCTTCCAAAATGCATTTCCAGAAAACACTCTTTTGGATGATAGTTTTGGATTGGGTCAAGTTCCCAAACTCATCTTTAATATTTTTTTTATTCTAAATTTTGAATTTCAAAAAATTGGTTTGCGGGTCTTTCTAAACTTCTCTAAAAAATTTATATTTTCAAAGTACTTTTTTCACATTACTCAAAGACATTCAAAGCAATCTAAGTTTTTCTCTCAAAACCCTTGTAACTGTCTCTTCCAAATCATCTGTGCTTTTCCTCTTCCAAAATCGATAGTCTAGAAAAAGCTGAAATCTTTCTGATGGTAAAGACAAAATCTTCGGTTCCAAAACCAAAGAAGGGGTAAAAATCCTCTCTAAAGATGAAGAAAAAGGTTTCATGTTTGAGCAAAGCAAAAGAGAAAGAAATTTCTCCTCAACCGGACTTCTCCGCATCTCACTATGATTCTTCTGAGTCATCTTCAGAACAAGTGTGTTCTGAAAATTAGGTACTGCGTTTCCTTGATTCTAAATGCGAGACTGAGTACAATGATTGGGTGTCGAGAAACTAAACTGTTATCTATGATTTTCGTGTAAACCATTCTGCTTTTCTTAATCTAACAAATATTCTGAACATGTTTGATCACATTGGATGGGGAAGTTTACTATTTGTTGATGAGAAAATATACATTCCTCTAGTCTGGGAATTTTATGCTAACTTAAGGAAAAGGAAACTGGAAGAAACTAAGGGTGGTTTTATGATTCGCTAGTATGTATCGAGAGTGAAAGGCAAAGACATAGAATTTGATCATAGACTGTTTAATAGGTTTTGCGATGTAAGAGATGCTGGATTTCAATACTTTGAGCTAAACAAATTTCTTGAGGGAAATGACATTTTTTATTTGAAAAATTTTGAGAAATTATTCACTAGTAGGAAAAAAATTCAGAAATTCTGGAAATAGAAGCTCAACATGGTTGAATGGTATTGGTAGAATTCTGCATCACATGGTGTCGACCATGATAGTACCTAGCTATGGGCATAAGACTTCAATAAGTATTCTACAGATGGTGATTATGTTGGCTCTAGTTGAAGGTAGGCAGATTAACTTTGGATTTCTGGGAACAAAATTGATGTTGCAGACAAAGAAACATATCAAGTAAAGCTCTGCCATTTGGAAATTTGCTAACCAAAGTTTTTAGATTTTTTGAAATTAATTTAAATTCTGCTCCCTGTGATCCATTCAAAACAAATGTTTACAGTTTTGATTCCTTTGAAAAGATGGGCTATGTAAGGGAAAATAATACATGAAAATTACTGAGAGAGACTGCAGGAAAAGAACGGGCAAAGTTGATAAAGATTAAGGATGAAGGGAAGTCTGTTCCTAGTACAGGAACAAAAAGGCAAATTGATGACGTTCTTCAGGCAGAATCTTCTACCAAAGGAAAAGATCAGGATGCAGGCATGTCTGAGAGTATACTGGGTGCAATTAGTTCATTAGCTGAGAAATTGGACATTCTCAACTCTGAAATTCAAAGTCTTGGCAATAGAATCTCTGCTGTTGAAAAATCTGCTAATCCTACTGCTCCAGTATCTTCCTCTCTGGTATCTACTCATGAAAGGGATGGACCTATCTTAGAGGAAGAATCTGATCTACCGGCTACAGAAAAGGATCCTACTTCTAAACCATTTCAACAACCCTCTCCCATGAAGGAAGCATTGGTTCCTAGTATTTCTCCTAAGCTAAAATCTTCTGGAAAACGTCATAAGCATGTGGTTGTGAAGAGAAAATCAAACAGAATTACCGGTCAATACTCTAAGAAGAGTGCTGGGTCAAAAGCTGAAACGATTAATATCTCTTAGGCAGCACTGTTGGGCAATATGATTTTCTGATGATCTCAAAACAATTTACTTTCTGCATACTTTTTTTGTCTTTTACATTATGCTTTGGGATAATTGATGTTGGATATTTGTTTATTTTCAGTCTCTTTCTTATATTATGCATATTCCTATCTGCTTCTGTTCTACTCTCTTTCTGATATTCTTATTTTTTTTTTTATTGATTACAAAGGGGGAAAGAAAAAGATGAAATGATATGAGATGAACTGGTACTGATATGATATGATGTTAACTGTTGTGGGGGAGAAAAAGACTGTTGTGAGGGAAAAAAATGATGAACTGTTCTGATGAACCGTTATAAAAACTGATGATGAACTGTTTTGGGGAATTGTTATGAGAAATTGATATATAAACTGTTTTGAACTGTTATGAGAAACTGATATGATGAACTGTTTTGAGGGAGAAAAAGATGAACTGATATGATGAATCTGTTATGAGAAACTGTTTTAAATTGTTATGATGGGCATGATCTGATGGCATATGACTGATGATTGAACTGTTTTTTATATGAATTGCATGAACTAATATGATTTAATTTATTGCATATGTTCACTGAAAATCTTCTGCCTGGATAGTTAGATTTATGACATTCTATTTATGATTACTCAATTCAAAAAGCATTTTATGTATGTTAAAGGTATTTTTGTGACTAGATTCTGTGATAAAGGCAAAATTTTAATCTTTAAAACATTTCTTGAAAAATTAGAAAATCCATTATCTTGATATTTTCTGATCCAAACAAATATTCTTGTTAGAAGTCATATTGAACTGAAAATATACCTTTTGGATAAACTGAAAAAAAAAAAAAATACCCTTTGGACATCCAAAATCTGTATCCAAAATGGACTTCTGAAAAGACTTGTTTTATACTTACTTCCAAACTGGTTTGGACGCACATTTTGGACGTACAAATTGTGATTTCTGCCTTTCCCTCTTATGTTTAAAATGTTCATATAAGCATATATTTAGGGGGAGTATCTTATCATATAACTTGTCTACTATCTTTATCAAATCATTTTGAATATTTATATAAGAGATATGAAAGACATTAGGCTCATTAAGATATGTTTACAAGCTAATGTTCATAAGCTTTCTTTGAGATCTACACTGTTAGATTGCATTTATTTACACCTCCTTCATTCAACATGTTCACTTTTTACATAACATTTGTTCTGTGTTTGTCATCACTCAAAAAGGAGGAGATTGTTAGCCTTAAGGGCTTTCTTCTATGTTTTGACTAATGACAAACATTGATATAGACTAACTTGTTAATCTATTGTGATGGGACATGTTTGACCTATTCTTCTAAGGCATTCATATAAGATTATTTAGCAACTCTTTCGTGATCGAATTCAAGTAAGAAAGATCAAAAGAGAAGAATGAAGTATATGGAGTTGCATATCAAGAAGTCCTTATAAGAAGAACGTTAGACTAGGAAGTGTTATTAAGGTATATCTATTAATTCCTATGTCTCTTTATCTCTTGATTCATTTGACTTTACCTTGAAACACCAAAGGAGAAGATTTCAAAGTTTTTGAAAATCTCAGAATTTTGGATTAAATAGTTTGAATCCAAAAGATTTATCCAAAATCCTGTTAACTGTATTGAAATATTTCTGTCTGAAAAATTACCATTTTGGACTTACCTTTTGGATGTATCGTCATCCAAAACCCGAGTCCAAAACACGGATGAGTTTAAACAGAAAATTATAGCTATTTCTTTATGACCGTTGGCACTTCACTTTTTGGCTCTATAAATAGCCTCTAAAGTAAGTTTAGAGATAAGATTTTTGAAACATTCTTCTTAGAAACATTATTGCTCAATATTTTCAAAAATCTCATTTTATCAAAGTTTCAAAGTGAATTCATTTTGTATCAAAGGTAAAAGTATTTGTGCTTTGTATCTGAGTGAACATCTGCTCAAATAAACGAGCTCTTTACTGTTCTATTGATATTCAAATATCTATTGTAGTGCAAGGTTGTTGTGTAAAACCTGTTAGGGTGAGCTTTGTATTGGTTAATGTTTGAGGTTGTGGAGTAATACCCATTGGGGTGAACCTTGTTTGGTTAATGTATCAAGATTATGGTGTAAAACCTAGTTGGGGTGATTCTTGATGTGATTGCTTGATTGAGAGGTTTTGAAAAACCTAGTGTGGTGATCCTCTCTTGTATATGGTACTGGTTGATTTCATTAAGTGGAGTAAATGAAATCTGGTTGAAAATCCTTAAGTGTGAGCTTAAGGTAGTGGACGTAGATCTTGGTAGATCGAACCACTATAAATTCCTTGTCTCACTTCTTTTCATTATTCATTTACTGCTTTGAGTTTCTTTCTTTGCCTGAATCTAGATTTATATCTACGAGTTCTTGGATAACTTTCTATGTTACCATAAAGTCCGTCCAAGCAACTTGGTGATCATCATTAGTTTGCATTTTAGCCAAGTCAAAAAATCTTTTTTGCTTGCCAAAAACCTAATTCACCCCCCCCTCTCTAAGGTTTTTCAATATATAAAGTTAATAGTATCATAATTAAATAATGTTTGTACTAGTAAACAATGATAATAAGATAGTTTGAATAACAATATTCCTAATAATAAATAAATAATCATATAGCATAAAGTAGTATAACACATCTATATATCTATTCAAAATGTTGCATAACAAAAAATAAATCATTCCCTAAATAATCAGATGATCATAAAGTCACATCTAATCAAGCTATTAATGTAATTGTAAATCATATACTAAAAAGGTTAAATCAAACTATCTTTAATAACAAAGCATAACATCTCTCCACCACAAATTCATAAACCAAACACATCTCTAAACATATTCCCTCCTCCAACCAACATCAAATCAAAACCCCAAGGATTATCCCACAAAACATCCATATACAACTTGAGTTCAAAAACATAAACGAGAATTACTTATTTGAAGAGTAATTTTCTTTGAAGTTGATAAAGAGGAATTGTTATTCAAATATTACTTCAAGTGCTAATCTTCAATCCTCCTTGACCAAATTCCAACCGAAGCCAAAAGAAAAAATAGATGAAGATTCCATTAGTTTTTTACGAACGAAAAGAGGAAGGAGAAGAAAAAGAAGAAATGAAATAGAGAGAAATGAAGAGAAGAGAGAAAATGGAAATAGAAGATAAATTAGATTACCTAGTAAAACTTCCCAAAATTGTGATGAAAAAGCTTTGATTTCATCTTTGAATGCAAAAGTTCTGGGCTGATTCGATATTATAAGATATAATATATAAAAGAGTAGAGAGTGTTCAGGTGATTTAAAGGTTTTAAAGTGAATTAGTGTGCTTAGAAGCGATTCGAATGTAGAAGAGAGATAGGGTGTGTTTTTGGTGTTCATAAGAGAACAATGAAGCAATTGAAGGAAGTGAGAGTGTTTCTTTATTGGGGTTGGTCAACTACTTATGGTAGACTAGGTGTTTTAGTTAGCTTGGTGATAAAAGGCTTCTAGGAGAAAAAATAGGGTTTCAAATTTCAAAATTAAAAAGAAGTTGACAAAATGATAGAGAATATGGTGAAGGTGTGCCGCAATGGTGATCGAAAGGTTGTGGAATGAAGAAGATACATGAAGAAAATAAATAGTAGAAAAGGTGGTGGTGGTCGGTTATAAGGAAAAATAAGGAGAATAAATGATGGAGAACTTCAAGGAGTTGGCTTAGTTTTGAACTTTAATTTCAAGAACCTAAAATGGAGGGATAAAAGCAGAAGTTTAAAGGAGTCTAAGGTCCAATGGTGATGTTTTTGGCTGCCAAGAAGGAAGAAGAAGAATGGAGGGCTTTAGTGCTTCTGCTGACCGAAAACTAGAAGAAAATGAAGGCTGGAATTTTAGTTGTTTAGTACGGAATCTAAGCCGATTTAGTTGAGTGTTTGGGGGAGAATTCTAAGGCTTTTGAATTATAAATTCAAACTAGATTGAATCGAGTAAAGTTAGGAGGGTTCTAAGGTATAGCAATAGTGCTTTCGGCTGCCATAGTGAAAAGAAGAGAATGGCAGCTTGTATGCTTTAAGAAGGCTAAAAATATGAAGAAGAAAAATGTTGAAAAAATTCTGATCATTAAGCCACAAGAATGTTGAGAAAATTCTGGTTATATATTGGTAGAAGTATGGAGAATTACTAGGGAATAGTTAGGGTTTTGAATTTCAATTCAAACCATTTTGAATGGAGTGTTTGCAGCTAGGTTCTAGGAGAGTTTTGAGGTACTACAATGGAGTTTTATTCAACTACAATGGTAGAGAAGAAGAGAAGAGCTAAAGACAATTCTTAGAGTCTAGTGTTCAATGAATTCAAAGGCTAGTAAGGAAGAACAAATACATGGGTTGGAGCTAAACAAAACTCTTTTATCTTGATGGTAATAACCATAGGAAAAAAGCCTGTTTTAATGCTTGTTTTTACTATTTATGCACCTCGGTTTTAAGGGTTAAAACACACTAAGATATATGAAGAATAAATTTCTTCTTTGTTTTGTAAGAGAAAGAAACTGTTCTGCCTCAAGAAGAGATAGCTGTAATAATTTCTTTGTCACAAGTAGAATATTGTTGCCAAGCTTTAAGAAGATTGCTGGAACCATTTTTCAGTCACAAAAGAAAGTGTGATAGAAAATTATAAGATCAATGTAAATAATTTCCAGCTTTTTGCTAAACTAAGAACAAACAATATGAAGTTTCTGTAGGAGAAAAATAGGTAATCTCAATTTTGAAAAACCAAGAATATCTTAAACCTATAATTTTAGAAATTCCTTGAAATTGCACTGTAACATCCCTCCCGTTTTGTATGTAAATGGATACTACTTTTATTGAAGTAGTATATGTATGAATATGCAGAACAATAAATGCTCAGTTTAATTAGGTGAATATTTCAGGTCAATAAACATTTTAAGGGCCAACGAAAGAATTTTTGATCATGAATTAAGAAAAACTGGGAAACAATTTGGGAATTTTGAGATACACCATTGCATACAATTTAATGCGCAAATCGTATTGGTAAAATAAACGTTTTTCCCGACTAGACCTAATTATTTGTGTTTCTAAAATATAAAGTTTTCCTGAAGAATTAAAGTTATTTTAGTTAAAGGAGACAAGTGTCACATTTCCATTGTTTGAGAAAAGCTAGGTGTCATTTGTTTGTTGGTGAATAAGCTATATGTTAGAATGTCATTAGTTGCAAGAATGCTTACTCAACATTCCATAAACTTCTAAGGGACACCTAAGCATGCCACCTAAGGTATACTTGGACAAATAACATTCTACCATGTTGTTGAGCAATTAATGCACAAAATGATTAGGAAGGAAATATCTTCTGTAATTAAAGGATGAAGAATAGTGGTTGGGTGATTTTGAGCCAGAAATTAGCAAGAAAAGGGAGGGAAAAGAAGAGAAATTAGGAGAAAAATAGAGAAAAAGAGAGAGAAGGATTTTCTGTGAGAAAAGAAAGGAAAAAGAAGAAGAATTATAGCTATATTGATTTTATTCACCAAATTGTTTGATTGGTTATATGTTAAGCTAGGTGGAATGTTAAGATTAGTTGCAAGAGTAATGTGTGGCAACACTTGATTAGTTGCAAGACCAGTCATGCAAGAGTTCTAGGGAATTGTACCAAATTCTCAAATGCCACCTAACTAGTTACTTGGACAAATCATAAGCCTCCAAGTGAAATAAAACCATTTAAAGCTTATTTGACTTGAAGACCAAAGTTGCTATAAATAGCAAGGGAGAACCGGTTGGGAGAGGCCTTTAGGCAATCGAAAATCAGCCACCAAACAAGGAGAACTAAGGAAGAGAAAAGAAAAAGAAAATAGAGAGAGGAAATCCAAGAGAAAGAGAAAAAAGGAGAGAAAGGAAAGCTTGGTCATTTTCTTGTAAATAGATCAACATACACAAGGTAAAAAGTTATATTCCTTGAAGTAGAGTTGTTATATAGCTCATGAAGATTATTTTGTGTAATTATTTCAAGATATTATGCATGACTTATGGAATTTATTTGATAAACACTACAAAAAAAGTGGCTTTTGGCAACGCTTTTATTTGCAACATAGCAAAATTTGTGGTGAAACCTTGGTTTTTTCCACAATTTTCAATTCCGTGGTATATAAATATTTTTTGCAGCACTTTATTTTGTCACGACTATCTTTCTGTAAGTAGAAGTATTTTTTTACCACAGATTTAAAAACTGCATGGATAAAAATAATTTTTTGCCATAGAGATTTGAAATTGTGGATAAAGAAATTTTATTATCCACAATTTTATTAAACTGTGGAAAAAGCATTTTTCTTATTTTATCAAATATTAAAAAATGTCAACATAAAATGGAAGCTTTCATTAGATACCATAGTTGAGGTAATTATTTATTAAATCTTGATATTACTATTTCATTAATTTTTATATAGTTTTTTTGGACCAACTACCCAGTTTTTTTTTGGGGATATTTTTCTAAATATTATGCTCAATTATGTGCCAAAATATATCTATTACCTTCAAATTTTGTCATAGCACTTTTCTTAGTAATTTTAACAAATATAATGGTTGAATCATTAATTTAATATGCTTATCTTTGTAAATGTGTTAAGTTTTGGATATTTTTCTAGATATAATGCTAGATAATGTGCCAAAATATATCTGTTTATCTTCAAAATTTTGTCATAACACTTTTCTCAGTAATTTTAATAAATCTAACCATTGGATCGTTAATTCGATACGCCTATCTTTGTAAATACATTAGGTTTTGGATTTTTTCTAGATATTATGCTAGATAAAGGGCCAAAATAAACCAGATTACCTTCAAATCTTGTCAAAACACTTTTCTTAGCAATTTTCATAAATATAATGGTTGGATCGTTAATTTGATACGACTATCTTTGTAAATGCATTAGGTTTTGGATATTTTTTAGATATTATGCTAGATTATGTACCGAAATATATTCGATTACCTTAAAATTTTGTCATAACACTTTTCTTAGCAATTTTAACAAATCTAACAGTTAGATCCTTAATTTGATACTCCTACCATTGTAAATGCATTAGGTTTTGCATATATTTTTTTTTATATATATTATGACAGATTATGTACTATAATATATACCTGATTATCTTTAAATTTTGTCATAACGCTTTTCTTAGTAATTTTAACAAATCTAGTGGTTGAATCATTAATTTGATATGTCTATCTTTATAAGTGCGTTAGGTTTTGGATATTTTTCTAGATATTTTGCTCAATTATGTGCCAAAATATATCCAATTATCTTCAAATTTTATCATAATATTTTTCCTAGTAATTTTAACAAATCTAGTGATTGAATCGTTAATTTAATATGCCTATATTTATAAATACGTTAGGTTTTGGATATTTGTTTAGATATTATGCTAGATTAGTGTAAAAATATATCCGATTACTTTTAAATTTTATCATAACCCTTTTCCTAGCAATTTTAAGTAGTTTAACAATTAGATTGTTAATTTGATATGCCTATCTTTGTAAATGCATTAGGTTTTGAATATTTTTCTAAATATTATACTAGATTATATGACAAAATATATCCAATTACCTTCAAGTTTTGTCACAATATTTTTCTTAGTAATTCTAACAAATTTAACGGTTGAATCATTAATTTGATATGCTTATGTTTGTAAATACGTTAAGTTTTGGATAATATTCTAAATATTTTGCTAGATTATATGCTAAAATATATCCGATTATCTTAAAATCTTGTCATAACACTTTTTTTTTTTAGAAATTTTAACAAATCTAACGGTTAGATCATTAAATTGATACGCCTATCTTGGTAAACACATTTGGTTTTGGAAATTATTTTAGATAGTATGCTATATTATGTATCAAAATATGTCTGATTACCTTCAAATTTTATCATAACACTTTTCTTAATAATTTTAAGATATTTAATGGTTGGATAATTAATTTGATATGTCTATCTTTGTAAATGCGTTAGGTTTTGGATAGTTTTTTAAATATTATGCCAGATTATGTGCCAAAATATATCCGATTACCTTCAAATTTTGTCATAACATTTTTCGTATTTATTTTAACAAATCTAATGACTGGATCATTAATTTGATACGTCTATCTTGTAAATGCGTTAGGTTTTAGATATTTTCTAGATATTAATCTAAATTATGTGCCAAAATATATCCGATTACCTTCAAATGTTGTCATAACATTTTTCTTGGTAATTTTAACAAATCTAACGATTGGATTGTTAATTTGATACACGTATCCTTGTTAAAGTTGACATATCTCTAAACTCTACTTTTTAAAAAATAAATAAAATATAAAAAGAGGTATCATTTTGAATTTAAAAAATTGAAAGAGGTACATCCTCCATTCGACTTATAAAAAGAATGACTGATCATAGTCCGTTGGTAGTTTCCATCTAATTACCAACTTACCAACTAAATTTAAAATAAAAAGAATTTTAAAGTTTTCTAACTATTTACCAATCATGTATATTCAGTTGGTATCTATGCAATTGGTAAAATAGTTAGTATATTGGCAGGATGACATTTTCCAACTACTTATCAACTAAATGACATAAGTTACTAATATTTTCGGTTGGTACTTGGTTCATAATAGAACAATCAAAATTTGTAAGTAAAATTTGTTTGCATATGTAGTCATTTTTAGAAAAATTTGTAGTACCAAATTGTATTCATAGAAATACTATATTTCTAATGTTCTAATTTCTAATTTTAATAAATTTTGATGCAATTTTGAATAAATAAATGTTAATAAATATAATTTTTTAAAGTTCAAATTATGTGTTATACAAATGATAATATAAATAGGTTGAAGTACATATTTATACTATATGATATTATTTTTTTAGTTTCTAAATTAGTAATGTACTGTTTATAAAAGATCATATAATTATTTGTTACTAATATATATATATATATATATAATATGGTAAGAATACATAATTTTATCACTTTTGATTATTTATTTTTTAGAGATTGAAAAGTTTATGTTTTTTCTACAATGTTTATTCTATTAAAATATTACTCATAACCCTTGGCTAACTTTCCTTCACTTTTTCTCACAAAAAAGTTTCCCTTCGACTATTGTGCATAACGGCAGGAGACAAATTTTGGTAAAGCCCTATTGTGGGCTTAAGCCCCTGCTTATTTGAATCTTACAAGCATAGGAGTGGGTGCCTTTTTCACATCCTCTTCCTAACGGTGTTCAGCCAATGGTCCTAAACAGCAACCACAAAGCGTGGAAAAAAAATTAGGTATATTGATTTTATTTCATGATTTGAAATAGCAAAACTAGAATATGATGATTTTGTTTTGTGATTCAAATTTTTATATATGTTAGGTCGATCAGTTCCATAAATCAGTCTAGCCGGGCAGACAAACCGTGATGGCAGCATACACTAAAGCAAATCTTAAAGCTCGGATTGTGTTCTCAGGCATTGAAGCTCTTCTGTGCACGGGGTTCAACGACGAGCCCTTCCACCTCTTTAGCAGGGATGACTGAGTTGAATTTTCTGATAGGTTTTATTTTTGTGCATGAACTAGAATTTAATCTTACCAGCTAAAAATCAAATCTTTGTCACTTATTCATTGTTCTAAAGGTCGTAGCTTGTTTCTTGGGCTTCCACCTTATACAGATATGGAGTACTTCTTCGCTCCCAGTCGTTTTGACATCTTGGAAATTTACTACCAATATTGTGGTACTTTGCCACTACTTATTCTAATTTTGAGTATTAGTGTCGGATTTTGCTATTTATTCATCACTTTTTTATGCCAAAATTAGATTTGAGCTTTAACTTTTACATGTATATATGTCATATTATGATAGTTGTGGGCAAAATTTATTGCTAAGTCTAGGTATTTTTTTTTATTATTATTCAAGATGGGAATAGGCTGATAAGTTCTAGTATGGAGTTTCTTTTGGTGAAGGTTTACTTGGAGAGAGATAGAGTAAAAGGCTTTGAAGGCTGATCTTGGTGATAATCAGAACATGGGTTTTCCTTGGGAATTCAAATTGACCACTTGGAGTCCTTGGAAGAATGTATCCAAGAAAGTTACATTTGGTTCACCTACATGTAGATGTTTTAAGAACTTTAGTCTTTTTACTTAGGTAGATATATTTCCATTTAACCAAACACTTGCAAAACTTTTGCTTAGAAACATTTACTTGGTTTCCTATGTCTTGCTTACTAAAATGGTAGAACATTAGTTAATAAAGTATTAGAAATTAGTGGTGTAAGCAGGGACAATGTAGGTTGTTTCATTATTGTTACTAGTTCTAGAATAAGTTGTGGCAGTAGTGGCATGCATAATACATAGTTGGAACGTCACTTTCAATGTATCTTCCAAACTGATTGGGAAGATTATATTTTCATGAAGGTGTTTTCCAGCATAAAATGTTTCAAATCTAGATCCTATATTTTAGGAAAAAATGATGTACTATTTTTCCTAATTTGCCAATTATGTTCTCTAGGTTAGAACATAATGTAGCCTTGATATCATTTCTTGTTCAATTTTTCTTCAAAACTAACTTCTGAGTGCTTAGTATACTTTTGAACATACTTTTGAGTGCTTAGTATACTTTTGAATATATTGTAGCCTTGAACATAATGCGGTTGTTCTAGCATAGTTCAATCTTCCCTTTGTATATATATATTTTTATTTTTAAATTGCCCTACAATCATTTTGTCATTTGTTTTGGTCGAGATATAATGTGCAATTTGCACGTTCATTATTCTTTTATGGGAATTTGAAATTTCAAATGGCCAAGTTTGAAAAAGCAAGCAATTGATGTTAAAGAACTGCTTTAGTATTAACTATATTGTCTCTGGTGTTCTTTTCTATTTCTGAAAGCACTAAGGAGTTAAAATAGAGACATATATGTCATAGATTCAGGTGTTCTTTTTTGTTTTAGATAGCAGCAATATCTAGGATGATCTTAGTCTAAAAATGCTGAAAATGCTATGTATGCTGTGTAAAATACTTTTAATATTTGGTGCAAAACTTTGTTGGTTTACATGGACTTGCTTTGAGCAATTAGTGTTCAAATGAGGTCCTAGGAAATGCTATTTCAATAATATGAGCAAAGACATCACCTTTGTTTGGCAAAATTTTGTTTGGAAGTACTTTGTTGTACTTGGTTGACATAAGCGTACCACTTTAGGAAGAACTCACAAATTAATTCTAGTATTTTGCTTTTGTCTAATTAGTCTTTTAGCTTCAAATAATGATGATGAGTGAATCACTTATTATAGCTTATGTATGGTGTTGTTATGGTGATGAGGAAATTGGGACTTCATTTATTAGATGTTTATATTTGGGATATTACCACTTGCATGATATAGTGATGCATATTCATTTTATCAGATATTATGACCCTCCTGTGTTTATTGTTTGCTGGCAGTTGCACTTGAGATTTACTCTTAGGACAAGAATTGTTGAGAATCTTATTTGGTTCACTTTTAAATGATCCTTGTCTGATGGTGCATGCAAATGCTTTTCTCATGAATGATTACTTAAGTCGTAAAGCATACTTCTCAAGATTGTTCACACTTGTTGGTAATAATTAGCATTGAAATCCATGTTGTTTGGAAGTTGAGTTTTTAGTTTTCTTTACATATTCTTTTTCTATTTTTCCATTTTTGTGAACTGTAGTTCTAATAATTAATCAAATGTGTTTTTTCTTGTATGATGTTTCTATAAGTGCTAAATTTATTTTTTTATTTTTTTATTTTCGTCTTTTCACTTATTTATAATGACAAAATATAGCCTTTAGGAAGTGATGTCCTTCAGCTTAATTTCTTTTCTGTACTTGAACTGAGGGACCTTTTTTCTCTCTGATAAACATTAGGACTGAACTGCAATAGTCATTTTATTATTATTATTTTTTTTTTTGTTGAAGAAGCCAATGTTGTCATTGTTTTCTCTGGTCGAACAGCAAAATACTTCTCTACTTTGTGAAAGAATTTAGGCCTTGGTGTTGATGGTTGGATACTTTAACTAGTGCTAAATCAATCTTCTTATATTAACATGTGAATGTCAATGCAGATTAGCTTTCTTCAAAGCTGCTCTTGTGCTTTATGATTTTGAATTTTATGTTAAAGTGGATGATTACATATATCTGAGATAAGTTTTGTTGTGACTTTAGAAGTTCAGATTTGTAGCTTTATTAAGAAGTAATCTTGTCCCTTTTTTTTTTTCTTCTTAATGACAGGATGAATGAAGATCAAGGTGGTTGAAGGTTCATTTAACTATGGCATTATTTTTTGTCCTCAATGAATTTTTATGACTTCTGATAGATGTCATGGTTAGAATTGTGGTTTTGTTTTGTACTATTTTGAACTAATATCAAGGATTAGATTCATGACACTTATCAGACTCCATTTAATTTTTTTGGTGTATATTAAGTTATTATTAATGGAAGATGGCATTTTGAATGTTCATTCAATGGATGATAGTTGATTATTAATATCAGAGGTTTTCATAGTTCTATATGTATAGTAGATGATAATCTTGTTAAATTAGAGGGAAAAAATTTGTTAAAATGCGGTTGTAAAAAAAAATTTGTCAATATCATCATATCAAATTCAATGTTCATTCACTACGAATGTAAAAAATATGGAAATTTGTCCAAAAATTGCGTACATTTTTTTTTTTTTTGAAGCTTTAAATAGTGACAAAAAGTATTAATTACAACAACAAGGAAATTGTAGCAAATGGGCATTACCAATGGTTATGTCAATTTAGAAAAGAACAGTGACAAAAAAGATTATTTCCAATGGAAATTTAACTGTAACAAATAATATTCCTCACAATTGTAAAATGTTGGAAAAATCATAACAAAAAATTGAAATCTTTGCCCACAGTTAATAACTATTGGGAAAAACTATGACAAAAGTCCATGAACAAATACCACACTTTATTTACAATGACTCCAACATTATTGTAAATCCGCGGCAAAAGGTATTCCCCACGGTTACACAACTGTGGCAGACTTTTTGCAATGGCCATAACACCCACGCCTCGAAAACCGTAGCATTTTCGTGGTAAAAATATATTTGCCACAGTTTTGGCCAATTTTGCCACACTTTCTCTGGCGTTACCAAAAGTCACTTTTTTTGTAGTGAAAATATGATGTTGTGGGCTATTTTTGTGGCGGATGAAATAGAAGGGTGTTTGCTGTGTTTGTATGAATTTTGAGAGTGATTTGAAGGTGTTTTAAAGTAAAGATCATGACAGTTTATGTGAAAGAAAGGAAGGAAGAAGGATAATGAAGTAATATTATGTGAATTGTTGAGAAAATTGTGATGTTGTGTGAAATATGCAAGCTGCCGGTTTTGGTATGATCTGGTTTGTAGAAATACAGCTTTATTCTTGATAGGATATTGTGTAAATAAATGATGTGTAAGAGAAATGAAATGAACTAGGTGATATCTATGTGCTACGAAAGAAGGGGAACAAAGATATAATAGGTTTACTGGAAAACTGGATGCATTTCAGAAAATATTGAGTTGGTTTTCATCGAGTAGTTCTGCAACGTCCCTAGACTTGAACAAAGCAAGTTTATAGCTTCATATCTAATGATTCAAGGAGTGTTTTGGCACAAGTTTCAGGTTAATCGGATTTATAGATTAAAGGTAATGATGAAAAGAGTAGAAGGTGCCAAATCAATAGCTGGATTTCACTATTGGAACTTTGTGTTCAAAACTGAACAAAATGAACAAGAGAATTGGTATTCCATGAATTTGAAAACTGTGAAGGAACGTCTTGAGGTTATTTTAAAACTGGTTTGACATCATTTAGACTTAAGGATTGAAAGCTATAAACAAAACATGATGATGTACCAAAGCTAGAGATTTGCAGAATTTCCTAAAGAACAATTAAAATAATGAGGTGATTTGATTTACATTTATGGGTAAATGAGAAAGTAATTGTGTGTATGAAGACCTTGTATTCTTGTGAAGAAAATGAAATAAGGAAACGAATTACAAGTGTACAAGGATTATATTTCATTTCAAGTATGAAATGAAATATGAAAGGAAGCGATACCCGTAGTTGAGCATATATTTAGCAATATGCGTGCATTGTCATCAAGGCATAGAATTTTAATTGTGTTATGAATGGTTATCATTGTAGGCCATTCATTGTAAACTTTGGTGATGACTTAGTGAGTATTTATTTTGCTAAGCGATAAGTAATTCGAGGAGAGTCCCTTGATTTTTAAATCCTGGTCCAGCTAGGTGTTTTCTGAATAATACTTGGATTGTGAAATACTTGATTCCACAAGTATTTCTGATTCCTATTGGGTGAGTTTGTGAAATACTTGGATTGTTGATTCCTATTGGCTGATGAAATATTTTTGGTATAATGAAATGCTTTCCGGATATGGAAATGAGTCATCCTGACATATGTGAAGCAAAGTTTTAGAAATTAACATTCCTCGGCTTTCAAATCTCTTGGAGTTACAAGGTGTTTTTTTTATACGAATAAATATTTTCGTGATATAGATTTGTGTTTTTCTAATATATTCAAGAAAATGCTTTTACTTGAGATTTGTGGGCATTGATTTCCATATTTTAACATAAATCCTTTTCTTGAAGATTTATGTATTACAAAGCTTTTGTACATTGGAAGCCATGTTTTACGCATTGCGCGAGTTTCCTAAATTTAGGAACCATATTCAAGTATGATTTTGAAGTTCAGCTTGCGTAGAATTATTTTCTTCAAAATGAATCCGATGGTTTAGAAAATGTTATACCTGGACTGAGGAATGTGGAAATGTTTTACGAGTTAATTGAACTTTGGTTTTCTAGACTCTGTTTTAATTATGAAATTTTTATGAAATGAAATACAAGTATTTCACTCGATCAAATGGGAAACCGGGATTATTAAGAATTTTGAATTTTTTCCTAACTCGTTAATCATCGGTTTCGTGCATATGATTGAAAAGACCTGTTATGTCTTGTTTCCTGACAAGTTTTTCCTATTGCATGATAAATCATGAACTCTTGACACGTTTTTCAAGTTACTTGTGCAAATCCTGCCATGTGCCACATTTCATGATATTTCACGCATGCCTTACATTTACAAGTTATGGAAAAGGTGTGAAAACCCTTTTCTATTTCTTGGACCTGAATACGTGTTGTGAAAGCATTGAGTACTCAACAGAGGCTATTCTCCTTGTACTAGCTTACGTTAGAGATAGATGGCCCTAAGTAACCTGATCAATTTTGGGATTCGTCTTACTCCAAACGGGGCGGCAGGACTTGGGGAGTAACAAACCGTCCTCTTGTGGGTCACTTGAACGTCCCTTCATGGGTCACTTGATCGTCCCCTTGTGGGTCACTTGATTGTCCTCTCGTGGGTCACCTAATCATCCCCTCATGGATCACCTGAATAACCGTCCCAAGTAGTAACTTGCACATAAAATCCCATATACTTGAATTTACATGATTTATACTTGAATTCCTGAATTCCTAAAAATTCATGAATTCCTAAAATGTAATACCTGTATTACTTGAATTCCTAATTTCCTGCATATGACTTTTCCTAAAATAACACCGGCTTTACTTGGATTCCTGAAAGCCTAAACATGATTTTTCTAGTAAGGGCACGTGGATGTTATTACCTGCATTTCTGGATAAACATAACTCCTGATACATTAGTATCCTTGTTTACAAGTCTTGTTGCTACTTGCTTTACTATTTAATACTCAATTTTACCAGTTGTTTCTTAGAAGAAAACACCAACATACACGGGACTCATTGAGTGTTTAGCACTCACACGGGTTTTGTCCTTGACAACTTTTAGAGACCAGTCTCTCTCAAAAGATTCCTAGATGTGCCAAGGAGTCAAGAGACAGTGTCAAGGATGACCATGAGGATATGGATACTACTTGTACATGGTTAGAAGACTTAGCCTTTTTGTGGCTCTATGTATCAGATTGTCCTTGTAGTTAAAGTGATGTTTTGAAAATTTTTTGTTGTATTATAAGTTGTTTCATTGTAAAGGCCCCTTGTCTGGGAAGATCAGATAGGGCGACATCCCATAATGTAAGGTCCACTACGATATGGTTATGAGGGGTGTTACGTGGACTCCCTAATTCCTTCCTATATTTCGACCAGGGCGGTTCTAAAAAGGCTGAAATTTTGAAAACAAATGTGGTTAAGAGTTTAGGACATGCAATATAAATATAGGAGAATTTAAGTTAAATGGAGGTTCAAATTTGAAATAGTTATGCCAATGAAACACAAATATAGGAAATTAAGATTTTAACTAAATCTTCTTAGGATATATAAGGAACTCAATTTCAAAACTCTCAAGAAACCTCTCCGAAATCCATGGGATGTAAAAAGAGCTTCAAATAGTGGTTAGCATGTACCAACTAGCCAATGAGATAGGAAAGAATTAAAATCTAAAATAATTTTGTAGTAAATGGAATTTGAAATCAAGTCACTAAGAAACAATCACCAATCTCTTACTACTATATGGCAATAACTCTTATGTTCTCTTTTCCAAATCAATTTGTCTTATCCCTTAGCTCTAAAGCTACCTAATTATTTCTCTTGGATCAAAAATAAAAACCTTCCTAATTCCAATTGATGTCCTATCTCTCTAATGCACAATGAAACACATATAAATAATTTAGAGAACATATAAATTTATCTAATAAATTATATACACTTATGACATCCTATGAAATGAAAATCATTCCCCTACTTTAAGGGTACTTTTAGGTAGGGTTTTGCTGATGTCGAGAATGTTTTCCTTAAACTCTCTATTCTAATCCAGTGCCTGTGTAGCATGGTATCAAGTGCCAATTTTATACCAAAGTGTCAAAATGTTTATTAAAACCTAAACAGGATTAATCCAAAATTTCAAAACTTAGCCTATATCACATCAAATATACATGTTTACCTAAGAATATCCTAGCTAAAATACCCTTATACTGAATTTTCATGCCATGAAAAAAGAATAGCAATATCATAAGATTCAAAGTATGCATATATATATATATATATATATATATATATATCTTTTTTTCCGATTTAATCAGAGAAATAGCCAAGGGGATGCCAAGAATTCAATAAATACTTTTGCAAGCCTAATCCTCTCACCCACACTTAAATTGGACAATATCCTTATTGGCCACAATTGAAACAATTAACACATCCAATATGGTAGTAAAAAGGGATAAGAGAGAAAAGAAAAAGTAATACTTCCTAAGTTTGTGAAGCGTAGTTCCATAAGGAATATAACATTGTTCAACGTGTTCCAAAAAGTTCTTTCCACAATCACAAAAGAATACAAATATTAGTAATAGTAGATCAAAATAAATCAAAAGAATAATATAAATGAAATAAACTAGAATGCACTAAATATCTATATAAAAAACTATAAACATATATACAAAAGATGTCTCAACAAAATAAAATGATATAAATAAAAGTAGAGGGTGTAAGTCCATTATTGAAGGAGTGAGGACTGCTCATGCTAGTATCTAGATAGTGGTTAGGTGAATCAGCTGCACCGTTATCATTGCCAAGAGTTGGAAGTGGTAGAGGACTATCTGGGGAGACAATTTGCCACATACGGTGCATAAAATCCTCTTGGAACTTAAGCTTATGCTCCAGGATCCCCACACGCTCATTCTGACATGTCTAGGGCTTTGGGATCTCCTCAAGCTACTTGTCCTACTCATTTAAATAGCATACAATCTCTGCGTACTGCTCTGTGAGAAAGCCACGCAACTTATTAAACCCTCAGGTCTAACCACTGTACATCTTTCGCAATCGGGTGACATCTATCCTCGAGGCAGTCTAGGTAGTCTCGATCCTCTCCATAGTAGCTCATAACTCTGTCTAAGAATCTCGTATAGCTATTGGTCTGCCCTTAGTTTGTCTAGGCTTAGGGGGTAACACTACAATAGACTGCCCCTCTGGTAGCTGTTGATGCTCTGGCTCTTGGGGCTCTTGCTATTGCTTTGGTGACTGTGGCTCTACTGGGTGATCGAACCCCTATTGCATTGAATCGGTGCCTGTGTAGCTCTATAACAGGCGCCTATTATGTTTAGAATGTTTTTCTTAAACTTTTTGTTTTGAACCAGCACTTGTCTTGAATGGTATCAAGCGCCATTTTCATACTTTTTTTGTTCTGCTTTTACCTTATTCCTCCAATTAACCTCTACTTATATATTCTATACACAACAAGGCAAAACAAGGGGAGTACGTAGTCATTTAATCACAAATTTGGCATTAGTAAGTAATACACACATCCTTTAAAAGCTTCAGATATTCTCAGTTTGAATATTTATCCAAATGGTATATGTTAACAGATATGTGCATTTTCATAAATTAGATGGCAAGGAGATTGTCGAAGCTGTAGATGAGGCAAACAAATTGGTGAAATTCAAGATGAAAGAAGGAGGTCTCATGGAGCTATACAAGGCCTTCTACTTAACTATTCATGTTGCACCCATAGGTCAAAAAAACCTTGCCACCTGGACATAAAGTACTAGGAGCAAAATTAGAGTGATTCAGACCCTCACATTTTAATAGAGTTTTGTCTCCATTGACTAAAGATATTGAGACTCACCATCTCAAGTGATATGGCAATAAAGATAAAAGCAGCTTTTCAGCTTTTCAGCGGTGTGCTAAAGTTTATTGTGAATAAAAAAAACATACGGAAGAATTCCATTGTAATTCATATGTTGAAAGCATATGCATGTTAAACAAAATAACATTTCAATCAATTACCACGTACAAATTATCTTCTAATCATTCCATGTAACACCCCACAACTCTATAACCTACCAAGGGCTAGGGATATTGTCCTATCTAAGCGACAAGGGATCTTTATAATACGAAGAATGGAATAAGCAAAACACCTAAATAAATACATACTAAACTCCAACATAAATCTCAAATACATTAGAATGCTTCATAACATAAACATTCTGGAACATCTGATAGATAAAATAAATACAAGTCTTCGAACACAAGAAGTTTAAAACAAAGCAGGAAATAAGCATTCTTCTATAACTATGATAGACCTTATTCATTCTAAAGACATGATAAGAAACAGTGTGAGATGAATATCTCACTAAGTTCTATAGTGTTAATAGGTAACTTTTCATAAATTCCTTTCATGATGCATGAGTAATAAGAATTGCATAAATATCAATTTATGCCTTCAAAATCTTCTCAACAAAATATTTGGGGAGAATATATCAAATACTCTTCAAAATAGAGTAAACTATCATATTTTGGGATAAGTACACATTTCTAATCATAATCATCATAAATAAATTTGGGAACAATATAATTCTATTGTTAAGCTTCTTATCAAAAACATTTTCAAAATTTTTAAAATGTCGCAATAGTATGGTTCACTCATCATACAATATCACATGTGTGATTCGCCCATCATAGTTACAAAAGGTGACTTCGTTAGACACTAGCAGGTGATCAACCTACCGAGAGGATTCATCGACTTCTTCTCTTATCTATGCCTCTAGCTTGGATGTCCCATGTTCATCACTAGGGTTTTTTTTTTTTTATCCTCATGCTAGCTTAGGATAGCTTTACCACAAGATGGCTACCAAATAGAAAAGTGTCAACTCTTCGAAGATGGCCACCAACCAAAAAGCATTCATAATTCTATGAAAAGCTAGTAGTGGGGATTCACATTTACATTTTCCAATGATATCAATACAAAGTTGTCCTTCATAGACTCTCAACCTTTTCTATTAAAACTCGATTCCTATTTTCCAAAGCATAATCTCATTTCACACCCTGAAAACACTTTTCAAAGTATAACGCCAATCTCCCAATTCAAACATTTGAACATTTATATGGTTTTGAAAAAACATAGAAGACATTTCCACATTCAACATTTCCCTATCTTATATATGACATTCTAACAATTAGAGCCTATAAAATATTCATGCTACTATATTCACAAATATATGCACAAGGAAAACTCATAGTTTTGTCATACATAAATATCTCATATAGCTTAGTGCATGGCTCCCAAACACATCATATCAATTTTAAATAGATATGCACAAATATCATACCTGAGATATAGCCTAATTGAAAAAAAAGAGGTCTCAACTTGTCTTGAGCTTCACACATCAACCAAATCAAACTATCAAACTATCCATGCATCAAATTCCTATCTCGATTTTCAAGGCACACAATCCAACCTCAAACACAAATTCTTCTCATATCGATATGCGTACTTCTGAATTTAGTTAACACTTCTCTAATCTTAAACTTAGTCACAATACATTATAAAAGATCTCATAAATTTAGCATATAACACATGGAGTGTCAAACATATAGCCCCAACAAATTGGTTATCTAATCACTCACCAAATCATATTTGCATATAAAGAGTATTTTCACCAAGATTCACGATCAAATCTCAGACTGATTTTGTTTTCAAAATTACAGTAAGATGTAATTTAATTCAATCAATCAAGAAACTATGTAAACTCATCAGAATCATTCCAAAGCAGTGGATTTCAAGATTGAATGCTTAAACATTTGATTTGAATCAAAATTTCAAGGGAACTCTAATATATTCAAAATAGTGAATTCTGTTCTAAATGTCAAAATAGAGCATAAGTTGTGGTAATAAATTGACATAGCAAATCAATTTATCTTCACAAAAAAAAAAAAAAAACCTTAGTTTATATCTTCATTATGCATAATGAAAGTCCATGTAAACCCTTTTCAAAAGTCATGTATCTAGGTTAAAATAATTCTCCAAGTAAAATTGCTGCTACAATAATACTTCAAGATACCTCTGGCATTTATATTCAAAAAATCACAGAGAGAAAACCACTAATAATTTTCCAGTGATCTAAAAAAAAAAAAAAATTCATCCAGGACATCCTAGTTTCATACGATAAAATTTCAAGTCAAAAATCAATTGAGAAGGAAGTTAATTATATCCACAAATTCACTGCCTTGGCTTGTAGTTCCTAGCAGAAAGAGCATGCTATAGACATGATTAACATGCAAGGCCAACATGAATTACGCACAAGACACAATAGATTCATAGAATAGTAAATCCCAATAAACCCTAATCAAAGTTATGCAAAATTAATACCCAAACTTGTAGCTAACAACAATCCTAGAAATACCACTCTATTTTCCAAGCAATTCTATCATCGTCAATTCTTCACAAAACCCACATAATACACTACATATTCACAGTAGAAAATGTCACATACATATTGATATCGGATCTTCATCATGAAAGTGATCAAAGATAGCATTTTGGTTCATTGTAAAAGTTTGTCCAGATTATGTAGAATTTTGTCTAGCTTGAGAATAAAAGAGAAAAAAGTTTCATTTTGTGACTTCTTTGAAGAAACTACTATAGGGCCTTGAAATCTTCAATATTTAGCGAATATAAGATAGGGTTCTTAGCTAGTAATGGAGGAGATTGAAGAAAGGGAATGGAAGTGTGAGGTGGTGGCCAAGAGGAGTGATGTAGAGAAAATTAGAGAAAAAAGGAAGATGGTGCCGGCTAGGGCTTAGGGAAGTAAGGAAAAATCTAATTTTATTTATAGGGTTAGAAAAATAGTGTTGTGACTGATGAATTGCCGGAGTAAGAAGTAAAATTCAAAGCTAAGATTTAATGCAATTGAAGTGATAAAATTAAATCAAGTGTATGGTTGTCATTAACCAAAATGCTATCTTTGATCACTTTACTAAAATATTGCGATGATGGAGATTAAATTATCTAGGATAAGATATAAAATGAATGTCTAGGATCTAATACAAATGGAAGGTTGAGATCAAACCAACTTGGATTAGAATAAAAAATAATAGGCTAAGATTTTATAAACAATGAATGGCCAAGATTAAAACAAAATGCAAAGCTAAGATGAGCTCTATGTGACGACACAATGGGGGGTAAAATGGGAATTCTGCAAATTTTTAATACACTAGGACTTTATTTAATAAAAGTCACTTTGTTAAAAATAGTCTTAATTCAAATTAAATAGTCATAAGTCTAAATGTCAAAATTTTTTAAAATAGTCATAAGTCAACAAGTTCAATTCAAAGGTCAAAGCTAAAATGTCAATAAAAAAAAATCAAGATAAAGCTTTTCCATGGTAAAAATTGTAATTTTATCTTTTATAAGAAAAACATTTGTGGAAATTAATTTGTGTAAAAACTAAAGTTCAAATATATTATGAAATCTAATTACATATAAATAAATAATAAATTTCACACTTATAAATTAAAGCATTTAATCAATCTAGCAATTAAAGCATTTAAATGCATCTTCCTATTAATATAATTACTTTAAATAATTGATTTTAGAACTCTTGCAAAACTGCCAAAAATTCCTACTATTGCATAAATAGATTAATCTTTGTCAAATGCTCCCAATTAACCTATAATCTTTTTATCAATCTTTTTCAATTTGATTAACTTTTTTTAAGACATTAATACTTCAATATACCAATTGTTATAGATTGAAAGCATGATTGATAAGCAAGTCAAGGCATCATCAACATCAAGTTAGAATATATTCCAAAAACTTGCAAACATAGATAACTTGAATCATGCAATTCCCTATCAATCTTGATTAAGTCCAAAAATTTGCAACTTAATAAAGATAAATAGATGCTACTAGAAAATTAACCTAGAGATCAATCATGTAAAAAAAAAAAAAAAATAGTTAACATTCCTAGCTATTTAATTATGCAAGTTAAATATATTGATTAAGCATAAAAACTCAACATAATTGATCATAAAAGAAATCTGAAATAACATAAATAGTCAAGAGGTAACTTTGATAATATCAAAGATAGAATCTTTAATACGTGAACCTCAATGTATCAAAAACCAATAACAAAACATAGCCTTAAAACATGAATAGAATTCTCAATTGTTTGATTACAAAAGAAACTAAAACAAAACAAACAACTTGGAAACAAGGAAGAATAAGATAAAAAATGAAAGATAATAATTAAGAAGCCCACAATCTCAGGTCTTCTTCCCTCATTGCTCTCTCCTCATTTCCTAACCTCCTTTGATGTTTTTCTCCCAAAGAATTATATTTTGGAGAAGTGTAGTCAGAGATATCTTGAATTTCGATATTGTTCACCTTTATAGAATCCTCCTAAACTGCACTTGATTGAATTTGGGAAGCTTATACCACCATTAGACTTGTTTATGACTTTCTAAACTCTTCAAAAGGCTTGCACAGCTTGTAGGCGTAGGCGTGCATGAAAGTTGTGCCAAAATTCTAAACAAAAAATTCAAGCTGGTGGTATGGGATCACGCATGGTAGTGCATATTGGTTGTGCATCTGCATGGGAACATGCACAGGCGTGCTCCTACCCATGCATATTATAGAGTTCAATTTTCTTCAATTTTTGCAAATTTTTGGGAGAAAATAAATTTCCCCTATTTTGCACGGGCACATGCATGGTTGCGCACTTGGCTATGCATGTCTCTTGGAACTTCACTATTTTGCATAGCTTCATGCATGGTTGTGCATCAAGTCGTGTCCCCATAGAACCACATAAAACACCATTAATATTTTTTCCAAGACCTAAAATGCATAGGTAATCATTCCAAGTACAAAAATTATTCATTTAAACCAATTATCTACTCATGTTTCATTAAGAATCCTAGGACAAAAGATAACACATATTAAGTAGAAAACCATCCATTATCGCACAAAAATATACACAAAAGCTAAGAAAAAGCACTATAAAGATATGACAATTTCATGCCTTATAATACTCAACATATCATGATTTTGTTCGCTGTGGTCTCTTTTGGTATTCCTTTGATCCTCCAAGTAGGTTTGTAGATGCCGTTAGCTTTTCTAGATGTTCCTGTGATTAACATTCTAATTATTGCTCCACAATTCTCTAAGTCTTAGCTATGTATTCCTTTGATTTCCAAAAGGCTTTGTAGCTAGGATTGGTTTCTTTTGTTGCTCCTTTAGATCGCATTCCAGCTTCCAGCTCTTGCTTTGTTGGCCTCTAATAATTGTCATTGTGTTATCTTAATCTTCCTTAAGGATTGTTGTTCTCTTATTGCATCTTTTGGCCCTTCTTCTCCAACAACTTCTTCACAAGTCTCTTGGCTCTTTGATAGGGGTAAAATTCATCTATATTTTCCTAATTATTTGAAGGTATTTTGTGATCCATTTGGTATAATAACTAAGCATATTTCTTCATATTTGATATTTTACCCTTGAAAAGGTGTTCTGAACTTTTATTGCAGAAAACATCCGGAAAAAAAAAAATGGAAATCGTTGCCATCAAAGCATGATCGGCGCTGGCCCCGATCAGGAACAAATAGGGGATTTTTGGAGGAAAAAAATAGCACGACTAGGACAACCAAAGCACGACCGGCTCCGGCCGTGACAAACTAAGTCAGCACCAGCTTTGCTCTATTCCATTTCGGCAAGTTTTCCAATTTTGCGCAGATTTAGTAATTTGTCAAAAGTTTTGGTATTTTCCAATCTCTACTCGGCTCTGCACTCTGAGGGAAAGAATTTTGGCCTCTTGGAAGCCTATTTAAACAAGACAAATATGTGACTCTAAGGATTAAAGTGCTAATCACTCAAAATGAGGAGATTCATCAAATCAATGAGCATTATTCAAGAAGGTTCTCAAAGAGAAGAAGATGGGCTTGTCTATGAGTTCTTTCTTTTACCTTTATTTTTTTTTCTAGAATAATGATGTAATTAATGTTTTTATTGTAATTTGACATTATTTTAGAATTCATGATTTTTGGATTACTATAGCTATTTTACCATTTTTCTATCATTCTTGGTGTTTGATTACTTACAACTATGAAAGAATTAATGAAGTTAGATTTGTTTCTAATTGGCTTGGGAAATGATATTAGGAGTTGATTTAATTTTGTTAATTTCATATTTGTTATTTCTTAATAGACTTGGGAAATGAAGTTAAGACAAAGAACCAAGGTAATCAAAGATTAGTTAATTTCTCCTAGAGCATAAGGTTATTGATTAATTTCATGTTTATTATTACCTAGAGTATAGGGATAATTTATGAGAAATTGAGTTTAATACATCTTTTTGGTTATGTTGGTTTGATTGGAAAATCTGTTAATTTAATTAAGAGATAGTGATTCTATTGATTGGGAAAGAAGTGAAATCTATATAAGTGAGTTCATGACTTGGAAAATGATTAAATTTTACTTTATATTCCTTCATGATGCCAAGATGATGATTAATTGAGATAATTGCTGAATAGGTCATTATTATGTATTCTAGGATAGTTGTCAAAATTGCATACTTTCACATCCTTAAATTGTATATATTTTTATTTATTTATTATTATCTTATCACTTAATTAGGTTGGTTAAATAATTAATGAAAAGTGACTAGTGCGTACTTGTTCATTTGAGAATCGATACTCGTTAATTTTATGTATTCCCTGTTTATTGTATTATACTTGCGATAAATATACTTACTCGTATGTGTAATTTGTGATTAATTTTTAATTAAAACTTGGCTAAGGGATGGATTTAAATTCAATGATTTTTATACACCCAAAATTTATGCATCAAGTTTTTTGCGCCGTTGTCGGGGAACAATATCATAAAAGCTTAAATTTCGTTGATTTAACCATATTTATATGTTTATATATAGATATGTAAATATGTAAATATGTATATATATTCATTGTATGAATTGGTGCCATATTTTGTTGTATAATTGTGATTTAATTTTACTACATGTTGTACGTTTCCTAACATAACTTGAATGTACCGTAATTGATTTACTTGTAAATTCTATGATCTCACTATCTTTTATTTTTTGTAGATCTTGCCCTTAGTGTATAACTCAATGATCTAAAGCAAACATAGTGGATCTTGATCCTGAGATCGAGAGAACCCTCAAAAAGATTAAAAAAGTTGTTAGTAAAAGGGTAAGAAGAGACATAGAGGTCAGCCAACCAAACAATGGTGGTAATCATAGGAGGACTATGGATAACTTTGTGAAACCAACAATCTCAGGTACAGGCTCGAGTATTATAAGACCTAGGTAGAGGTTAATAATTTTGAAATAAAACTCAATATAATCCAAATGATCCAAAACATGGTACAATTTGATGGGCTACTTGAGGAAGATCCTAATGCCCACCTTATGAGTTTTTTAAAAATCTATGACACGTTTAAGATGAATGGGGTTTTTTAGATAATATCAAACTACGACTTTTTCTCTTTTTTTTTTTTTTTTGAGAGATAGAGCTAAATACTGGTTAATGTCTTTGCCAGCTAGATCCATTACCACTTGGAATATAATGGCTGAAAAAGTTTTCACAAAATATTTTCTCCTAGCGAGAACATCTAAGCTTAGAACTAATATTTTTGCCTTCCAAATATTAGAATATGAAAATCTCTATGAGTGTTGGGAGATGTTTAAGGAGATGCTTAGAAAATATCCTCATCATGGGTTTGAGCTGGGTATGCAAATGCAAATATTTTATAGTGGCTTAAGCTTTGCTACAAGGTAATTAGTTGATGCATTTGTAGGAGGTTCCATAAATTCTAAGACCCTAGAGAAAGTGTTTAATTTGATTAAAAATCTTGCAACAAACAACTATGCATGGGGTAGTTCAAGGTCAAGAGCTCATGTTCATAGAGTGCACAAGGTGGATGTAATGGCAGCTTTAGAAGCAAATATGGAGGCACTAACGCAAAAAATGGAGCAAATGGTGATGTCTCATTCCCAAGGCTAAGTAATGAATGTAAGTTGTGATTTCAGTGGGGAAGGGCATCCAAATCACAAGAGTTATTAGAACAAGCAGCATGTATGGGTAATGGACGATAAGGTAACAATTTTTATAGCACCACATACAACCCTGGTTGGAGGAATCATCCTAAATTTTCATGGAGCAACCAAAGCCAACCTAGGTAGACTTCTTCTAATTTTAGGAATCAAAGAACTCAACGCCCTGATGTGTAAATTTTGGGAGTATAAAAATCATCAAATTTAAATTAATCCCTTAGTCAAGTTTTAATTAAAATATTAATCCCAAAATACACATAAGAGCAAGTATACTTATTTCATGCATAGTATAGGAAATTAACGAGTATCGTTCCTCAAAGAAACAAGTATACACTAATCACTTTTCATTCATTATTTAACCAACCCAAATAAAGTGAGAAAATATTTAAAAAATAAAAAATATATGTACAACTCAATGATGTAGAAATATACAATTAAAACAATTATCTTAGAAAATATGACAATGAACCAACTAGCAATTCTCTCAATTAATTATCATCTTGGCATCATGAAAGAATATAAAGTAAAATTTAATCGTTTTTCAAGTAATGAATATACTTATATAGACTCCATTTCTTTTTCAATCCATGGAATCACTATCTTTAATTAAATTAGTAGAATTCTCAATCAAACCAACATAACCAAAAGATGCATCAAACTCAATTTCTCATAAACATAAAATTAGCTAATGACCATTTACTGATAGGAATCACCCCAGGCCTAAAGCTCAATCCAAAGAAGGGAGAAGGGCGACCAAGCCACAACTCATGGCACCCTGGATAGAGACGATTTTTAAGAGCATTCAAGAAGGTTTTCAAGGAAACAAACTCAACAAACCAAAAACTAAGAGATATGAGAAGAAATGGCTACCAAAGAGAAGAGTGATTGGTGCTTAATAGGAACAACACACCATATGGAAGGCCAAAGAAATTGATCAATCAAGTCCTAAGAATCCCAAGGCAAATGCTAGGATGATATGGGTTTAAAAAGGACTCCTAAATCCAAGGAAGTTGGAATCACAAAACAACAAAGACACGACAGAGTATACCCATGTCAGCTTGAGCAAGCATACCCGGCGCCGGCCGAATCACAACATAGCGGAGACCAAACAGAGCACACCCGGCATCGGCTTGAGTAAGCATACTCAGTGCTAGCCCTATTCCGAAAGTAAGGAGCTATGAACTCAAGCCATAGCTGGCGCCGGCTGGGTTCGGACATTGCCTAATTTTTGCATGAATTTCTTATTTTGTAATGTTTTGTGCCCAATTAAATTTTGACGACTTTTAATATATTTTTACTTATTTTAAAACATGTAATAAGGCCTTAATACTTGTATGAAGGCCACCTAATTCCATGATTAGTTTACTAATTAGTTAGGTTATGTTAGGGGATATAAGTACCCTATTATAGCCTTGTGAACATGACTTTGGTATTTTGGGAAGCAGAATTTAGATTTTCGCTCTTGAGAGAGTTCTTGAGGGTGATCCTTATGGGTGATTCCATTAAACATCAAGACTAAATCAAAGAATTTGGTTCCACCTTTGATCTTATCTCTAAATCTTAAGGGATAATCTAAACTCCTTCTCTATTCTATGTGCTAGGTTGCCTAGTGTGTTTGATAGAATTAAGTTAGGTACCTTCAAATTTTTATCATTGGTGTGCTAATCTCTAGTTAGATTAGGGTGTTAAGGTATCTTTAAAGTAGGATTGATTCACATTATCACAAGAGTATTAATTTCTTTGCATTTTGGTGTTCTTATGTGTGATTTTGTTAGGGTTCTTATTCATGAGCTTAATCTACATTTTTGGAGCTTTCCAAGATCATATTAAGTGATATCAGAGCTTGCATTGTGTTGATTCTAATCAATCTACTTTCTATGGGCTAAGGTACAATCTTTTTCAAGATTTGTTGAGCATTTTCAATTTTCATTACTTTTTCTCTTGCCATTTTTAGATGTAAAAAACTTGATTGTGCCATGAAAGTATTGTGAATTTGACCCTATTTGATATATTAATGTTAAGGAGTCATTTGGTGTAAAAATTGTTCATTTTGGGCCAAAACCAAGTTAAAATTTGCTATACTAAATTGAGCTATAGGAATGCACACAATCTGTTTGATATATTATCCCAATGAATTGTGATTGCTTATACTTAACTACTAAAGCTTCCATTCATGATGTATGATGACTAATTTGATTAATAGAGTGCATTTGTAAAGTTAATTGGTGTTCTTCTTGATGCTAGAAGATTTGTTCACATTATATTTGTCTCAAGTTTGGAAAATATTTGCACATCTTGAACTCCTACTACTATTTCTTGAATTGCTTATGTCATCATTTCCTTAAGTGATTATTAATTGCTAAATTGTTTTCTTAAGGTTTTGATAGCATCACCTAGTTTAACAACTCTTGAAATCTATGTATTTTCTTTGTAGCACACCAAGTGTTTGATAAATTGCCTGTAAGACACCTTTCTTTCTTATCCATTGGAATTTAGTTGACTTTACTAGTATAACTAAATCCTTTGAAGTGAGAAAGAGTTGGGAAGAACTTAAGTGTGGAATTGAGAAATTGAAAAAGGTAAGCCAGTGAAGAGTGTCCACTAAAATAGAGTGTAAACACGTGAGGGAGTAAAGCGAGAATTCTCTTATGTTTTCTACTTACATTTTGGGGTATTTCCCTTGAAAGAACTTCACAATGGCTAGTTGGAGTGAAAGTGTAGGGTATGACTATGATGAGGAGTCTTGCTAGAATGAGAGTAGTTATAGGGAATATAATGAACATGAGCAAGAATATAAGGAGGATGATTATGAAAGCATGGGATATTTGGATGCACATGATGAGGGGTTAAGTACAAGTGGAAGGGAGTACAATAGCTATGAAGGAGGACAAGGGAAAAGTAATCAAGAATGTGAGAATTTGAGTCCTATAGACGATTAGAATAGGGAAAGTGAAAACAATAGAGAATCTTATTCGAGTGGGAAAGGATATGGTAGTTTTGAGGAATAAAATTGGGAATATGAAGAAAAACATGGGAGTGAGGAATATTGAAATAAGTAAGTTTATGTGGGAGGAACACAAAAAATAACAAAGCATGGGGTGCAAAAGAACTTGAGAGAGAGTGAGTGTAGCATGTGTGGGAGTTTTGAGCGCACTTCCTATGATTTTCCAAAAAGAGTTAAACAAAGAATGAGGAATGTAGTGCATAAGACACTGGAAGAAGGGGTGCATAAGAGGAAAAACTATAATTGTTACAATTGTACGAGTGACGGCCATTATTACTACAGGTGCCCAAGTTTGCTACATCAACAAAAAAAGGAGAAAGAGTCGCAAGGAAAAATGCGAGAATTTCAAGCCTCTACAATCATGGTGTAACAAAGGAGTAGAAGATGATTGACTTGTGAGATTTGTTGTAGTAGAAGGCATATAAATGTTGATTATCCAAATAAATTAGAATATGAAAGATTTTATGAGGTGCAAAAAATGAAGAAAAAGTTGAGAAGGTTGAATAAAAGGTGACGATGAGAGTAAAAGAAATGAATTACATGGCTTTGAGAATGAGGGGAAGCTAGAAAATGAGGCCAAGTGCCAAGGAATGATCGATCAAAAGAATGAAGTAGTGCACAGAGAAGTTGAGGAAAATGATGATGAGATTGATGAGGAGCTTGGTGATAATGAAGAAGAAGAAGTGGATCCATTGAGTTTAACAAATGGGATGACCAAGGAATTTTACAACATTCTCTCTTCTTCTAGAGAATGAGTCAAACCTATTGGGAGTGTTAGAGGAGAATCAGCAAGAAGGAGTTGAACAAACTGGAGTAGAATTTGTTGAGGAACAAATTCATTCAAGGAATAAGGTAAAAAGTAAGCAAATGCGTGCTATAGATGAAGGTTCCCAAAGTGCTTCAAGTACTCATGAAGTGGGAGAAGGCTCACATCCACAAGAGGAGAAAAAGAAGAGTTGGCTAGAGGTGGTGCAAAAGCAAATTAGAATAAGTGAAATTAGTGAGAATGAAGCATCTAGTTCAACTTTACAAAATGACACCAAATCTAGTGGAGGAGATGTGGATAGACTTAAGAAATCATGTACATTAATTCGTGTTATGAGGGAAAATACTGAAGCTTGCGTGGTTGAAGGAAAATAGGACCTACAAAGACAAAATATTTTCAATTCAATGTGTCAAATAAAAGAAAAACTATGTAGCTTGATTATTGATGGATGGAGTTGTAAAAATGTAATTAGTACTACATTGGTGGAGGAATTGGGAATGGAGGCCTTGAAACATCCTAAACCATATAAACTTCAATGGTTGAACAATTGTGGTGAAGTAAAGGTAAAAAAACAAGTCAAGGTTACAATTTTCACGGGGGGATATAAAGTTGTGGTGATAAGTGATATGTTTCCCATGCATGTTGGGCATATAGTATTGGGAAGTCCTTGACTATATGATAGGGAGGTAGTTCATCATGGAAAGAAAAACATTTACTCTTTGTGTAAGGATGAAAGGAAATTCATACTTTGTCCTATATTCGCAAGTGAGATTGTAAAAGATTAAAACATTTTGAGAGAGGAAGATAAAAACAGAAGAGAACAAAAAGAGAGGAAAAAGCGAGATGGGGAAAAAACAAGAGCAAGAGAGGAGAGAAAATGAGAGAAGAACAAAAGAAGAAAAAGAGAGGTTGGAGCTCTAAACGCAAGCAAAAACAAGGGGGGAGAGAGAACACACGAGGGAGTAAGGAGGTAAAACAAGAGTGCCAACTTGGGTTTGGAGAGGGTAAAACAACATGAGGGAACAAAAAGAGCAAAGTAAAATGAGAGGGAAAATGTAGGTAGTGAAAAGAGAAATTATAGAGAATAATGAGGTACAAAGCCATGACATTTTACTTTCACAAAAACTCTCTTATTTGAATTTTTGTACAAGTTTTGATTCGAGGATGAATCCTTTTCAAGAAGGGAGAAATGATAGCAATCACCCCATAGAACACCCCGCTACCTAGGCCCGCCAAGGTTAGGGATGTCGCCCCTTCCAAAGGACAAGGGGTCTTTATAACTAGGTCACACAAATAAAATAGCGGAATAAAAATAATACTTTAACTTAAAATTTATTACAACCCAAGAATAAATCCAAGATTAAATCCAAGAATACCAAAAATAAATCCATAATAAAATTTATCCACTCTCATCTCCCCAAAGCACTACACAAAATAAATTATCAGAAAATCTTCCAAGGCAGGTAATATCTAGCTACTCATCCCCACAACAGGATCGACCTGAAATCATAGTAAAAATGGTGATGAGACAAAAATCTCAGTAAGTCCGCGTGTGCTTTGAGTGTCCAGTGAAAACAGTTCGAGAATGCAAAGTATAAATCTTTGTAAGAGAATTACTGGTAAGCAATAAACATTAGTTAAAATAAAGAGTGGCGTTTTGGCTTCCAGCCATGCATAATTATTAAAATCAACCACTCAAAAGAAAGGATCATGGGTTACCACACATTGGGCCCCATAACTGGTCAAAATGTCGACACTTTGTGCAGACTGACAAAAAAGGGGTAGGTGATTGGCCTACAGGGCAAGATACTCCTCATTCTCTATACCCAAACAACAACCGAGTGTCCATTCCAGCAAAATACAGTCACTTGACTGAAATAAAAACTGCTAGCTCGGACCGGTATGACCTACTGGACTGACATCTTATCTGGGAAGAACTCACCCCTCAGAGGTGGCCACCTATTGAGAGACTCACCCTAACCCTTCAAAGACTAGTCCTAGTAGTCCACCTTTATTGAGTACTCAACGAACGTATCCCACTTGGGAAAAATGAACAAAACACAGTTTCACATGAAAATGGCAATTAAGGGTTTCCAAAGTCTTTGTCAAAATCAGTTTTAGAAAGAATTTTGAGTTTGAGTAAATCTGCTTAAGGATTTTCAAATAATTCATTTGACTGAAATAAGGAAGAAGTCAATCCTCAATTGCCTTAACAGAAATGAGTGTTCATGCACACTACATTTGGCTTGCCGTAATAAACAGCTTTACATCAATCAGGTTTTATGCAGGAGCTTACCTGATCCTTAGCTCGAGATAAAATAAAGATCTTAAATCGCTGACCCAACCCCACCTGGGGTAAATATAAATCACAATCAATCCCAAGCCAAGATCCACTTTCACAAATAAAACTCGCTCAACTCACTACTACCATGATCCTAGTGTCCCAAGCTTTAAAGCCAAATAATAAATAAAAGGTTTATAAACTAAGTCTAATTTGATATTTAAAATAATTAGTGTTTTGGGAAATACGTACTAATAAGTTGAAGGTTTAATTCTTGCTAAGAATAATTTAGAGTTTATTTGATGAAAAGTCCTAGGTGGTATTAGGTAAAATAATGATTTACTAATAATTAATTGCTTGAAAATGATTGCTAACTAAAATTAGTTGAAAAAAAATTTTAATGGGTCTTGATTGGAAGCTAATAAATAACTTTTAACAGGTTTTGCTTAAAAGATAATAATTGAAAGATAATAAATTTTAATGATATCTATGAATATAAGACTTACAAAATTAATATTTTTACTTATTATGATTATTTATATAAAAGGCTTTATTTGATATTATTATTATATATAATAGCTATATATTTTATTTCGTTAATAAAAGCTATTATTTATTTGACTAAAATATAATAATCCAAATCTACCTTCCTAGGGTTTTCAAATTTGCTAGCAAAAATTATAATATTAAATATTTTATTGAAGAAATAAGATTAGCTTAGGGACAACTAGTTCATGATCATAATTCCACTTGCTAACTACAATCATGAACATATACACCCCTTCAAATCATCAAATCATCCAAATCATTCATATAGGCATAGATCTAAATTTACTAAGGCATGATCCAACCTCTACTAGCATAAACATAATCATGACTTTAATGATCATACACGAATATAAATCCTATTCACCATAGGTGACATAATCTCTAGCATACTTGATCACAAAGACATGGAGACATGCATTAAACCCTAAAAACACCATAATATCATCCAAGATAAATCATCACACGTATCAACCCCAACTCCATCATATACACACATCCATTCATGCTTCAAATTCAACTCATCACAACAACACATGCTTAAACCACAATCATAGCCCATCTCCTTCTAATATCACTCTAGAGACATGAATCTAGAGTCTAAAAAGAGGGTTGAGGGGACTTACTTGACTGGTGAGTACCTTGAAGGAGTTTCGAATGGATATCAACTCTTAGATGCCTAGATTAATCCAAGAGATATGAAGAAAGTATGGCCATTGGTGAAGAGCCATTCGGCCAAGAATGAGGTTCGGCCAAGAGAGAGAGAGAGAGAGAGAGAGAGAGAGAAGAGAGTCCATTAGCATAATTATTCATATATATATATATATATATATATATATTCATTAGAGATCAAAGATTAGAGAAGATAAAGTTGTTTGAACAAACCTACCTTAAAGGTGTTCTTGAGCCTTCACAAAATTTCCGATTTTTTATCCAAAAGAGCAAGTTGGATTTTGGAGTTTGATGTTAAAAACGGTATGGATGGACTCACGGCAGTGAGTAGATGAAATCTGAAATTTTTGAAAGAAGTTTGAAGTGATTTGGAGAGGTATTAGGCGAAAGAAATGAGTAGGTGTTCTTGGTATTCTATGTGTGCTTGAAGGTTGAAGAGAATTGAGGGATTTTGGTTAATGTTGGCCGAAATTCTGAGGGAGAGAGTGACCAAATTGCTAGAGTGTTTTAGGTAGATGATTTTCTGGTTTGAAAGGAAAAAGGAAAGGCTGGTTGTTGAAATCCTAAAAGAATATTTTTTGGGAATTAAATTTGGAAACAAAATATAGCAAGAATATCTTGTTCAATGGAAGCCTTTTGGAAGCTGTTATGGTTGACTGCTGGCTAGGATTTCTGCTAGATGAAAGCTGGTTGAAGGAGGTTAATGGTGGCCAAAAATAAGGAGTGTAATGGTGAAGGGAAGGTCTGGTTGTTGGAGGGACATTTTGTGGAAGGTTGCTAAATCAAGTTTGCTAGAATTTTGGAATCCAATCAGGGCATGATTGCAGTAATTTGTTGGAGACATTTTCGGGCAGCCATATCTGATTTTCATGTAGGAGCTTGGGGAAGACAACGGAGTTTAGTTCATGGCTATTTAGGAGTGGTTTGTAGAAAGATGGAGTTTCGGCTAGGGCTGAATTAGGAAACAAAGCTGGAAAATTACTGTACAGAATTTTCGCTATTGCTGGAATTTCTTTGGGCAGTTTCGGCTGCCATTTTCCAGCTAGGTTGTAGGGAGTTTGAAGGTAATTCCAGGGGTCTTTCATGGCTGGTTTCCAGCCAACTTCATGGAGAAAAAACGTGGCTAAGGAACTGGGAGAAAACTGGAAGAAATTAGCTTGGTTTAGGGTAACCTATGTTGAGATTTTTCCCAGAAATTTTTCTGATTGTGGACAGCATTTGTGCAGTCTGAAAATGGTCAGAAAATTTCAGGTTTCAAGCTGTTCAAAAAGGGCCATTTTTTGGCAACATTTGGGAGGGAATAATGGCTGAGAATTTCGACACTTTGAAGGCACAAAAAGCTGTAAAAATTTTAGTTCATGACTTGAAGGAAAATGAACCTAGCTAGAGTGAAGTTTTAGAAGGTTCACTAGGGAAATTAATTCTCTTGGAACCTTCCCCATCTCTTCCACATTTTTGGTCCATAAGATGTCTTCCACTAAGACATTTTGAACCTTCAAAGCCACAACACTTCACTAAATTTTCTGGAATGGAATTGGCTAGAATAATGTTGACCAATCTAACGAATTAAGAATTAGGAGAAATTAAAGATCAAGAAGGAATGAATTCCCTTAGGAATTTGTGTATGGGGCACAAGAATAGGATTAGAGTACTCCTATCATGTCTCCCCTAAGGCAACACCTCTACCCTACTTCTAAAGCACTTAAGGCCAAAAATACAACCTTCCCAAACAAAAATAAAATTTAATCATGCTAAAGCTCCAATGATGGAATTTGAACCTAAGACCTCAAGAATTAATTCCAAAGCTCTCACCACTAAACCACAACAACTCTTATTCTTATTTTCTCTCTAAAATATTTTTTATATTTAATCCTCAAGTTATCTCCCTATTTTTACCTCAGGAAAAAATTACAATTTTGCCCTTCTTACTCAATAACCATAATCAAGCTATCTAGACTATAAAACCTGAATCCAAAGTACATAAAATCATCTAAAAATATATTTAAACATGCAATAAAGTATGATATGCATCCCAACCCCCTTACCTAAGGTTGGTTCCGACTGGGGTTTCATACCCCAGGCCTAAAGCTCAATCCAAATAATGGGGGAAGGGCGACCAAGCCATAACTCATGGCACCTTGGATAAAGACGATTCTCAAGAGGATTCAAGGAGGTTTTTAAGACAACAAACTCAACAAATCAAAGACCAAGAGATATGAGAAGAAAGGGCTACCAAAGAGAAGAATGATTAGTGCTCAATTGGAACAACACACCATATAGAGGCCCAAAGAAATTGATCAACCAAGTCCTAAGAGTCCCAAGGCAAAGGCTAGGATGATATGGCTTCAAAAAGGGCTCCTAAATCCAAGGAAACTAGAATCACAAAATAGCAAAGACCCGACAAAGCATACCCGTCATCGGCTTGAGCAAGCATACCCCACGCCGGCCGAATCGCAACACAGCGTATACCGGGTAGAGTACACCCGGCACCGGCTTGAGCAAGCATACCCAGCACTGGCCCTGTTCTAGAAGCAAGGAGCTTCGAACTAAAGCTATAGTCAGCGCTGGCTGGGGCCTTAAAACCAGCACCAGTCGAGTTCGAACATTGCCCAATTTTTGCAAAAATTTCTTATTTTGCAATGTTTTGTCCCCAATTAAATTCTCATGACTTTTATTATATTTTTACTTATTTTAAAGCATGTAATAGGGCCTTCAAACTTGTATTAAGTCCACCTAATTCAATGATTAGTTTACTAATTAGCTAGGTTATGTTAGGGGATATAACTATCCTATTATAGCCTTGTGAACATAACTTTGGTATTTTTGGAAGCAGAATTTAGATTTTCTCTCTAGAGAGAGTTCTTGAGGGTGATCCTCATGGGTGATTCCATTAAACATCAAGACTAAATCAAAGAAATTAGTTCCACCTTTGATCTTGTCTCTAAATCTTAAGGGATAATCTAAACTCCTTCTCTATTCTATGTGCTAGGTTGCCTAGTGTCTTTGATATGATTAAGTTAGGTGCCTTCAAATTCCTATCATTGGTATTCTAATCTCTAGTTAGATTAGGGTGTTAAGGTATCTTTAAAGTAGGATTGATTCACGTTATCACAAGAGTATTAATTTCTTGCATTTTGTTGTTCTTGTGTGTGAGTTTGTTAAGGTTCTTATTCTTAAGCTTAATCCACATTTTTGGAGCTTCGCAAGATCATATCATTTACTCTAGGTGAAATCAACTAATATTTGATCACTGTAATCCTTTAATCATAAGTTTGTTTCTCAAGTCCATTAAGATTTGACAAATATTAAATCAATGCAATGAACTCCTAACATCGTTTCCCAAGTCAATTATAAGAAAACGCATCAATAACCAATGATAACAAGTAATCAAATGCCAAGGAAAATAAATAATTAATCAAAGATTAAATAAATTCAAAATTATATATCGAAGAATAATATCCAAACACAATTAAAGAATTAAACTCATGATTGTTCAAGAAAACGAAAATAAATAAAAGAGATAAATACTCATAGACAAGCCTTTCAATTTTCAATGAAAATTCTTCTCAAAATAATGCTCCTTGAATTATTTCTCTAGAGAAAATATTAGTGGTGGACTCTAAAAAATATTTCTAAGTCTCCACATTGAGCACCCCATTTTTTCTATGTAACCAGCCTTTATTTATAGGCTTACAAATTTCCTAAACCTCTAAAACAAAAAAGAAGTAGTAATTTCCTAGTAAAATTCTAAATAAAAATAAGGGAAGTCCACAAGTTAATTTGTGAAACAATTGGAAACTTGGTATTGTCTTTTTGCACTAAAGCATATTCTTTTTCCTGAATTTGGCTTCACCGAAGCCATTCTCCTCTGAATTCGGCTCTCCTTAGCCAATTGAAAAGTCCCAAGCTAACGAAATTTCTTTTCTTTTTGAAGCCAACTTACCTGAGCCATGAACCGAGCCACGAAGCCTATTCCCTACGTCTTTAGCCAAGCCTCCAAAGCTTTCAAAATTTCTCCTTTTGCTATCGGCTTACCCGAGCTGGAAACTGTGCCGCGAACTAAGCCATCCACTATTTCTTTCTTATGTTGTCTTCTCGATGAGCCGCGGCTTAGCTTTAGACATCCTTCCCAGGATGTCTTACATCCTGGGCACGATAGATTTTTGTCATCTTCCTCATTTGCTTTATTTTTCTTTCCTTGGCCCACTGAATTTGTAGCTTTCTTTTTTCTTTGTTGCTTTTGTTTTTGGTGAAGTCGCCAATTGAGCCGTGATCTCCTTTGAGCCGCCATTGTTTCCTTTTCAATTTCTAATTGCACCTTCTCTATTTCGTCATATTATTATTTTTTTTTCTTTCCTCTGTTCTTCCAATATAGGACTGCGCGCCAGGTCCATCTTCTTGGCCTGGTGCTGGGTCTACACTGAAAAATTACACAATTAACTCTAAATTTCACCTATTTTTGTATAAAATTACAAAAAAAGTATTTTTATAAGTGATATATCAAATAAGAAAGAATATCGTTAGTTATTGTATTAAAATGTCTCAAAATAACCTCAAATAATTAGGAAAATAATGATGATTTTAACCCCTATCGCATACCCCGCCACTTAAATCTTTACTTATCCTCAAGTAAATACTTAAACAAAGCACTCAAAACAATTTATTTCTTCTCAAGTTCATTCATAATAAAGCCGCAAAAAAATTTTCCAACCTTAGATAAAAATTTGTCATTCATTCACCCTTTAAAAACTTTTGTAAACTCATACATTAAATCAAATATATCAAGACCCTAAAAATTAAATTAAACAAGTTTATACTTTAGTCTAAGAAAATTATTCTACCTTTCAAGCCAAGACACAGATAACACAAATCATACAAGTCAAGTTGTTTAACCACTTCAAAACTTATAGAATTAAATTTGCAAAACTCTAAGTAGCAAAATAAGGATATGCTCATGTTTTTTTTCATTATTTCTTTTCTTTCACTTTTTTTATTCTATTTAGCCTCAAGTGTATGAATATTACCTTTACGCACAATATTGGCACCTAACATTTTTTTTTTCTTTGCTTTTCGGTAATTAGCTTCAAGAAAGTGTTATGCTTCTTGTTTCTTCTCTTCGACTAACCATATTGGCCCCCTTAAGCAATTTCCTAATGAGATAAGCATTTTTTTCCCAAATAAAATATGGATTTTTTCCACTAATTTTTTTTTTCAATAAAAGAACAATGCACACTCTTTTTATTTTATTTTTTTTCCAATTCTCACCATCCTTATTCACAAATCCAAGTTAAACAAATTTAGACAACCATAAATCAAGAAGTAATAAACAACTCTTCTCATATTTCATCACATCCTCCATATCCAAACAAGAAAAGTAAAATAAAATTCAAATATTAAAGCATAAACAAGACTAATTTAAATTGCCAAAACTTAACATATTTAACTTAATACACAATTTTACTCTATAAAATACAACCAATTTGAATGACAAAATAATATCCAAAGTGAAAGAGAAAATTATAACCTTATCATAGGTACACCAATATCAAAAATTCAAACAAATATCATTGAAAATCGATTGAAAATCACAAAGATGCACTTGAGAAAATATTAAATCTCTCCCTCACACTTAAATTGGACATTGCCCTCATTCGCCTAAAATATCACAATAAAGCATAACCAAGGGAGCAAACATGTAAAGAGAGAAAAGAAAATAATACTCCCCAAGGCAGATTAGCTCCAAGAAAAGAGAAATTCATCCTTCAAGAAGTTGGAAGAATTATTGCCCGCAAAATAAGCCTACATCAAGAAAAACAAACACACAAGTAAAAGCCTAAAAAGGAATTGAAAGAAGACACGATAAAAGCATAATAAAAATCAAAGAAAAGAAAAATAGAAATGCAAAGCCTCTAAGACCCCCTTGAAATAGAGCCTCTAAACAGGCCTCCAAGTTGTCCAAAAGAACTACTAAATGGACAACCACGACTTCCAAATGGATCACGAGGTCCTCCTTATCTTTCCTAATATTGTCTCCAATAATCCCTTTGAATGTCTTGATTGAGCCTTAGATTGCACAAAATATCCTCGTGACATTGTTTTGTATGCTCAATCCTATCAAACATTTGATCATACCTCACCCTTATATCAGCTATATCAACCCTTAGTCCAGCCATTTCATCCCACAAATGCTCTAAAGATGTATGAATGTTGGCTAGAACGTTGTCACTGACATTGGATGGTCGCCCAAAATACTTTTGTGGTGGGAGGGTTCCTCTTCTTGCTCAACTAAAAGATCAAGAATGCTATGTTAGGGAACCTCCCTTGGCCTTAACCATGTAGATGTCGCATCATGAAATTTATAACCATAATGAGTCAAGACTTGTTCAGTGACTATATTATGCAAGGTGGTAGGTTCTACAAGTTCATTCTCCATAGAAATATCAAAAGCATGTAAAACCTGTGAAATCACCAAAGGAAAAACAAATGTTTTGGTGGTAAGGGCATAAGCCGCCACTTCTCGCATAGAAGTTAGTAACAAAGGGGTAAGGATAATTAGTTCTCCACGAAGCATTTTAGAAAGGATATAAACATCAATAAGTTAAACTTCATGTAAACTACTCAATCAATGGTAAACATTGAAACACAAGATAAACAAAATAACCCTCTATTGTGAAGCAAGATCATTACTGGAATGAAAGGAAGAACCATGTGTAGAAGTCTTTTGTTCCAAACCCAACTGTCGAAACGCAACATTAAAATTCCAAGTTGGTTCAGAAGAGATCATTTTATTGTGGTAGTCAATTTCTATCCAAGGAACACTATCATCCACTCCTAAAATAATTGCTAGTTGAACCCTAGTCAAAATGATGCAGATGCCTTTTATAGATGTTTCAATTTGTTGCAACTGTCCTTGCATTTTATTTTTCATGTTGGCATAAATTTCCTTTACTAGGACAAGACAAAAGTCACCTCTCAAACCTAAAATAGGACCCCACCCAATCCTTGCAAACATTTTAGTTATATTCAAAGATCGATCCAAAGAAGATTTGATTGTTTTTTCAACAATGATCCTATTTGAGGCCCTAGAATCATACCATTCCTCACTTTTTTTATCATTGAAATTCTTTGAATGAAAAGAAGGCAGCTCTGAAAAGGGGTCAAAAGTTAAGGACGGTTTAGTGCATTTGTGAGGTTTGAATTTTTTTTTTATTTTAGGCATTGTGACTCAACCAAACACACTTTACAAATGGTTTTCTTTTCAGTGAAAAACTTGTCCAAACATTTGATGCTCAAGAAAACAAGGAGAATATTCAACGTAGATAGCCAAAGCACAATGTCAACCAGCTTCAATCAACACAGCAAAATATCACAAGGAGGCTCAATTTTCCAAGATTTTCAAAATTTGTAAAAATTCAGAAAAAATACATAGCTAACTTTTAGAAGCAATCACAAGACTCACAATCCATTCTATGCATCTTTCTACCACCAAATAAACTCAACAAAGATATGTCCATGTCTAGTAAATTTTTCCTCAAATATACATATACAAAATGCCAAGAAATTCAAGAGGATAAAATCTACCTCACTATGAAGAGATTTTTGTACCAATGTACTCCCCAATGTGTGAGCTTCAAAACTTTGAATTCTTAGGGGATAATTCATAGAAGAAGGAAAGTAGTGTGAAGAAGAAAGAAAGAAGAAGACGAAGGGAACAGGAGAAAAACATAAAGAAATGAAAGTATCATTCTAGAAGAATAGGAAAAAGAAAATCAAAGAAGAAAGAGAAATAGAAGAAACAAGGCAAAAGAAGAAAAACACACATGCAATAAAACACAAAGAAAGGAATTTGGGGGGACGGGGTAGGTGCTTCACGTGAACATACATGAGAAAAAACAAGAAAAGGAAAAGAAAAAGGAAAAAAGAAGAAAAGAAGAAAATAGGAAGAATCTGGGAAGAAAAGAAAAAGAGTAAGGAAACAAACGAAAAAGGAAAAGAAAATTGACAATTGATCAAGGTTCTTGTGTTTTCTGTCGGGCTGTGCTGGTCTGGCACCCAGGCCAATTTTCTGGCCCGGCGCCAGGCTAGCTCTGGCCAATCCAAATTTTTTTCTTCTTAAAGAAATAAAAACTATCCTAATTGAATGCATGAACATAGTACATTTAAAACAAGAATGCATAAATTAAAAATTAGAGTACCATTAAAATAATAATAATAATAAGAGTAATAATAATTAAAAAATTAAATAAAATGAAAATAAAAAATAAATTAGTTCACCCAAAATATTGTGTTGGTGTACATAAGAAAAAAGTCCAAACCTGAAAATAAAAAAAGTTAGTAGTGTGAAACCCCAGTCGAAACTAACCTTAGAGTAAGGGGGTTGGGATGCATATCATACTTTATTTCATGTTTAAATATATTTTTATATGATTTTATGTACATTGAATTTGTGTTTTATAGTCTAGAGGGTTTGATTATGATTATTGAGTGAGAAGGACAAAATGGTAATTTTTGCTTGAGGTGGAAAAAGGGTGATAGCTTGAGGATTGAATAGGAAAATATTTTTAGAGAGAAAATAAGAACAAGAATTGTTGTGGTTTAGTGGTTAGAGCCTTGGAATTAATTCTTGAGGTCTTGGGTTCAAATTCCATCATAAGAGCTTTAGCTTGATTAAATTTTATTTTTGCTTAGGAAGTGTTATTTTTGGCCTTATGTGCTTTGGAGTAGAGTAGAGATGTTGTCCTGAGAGAGACATGATAGGAGTATCCTAATCCTACTCTTTTACACTGCACAAAATTCCTAAGGGTAATTCATTTCCTCTTGATCCTTAATTTTTCCTATTTCTCAATCCATTAGGATGTTTAATTTGTTCAGGCCAATTTTATTTTAGAAAGACATCTTATGGACCGAAACCATGGAAGAGGGGGAAGGATTTCAAGTGAATTAATTTCCCTAGTGAAATCTCTAAAACTTCACTCTAGCTAGGTTCATTTTCCTTCATGTATTGAACTAAAATTTTTCTTACTTCTTGTGCCTTCAAGGTGTCAAAATTCTTAGTCATTATTCCCTCCCAAATGCTGCCAGAAAATGGCCCTTTTGATCAGCTTAAAACCTGAATTTTTCTGGCCATTTTTGGACTGCACAAAGGCTGTGCAAAACCAAAAAAATCCTTGGGCAAAATCACAGCTTCGGAGGTCCGAAACTAAGCTGTTTTCTTTCAGTTTTTGTTCAGCATCTTAGACACATTTTTCCTCCATAAAGAAGGCTGGAAATCAGCCTTGAAAGACCCCTGAAATCCCCTTCAAACTCTCTGCAAGCTAACTAGAAAATGTCAGCCGAAAACTGTCCAAAAAATTATAGCCTTACGAAAATTCTGTGCAGGAAAACTTTAAAACTTTGTTTCCTAATTCACCCATAGCTGAAACCTCAGCTTTCTTCTACACAAACCCTCCTTAAACAGCCATGAGATGAACTCCATTGTCCTCCCCAAGCTTCTGCACGAAATTCAGACATGGTTACCCGAAAATCTCTCCAACAAATCTCTTCAATCATGCTTGATTAGTTACCAAAATTCCAGCCATCATAATTTAGCAACCTTCCATAAAATATCTCTCAAACAACCAGACCTTTCCTCCACCATTATACTCCTTATTTTTGGCCACCCTTAGCCTCCATCAAGCAGCTCTCATCCAGCTAAAATAATGCACAAGCAGTCGGCCATGGTAGCTTCCCAAAAGCTCTCCAATAATCAAAGATATTCTTGTTATATTTAGTTTCCAAATTTGCTTCCCAAAAATATTCTTTAAGGATTTCAACAACTAACCTCTCATTTTCCCTTCCAAACCAGAAAATCATCTTCCAAAACCCTACAAGCAATTCAGCAGCCCTAATCCCTACAGAAATTTGGCAGCCCCCAATCCCAAAAGCTCTCTATTCTCTTCAACCTTCAAGAACATATAGCACACCAAGAACACCTACTCCTTCTTTTCGCCTAATACCTCTCCAAATCACTTCAAACTTCTTCTAAAAATTCTATATTTCATCTATTCACTACTGTGAGTCCATACACACCATTTTTAACATCAAACTCCAAAATCCAACTTGCTCTTTTGGATAAAAAACCAGAAATTTTGTGAAGGCTCAAGAACACCTTCAAGGTAAGTTTATTCAATCAACTTTATCTTCGCTAATCTTCAATCTCTAATGAACATATATGTGTTTAAACACGCTAATGGACTTTCTTCTTCTCTTCTCTCTCTCTCTCTCTCTCTCTCTCTCTCTCTCTCTCTCTCTCTCTCTCTCGATCGATCGATCGATCGATCGAACACTCCCTCTCTCTTGGCCGAATGATTTCATCAACCATGGCCATACTTCCTTCATCTTCTTTGGACGAATTTAGACATCTAGGAGTTGAGATCCATTCGAAATTCCTTCAAGGTATTCATCAATCAAGTAAGCCTTTTAACCCTTCTTTTAAATTCTAGATTCATGTCTCTAGGATAATGTTGATAGAAGAAGAATCATGAATAGGGTTGACTATATATTGTTGTGATGAGTTAAGAGTAAAGCATGAATATATGTATGAATATGTTGGAGATGGGATTTATGCATGAACAGATTATCTTGGTTGATTGTATGGTGTTTTAGGGTTTAATGCATGTCTCCATGTCATAGGTAGTATTTGTGATCAAGTATGCTGGAGATTATGTCACCTTTGGTGAATAGGATTTATATTCATGTTGGATTATTGAAGCCGTGATCATGTTTATGCTAGTAGAGGTTAGATCATGTCTTGATAAATTTAGATCTATGCTTATATGCATAATTTGGATGATTTGATGAATAGAAGGGTTTGTATATGTTCATGATTGTGGTTAGCTATAGAAATATGTTCATGATCTAGTTGTCCCTAAGCTAATTTTTATTTCATTAATAAAATATTTAATATTATGATTTTGCTAGAAAATTCGAAAAACCCTAGGAAGTGGATTTTAATTACTAAAAAGATATTTTAGCCAAATAAATGGTAGCTTTTATTCAAGAAATAAAATATATAGATATTATATAAAATGATAAAATCAACTAAAGCCTTTTATGAAAATAATCATAATAAGTAAAATATTTATTATTAAAATTTTAATTATTACCTTTTAACCAAAACCTATTAAAGTCTATTTATTATCTTCCAATCAAGAGCCATTAAAATTTATTTTCAACTAATTTTAGCTGGCAATTATTTTCAAACAATTAATTATTAATAAATCATATTTTACCTAATACCTAAAACTCTTCACCAATTAAACTCTGAATTTAGCTTATCAAGATTTAAACCTTCAACTTATTAGTACTTATTTCCCAAAATATTAATTATTTTAAATTTCAAATTAGGCTTAGCTTATAAACCTATTTATTTATTGTTTGGCCTTAAAACTTGGGACACTAGGATCATGGTAGTAGTGAGTTGAGTTGTTTGAAATTGAGAAAGTGAAATTTTGCTTGAGTTTGATTGTGGTTTGTATTTACCCATGAGGGGTTAGGTCAGCTGTTGGAGACCTTTTATTGCGAGCAAGAATCAGGTAAGCTCCTGCATAAAACCTGTTTGATGCAAAATGTTTATTATGACAAGCCAAATGTAAAGTGCATGGATACTCAGTTCTGTAAAGGCAATTGAGGATTGACTTCTTTCTTATTTCAGTCAATGGAATTAGTTGAAAATCAACAAGCAGATTTACTCAAACTTAGAAATCTTTCTAAAATAGATTTTGACAAAGATTTTGGAAATCCTTAATTGCCATTTTCATGTGAAACTGTGTTTGTTCATTTTCTCCCAAGTGGGATATGTTACATTGAATACTCAATAAGGGTGGACTGCTGGAACTAGTCTTTGAGGGGTTAGGGTAAGTCTCTCAGTAGGTGGCCACCTCTGAGGGGTGATTCCTGCTCGAATAAGATGTCAGTCCAGTAGGTCGTGCCGGTCCAAGCTAGCAATTTATTTTTCAGTCAAGTGACTGTGTTTTGCCAAAATGGACACCCGGTTGTTGTTTGGGTATAGAGAAGGAGGAGTATCTTTCCACCTACCTTTTTGACAGTCTGCACAAAGTGTCGGCATTCTGACCAGTTATGGAGCCCAACGTGTGGTAATCCATGATCATTTCTTTTGAGTGGTTGATTTTATTGATTATGTATGGTTGGAAAAGCCAAAATACCACTCTTTCTTTTAACGAATGTTTATTGTTTGCCAGTGATTTTTTATAAAGAATTTTATACTTTGCATACACGAACTATTTCCACTGGACACTCAAAGTATACAGGACTTACTGAGATTTCTGTCTCATCACCATTTTTACCATGGGAATGAGTAGCTAGTGTTATCTTCCTTGGAAGAGAATTTTGTCATTTATTTTTATGTATTACTTTGGGGAGTTGAGAGTGGATGATTTTATTTATGGATTTGTGTTTCTTTTGGGAATTTGCGGATTTATTCTTGGATTTAGTCTTGAGTTGTAATAAATTTTAAGTTAAAATATTATTTCTATTCCGCTATTTTATTTATGTAACCTAGTTATAAAGACCCCTTGTCCTTTGGACGGGGCGACATCCCTGGCCCTAGCGGGCCTAGGTAGTGGGGTGTTACAAGTAGTGACTCAAAATTATTAACATAAAAACCATCAAATTAAAAATACAATTAGTACACATATTTCACATTAACATTAAGTTAGCAAAATTAAATAACTAAAAATACAATATATGCAAACATACAAAAATAAGTTAGTAATTTTTTAACACGTATCTACCTATTTACATATATACATGGCTAAATCAATGAAATCCAAGCTTTCATGATATTGTTCCCCGACAACGATGCCAAAAACTTGATGCGTAAATTTTGGGTGTATAAAAATCATCAAATTTAAATCCATCCATTAGTCAAATTTTAATTAAAACATTAATATCAAAATACACATACGAGCAAGTATACTCATCGCAAGCATAGTATAGGGAATTAACGAGTATCGATCCTCAAAGGAACAAGTACACACTAATCACTTTTCATTCATTGTTTAACCTACCCAATAAATTGATAAATAAATAAAAATAAAAATAATATATAGCTATATATATATATATATATATATATATATATATATATAACACTCATGAAGAGAAAAATATGTAATTAAATAGTTATGCTCAAAAGTATGTCATGAATCATCTAATACTTATCATAACCAATTATTTTCTTGACATCATGAAGGAATATAAAATAAAATTCAATCGTTTTCCAAGTCATGAATATACTTAGATAAATTCCACTTCTTTTCTCATCCATGGAATCACTATCTTTTGATTAATATTAATATATTTGCCAATCAAGCTAACATAATCAAAACATGTATTAAGCTCAATTCCTTATAAACATGAAATTAGCTAATAACTCTTTGCTCGAGGTGAAATTAACTAATCATTGATTACTTTAGTCCTATAATCTTAACTTCGTCACTCAAATCCATCAAAATTAGATAAATACGAAATCAATGCAATGAAACTTCTAACATCGTTATCCCAAGTCAATTAGAAGAACTTGCATCAATAACCATTGATAACAAGTAATCAAACATCAAAGATAATAATTAATTAATCAAAGAATAATATCTAAATACAATTAAATAATTAATCTCATCATTGTTCAAGAAAAAGAAAATAAAGAAAAGAGATAAATACTCATAGACAAACCTTTCAATTTCCAATGAAAACTCCTTCAAGAATTAATGCTCCTTGAGTAATTTCTCTAGAGAAAATATTGGTAATGCACTTTAAAAATATGTCTGAGTCTCTACATTGTGCACCCCTTTTTCCTATGTAATTGGCATTTATTTATAAGCTTACAAATTACCTAAAACTCTAAAACAAAAAAGAAGTAGTAATTTCCTAATAAAAATCTAAATAAAAATAAAGGAAGCCCATGAGTTAACTTGTGAAATAATTGGAAACTTAGTTTTGTATTTTTGCACTGAAGCACACTCTTTTTTCTTGAATTTGGCTTCACCCAAGCTATTCTTCTTTGAATTCGACTCTCTTGAGCCAATTAACAAGTCCTAAGCCAATGAAATTTCTTTTCTTTTTGAAGCCAACCTGCCCAAGCCATGAACCAGGCCATGAAGCCTATTCCTTACGTCTTTAGCCGAGCCTCCAAAGCTTCCAAAATTTCTCCTTTTGCTATTGGCTTAACTGAGCCGCGAACTGAGCCGCGAACCAAGCCACCCGCCGTTTCCTTCTTATGTTGTCATCTCGCTTCGCTAAGCCACAACTTAGCTTTAGGCATCCTTCCCAGGATGTCTTACATCATAGGTATGATAGATTTTTGTCCTCTTCCTCTTTTGCTTTGTTTTTATTTTTTTGTTTTTCTTTCCTTAGCCCACCGATTCTGTAGCTTTCTTTTTTCTTTGTTACTTTCATTTTTGGTGAAGCCGCTGAACGAGCCATGATCTTCTTTGAGCCGCCATTGTTTCCTTCTCAATTTCTAATTACACCTTCTCTATTTCGTCTTTTTTTTTCCTTTCCTCTATTCTTCCAGTATAGGACCGGTGCTACGTCCATCTTCTTGGCCTGGTGTTGGGTCTGCACTAGAAAATTACACAATTAGCTCCAAATTTCACTTATTTTTTAATAAAATTACAGAAAAGCATTTTTATAAGTGAAAGATCAAATAGGAAGGAATATAGTATGTTATTGAATTAAAAGTATTTCAAAAAAACTTTAAATAACTAGGAAAATAATGATGATTTTAACCCCTATCACCCTCTTACCTTACAATGCACCACCACCTAAAGCATCACTGGAAGAGTTAGTTAACCAATTGGTAAGTGGTATAGAAACACGGTTTCAAGGAGTGGATGCAACCACGAGAAATTTAGAGGCATCCATGCGTAACCTCAAGAATCAAATTGGATAACTGCCCAAACTTCTTGGAGATTGTCAAGTGGAATCCCTTCTGGGAAATACTGAAACCAATCCATGTGATCTTGAGCAAGGGAAAAAATTATCTTTACTGATTTGTTTTGTTTGATTTTGGGACATCTATTTAATTTTTTATATGCTTTCCTTTATTTTCATGTACTTTTAATTTTTTTTAGGATATTAGCATTTTTCTTTATCATTTCATGGTTTCCATTGTTGTATTTATAGTATTTAAAAATATAATATATATATATATATATATATATATATATTTCAGCCCAGATCAGGGCTAGCACAGACTTTACTGCAAGGAGGCGCTGGCTCCTGTTGATGAGAGCTTTAAAGTGGCCGAATTGGCCACTTTGTTTTCAAACAAACCAATTTCCCTTAATTTTTCTCTCAACACAGTGCCATTTCTACATCACTAAACACCACCAATTCTATTTTTTCCTTCAAAAACATTAATCCAACACAAATCCTCTTGTTTTTGTTGAATCTACAGATCAAAATTCCAAAAATCTAACTTTTTCTTCAAAAACCCGTTTTCAAATCTCTCTTTTCAATTAAGGATTTCTTCAAAAAAGATAGCATATTTTTCTTTCCCATGCATTGGAAAACCTAAAGGTATGATTTTTCTTGAATTCCTACGGTTAAATTCTTGTAATTAATTTTTTCCAATTTTTAGGCCTATTTTTGGACAAAATTTGCATATATTCAAAGTGTTAGTTGAAGTTGATTATCTTGATGATATTATTATGACTAGAATAGTGTGAAACTATGAATCATGGATTATTTTTACAACTACATGTCCATATTATGATCATAGGTGATTTATTTTTGGTTATGGCAATTGTCTTGTTGATGAATTCAAGATAAGTGGATAATGTGCATAGCCATTGTCCTTGACTTAGGATATGAACATGTTTTTCATGCTATGATCAGGTTGTGAAGTCATTGGGAATCATATTATGGTTTGAATTGTAACATTTTATTATTTTTCTTGCAGGTTTTGAAAGGAGGTTGGGTTTAATTAATATTGTGGATTGAGGTTGTGGTGGATTGATTAGAAATTGTGGATTGTGAGTAGAATTATGTTGTGGTAGTGGGATCCCATTGAGTGTTGTTGTTTCATTGTCATGATACCTCGGTCATATTCTTTATTCATCTTTTTCCTACCACTTCATCATGCCTAGAGAGATGGGCCAATCTTCTAAAGGGGCTAGAGTTTCATCTTTCTCTACTCCTACCTCCATAGACCCGTTGTTCCTACACTCTACTAATTTCATTAATCCATTCCACCACGAGTGGTACACTAAAAAGGCCGTGTTAGTGTTATGCCCTAGAGGCAATAATTTATACAATGTATATACATATTTTATTTTAATAAAATACATTATTTATCTTACAGTGTCTTTTGTTTACTTTTGTATAAAATAATTGTTAGATAAAGTCCCTAGTACAACACTGTGTTAAGGAAATCATAATATGAGATTCCTACTGCACTGTATAGTGTTAGTACTTAAATAGTCCCTAGTCGTAGTATTCATGAGATAGGATATCATTAATGCGTTAAGGCTAGCATGTGTTAGACTTTCTGATTTGATCAGGCGATATTTCTCATATCCGTGAGTATTGAGATACTCAAAGTTAATACATGGATGCTTGTTAATAAAACAAGTACATTGAATGACCTAGCCATGAGATAATCACATGGATAACTATTTAGTGTCAGTAATATAATCTCAATATAGCAAACGTGCAAGTATCCTTAGACTTGAGATCTCCAAGGTACTTTATTTACTGAGCATTGTGCTTTTTGATTCCAATCTCTGGAGCCAGATTGAGGGTTGCCTATGGGATGGATATTGGGTACATTGTGAGGTAAACGAAAGTAGTTGAGAGGGTCAATAAAGGATTCACCACTCCTAATAGTAGGGGCGAATATCTCACGGCTACTTGTAGGAATTACTACTCGAGAAGTTCTTGGCCAAGGCAATTGTGTATTGAAAATAGTTCCTATTGATACACATCTCAAGTAGTGGGTTCCTAGTACAAGTACTATTGTATTCGAGCCAGAATTAATATATACATATATATATATATATATATATTCTGGAGGGAGTTGGCACTAATTTTGTACTCCAGACCGAATGAGATATTGTATGGTGAAAGAAGTTAATTGCACTATAGTTTGTTATTGAAGGATTCGTGTCAAGCCACTTGACTTCATGGACTCTTGGGTGGTCATGATGTGTTGCTAGATACTGCTCATGATCTGGGAATATGAGTTTATTAATTGAAGAATAAATAAACCAATCCTAATTAGAATTGATATGATTAATTCTAATTAATTATATATTACTAATCTTAAAGACGTTTGAATTAATTCATGTTCGCTACCAATTGATTGGGAAACCTAATAAGTCACACACAATAGAGGATATATACTCAAGATGTAATTTGATAACATAGTGGGGTTAATTGTGAGAAAGAGAAGTTGCTGTGGCCAAATTATAACTAATTATAATTTATGGGTCGAATTATAATTGTGAGAACTTAATGGTTCCAATTACAATTAGAGAATTCTCAAATTGAGGGTTTTTCCCTATGTTTTTTCATATTGTATGTGGATATACATAAGACCTATGTGGGTGAGATGCGGTCACGGCAATAACACCCTCCAAAACCCTTCTCTTTTCTCTCTCTCTCGTGGTTCTTCAACAAATGGAAGAACAAAAACCCTAGCCACCTTATTGTTTTCTGCTAGCACAGAAAATCTTGGTGCTTGAGTGTGATCTTCCGTGTGGATTTTTGTTAGAGACAATCACACACTGTGATTGCAATGGCTAGACATTTGACTCTCGTGGTGTTTGATCAAGAGGATTGTTGGATCGCGCCACAATTGTCAGACAAGAAGAAGGAAAATTTTATTTTTCAGACTCACAAAGAAAGGTAAAACCGTTTCCTTTTCTTGTTAAACCTATTTTAAATCACATGCTTGTGATCTTGGGGCTTGGATTTCTTAGTTTTCGCCACATTAATCGTTATTGTGATATAGAAATCCCATCAAGCTGCTAAAAATATTATAGTAGAATGCACCTTCGCACCCTCTTTAGATTATACCCTCAAGTTAGGTCTCATGTTTAGATGCTTGGGGTGGGGACCAATAGTTCAACAGAAGGGACCCTATTGCCCTATTATGATTAAAGAGTTCTATACTAACATAGTCCAAAACGCAATAACCATCTTGAGACCATTGAGACTAGAGTAAAGGGCACCCCTATCTTTCTAGATAGAGAGGGACTTGCTGCTATCCTCCGTGTGAATAATGAAGGTCCTTGGTTAGCTGTAGATCACAATAATCAAAAGATACTATCTTGTCTTGAGTGTAAAGTAAGTGATACTAGAGCTACTTTAAGGATGTATAGGAGAGGTCTAGTGGGGCAAGTGGGTTTTTACTCTAACAATGATTTGGAAGCCAACCTACGTGCCATAGTCTATATCTTTGCCTATAATGTTGTTCCAAAAGTTAGTGGGTTCAATGAGTCTTGTGTGATTAACTTGTATATTCTTCATAGGATGATGCACGCTCTTCCCATCCCGTTTACTCCTCTAATTATTCAGGCCATGCAAGATGTGGTCTATTCTCACCTTTCCACCAAAGCCTTTGTCTTCCTCTTCGTGATAATGAAAATTCTTAAAGCCTTTAGCATTAGCTTTGTAGGGGAGCTTACTGAAACCACAACGGAGTGTGATATGGTTGCTAAGCAAATACTTACCAGTTGTGGTTATCAGTATAGTACGAAGGTGAGACATTGGTTACAGCCTTTTGATGTGCAACATCTTAGGCAAGTTCAGCTTCCACCTGAGGAAAAAGAGCATCTTGCCCCTCTATCTCGAGCTCGTGCTAGTAGTTCACAATCCTAATCTAGGGGTGATTTTGAAGCCGAGGTAAGAGGTCAATTGGAGCAATTGAGAATTGGCATGGAAATCCAAATGGAGATATTGCTAGAACTACGTGAGTCCATAACTACCCTCACTAGGAGGCAAGATGCTCAGGAACAACAATGGGCCCAATTGATGCAACGATTTCCTGGAACTTAAGGGGGCAATAGTAGCCATGGGGCCAATGCTGATGATGAGGATTGAGTATTTTCCACAACTCTGTATTTCTTTTCTCCAGCTTTCTTTTTCTATTTATATTTTCATGACTTTTCTTAATCTTTCTTTTTAGTTGATTTTTCTTTTCTTTTATTTTGATTTTCTTTTCTTTTTCTAGAGTCCTGTTTTCTGTTTTCTGTTTTTGTTTCTTTTTTTTTTTTACGTGCAATTTCCCCAAGAACTTATGGCAGATTCACATGTATTGGACCTAATCTGCAATGGAAGTATTTTCTTTTCTCTATTCTTCCTCTTTACTTATTTTTGGTCCCTTGGCTTGGCTTTCATTGTTATATTTTGGGCCATTGAGGACAATATCCAGTTTAAGTATGGGGGAGAGTTAAGTATTGAAGATATTTTCCATGTTCATTTTTTTTGAATTTTTATGTGCAATTTTCAAATGTTTTTGTGGTTTTTAAGGTTGTAATTATCTTTTTTACTTAGGATATGATTTTTGTCATTCACATGGTGGATTTTTATTGATAATGAATTAGTTTATTGAAAATGATATGTTATGACTTGAGAATTTGGATTAATCTTATTTATACATTAGTATTTAAGTATTATTTGATTCATCTAGTTTAAATATGGATAATGTGATGAAAGAGGGAAATGTTGTTGGCTAACTCTTGTATTATGGGTTTAAACTTTACTTAACTTTAAGTTGTGATAAGGAATGTGAAGAGATAATAACTTTGAGTTGAAAGATTGAGTGAAAAAATTTTGTGATTGCGTTGAAGATTGAGAAAAATGAGTTGATTGTTGTTTTCTGTATAAAGGTGAGAAAAATGTTTTTGCTCGTTTATGGGGGCAATACGGATAGTAAAGAGAAATATACTTTCTTGAGGCTATTAATCCCCAAGAGAAAAAGATAGAAAAAAAATATTGTTGAAAAAATATTAAGTGATGACTATAAGGGGGCAAATACGGTGTGTGAAGAGAAATCCATTTACTTGAAGTTCTCAATTCCCTAAGTCATTGAAAATAAACTGAGAGGACAAAAAATTTGAGTGTTTTCCTTGAATCATTACTTGAGTAGTGCATTTTTTTGGATTTATAATGCTTGAGTTGGTAGATGGCTTGATTTGTATGATTCATGTTATCTATGTTTTTGCTTGAAGGGTGAAATAATGTTCTTAGACTAGCAGCCTTGACATGTCTTGTTTGGTACTTTATTTTGAAAATGTTTTCAAACGGTTGAAAGAATGGCAAGGACATATCCAAGGTTTGAAAGAAAATTGTGGCTTTGTTCTAAGTGAACTCTTTTTTAAAAAAAGATTGTCTTGATTTTCTTTACTTTAAAAGGGCTTTGCTTGACGACAAGCAACGGTTCAAGTATGTGGGAGTGTGATAGGGGTAAAATTCATCTATATTTTCCTAGTTATTTGAGAATGTTTTGTAATGAATTTGCTACAATAACTAGGCATATTCCTTTATATTTAATATTTTACTTTTGGAAAGGTATTTTGGACTTTTATAGCAGAAAATAATGAAAAAAAATATTAAAACCGTTGCCGTCAGAGCATGGCCAGTGCCGACCATAGCACACGAAACCGGCACCTGCCCTGATCTGGAATAAATAGGGGGTTTTTTGGAGAAAAAACAGAGCACGGCCGGTGCCAACCATGACAAACGCAGCTAGTACGGGCCCTCTTTGTCCCATGTCAGTGAGTTTTCCAATTTTACACTACTTTGGTAATTTTTCAAGAGTTTTGGTATTTTTCAATAAGCAAAACACAAGACAAATGTGTGAATCCAAGGGTTAAAGTGCCAATCACACAAAAGGAGGAGATTTATCAAATCAAAAAGTATTATTCAAGAAGTTCTCAGGGAGAAGATGTAACACACCGCTACCTAGGCCCGCCAGGGTCGGGGATGTCGCCCCGTCCAAAGGACAAGGGGTCTTTATAACTATGTCACACAATCAAAATAGCGGAATAAAAATGATATTTTAACTTAAAATTTATTACAACCCAAGAATAAATCCAAGAATAAACCCAAGAATACCAAAAATAAATCCATAATAAAATTTATCCACTCTCATCTCCCCAAAGCCTTACACAAAATAAATTATTAGAAAATCTTCCAAAGCAGACAATATCTAGCTATTCATCCTCACAGCAAGATCGACCTGAAATCATGGTAAAAAGGATGGTGAGACAAAAATTTCAGTAAGTCCGTGTGTGCTTTGAGTGTCCAGTGAAAACAGTTCATGAATGCAAAGTATAAAATCTTTATAAGAGAAATACTGGTAAGTAATAAATATTAGTTAAAACCAATAGTGGCATTTTGGCTTTTCCCGCCATACACAATGATTAAAATCAACCACTCAAAAGAAAGGGTCATGGGTTACCACACGTTAGGCCCCATAACCGGTCAGAATGTCGACATTTTGTGCAGACTGACAAAAGGTAGGTGATCGGCCTACCGGGCAAGATATTTCTCCTTCTCTATACCCAAACAACAACTGGGTGTCCATTCCGACAAAACACAATCACTTGACTGAAATAAAAACTGCTAGCTCGGACCAGCATGACTAAGTAGTACTAACGTTTCTCTAAGTTGAGTTCATCTTCTGGAGGTAGCCTCCTGCCAGAAGACTCACTCTTGCTCTTTAAAACTAGTACTACTAGCCTACCCTTATTGAGTACTCAACGAACGTATCCTACTTGGGAAAAATGAACAAAACACAGTTTCACTTGAAAATGGCAATTAAAGGTTTTCCAAAGTCTTTGTCAAAATCAGTTTTAGAAAGAATTTTGAGTTTGAGTAAATCTACTTATTAATTTTTAAATAATTCATTTGACTGAAATAAGAAAGAAGTCACTCCTCAATTGCCTTTACAAAATGAGTGTCCATGCACTCTACATTTGGCTTGCCATAATAAACAGTTTTACATCAATCAGGTTTTATGCAGGAGCTTACCTGATCCTTGCTCACAATAAAGGTCTTTAATAGCTGACCTAACCTTTCATGAGGTAAATACAAACCACAATCAAACTCAAGCCAAAATCCACTTCCTCAATTTAAACTAACTCAACTCACTACTACCATGATTCTAGTGTCCCAAGCTTTAAGGTCAAATAATAAATAAAAAGGTTTATAAGCCAAGGCTAATTTTGATATTTAAAATAATTAGTGTTTTGGGAAATATGTACCAATAAGTTGAAGGGTTAAATCTTGCTAAAATAATTTAGAGTTTATTTGATGAAGAGTCCTAGGTGGTATTAGGTAAAATAATAATTTGTTAATAATTAATTGCTGAAAAATAATTGAAAATTAAAATTAGTTGAAAATAAAGTTTAATGAGTCTTGATTGAAAGATAATAAATAAATTTTAATAGGTTTTCAGTTAAAAGATAATAATTAAATTTTAATAATAAATATTTTACTTGATATGATTATTTTTATAAAAGGCTTTATCATTTTATATAATATCTATATATTTTATTTTTCTAGCAAAAGCTATTATTTATTTGACTAAAATATCATTATTATATATATAATAATCCAAATCTACCATTCCTGGGGTTTTTTTGAAATTACTAGCAAAAATCATAATATTAAATATTTTATTGAAGGAATAAAATTAGCTTAGGGACAACTAGATCATGATCATATTCCTATTGCTAACCACAATCATGAACATATACTCCCTCCAATTCATCAAATCATCCAAATCATGAATATAAGCATAGATCTAAATTTATCAAGGCATGATCCAACCTGTACTAGCATAAACATAATCATGGCTTCAACAATCATACTTAAATATAAATCATATTCACCAACGGTGACATAATCTCTAACGTGCTTGATCACATATATCACACTCAACATGGAGACATGCATTAAACCTTAAAACATCGTAAGATCATTCAAGATAAATCATCACATGCATCAACCCCAACTCCATCATATACACACATTCATTCATGCTTCAAACTCAACTCATCACAACAACACATGCTTAAACCACACTCATAGCCCATCTCCTTCCAATATCATCCAGGAGACATGAATCTAGAGCCTAAAAAGGTTGAAGGGACTTACTTGATTGATGAGTACATTGAAGGACTTTTGAATGCATCTCAATTCCTAGATGTCTAAATCCGTCCAAGGGAGATGAAGAAAGCATGAACATTAGTGAAGAAGTCATTCGGCCCAGAGAGAGAGAGAGAGAGAGAAGAGAAGAGAAGACAAAAGTCCATTAGCATGTTTATTCATATACATATTCATTAGAGATCAAAGATTAGTGAAGATGAAGTTGATTGAACAAACCTACCTTAAAGGTGTTCTTGAGCCTTCACAAAAATTCTGATTTTTTTGATCCAAAAGAGCAAGTTAGATTTTGGAGTTTGATGTTAAAAATGGTATGGATGGACTCATGGAATTGAGTAGATGAAATTTGGAATTTTTGAAAGAAGTTTGAAGTGGTTTGGAGAGGTATTAGGCGAAAGAAGGAGTAGATGTTCTTAGTGTTCTATGTGTGCTTGAAGGTTGAAGAGAATAGAGAGAGTTCTGGTTGAAGCTGCCAAAATTCTTAGGGATTAGGGTTGGCCAAACTCTTTAAGGAGTTTTGGCAATTAAATTTTCCGGTTTGATAGGAAAAGGAAAGGCTGATTGTTGAAATCCTAAAAGAATAATTTAGTGAATCAAATTTGGAAACAAAATATGTTGAGAATATCTTGATCAATGGAGAGCTTTTGAAAGCTGTGATGTCTGGCTGTTTGATCAGTGTTTTTGGCTGGATGAAAGCTGAGTGAAGAAGGTTAATGGTGGCTGAAAGGAAGGAGTGCAATGGTGAAGGAAAGGTCTGGCTGTTTGAGGGGCATTTTATGGAAGGTTGCTAAATTAATATTGCTGGAATTTTGGTATTCAATCAAGGCATGATTGCAGTGATTTGTTGGAGATATTTTCGGGCAGCCATGTCTGATTTTCGTGCAGAAGCTTGGGGAAGACAATGGAGTTTAGTTCATGGCCATTTAAGAAAGGTTTGTGCAGAAGAAAGATGAAGCTTCGGCCAGGGCTGGAATAGAAAACAAAGCTGGAAAATTCTGTCCAGTGATTTTGCAAATTGGAAAGAATTTATGGGCAGATTTTTTGCTATTGTTCAGTCAATTTTGCAGAAGAGTTTAAGGGGATTTCAGAGGTCTTTCAAGACTGGTTTCCAGCCTTCTTTATGGAGGAAAAACATGGCTAAGGAGCTGGTTGAATCTGGAAGAAAACAGCTTGGTTTAAGACCACCTAAGCTACGATTTTGCCCAGAAATTTTTCTTATTTTGCACAGCATTTGTGTAGTCCGAAAATGGCCAAAAAAATTCAGATTTCAAGCTGATCAAAAGGGCCATTTTCTGGCAGCATTTGGGAGGGAATAATGGCTGAGAATTTCGACACCTTGAAAGCACAAGAAGCTGAAATTTTTCAGTTCATTACATGAAGGAAAATGAAACTAGCTAGAGTGAAGTTTAGAAGGTTCACTAGGGGAATTAATTCTCTTGGAACCATTCCCCATCTCTTCCACATATTCGGTCCATAAGATGTCTTTCACTAAGACATTTTGAACCTTCAAAGCCACAACACTTTACTAAAATTTCTGGAATGAAATTGGCTAGAACAAATGTGACCAATCTAACGAATTGAGAATTAAGGAAAATTAAGGATCAAGGAAGAATGAATTCCCTTAGGAATTTTGTATAGGGTATAAGAATAGGATAAGGGTACTCCTATCATGTCTCCCCTAGGACAATACCTCTACTCTACTCTAAAGCACTTAAGACCGAAAATACAACCTTCCAAAGCGAAAATAAAATTTAATCATGCTAAAATTCCAATGATGGAATTTGAACCCTAGACCCCCAAGAATTAATTCCAAAGCTCTAACCACTACATCACAACAACTCTTGCTCTTATTTTCTCTCCAAAATATTTTTCCTATTTAATCCTCAAGCTATCTCCCTATTTTCACCTCAAGCAAAAATTATCATTTTGCCTTTCTTACTCAATACTCACAATTAAGCCTTCTAGGCCACAAAACACAAATCAAAAGCATATAATTTCATATAAAAATATATTTAAGCATGCAATAAAATATGATATGCATCTTAACCCCCTTACTCTAAGGTTGGTTTCAATTGGGGTTTCACAGAAGAAGAAGAGAGTGTCTATGCGTTCTTTTTTTACATTTGTATTCTTTTTCTAGAATAATGATGTAATTAATATTTTTTTTTTTTTGTAATTTGACATTATTTTGGGATTCATGGTTTTTGGATTAATTTAGCTATTTGACCATTTTTCTATCATTCTTGATGTTTGATTACTTGTAATTATAAAAGAATTGATGAAGTTAGATTTACGTCTAATTAACTTGAAAAAACGATATTAGGAGTTGATTTAATTTTGTTAATTTCATATTTGTTATTTCTTAATGGACTTGGGAAACGAAATTAAAACAAAGAACCAAGATAATCAAATATTAGTTAATTTCACCTAGAGCATAAGGTTATTAATTAATTTCATGTTTATTACCACCTAGAATATAGGGATAATTTATGAGGAATTGAGTTTAATGTATCTTTTTGGTTATGTTGATTTGATTGAGAAATCCGCTAATTTAATCAAGAGATAGTGATTCCATTGATTGGGAAAGAAGTGGAATCTATATAAGTGGGTTCATGACTTATGAAACGATTGAATTTTACTTTATATTCCTTCGTAATGCTAAGATAATGATTAATTGAGATAATAGCTAAATAGTTCATTATCATATATTCTAGGATAGTTGTCTAAATTGCATAATTTCACATCCTTGAATTGTATATATTTTTCTTTATTTTTGTTTTATTATCTTATCACTTAATTAGGTCAGTGAAACAATGAATAAAAAGTGACTAGTGTGTACTTGTTCCTTTAAGGATCGATACTCGTTAATTCCCTATACTATACTTGCTCATATGTGTAATTTGATATTAATATTTTAGTTAAAACTTGGCTAATGAATGGATTTAAATTCAATCATTTTTATACACCTAAAATTTACACATTACTCTTGGTTTCATGGTTTTATTGTCTTGGCATACTCCTTGAAATCTCTTTGTCATAGATCTCACCTAAGGAACCATGAGTTGTGACTTAGACCTCACTCCTACTTCTTTAGACTAGCCTTCTTTACTGGGACATTTTTATTAGATGGTAAGCCTCAATATATTTAGTGAGTATACAATTAAAGTCTGTCTCTGCGTGAGGTGCTGGAACAATTTCTTTTAGCTTCTCATACTCTATAGTCTAGGTAACTAGATCATTTGCACCTTTGGAATCAACATGGATAATAGAAGCAACACTCTTGTACAAGAAATAGTAAAATTAGCGACCGATGTTAATCAGTCGGACTTTCATTGGTTCACAAAAAAAAAGTTGCTTCTTATAAAATGAAGCGGCTACTAATTTGCTGCCAATAATTCTATCGCTAAATGATCGATAAAAAATTTCTAGGCCAACAAAAATAATTAAGTTTTTCAAATAAATTTGGTTTCTAATTAGTTGTTAATTAGCAACAAAAACTTGTCGTTTGATGATTATGATTTTTTTAATAAAATTTTTTAATAATAACATCCTAAAAATTGGGCTCTTGTCAAACTATTTTCATTAATCCACAACTAAAATATACTAAAACAAATACATCATAATTAATATACTCATAAAATACATTCACAAGTCGATATAGAATTAGTCTTAGTCATTCTAACTCTTAATCTTTAATGCAAACCGTTACATTATTGTTACATGCCAAAATGTAGGAATAACAAAAATAACTAAACCATAACACCATTCATGTATATATTTCTATAACTACTTGGTAAATGTTTAAGTTATTCCCTACTTGATTCTTGCTTAATATCATATATCAATGCATATCAAAAACCAAAAGTATATCCCAATCTCATATGCCATAGAAGCTTACTCATTAAATAGTTCCATCATGCTACCATAAAGAAATATAGCCCAAATCCTCAAACATATTGTGGCATAATTCCAAAAAGATTTTAAGGAATAGAGGCAAATATGTACCTGACTCATTACTTTTTCTCAATAATTTGAGACCTTGATCATGTTGGAGTCATTCCAATGCAAGTGGATAAATAGGACTAAATATTTGTTTGTTTAGGTTAACAATGGTTTAAGAAAATCTTAAATTAAAACTGGAATAAAAGGCTTCATTTCCAATAGTGCGATGTGTAAGCATACATGGCTTCATCTATATTTCATGTCTTAAAAACATTCTAGTTGTAGGATCATGATCTTCAGTAATAATAAATCTGAAACTTACAAACTTATGCAGGAATCTTTACCTCAAAGTATATTCATACTGCCACAAACAAAGAGAGAGAGAGAGAGAGAGAGAGAGAGAGAGAGGGGGGGGGAGGAGTGAAAATGGCAACTATTCCTCACATAGAACTAGAGAAATCTAAGTCAATAAGATTTTTAAATTATGATAGAAAACTACAATAAAAAATGAAGATTTCCCATAAACAAAGAGAAAATTTTTCCTTTTAAGATAAAATTATCTCAAAATACAAATATAAAATTACTTTTAAGAGTATATATGGTGTAATTATGTTTAAATAAATTGAGCTAACTACATATATGTTCATGTCCAAAATGTCATTACCATATAGAAATGTGTTTCTAATACACGCTCATTGATCACTTGATGTTTTTGTTCTTGCTTGTTGAGGCATCTGATAAGAACTATTCTGCAGATTACAAGTAAGATGATACTTTTTTATGTGTTATAGAAATTTCCTTGATTAATCATAAGGTTCTTTTTCATTTTTCTTCTGTTTCTAGTGTTGTTAAATGAGTAGAGATTAGAGATTATTTATTATCTTGATCTTCTAATATATTGTACTAGTATGAGCTATCAAGACTTCAATATATGGCTAAATACCAAGCCAAACGTAGATTAAACAAGCCCTAAAATTTCATAGTTTGAAGAGTTCAAAACAAATAAATGTATAGTAGTTATTGCATGAGGAGGAGAAAACATGGTAACAATGATCAACGTAATTCATGCCCATATACCAATCACAAGAAAAAACAATTGTATTTTGTCCACCCATGAGATTTCAATCATTCAAAAAATAGAAAATTAGCAGAAGAGTTTGGCTTTATGCATTTCTAGGAAGTGGAAATGCTTTCCACAAATAGGGGCTTACGAAAATAAAAAATAATACAAGATGGTTCATAAATTGAGAAAGAACTCATCAATAAATAAAACTCCTAGAACTAACTATGCTACGCCTTCATCAATATAATGATTAACAACCAAATAGATAGATATAATGAAATATTTTTAAGATAGATTGATTGATATCAAATTAGAAGAATAAAACTAACCAAAAAATTCCACAAGCGATAAAGTCCAAAAACAATAACTGAAAGTCGAACAAAACTAAATCTTTTGTTTAACACAATGGAAAAACTAAATAACTTGAAGTATAATCCTTTTCCCACCCCCAATTTCCTTAAGCAATGTCAAAATTTTGCATTCAAAACTCACAAAAATTCAATCAATATAATTAGGAACATAAAAAAATTGTTATAGGAGAATCGCAACATTTAAAATAAGGTCATTTAAATGCAGTCATAATGCACCTAACGAAAAAAAATTATAAATCCTTCTCCCTAAGATATAACATAGTACAACAGTGAGTTAGGTGTCAAACCCATAAGGAATTCAAGAGAAGTATACTCTTATATTCTCTCCTTATCTTAATCTTATGAAAAACTCTTATGATGTCTTAAAAAGTAAATGGAGGAAACTTTTAGAATAGGAAACTAACTAAAACTAACCTAATCAAATTAAGAAATAAAGAATCAAGATAAGAAACAAGTAAGAAAAAGGAAACTTAAAGATTAATTAAGAAGTTACCAAGTTCTTAGGCTTGTGTCATTAAAGCAATTAGGAAACCTTTCATAGATTGGATTACTTTGATCTGTTGATTTTAGAATTCATGCAAAAAAGTCTAGAATTCTTATCCTTGCAAAATTAGATTAATCTTCATCAAATGCCCCTAACCAATCGCTAATCTTATTCTTAATATTCTTCAAGTTGATTAACATTCTCTTAAAGACATTAATAATTTAATTAATCAATTGTTATATATTGAAAATAAGATTGATACATACATCAAGGCATCATCAATATCAAGTTTGCATATACTCTGAAAAGATGCAAATATACACACCTTGAACCATACAATTCCCTGCCAATCCTTATCAAGTCCAAAAAGATACAACCTAATCAAGATTAATAAATGTTACTTAGCTAATTAATCAAACAATCAATTAACTTGGCAATTTAATCATACAACTTCTGAATATATATATATTAAGATACTGACCTTGAATTTCAAAATTTGGGGTCAGTAGTGATAAGATGATGAGTAGAGAATTTCATACTCAAGAATCTTGTATATATGGTATGATGTAAATTGTGAAGATAAGGATATGCACGCTTATACTCTAGTAGTATATTTTGAACATTAGAAACCCTGTATTATCATAATACACGGAAGGGTGCGATCATACCAGCACTAATAAGCATGCTTGAACTAGAGAAATCCTAGGATGGGTGACCTCCTAGGAAGTGATTATAGGAGTCGAAAGGAAACGATTTGGAGCAATTTAAGGCAATGAAAGGAGAATTTATATGCATAACAATGTAAGTGAAAAAGAATTAGATAGGGATTATATGAGAATGATGAATGTGAAAGTGTATTATAAGAGTAAAAGGATATGTGACTTCTCAGAGATACCTATTTACATACGTTGAATTAATCTTTATATATATAGATATCTCACTACTTTATATATATATATATATATATATATATATATATAAAGTACTGAGATATCTATATATATGCTTATTTGGTGTCTTTTGAAGTAGCTCTGAGGATGAAAAGAAATACTATAGAAGGTTAATTATAGTATTAATTTGAACTAAGAAAAGTGAATGAAATGACACAAGTATTACAAAATATTGCTGAGATACTTCAACATATGTCCAAAAATTTAAAGAAACGGAACAATGTTTAGAAGTAGAAGTGGACTACGTTGTAGATCAATTTTTGAAGTCTTCTCCCCCCTAATTTCATTGAGGGGTGAATCAAGGACGAAAAGCTGAGGTTTGGATGGATAAGATGGAGAATCTCCTTATAGTTCTGGAACATATGAAGGAAAGTGAGGTATATCTTGCTATTGCTAGCCTTCAAGGACCCACTTGTGATTGGTGGATCAAGAAGAAAGAAGAGCGAGAGCTAGAACATAGAGAATGAACCTAGACGTAATTCCGGGAAGAATTTAAAAGGGAATTTGTACCTCACCGGGTTATTGAGCAAAGAAAAAGAGAATTCCAAAATTTTAAAAAAGAAAAGAAAACACTTGGAATGTACTCTACTAAGTTTACGTGATTGTCAAAATATTGTCGCTCAATGGTACAAACTGAATCAGATCAAATCCGACTCTTTGTAAAAGGACTACGGCCTGAACTTAGAGATGACGTAGATATTCTAGCTCCAACTATTTAAAATATGGCTATTAGAATGGCCTCCCTAGTGGAAAAAGAGGACTGAGAGCAAAATAGGCAAAATTGTGAGGAACTATTGAAGCGGGAAAAGCAAAATTTCAAGAAAGATTTAAGAAAAATGAATTGGCACTTGGAAAAAACGTGGGCATCGTGCCTTTTATCATAAGAGTGAACATATGCATGAGCAATATAGGAAGAGACTTAGAAAAATGTGACAGGTGTGGAAAAGAAGGACATGTGGTAGTCAATTTCCAGCAAGAAAAAAAAAGATCGTACGCACCTTGCAAAAAAGGACAATAAAGGAAAAAAGAAAATTTAAGGGAAATGAGTAGAAGAGACAATGTAGTATAGAGAAACTTGAAGTATATGAAGCCTCGAGTCCAAAGACGATGCTAAAAAAGGAAGAATTGGTGATACGAAAGAATGGTGCACAGAAAAGTAAATGTTGAAGTGTTATATGAGTATTGTAGCATACTGTATGAAAGTATGGTAAAGGAAATATGTAAGGAAAGAAAGAATGAATGTAAGGTATGACAAGATGACAATGGATGTAATATATATATATGTAAGACATATGTGTATTTTTATAGGAGAAGAGGTCTTGTGACGTAAGTTGTGGTTTCCTTCAATGCTAAAGGACATTTTAACATCATCTTACGGATGAATTGATTGTTCACTATCATGCTCAATTTGATTATCAGAAAAAGATAGTATGATTTTGCAAGTCTTGAAAGGTTGTGCTAAGACTTCAAGGAGACTAGAAAAAGGAAACTAATTACCTAATATCATAAATCAAGGCACAAATAAAAATTTGTAAAAGAAAAAGTGAACTTTGAAGAAATGATGCAAGGATTCTCTGTATTGGAAATCAATGTGATATGCTAAGAAAGGAAGTTAATCGCATCAAGTACCTCTTAGTATTATGCCTAATTGTAATTTAGGATTAATCTTAAAATTTGGAGGATAAGTACACTAATTATAGAAGATGATGTCGAAGTTCAGTACTATAATACTAGGCAGACCGATAAACAATTGGAACAAATAATCTAGAATTTTGAAGAATACATTGTGAGCATATAAGCCGGATTTTGGAATTATATAGATTGATAGTTCAACATGTACAAAGTTTATGTACAATGACAGTTATTGATAAATGTTTGGAACAATTTTATTTGAAACATTATATAGGAAAAGTGTCAGTCGCTCCTCTATTTGGAGTGCTTAAGGTAAAATAGAACACACCAAACATCATAGATCCTGAGAAAGTCCGACAGATGGTGGAAATGAGACAAAGCAAAATTAGAAAACTGCACAAGTTGGTAAGGAAATTATTCAAGCCAGTACAAGAGAAATTTGGAAATTACAAAAAGAAACCAAGTATATTTAAGTCGAACACTAAAATGTTAGGTGGAAAAACAAAATGCAGAGGATGGCACAGGCATTATGGACATACTAGATCACTTCAATCCTAGAAAGGATCAAAAGGTCAAGTATTGGATGCATTTACCCATAAAATTTCTAGGTGATAGCGACATATTTATATTTCTTAACTTTGGAATAGAAAGAAAGTGGAACGAAAACAAGAGCAAAAAGAGTGGACTTGAGAGGAATTTTTGGGAGAATTTAGAAATCAATTTATACCTCGCTGGGAAATTGAAAAGAAAGAAGAAAAATTTCAAGGTTTTAAGCAAGGAGAAATGACTATTGGAAAATATGCTGTTGAGTTTACGTGACTTTCAAAATATTGTCATTTATTGCTACAAGGAGAATGTGATTAGACCCAGTGATTTATGAAAAGGTAACGACTTGAAATTGATGGAATTTCTATATCACAATAACGATTACTATGGCGGAAACTAAGAAATCCAAGCCCCAAGATCACAAGCATGTGATTTAAAACAGGTTTAAAAGGGAAGAAAAGGTAACGGTTTTACCTTTCTTTGTGCGTCTAAAAAATAAAACTTTCCTTCTTCTTGTCTGACGATTGTGGCGCGATCCAGCAATCCTCTTGATCAAACACCACGAGAGTCGAATGTCTAGCCACTACAATCACAATGTGTGATTATCTGATGCGTTCAGACTTGGGTATAAAAATCATTCAGAACTAAGCACATTCCCAATCAAGTTCAAATTAAAATGTTAAACTCAAATCACACATATAAGCAAGCGTACTCATCAGTAACTTAGCAAAGGGTTCAAACAAGTGTCGAACCTCAAGGAATAAGTAAACATTAATTACCCTTCTTTCATTGTTTAACCAACTCGATAAAGTGAAAAATAAATAAAAAGAAACAAATTAAAAATAAAATAAAAATATGTATATGTCAAGGATGTAGATTTATGTAACTCAAGCCATTGTTTAGACAAACATGATCTTAAAGAACTTACCCATTATCATAACCAATCATTCTCTTGACACCAAAGGATGAAGGTAGACTCACTTTGATGGTCAATCCATGAAATCACTATCTTCTAGATAAATTAGAATCACTTGGTCCGTCTCAACTAATTCATCCAAAAGACACATTAAATACAATCCTTAATTAAATTTCCTTGGTCTCGATGAATTTAGAGCATGAAATTAATCAATGAACCCTTGGTCTCGGAAGACATCAATTAATCTTCAATTACCAGTTCTTAAACAATCAACCCCCTTTGGTCCAACAAGTTAATGGATAGAATCAACTAACTAATCTCGTAATAAGCATAAGTAATTGAATACCAAGAATAATAACTAATTAATCAAAAGATCAAATAACTCTAGAAATCATGAATATCTAAAACAATGTTGAATTATAATAAAATAATTAACATATCATTGTCAAGAAAAAGAAAAGAAAGTAAAAGAAAGAACTCATAAACAAGCCTCATTTTTCTTCCTTTGAAGACCTTCTTGTTCAACCCTCCTTGAACTTTAAAGAATTCTCCTTGGACTGAGTGATTTTCTATGATGATCAATGAATTCTCCCCTTTTCCTTTGTGTTTTCCATCTATTTATAGGCTTAAGAGGTGCCTAAACTCGTAGATACAAAGTTCTTGGCCGAGTAGAAGTTGGAAGATGCTAAAACTCTTCATATTTCCAAAAACGAGTAGAAAGATCGCAGCACCGCCTCAGGGACAGGCCACAGCCGGCGCCGCCTTAGTCCTTCGGAGCCGACGCCGCCTTGGTTCTGTTTCTCCACTCGTCCGTCAATTTTTCTCCGAATTGTGCGCATACGTTCCAGAGTGCAACCGGCGCCTCCTCTACTATGTTTCACGACAGTTTTGCTTTGTTTTACCCAAAATCCTGAAGTAATGACCAAAATACCGTTCCAAGGGTAAAATCTCAAATATGAAAGAATATGACTAGTTATTTCACAAAATGTATTACAAAAGAGCCTCAAATAACTAAGCAAAGTATAACCAATTTAGCTCCTATCGCATTCCCCCACACTTAACTCTTTGCTTGTCCTCAAACAAAGTATCAAAAACAAGTAGGAAAAACACAAGGTTTTAATCACTCAATCAATTCCAAAACTATATTTTCAATATTTTCTTTATTCATGAACATAAAACATATGATACTAAATCTTTCACAGCCAATGCAAGACTTGTGTTGCAACACCCCGCTACCTAGGCCCGCCAGGGCCGAGGATGTCGTCCCGTCCAAAGGATAAGGGGTCATTATAACTAGGTCACCCAAATAAAATAGTGGATTAAAATAATACTTTAACTCAAAAATTTATTATATCCCAAGAATAGATCCATGAATTCCTAAACACAAATCCATAAATAAAAATTATCCACTCTCAACTCCCCAAAGCAATGCATAAGAATAAATGACAACATTCTCTCCCAAGGCAGATAACACTAGCTACTCATCCTCACAGCAGGATCGACCTGAAACCATGGTAAAAAGAGTGATGAGACAGAAATCTCAGTAAGCCCCGTGTGTGGGTTGGGCTAAAAAGACAAAACACTTTTCATGATGCATGCATTAGCAGTATATCAAAAGCTTGTCATGCCTTCTTTACAAATTTAACTCTCACTTTTTGGAAGATAGTAGTGAGAATTCATGAAGAAAAATGCTCTTAAAATATTCTGTTTGGATAGATATGAATAATTAAAAGATATTGAGCTTCGAATAAAATTTCAATGACACTTTACAATAGTTCCCCGAAAATAGATCAACAATTAAAGCAACCAAGTTAATCTGACAAGGCACAGCGGTGGCTCTCACACCAGGTGAAGCACTTGACCCCCGACAGGTGGTGAAAGGGCACAGAGGTGGCTCTCACTCCTGTGAAGCACTTGACCCCCAACACCTGGTAGGTGTACATCCTACCGAGTGAGATACTCCTCCCTCTCTCACTCAATCCAAACCTGTTGTCCCACTTTCGGCCGTCGATTCTACTAGAACCCCGTCGCTAGCTGAGGACGGCTCAACCTTCTATACTGACGCCCTGATCGAAAAGAGTCAACCTCTCAGAGGTAGCCACCTGCCGAGAGATATCCCCAGACCAACCAAAGGCTACTATAAAGGCCTAGCCCCCATTGAGTACTCAACGTTATTCAATCTTCACAATTCATAAGGCTCCAAGGTGGAACCTACAAAATTAGCTCAATACAGTTCCAAACAACATTTTTCAACTCGTACAAAAATTTTAGAAGGCATGGTTTTAAGTCAATAATTTATTCCACAAACTCATAATGGAAGAGCCAAATGCTTAAATAAGTCATGCTATGATTTTCAAAAATTAGATGCATGCCCAAAAATTTATCTCTTGCATATTCAAAACAAATCAAAATGTTTGATGCTTAGCTCCTAAGTCATGCCTGACACATTTTAAAAATTTATAAATCTAGAAGTTTCTAAAATTAGAAGTTTTCCAAATGTAGCAAGTTTCCAAAATAAGAAGGTTCCAAATATAGAGGTTTTCAAAATTAGCTATCGTGCTAAAATTTCGTATTTGCAAAAGATACTCACCAACCTTACTTTCAAACCAAGATAATAAAATAAAATCAATTTCATGAATGCAAGGGAACTTACCTTATCCTTAATCTTAGGGTATGAACTCTAGTAGGTTAGTCCCTACCCTTGACAATCTTCTAAATCTATCAAAGAGTTCATATAAATTAATTACAGCACTTTCTAGATCATCCCAAAAGAAAATCAAGTCCAAAATTGACTTTCACAAATAAAACAAACTCAACTCACTACTACCATGATTCTAGTGTCCCAAGCTTTAAGGCCAAATAATAAATAAAAAGGGTTTATAAGCTAAGTCTAATTTGATATTTAAAATAATTAGTGTTTTGGAAAATACGTACTAATAAGTTGAAGGTTTAAATCTTGCTAAGAAAGATTTAGAGTTTATTTGATGAAGAGTCCTAGGTGGAATTAGGTAAAATAATGATTTATTAATAATTTAGTTGTTAGAAAATAAATGATAACGAAAATTAGTTGAAAATAAATTTAATGAGTCTTGCTTGAAAGACAATAAATAAATTTTTAATGGGTTTTGATTAAAAGATAATAATTAAATTTTTAGTAATAAATATTTTACTAATTATGATTGTTTCCATAAAAGGCTTTATTTGATATTATCATTCTATATATAATATCTATATATATTATTTTCTAGCAAAAGCTATTATTTATTTGACTAAAATTTCCTTATTATATATAATAATCGAAATTTACCCCTCCTAGGGTTTTTTGGAAATTACTAGCAAAATCCCATTACGAAATATTTTATTCATGAAATAAAAATTAACTTAGGGACAACTAGGTCATGATCATATTTCTATGGCTAACCACAATCATGAGCATATACAATCCTTCAATTCATCAAATCATCTAAATCATGTATATAAGCATAGATATAGACTTACTAAGGCATGATCTAACTATTACTAGCATAAATATAATCATAGCTTCAATAATCACACAAGAATATAATTCCTATTCATCTTAGATGACATAATCTCTAGCATACTTTATCATGGAGACATACATCAAACCCTAGAACACCATATATTCAACCAAGATAAGCAACTCATGCAAAAATCCCATCTCCAACATATTCATACATATATTCATGCTTCAATCTCAACTCATCACAACAATATATACTCAACCCTATTCATGATTCATCTTCTATCAACATCATCCTAGAGACATAAGTCTAGAATTTAAAAGAAGGGTTAAAAAGGCTTACTTGATTGATGAATACCTTGAAGGAGTTTCGAATGAATCTAAACCCCTAGATGCCTAAACCCGTCCAAAGGAGATGAAGGAAGCATGGCCATGGTTGATGAAACCATTCGGCCAAGAGAGAGAGAGAGAGAGGGAGAGAGAGAGAGAGAGAGAGAGAGAGAGAGAGAGAGAAAGAGAAGAAGAGAGTACATTAGCATGTTTAATCACATATATATTTATTAGAGATCAAAGATTAGCGAAGATGAAGTTGATTGAACAAACCTACCTTGAAGGTGTTCTTGAGCTTTCACAAAATTTCTGGTTTTTTATCCAAAAGAGCAAGTTGGATTTTGTAGTTTGATGTTAAAAATGGTACGGATGGACTCACAGCAATGAATAGATGAAGTCTGGGATTTTTAGAGGTGGTTTGAAGTGATTTGGAGTGGTATTAGGTGAAAGGAAGTAGTAAGTGTCATTGGTGTAGTGTGTGTTCTTGGAGATTGAAGGGAATTGGGAGATTGTAATGTGCAGCTGCCGAATTTTTGTGAGAGATAGAGCTGGATGAATTTTTTTAGGGTTTGGGAGGTTAATTCTCTGATTTGGAAGGGAAAAGGAAAGGTTAGTTGTTAAAATTCTTGAAGAATATTTTTGGGAAGCAAATTTGGAAAGTAAATATCCTAAGAATATCTTGATTGTTTGGACAGCTTTGGAGTCTGCCATGGCTGACTGTTTGAGCAGAATTTCGTGGGATTAATGTTGGCTTATGGAAGCTTATGGTGGCCGAAAGTAGGGTGTACAATGATGAAGAAGAAGTCTGGTCTATTGAACAAAATATTATGGAAGGTTGCTAAATAAGATGGCTGAAATTTTGGAAACCAATCAAGCTAAATTGCAGGGATTTGTTTGAGAGATTTTTGGACAGCCATTAATGGAATTTCGTGCAGAAGTTCAAGGGGATCAATGGAGCTCTGTTGATGGAGGTTTAAGGAAGGTTTTGACAGATTAGGGTTGGTGTTTTGGCTGGAAGAGAGATAGGAAACAAGCTGGACAAAAATCTGCACAGAAATTTCCCTGCACAGTGAATTTTCTGACAGATTTTCGTCTGCCACTTCCAACCATTTTTCAGTGAGCTGGAAGGGGGGTTTTAGGGGTATTCAATGCTGGTTTCCAGCCTTCTTCATGGAGGAAAAATATGGCTAAGGTACTGCACAAAATCTGGAAGAAAACAGCTTAGTTTTGGGCTCTCAAAACTGATTTTCGTACAGGATTTTTTTTCTGTTTTGCTCCAGCTTGTGCAGTCCGAAATTGGCCCAGAATTTTCAGGTTTCAAACTGAACCTAAAGACCATTTTTCTGGAAGCATTTGGGAGGGAATGTTAGCTAGAAATTTCGCCCTTTTGAAGGTACAACAAGCTGGAAAATTCCAGCTCATTCCATGAAGAAAGATGAACTAAGCTAGAGAAAAATTTCAGCAAGCTTACTAGAGGGATTTTTCCTCTTGGAATTCCTCACAACTCTTCTATATTTTTCAGACTATAAGAAGTCTTTCACCAAGACATTTTGATCCTAAAAGGTCTCAGCACTCTACTGAATTTTCTGGAAAGAAAAAGGCTAGAACATCTTGATCAAACTAATGAGTTGAGCATTGAGAAAAATTAAAGAACAATGAAGAATGAATTTCCCTTCAAGAATTTCGAGTAAAGTAAAGAATGAAATGAGAATTCTCCTAACATGTCTCTCCTAGGACATTATCACCACCTTGTTCTAGGCTCTTAAGGCCGAAACTAATCCTCCCTAAGCAAAACTAAAATTTAATCTAGCTAAAGCTTCTATGATGGAATTTGGACCCTAGACCTCAATAATCTATTCCAAAGCTCTAACCACTAAACCACAACAACTCTTGTTGCTATTTCTACTAGAAAAATTATTTTCTATTCAATCCACAGGCTATCTCCCTATTTTCACCCTGGGCAAAAATTACCATTTTGCCCCTCTCACACAATACTCACCAACAAGACTTCAAGACAATAAAACTCGAATCCAGAACACATAAAAATTCATATGAGAATATATTTAACCATGAAATAAAATATGATATGCATACCAACCCCCTTACTCTAAGGTTGGTTTCGACTGGGGTTTCACATGTGTAGTGATAAATGACTTAGTAGAACCATCTCAATACTTTACAATATTCTCAAACCATTGGAAAGAAGTCAGTTTAAAAAGAATATGCATTCCATATGCTTACTTTTCATACACTCTCTCCACTAATCCGAGACATATCATGATTCTACTTAGATCAAGTAGGACTTTTAAGCTTGTAATGTAAGGCTAAAGGTTTGTAATGTGGCTTAGCAAACGAAGGATATAGGAACACCACAAGTCAAAGAAAACTGAGAGTAAGCAAGAAAAGGATAACCAAAGTAAACCTATAATTCCCAACTCTTCTTGCTCTCCTATTCCATGAATCAATCAAACCATAACCTTATATAACAACCCTTATGTATTTCAAGCAAATCCTGCATTGTTCTTCTTTTCTTTTCTTTTTCACCTCTTCTTATGATCAACTCTTTTCCTCACAAGATCACTTAATTTTTCCAGCAATGGTGTCAAGTTTTTTCTATGAACTTACTTTTACAGTTCACTCACCATCCCTTCTTTTGATCTTTTTCGCTCTTCTTTTTTTTCCAATGCTTTTTCAATTCTCTGCTCTTTTACTCCTCTTTTGTTTTCACTGCTGCTGTTCTTTTCTTTTTCACTCACTTTTCTTTCTAGCAGCTTGTTGTTTTCTCTTTTCACTTCCTCTCATTTCTTTTCTTCTTTCTCATCTTTTTCTGCTCAACATTCTTTTCTTTCTCAATTTTTTTCAACTTCTTCCTTCTATTCCACTTCCTTTCTTTTCCTAGCTCCACTTGTAATTGATCCATGACTGAAAGTAACAAGTCATGATCTCCATCCCTACATTTTTTCCAACATACATATACTTTCATCCTTCAAAAGCATAAAGATTTGGAAATTATACAAACTCTCAGCACAAGTAATGGACAAAATATCGTGACAGGTTTTAAAGAAAGAAATCACCAATTTAGGCTCAAAATAGGCACTAGGGATAATATAACAATAGGTATACTTGAAAATCTCAAACTATCCAAAGAAGACCTATCACCGTCATCCCTAAGTTAAATTATGAATGTCTTTCTTATTTCGCCTCGAAAGGTATTCAAGTAAGTTCTAGAATATTCCATGAATTTTAGAGAAAAACAGGTTCAAGAATAATGCAAAGCATTTGATCAAGAACTACTTTGTCCAAGTGAGTGTAAAAAGTCATGCATAAGCCATCAATGATCTAGAACATATGCTCTATAATCCATCATAAAGACATGCACTAAAAAAAAAAATACAGCTTGAAATTGAAAATTTTTGAAAAATCCCACTCCTAAGAATATGTATAGAAGAATTGTCAATCAAACCACTCCCCCACACTTAAACTGGACATTGTCCTCAATGGCTAAATAAATATAACCAAAACAACCAATACCATGGGACCAAACAAAATAAAGGAGAAGAGATAGAAATAACAAACTTCCATTCATTGTGGCGTACAAGAGCTAAATGCGTGAAGAGAGAGGCAGCATCAACGTACCTAAAAAATACAAAAAAAAAATACCAAAGCATAACAACTAGAAAAGAAAATAAAGCAAAGACAAACGAAATAGAAATGGCCAGAAAACAAACACTGCTTGGGATACCACACATTTTCTATGTGGATTCGTCAAAGAGCATGTCCACCTGTTCGGGATGTGGAAGACTGCCACCCACATAACGTTTCACCCTATAGCTATTAACTTTGAAAGTGCCCCGAGTGGGGTGAGTGAGTTCGAGGGTGCCAAAAGGGCCGATCTTACTTACCGTGAATGGTCCCAACCACCGAGATTTCAATTTGCCGGGAAAGAGTTTTAAACGAGAATTGAATAATAGTACTTGCTCGCCTGGTTTAAATTTAGGTTGGTAAGTGATATGCTTGTCGTGCCACCGTTTGACTTTCTTCTTATACCGTATGGAATGATCATAAGCATTGTTTCGCAATTCCTCTAAGGCTGTAAGTTGAAGTAACTTGGACTTCCCAGCTAACTCAAGATTGAGGTTAACTAGTTTTATCGCCCAATAAGCCTTGTGTTCAATTTCAACGGGTAAGTGACAGGATTTACCATAAACTAACCGAAACGAAGTTGTACCAATCGGTGTCTTAAAGGCTGATCGATATGCCCAAAGGGTATCATCTAATTTTAAGCTCCAATCTTTCCAAGTATGATTGACAGTTTTTTCCAAAATTCATTTGAGTTCTCTATTAACCTCCTCAACCTATCCACTTGTTTGAAGGTGATATGGGGTAGCCAATCTATGGAGCACACCTAGGTGTGTGAGAACTTTTTTCATTTGTGCATTGCAAAAATGAGTCCCCATATCACTAATAAGGACCTTAGGCACACCAAAACGAGTGAAATTTTTTTTCAGAAATTTAACCACCACCCTTGTATTATTAGTGGGTAAGGCTTGGGCTCCTACCCATTTAGAGACATAATCCACTACCACTAAGATATATTTATTCCCTAAAGAACTAGGAAAAGGTCCCATAAAGTCTATGCCCCAATAGTCAAATACTTCACATGCTTGAAAAATTTGTAATGGCATCTCATTAGATTTTGAAAGGTTATTTATCCATTGACACCTATCATAATTTTGGACAAACTTGTGGGCATTTTTAAACAACGAGGGCCAATAGAATCCGGTGTCTAGCACCTTTCGTGCAGTGTTGTTGGCTTGGTAATGGCCTCCAGCAAGTCCTTCATGACAATGTCAAAGAATATCTTCCCCTTCCCTAGAATCCACACATCTCCGAATGATTTGGTCCACACAACACTTGAACAAATATGGATCATCCCAAAAGTAATGTCGGAGAGGAATTTCATTCCTACAGCCAAGTAGTTAGCAAAGTCGACAAACCATGGTGGGGTTTGGATCTCACCTTCTATGAGCAAGAGTTACTCATCCAAAAAAGCATCATCAATGTTTTTATCTAGCAAGGATTCTAGGTTTGGATTATCCAAACTTGATAGATGATCTACAGCCAAGTTTTCTGCCCTCTTTTTGTCCCTAATCTCCAAATCAAATTCATTATGGCAAGCAACTCTTTCTCTGTTGTTGTGTAATTTTCCTGTGCATCCGTTAGAGTCTTGCTGGCATAATATATCGGTTGAAAGTGCTTGTTCCGTCTTTGTCCCAATACTGCACCAACTACAAAGTCATTTGCATCACACATTAGTTCGAAGGGGAGAGACCAATCCGGGGTAATTAGAATGGCTAAATTAATCAATTCCTCTATAAGTATGGTAAAAGCGTTGAGACATTTATCATCAAAATTAAACACAGCATCCTTTTCAAGTAAAGAAGTATAAGGTTTCGAAATTTTTGAGAAGTCTAAGATAAACTGCCTGTAGAAACCTGCATGACCAAGAAAGCTCCGTATAGCTTTTACCGAAGTAGGAGGAGGTAGCTTCTCAATTACTTCAATTTTTGCTCTATCGACCTCAATACCCTTATTTGAAATTTTATTCCCTAGCACAATACCTTCTTGTACCATAAAGTGGCATTTTTCCCAGTTAAGCATGAGGCTAATCTCTTCACATCTTGCGAGCACCTTCTCAAGGTTAGATAAACACAAGTCAAATGAATCACCAAAAACTGAGAAATCATCCATAAATACCTCCATGATGTCCCCCACGAGTCCTTCAAATATAGTTGTCATGCATCTTTGGAATGTTCCAGGGCCATTGCAAAGGCCAAATGGCATCCTACGATATGCAAAAGTACCATATAGACACGTGAAAGTGGTCTTTTCTTGGTCCTCCGGAGCTATGGGAATTTGCAGGTAGCCTGAGAATTCATCTAAGAAATAATAATACTCGTGTCCGGCTAACCTTTCCAACATTTAGTCAATGAAAGGAAAGGGGAAATGATCTTTTCGAGTGGCTTTGTTTAATATCCTATAATCTATGCAAAATCTCCAACCCATGACCAATCTCATAAGGACTAACTCATTTTTATCATTGGGGCTCACTGTCATTCCTCCCTTCTTTGGTACTACTTGAGTAGGACTTACCCAACTACTATCTGAAATAGGGTAAATGATGCCGGAATCTAAGAGCTTAACCACCTCACCTTTTACCACTTCACTCATATATGGGTTCAACCTGCGTTGGGTTGCACTACGGGTTTTGCACTTTCTTCCATCAAGATCTTGTGTGTGCAAAAGGATAGACCAATGCCTTTAATATCAGTGATCTTCCAAGCTATCACCCTTTTATATTTTTCCAACAGACTTACCAGCTTGGTCTTTTGTTCTGCCTTGAGATTTTTGGCAATGATGATAGGCAACTTACGATCGTTAGCCAAGAACACATATTCCAAATGCTCGGGTAGGTCCTTTAAGTCTACTTCGGGAGGATCCTCTATAGATGATTTCATTCTCCCCAAACTGTGTTTTTCTATGTCCAAATTCTGCCTCCCATCCTCGATATGCAATTCCTCTGAATATGCCATTGATGTTTCCATCAATTCTTCCTCAATAGATTCCTGCATCATCTCAAAAATTAGTTTGTCAAGAATATCAACTCTTAGACACAAATCATCAGAAGTCATAGGTTGTTGCATGCTCTTGTGGATTCAAATTATGACTTCCTCATCCCCAACCCTTAGTGTCAACCTCTCCCTATGGACATCAATTAATGCTTTTGTTGTAGCTAGGAAGGGTCTACCTAAGATTAAGGAGACTTTAGAATCTTTATCCATGTCAAGAATAACAAAATCCACAGGAAATATGAATTTATCAACTTTTACCAACATGTTTTCAATTATGCCCCTAGGGTATTTGACAGATCGATCCGCGAGTTGAATACTCATCCTAGTGGGCTATGGTTCTCCTAGGCCTAGCCTTTTAAATGTTTTATATGGTAGTAAATTAATGCTAGCACCTAGGTCAACTAATGCATTACAGACATGAAAAGTGCCAATTAGACATAGAATTGAGAAACTTCCTGGATCTTTTGCTTTTTGGGGCAAACTCGAGTTGTCCTACAGGATGGCTGAGCATTCTTCATTGAGGACTACTATAGGCAATTCTTCCAATTGCTTTTTGTTAACAAGCATGCTTTTGAGGAATTTGGCATATTTAGGCATGTGGATTAAAGCTTCACCGAGGGGAATGTTTATGTGCAATTGTTTAAATACCTCTAGGAATTTGTTGAACTGAGTGTCTTTTCGGGCCTTGTGTAGATGAGTAGGGTATGATACGTTAGGCTGAAAAGTATGTTTTTTGGGAGGTGGACAGGGGATAGCTGGCGCCAGTTCCAGTGCTTTAGTCGGCGCCGGTTCCATTCTGTGTTGTATTGTTTCGGCATTTATGGATATCCGGTGCCAATTCTCTTCTTCCAGTCGGCGCCGGCCTTCATCTGGTCTATCTGGTAATTCTTTTCCACTTCGCAACGTGACAGCAGCTGTTTCCATACTGGCTAATGGTGTGAGTTCATGAGATTTTATTACTTTACCCGTCAAAAACCAAATTTGTTGTTCCATGTTGCGGATCATTGCGTCAAATTTCTTGAATATGGAATCGATTTCTTGGAAACGCCTAGTGACATGCACTACAAATTTACCAACTAAGGTTTCAAACTCTGTTGATTCTGGTGCTGTGAGTGTTCCTTCCGACGCATGATGGAGGTACTACCCCCTATTCGACTTTCTTAGATCTTAATTCACCATTTCTCCTTAACAAGGAGACGAGTTAGACATGGAATCTACAAAAGTATGCAGTTAGTTTAAAAGATGTAGTCTAAGTTGGTTAGTTTAATTTAGGTTACACAGTTATACAAGAATACACAAAATACAAAAGATAGCACCGTTTTGCAGAAAGAACAAATATACATATTTACCTATTGACATATTTATATATTTACATGGTTAAATCAACAAAATCCGAGTTTTCATGCTATTGTACCCCGGTAACGGTGCCAAAAACTTGATGCGTTCAGACTTGGGTATAAAAATAATACAAAACTAAGCACATTCCCAATCAAGTTCAAATTAAAATGTTAAACCCAAATCACACATATAAGCAAGCGTACTCATCATTAACTAAGAATAGGGTTCAAACAAGTGTTGATCCTCAAGGAACAAGTAGACATTAATTACCCTTCTTTCATTGTTTAACCGACTCGATAAAGTGAAAAATAAATAAAAAGAAACAAATTAAAAAGAAAATAAAAATATGTATATGTCAAGGATGTAGATTTATGTAACTCAAGCCATTGTTTAGACAAACATGATCTTAAAGAACTTAACCATTATCATAACCAATTATTCTCTTGACACCATGAAGGATGAAGGTAGACTTACTTTGATGGTAAATCCATGAAATCACTACCTTCTAGATAAATTAGAATCACTTAGTCCGTCTCAACTAATTCATCCAAAAGACGTATTAAACACAATCCTTAATTAAATTCCCTTGGTCTCGTCGAATTTAGAATATAAAATTAATCAATGAACCATTGGTCTCGGAAGACATCAATTAATCTTCAATTATCAGTTCTTAAAAAATTAACCCCCTTTGGTCCAGCAAGTTAATTGCCAACAGAATATGAAATTACTAAATCAAAACACCCATCAACCTTCTTTGGCCCTGCAAGTCAATGGATAGAATCAACTAACTAATCTTGTATACGCATAAGTAATTGAATACCAAGAATAATAACCAATTAATCAAAAGATCAAATAACTCTAGAAATCATGAATATCTAAAATAATGTTGAATTACAATAAAATAATTACCGTATCATTGTCAAGAAAAAGAAAACAAAGTAAAATAAAGAACTCATAGACAAGCCTCCTTCTTCTTCCTTTGAAGACCTTCTTGTACAACCCTCCTTGAACTTTGAAGAATTCTCCTTGGACTGAGTGATTTTCTATGATGATCAATGAATTCTCCTCTTTTCCCTTGTGTTTTCCATCTATTTATAGGCTTAAGAGGTGCCTAAACTCGTAGGTACAAAGTTCTTGGCCGAATAGAAGTTGGAAGCTGCTAAAACTTTTCAGATTTCCAAAAATGCGTAGAAAGATCGCAGCACCGCCTCGGGGACAGACCACAGCCGGTGCCACCTTAGTTCTATTTCTCCACTCGTCTGTCGATTTTTCTCCGAATTGTGCTCATACGTTCCAGAGTGCAGCCGGCGCCGGTTCCAACCATGCAGCCGATGCCACCTCTACTCTGTTTCGCGACGGTTTTGCTTTGTTTTACCCAAAATCCTGAAGTAATGACCAAAATACCTTTCCAATGGTAAAATATCAAATATAAAAGAATATGACCAATTATTTCACAAAATATGTTACAAAAGAGCCTCAAATAACTAAGTAAAGTATAACCAATTTAGCTCCTATCATTATCTCTAACAAAAATCCACACGGTGGATCACACTCAAGCACCAAGATTTTTTGTGCTAGCAGGAAACAACACGGTGGCTAGGGTTTTGTTCTTCTTGTTTGCTAAAGAACCACGAGAAAGAGAGAAAATGAGGTTTTTTGGAAGCTGTTGTTTTTCGTGTATTTTTTTCCACCCCTTAGGGTTTCATGCATATCTCCTATATATCACGAAAAAATACTGAAAAACTAAGAATTTTAAAACAATTAGAATTCTCTAATTGTAATTGGAATCACCAAGATCTCATAATTACTATTTGGCCCATAAATTATAACTAATTATAATTTGGCCATAACAGCTTCTCGTTCTCACAATTAACCCCACTATGTTATCAAATAATCTTGAGTATATAATCCTCTATTGACCTATTAGATTTCTTAGTCAATTGGTAGCGAACATGAATTAATTCAAACGACTTTGCGATTAATAATCCATAATTAATTAGAATTAATCATATCAATTCTAATCAGAATTGGTTTATTAATTCATCAATTAATAAGCCCATATTTCCAGATCATGAGTGGTATCTAGCAACACATTATAACCACTTAAGAGTCCAGGAAGTCAAGTGGCTTGACATAAACCCTTCAATAGCAAACTATAGTGCAATTAACTCCTTTCACCATACAATATCTCATTCAGTTTGGAGTACGAAATTAGTGCCAATTCCCTCCAGAATATATTCATTTTGGCCCGAATATAATAGTACTTATACCAGGAACCCACTACTCTAGATGTGTATCAATTGGAACTGTTTCCAATACACAATTGCCTTGGTCAAGGACTTCTCAAGTAGCAATTCCTATAAGTGGCCATGAGATATTCACCCATACTATTAGGAGTGGTGAATCCTTTATTGACCATCTCAAATACTTTCATTTATCTCATAGTGTACCTAATATCAATCCTATAGGCGGCCCTCGATCTGGCTCGAGAGATTGGAATCAATGCACACTGCTCAGAAAACAAAGTATCTTGGAGATCTCAAGTCTAAGTATACTTGCACATTTGCTATATTGAGATTATATCACTGGCACTAAATAGTTATCCATATGATTATCTTATAGCTAGGTCATCCAATGTACTTGTTATATTAACAAGCATCCATGTGTTAATTTTGAGTATTTCAATACTCACGGATAAGAGAAACACCGCCTGATCGAATCAAGAAGTCTAACACACGCTAGTCTTAATGCATTAATGAAGTCCTATCTCATTAATACTATGACTAGGGACTATTTAAGTACTAACACTATACAATGTAACAGGAATCTCATATCATGATCTCTATCATGATTTTTTTAACACAGTGTTGTACTAGGAACTTTTTCTAATAGTTATATTACACAAAAGTAAACAAAAGAAATTATAAGATAAATAATACATTTTATTAAATAAAATATGTCATATATAATATACAAGTGATTGCCTCTAGAGTATAGCACTAACATACTCCAACTTGCACTAGAGCTAATCATTCATGTATTTAATACCGAGTGACTCAACATGCCTATTATGTTTCTTTTAGGATAGCGCTTTTGTAAGCAGGTCATGTTAGTGTTGTGCCCTAGAGGCAATCACTTGTACCATGTATATTGCATATTAAATAAATAAGAGGCATTCTTTATCGTTCAGTTTGATTGTTATATCTAAATATATGTACAAACCGTTAGATAAAGTCTCTAGTACAACACAGTGTTAAGAAAATCATGATAGAGATCATGATGTGAGATTCCTACTACACTATGCAGTGTTTGTACTTAAATAATCCCCAGTCATAATATTAATAAGATGGGACATTATTAATACGCCAAGACTGGCACATGTTATATCTCTTGATTAGATCAAGCGGTGGTTCTCACATTCGTGGGTATTGGGATACTCAGGATTAACGTGTGGATGCTTGTTTTGAAACAAGTTCATTGGATGACCTAGCTACGAGATAATCACTTGGATAACTATTTAGTGCCAGTGATAGAATCTCATTATAGCAAGTGTGTAAGTATCCTTAGACTTGAGATCTCCAAGGTACTTTGTTTATCGAGCGTTGTACTTTGATTCTAATCTTTGGAGTCTTATCTAGGACCGCCTATGGGATGGATATTGGGTACAACATAAAGTAAACGAAAGTAGTTGAGAGGGTCAATAAAGGATTCACCACTCCTAATAGTAGGAGAGTATATCTCAAGGCCACTTGTAGAAATCATTACTCATGAAGTCCTTCGCCAAGGCGACTATGTGATGGAAATGGTTCCAATTGATACACATATCGAGTAATGGATTTCTTGAACAAGTACTAAAATATTCGGGTCAGAGTTAATAATATTCTTGAGGGAGTTGGCACTAATTCCATGCTCTAGACTGAATGAGATATTGTATGTTGAAAGGAGTTTATTACACTGATAATTTGCTATTGAAAGGTTCATGTCAAGCCACTTGACTTTCTGGACTTTTGGGTGGTCAAGAGTCATTGCTAGATGTTGCTCTTGATATGCTAAATATGAATTTATTAATTAGAGAATTAATAAATTTAATCCTTTATTTTATTAAGGATTATTAATTCTAATATTGTTAGAATTAATTCATATTATGCTACCAATAAGACTAGAAAACCTAATGGGTCACACACAATAAAGGTTTGAATGCTCAAATATATTATTTGATAATATTGTGGGGTTAATTAAGAGAAGAAAATATATTTATAGGTGAATTATAAGTGTGTTATAATTCATGGGACCTAATTGTAATTAAGTAAACTTCAAGGACCAATTTGTTGACAATTGGACGTTGAAGGACTAAGTTGCAATTCATGGTAATTATAAATCTATAAATATAAGAAAATGGTTTCCTTAGGGTTAGAGACAGACTATTCACGCAATAACAGAGAAACCGTTTCTCTGCCTCTCTCTTGATCAAACCCTAGCCGTCTCTCTTCTTGATCAAAACCCTAGCCTCCCGAATTCTACTAGCATAGAATTGTGAGATTGTGAGCATTCAACCTTGTGTGGATTATCATTAGAGGGAGTTCTTTCTTGGACTTCAGTTGAGCTGCAGTGAATGGTTTTGGATAATCTGGATCGCGCCTGCGTTCTTGTTTCTGAAATTTTTTGAATTCCGGCTTCACAAGGTAATAAACGCAATCTTCTCATTTTTCCCGTTTCTATTGCAAACCCGTGATCCATGGCTTGGATTTCTTGTTGTTTTCCGCTACGCTTAATCTGATTATGCATGATAGAAATCCTACAGGTCAGCTATGTTCTCACCCGTGGGAACTCTCTCTATCTTTACATCATTTCTATCTATAATCTCACAGATCAGATATTAGCGTCGCAGTATGTGTTTGGATCGTTGGTGAGATTGTGGCTCCTTTACTTGTGCAATGGCTCCGTTGCTGTCACAATACAAAGATATTGGACCAACAACGCTAAGAACCACACCCAGTTCCATCACGAACTTCTTGATCCAAACGGCCTCCTTAGCTACTCTAGCAGTGGCTATGTACTCAGCTTATGTCGTAGAGTCGGCAATAGTCTTTTGTTTGGAACTCTTTCAACTTATTACCCCTCCATACAATGTAAATACGTAACCGGATTGTGATTTGAAATCATCTTTGTCAGGTCAAAAAATGGCCTCAGTATACTCGTTTATTCTCAAATCACCTTTTCCATATACTAAGAACACATCCTTAGTCCTTCGTAAGTACTTAAGGATGTTTTTTACAGCCGCCCAATGACCCTCACCAGGGTCAGATTGGTATCTGCTCGTCAAAGTGAGAGCATAAGATACATCGGGCCTTGTACATATCATAGCGTACATGATAAATCCAACTGCCGAAGCATATGGAATCTTACTCATGTGATCACTTTCAACTTATGTCTTGGGAGATATCGACTTTGAAAAGCTTACACCATGTGACATGGGTAAGAATTCCCTTTTGGATTGATCCATGCTAAACCTCTTTAACACTTTATCTATGTGGATAGACTGTGAAAGACCTAGTAACCTTTTAAATCTATCTCTATAGATCCTTATTCCAAGAATATAGGTTGCTTCACCAAGGTCTTTCATGGAGAATTATTTGGACAACCAAACTTTAATCATTTACAAGACAGGTATATCTTTAACTATTAGCAATATGTCATCTACATAAAACAATAAGAAAATGATTGCACTCCTACTAACCTTCTTGTATACACAAGGCTCATCCAGGTTTTGAATGAAACTAAACTCTTTAATTGTTTCATCAAAATGGATGTTCCAACTCCTGGAAGCTTGCTTAAGTCCATAAATGGACCTTTGCAGCTTACACACCTTTGTGCTATCATTGGATGTGAAACTCTCAGGTTGTGTCATATATACTTCATCAGTCAGATTTTTGTTGAGGAAAGCTGTATTCACATCCATTTGCCAAATCTCATAATCATAATGAGCAGAAATGGCTAGGAGTATCCTAATGGATTTTAACATGGCTACTGGTGAGAAGGTTTCGTTATAGTCAATACCATGTTGTTGACGATAACCCTTCGCTACAAGTCATGCTTTATAGGTAACTATGTTACCATCCATGTCTATTTTCTTCTTGAAAATCCATTTGCACATAATAGGTTTAATTTCTTTAGGTGGATCAACCAAAGTCCATACTTGGTTGTCGTACATGGAATCCATCTCTGACTTCATGGCCTCAAGTCATTTGCCAGATTCTGAACTATTCAGAACATCCTTGTAGGTAATAGGCTCATTTTCATCTATGAATAATACGTCATTGTGGTCACTAATGAGAAATCCATATCTCTCAGGTGCCACATGTATCCTACTAGACCTACGAGGTTCTTGTGTAATAGAAGGTTCATCTATTCTCTCAATAGATGTGGGATCAGACAGTTGATCTGTGTTTGTTTGATCTTCATGAACTTCACTAAGTTTAATTTTACTTCCACTGTCCCCTTTGAGCATGTGCCCCTTCTCTAAGAAGATGGCATACTTCGAAACAACCACTCTGTTTTCGGAAGAGAGGTAGAAGCAATATCCGTAAGATTCTTTTGGATATCCCACAAACAAACAAAGGCAGGACAACCCCATACTCGCAAGTGAGATAACTTTGGTTACTTACCAAAGAACATCTCAAATGGGGTAGAATCAACTGATTTTGTCGAAACTCTATTTAGTATATAAACAGATGTCTCTAGTGCGTACCCCCAAAACGATTTTAGTAGGTTTGCAGAAGCCATCTTGGTCTGTACCATGTCAAGAAGGGTTTGATTCTTTCTCTCAGATACACCGTTATGTTAAGGTGTGTATGGTGGAGTCCATTGAGATAATATCCTATTATCTCTAAGATAACTCAGAAACTCTTAGCTCAAGTATTCTCCTCCTCGATCATATCTTAGAGTCTTAATACTTTTGCTAAGTTATTTCTCTATTTCATTCTTGAAGTCTTTGAACTTATCAAAAGCCTTATATTTGTATTTTATTAAACACAAATACTTGTATCGTGAGAAATCATCGATAAAGGTTATAAAATAGTTATAATCTCCTCATATTGACATTGGGCCACATACATCAGAATGTATGAGTTCTAATAACTCCTTAGCCCGTTCTCCTTTTCCTAAAAAAAGAGTTTTAGCCATTTTACCTAATAAACAAGACTCGCATGTGCCATATGATTCATAATCAAATGACCCGAAGTCACCAAGCTTATGTAACTTAGAAACACGATTTTCGTTTACATGGCCTAAACAGCAATGCTATAAGTAAGAGGTGTTAGAGTTATCTATTTTAGGTTTCTTATTATTTATATTGAGAATTAAATTATCTAAGTCTAGAACATATAAACCATTAACTAGAGTTGCGGAACCATAATGAATATCAGTTAATGAAAAATAACAACATTTATTCTTAAATATCAAATGAAATCCATTTAAGTCTAAACAAGCAATCAAGATAATGTTTTTCATTAAAACTAATACATAATAACAGTTTTGTAATTCTAGAACTATTCCCGAAGGCAGGTTTAGCTCATATGTCCCCACAACAAGTGCAACATCCTTTGCCCCATTTGCAGTACGTAAGTCCACGTCGCCTTTCTCTAGCCTTCTACTGCCCTTTAGTCCTTGCAAGTTATTGCACAAATAAGATCCACATCCGGTATCTAATGCTCATATCTCATTTTTAAAGGCAGTATTTATCTCAATCATAAATATACCTGGAGTAGAAGTAGAAGTGCTTGCAAGCTTCTCCTTCTACTTCTTGTCCTTAAAAGTCTCCAGGTAGGCCTTGCAGTTGCGCCCCCAGTGATCCATCTTGCCACAATGATGGCATGGGCCCTTGGTAATAGCATCCTTCTTCTTCACACCACCTTTGCACTTTATGGGAGCCTTCTTCTTCTTCTTTTGAACTTTCTTCTTAGAAGAAGAGAATTCTACCATTAAAACTGCATTGGAATCCTTCTATATGGAGGACTCCATAGTTTTGAGAAGATTGATCAACTCAGGAATGGTGGACTCAATCTTGTTTATCTGATAGTTAATCACAAATTGTGAGAAACTATTAGGTAAAGACTGTAGAATTAAGTCAATACTTAAGTCATGATCCATCGCGAACCCTAGAGATCCAAGCTTTTCTATTAAGCCCAGCATCTTCAGCCCATGAGTGGCCACAGAAGAACCCTCTACCATTTTGCAATGGAAGAGTTGCTTCGAGATCTTGTATCTCTCAATTCTAGCTTGGGCGTCAAACAGCTCTCGAAGATATAGTATAATCGATTGAGCATCCATATGCTCATGCTATTTTTGCAGTTCGGGAGTCATGGATGCCAGCATAATACACGATGCTGTATCACTATCCTCCTTGTGCTTTTTTGTGGACAGCATGCTTATCAGCTTGAGCATCTTAGGATGGTGGTGGCAGAATAGGTGCATCTAGCACGTAGAGCAACTTTTCTGATTTGAGAATGATTCTCAAATTTTTATACTAGTTGAGGTAGTTTGATTCGATTAACTTATTGGTCTCCAAGAAGCTACAAAGGTTTAGGTTTTTAGACATGATGCAAGTGACCTAGATGTAAAGATAGTGAGGATTAGCTACTGCATATGCATATAAAATGCAAATAATTAGGACTTTAATTAAACGCATTTTTACTCCACTATTTTACTCAAACTAATAGCCCCCACTACTGATTCAGGAAAGCCCATTGGAAGCTTTTCTAGTGGACTGGTATCCAAATTCCTCAAGAATAACCTTGGGTTTACCTAACAAGCCACCCTTGAGTTCATTAGTAGGTATCCAATACCAATTACATTGTATGTAATTACCAGATCATTGGGTGATTAACAGCTTTTAATCTTAAAGCCTTTTGGACTACCCCAACTTTTCCTCTAAATTTCTTTATGCTTGAGTTTGCCCAACCGGGATAAAGAATTTAGTTAAACCCGACGCATTAATTAGGAATTTAATTCCAAAGGAATTTAATTCCATAGCTTGAATATGCCCAATGTCGAGTAGGCTTAGGTTAGCCCAACAATCTGGTCTCGAAAAATGACTCTCGTTCTTACTATATTAACGGAAGGAATTAGGTTTAAAATTAATTGAGAGATTTCATCCTTCTAGTGATTTCAACAAATGACAAGCATAAAATTCAATAAATCACAAAATTGATAATCATGGTAATAAAACGATTACGTGGTATGGTTATGGACTTTACTCTAAATTAATTTCTTTGAGCTATTAAAATAATTAATATAGTTAACCCTATGTGTTCATGCATGATTTAAGTAGAAGGTCTTACCTTCTCGCCTTGTTTTGGTTGCCATCTCCAAAATAAAATAATTCTACTCCTATCTAACCTACGCAAACAGATTACATAATTTCCTAAAGAGAGAAAACCTTGAGTTACATTCGAATGGGAGTTAGATAAGAAGAGAATTACAGAAGAATTCTAGAGAAGACAGGACACGTAGGCCCTATTTCATAAAAAAAATCAAAACTGTAAAATGCATAAACAGATATAATTGGTTTTAGTCCATAACCATCCACCATGCCACTAATTATGCTTAAACAAAATAAACATATAATTTTTATTATTCCAAAATCACTATTTTGGAAAAATAAAACAAATTCTAAAATTAATATTTTAGAAAATTTTATTAATTGCTGGAATGTCGCAAAACAGAACAGAACTGGGCTGATAAGAGGCTAGAGCCGGCGCCGGCTGCAATCGGATTTTGGAAAAAAATTTCAAGAAACAATTTTTGGACATCGCGGAACAGCACAGAACCGATGCCGGTTAGGAGCCAGAGCCGGCGTCGGCTGCAGTCTGGAAGAGTCGACAATTTTTAAAAATTTTCTAGAAATGATTTTTGGAGCCTTCATCTTTTGCAACAGTTTAGTGAGAACAATTCTCAGCAAAGTTTTTCTGTTTTGAAGCTCAAAACAACAACCAATTTGTTAGTTTAAACAAAAACAAAAGGCAACAAACATGTTCACAGAAAATATTTTTTTTTCCTAAAAAAAAAAAACTTGTAGCACACAGAAAACAATCTATTGACAGTTTTAGAAATATGCTGTAACAATTACTCAAGCATAATGCACTACAGATTTAACCCATAACCAAATTCCATCTCCAGAAACATCCAAAACATTTCTTATGAACGAAACTAGAACCAGAGAAAGCTTTTGTATCAAGAGGAAAACAATTTTCATCCAAGATAACAAAACAGAAAACTCTTCATAAGAACCCAGTCTCAGAAACAATTTCTTTATGACTCTTATCTTACGCACGAAACGTTTTCAGACATAGAAAATAAAGTCAAAGAAAACATGTTTTAGAGATATAATCACACCATTGAAAACATTTTTAAATCACAGAACATGTTTGGAATAATTCACAGAAAAAATTTAAACCCATTAGAAAACACATTGCAGGAAGGCTCTTATACTACTGATGGGATTTCTATACCACAATAACGATTATTGTGGCGGAAACTAAGAAATCCAAGCCCCAAGATCACAAGCATGTGATTTAAAATAGGTTTAACAAGGAAGAAAAGGTAATGGTTTTATCTTTCTTTGTGCGTCTGAAAAACAAAATTTTCCTTCTTCTTGTCTAACGATTGTGGCGCGATCCAGCAATCCTCTTGATCAAACACCACGAGAATCGAATGTCCAGCCACTACAATCCCAGTGTGTGATTCACTCTAATAGAAATCCACATGGAGGATCAGACTCAAACACCAAGATTTTCTATGCTAGTAGGAAACAACAAGGCGGCTAGGGTTTTGTTCTTCAAGTTTGCTAAAGAACCATAAGAAAGAGAGAAAAAGAAGGGTTTTTTGGAAGCTGTTGTTTTTCGTGTATTTTTTTTCCACTCCTTAGGGTTTCGTGCATATCTCCTATATATCATGAAAAAATACTAAAAAACTACGAATTCTAAAACAATTAGAATTCTCTAATTGTAATTGGAATCACCAAGATCTCATAATTATTATTTGGCCCATAAATTATAACTAATTATAATTTGGCCATAACAACTTCTCTTTCTAGCAATTAACCCCACTATGTTCTCAAATAATCTTGAGTATATAATCCTCTATTGTGTGTGACCTATTAGATTTCTCAGTCAATTGGTAGCGAACATGAATTAATTCAAACGTCTTTGAGATTAATAATCCATAATTAATTAGAATTAATCATACCAATTCTAATCAGGATTAGTTTATTAATTCATCAATTAATAAGCACATATTCCCAAATCATGAGCGGTATCTAGCAACACATCATGACTATTCAAGAGTCCAGGAAGTCAAGTGGCTTGACATGAACCCTTCAATAACAAACTATAGTGCAATTAACTCCTTTCACCATATAATATCTCATTTGGTTTGGAGTACGAAATTAGTGCCAACTCCCTCCAGAATATATTAATTCTGACCCAAATGTAATAGTACTTGTACCAGTAACCTACTACTCTAGATGTGTATCAATTGGAACTATTTTCAATACACCGTCGCCCTAGCTAAGGACTTCTCGAGTAGCAATTCCTATAAGTGGCCGTGAAATATTCGCCCCTACTATTATGAGTGGTGAATCCTTTATTGACCATCTCAAATACTTTCGTTTATCTCATAGTGTACCCAATATCCATCCCATAGGCAGCCCTCGATCTGGCTCGAGAGATTGGAATCAATGCACACTACTCAGCAAACAAAGTATCTTGGAGATCTCAAGTCTAAAGATACTTGCACGTTTGCTATATTGAGATTATATCACTAGCACTAAATAGTTATCCATGTGATTATCTCATAGCTAGGTCATCCAATGTACTTGTTCTATTAACAAGCATCCACATGTTAACTTTGAGTATCTCAATACTTAAGGATAATAGAAACACCGCCTGATCGAATCAAGAAGTCTAACACATGCTAATCTTAATGCATTAATGATGTCTTATCTCATTAATACTACGACTAGGGACTATTTAAGTACTAACACTATACAGTGTAGTAGGAATCTCATATCATGATCTCTATCATGATTTCCTTAACACAGTGTTGTTCTAAAGACTTTATCTAACAGTTATATTACACAAAAGTAAACAAAAAAAAAACTGTAGGATAAATAAGGCATTTTATTAAATAAAATGTATTATATACAATATACAAGTGATTGCCTCTACGGCATAACACTAACAGAAAAAAGGCGGATAATGATTACTACAGCTCTGACTAATTATAATGCTGTTGTGGAAATAGACTCTCGCCTAGAAAAAGAAGATCAAAATAGGCTAGACAAGAATAGGAACAGGTAATAAGACCCAATAAACAATTTATAAAGTAGTCATTTACAAAGGAAAATTCAATTTCAGAAAAGAAAAAATAAACGATGCACATTTAACCATAAAATAGGACGTTTATACGAAAATTGTCAAAGAAGACTCAATAAATGTTACATATGTGGAAGAAATGGACATACAACCCTCGAATGTTGGAGACGAATTAGTAAAGTTGAATCAGAAATTCTGGAGCCACTATCCTAAATAGATACAGCATGGGAGATTGGAATAAAGGAATAGAGAAGTTATTCTGAACTTTTACAAGAAAAGCTTAATCTTGAGAATCAATTCAATTTCTAGAATGAAATTTCTCGAAGGAGAGGAGATTGTAATATCCATCTATTTTTGTACTTTAACTAGCTACTACTCTGTATAGAGTAAGAATTTTTATCAGTGGCCAGAATAAGAAATTATCAGTATAATGAGATAAATGTTATGGTGCAATAAAAATATTCAGGGGCATTATTAGAATTTTGAAATTGTAGGGATATGATAGGGGTTTGATGAAACCTTGTGTTTTCCTACTTGTCTTTGATACTTTGCTTGAGGACAAACAAAAAGCTAAGTGTGGGGGAATATGATAGGGGCTAAATTAGTCATATTTTTCCTAGTTATTTAAGGTTCTTTTGTGATACATTTTGTTTAATAACTAGCCATATTCCTTCATATTTGAGATTTTACTCTTGGAAAGGTATTTTGTTCATTATTTCAGATTTTAAGGGTAAAACAAAGCAAAAACATTGCAAAACAGACTAAAGGCGACGCCGGCCAGAATAGAGGAACCAGCGCCGGCCATGCGCTGATGACACGAACTTCGAAACAACGAAAAATTGTTGAAACGAGACCGGAACAGAATGGAACCGGCACTATCTCCAGTAGCCAAGGCAGCCCCGACTGTGCCCTAAAGTTAAGGCGGTGCTTTGATTTTTCTACACGATTTTGGTAATCTATGGAGTTTTAGTATCTTCCTACTTCTACTCGACCAAAAACCTTACACTAACGAGGCTTGTCTACGAGTGCTTTCTTTTACTTTGTTTTTTTTTTTCTTGAACAATGATGTATTAATTATTTTATTGTAATTTGACATTGTTTTAGATATTCATGATTTTTAGAGTTTTCGATCTTTTGACTAATTAATTGTTATTCTTGGTATTTGATTACTTGTGCTTATTCCGAGATTAGTTAGTTGTTTCTCTCCATTAGCTTACTTGACCAAGGGGGTTGATGGTGGTTTCAAGTCATTGATTTCATATCTGTTGGCTATTAACTTATTGGACCAAGGGGGTTAATTGCTTAGAACTGGTAATTAAAGATTAATTGATGTCTTCTGAGACCAAGGGTTCATTGATTAATTTCATGTTTTAAATTCGCCGAGGCCAAGGGAATTTGATTAAGGATTGTGTTTAATGCGTCTTTTGGATGAATTAGCTAAGATGAGACCAAGTGATTCTAATTTATCGAGAAGATAGTGATTTCACGGATTGACCAAAGAATCGAATCTACATTAATCCTTTATGGTGCCGAGAGAATAATTAATTATAATAATGATTAGGTACTTCAAGGTCATGTATGTCAAAATAATGGTTTAAGTTACATACTTCTCCATCCTTGACATGTATATATTTTTGTTTTTTTATTTTATTTTGTTTTATTTTATTTCTTTTTCACTTTATAGAGTCGGTTAAACAATGAAAGAATGGTGAGTAATGCCTACTTGTTCCTTGAGGATTGACACTCGTTTGAACCCTATACTATGTTAATGATGAGTACGCTTGCTCATATGTGTAATTTGGGTTAACGTTTTAATTTAAACTTGATTGGGAGTATACTTATTTTTATATGATTTTTTATACCTAAATCCAGACACATCAGGTATCAACTAATGACAATGTTGCTGATAGGGGCTAAATTAGTGATATTTTTCCTAGTTATTTGAAGCCATTTTGTGATACATTTTATGAAATAACTAGTCATATTCCTTCCTATTTGATAGTTCCCTTATAAAAATGCTTTTCTGCAATTTTATGTAAAAATGAGGGAAAATTAGAGCTAATTGTGTGATTTTCCATAATAAGACCAGTACCAGCTCCGGAAGGACAGTCGGCGCCGGTCTGCAACTGGAAGAACAAAGAAAAAGCAAAGAAATTGAGTGAACAGGGGAGACCAATTGCAATTGGAAATTAAAGGGAAAAAAGGTGGAAAATGGCTAAAGGGAGAAATTGGTCTCGGTTAGTTTAGCTAAGCAAGCCGACAGCAACAACAGAGAAAAGAAATTCGGTAGAAGTAAAGAATAAGACAAAGCCGACAGCAAGAAAAGAAAGAAGTAAATTCGATGGGCCAAGGAGCTTGCAAAGCAAAGTCAACATTGCCAGGTAGTTGGCTTAAATCTAGCCGACGCAACACAGAAGGAAAAAGAAGCAGCTCGGTTTGCAATCAGCAAGAAAGACTTTCGATGGGTTTGGATAGTATGCAGCTCAATTAAGCCAAGATAAGGAAAGTGGCTCAATTGAGCCGATGCAACAAAGGAAAGGAACAGGAAAAGAAAACAGCTTCGGTGGCTTGGTAAACGACTCAAATCGAGCCGACACCACAAAGAGAAAGAATTTTGCACGGCTTGATTGGAAACCAAATTTCAGCAATCTCAATTCAACATCAATTGCAACTTTCAACACAATAAGACAAAAGCCGAAATCAAATTTAAGTCCAATTCTCAATTCACTTTCATAAAAGTCAAAGAGGTGGATTTAGTTTTTATTTAGATTTTTATTTTAGACTTTTTAGTACTCCTTTTTGGTTTTGAATTTTAGGTAATTACTTCTTCTTTACTTGGGATTCTTTTAGGAACTTTGTGAGCTTATAAATAAAGACCAATTTACCCTTGAGAAGGGAGGTGCACAATGTAGAGACTTAGTTATATTTTGGAGTGCATCACCAATATTTTCTCGAGATGAATAATTCAAGGAGGATTGTACAAAAGAGTCTATGAAGGAAGAAGAAGAAGGCTTGTCTATGAGTATCTATTTCTTTCCTTTGTTTTCTTTTTCTTAAACAATTGTATGTTAATTGTTTTATTGTAATTTGACATTGTTTTAGATACTCATGGTTATTAGAGTTATTTTGATCTTTTAATTAATTTATTGTTCTTCTTGGTATTTAATTACTTGTGCTTATTTACGAGATTGATTGGTTGTTTCTTTCCATTAACTTGCTTGAAAAAGAGGTTGATGGGGGTTCTAATTCATTAGTTTCATATTTTTTGTCTCTTAACTTGCTTGAAAAAGAAGTTAATTGTGAAGAACTAGGTAATTGAAGGTTAGTTGATGTCTGCTAGAATATGGATTCATTGGTTAATTTCATATTTTAAGTTTGCCAGAATATAGAAATTTAATCAAGGATTGTGTTTAATGCATCTTTTGGGTGAATTAATTGAGACAGAATATTTTATGCTAATTTATCTAGGAAATAGTGATTTCATGGATTGAAAAAGAAGTGAGTCTATCTTAATCCTTCATGATGCCAAGGGAATAATTAGTTATGATGATGGTTGGGTTCTTTAAGATTATGTTTGTCAAAATAATAGTTTGAGTTACATACTTCTCCATCCTTGACATGTATATATTTTATTTTATTTTATTTTACTTTTTATTTCTTTTTCACTTTATGGAATCGGTTGAACAATGAAAGAAAAGTGATTAGTGTATACTTATTCCTTGAGGATCGACACTCATTTGAACCCTATGCTATGTTAATGAAGAGTACGCTTGCTCATATGTGTAATTTGGGGTTTAATGTTTTAATGTAAACTTGATAGGGAATGTGCTTAGTTTTAATATGTTTTTCATACCCCAAATAAATACACATCAGTTGCAAATCCACTGATAAAGCCTCTCAAATCGTCTAAATATGATAGTCATACTAGATCAATGGGATTATAGTTTATGTCAAATTGATCTTAGTGCAAGTGGGAGATTGTTAGGGAAATGTTGTAAAACAATTTGTACTTATACTATTGTCGTTATGTATTTTGTAATAATGTGAGGCATTTCTTTCCATAAATAGTGCATTTAGTTTTATGGTCATCAAGTATGTGACTTGATAGTAAAACCCTATAACAAATAGAATACTATTCTTAAAATTGTCCCTAATCGATTACTATTAGTGAAACAATAATAAATTAAGATTAATATGTTTGTGACTTGATGGATATGTTTTACTGGTCATGGATATATAGGATATCAAGTCAAAACATAAATAAATATTAGAGAACATTGTATTGGACATGACCCACTGTGAGAGTACTTCATGGGACATGTCATAAGTACTTTCTAGCCATAATGATATTAGAAGTCATTCGACCTGAATTTATCAGAGTTTCTTACTTGATAAATTCTATATCTTGACGTTGTCTAAAGTTATCTTTAATCAGATATTGAAATTAGACCACTGTTGGATATAGAATAAACTAAGGAGAGGAATATGATTGATAGTGAAGGAATTTGTCCCTCTCATTCTTGGAAGAAATGTCCATGGGCTCTTGATAAGTTAGACAGTTAAAATGTATGGTCGTGCTCAAATATATCAATTTGAGATATTGGTATCCTTTGTTTGAACAGTCTACTATGAGATCAAGAAATAGTTCATTAAGCTTAATAAGGATAACATGCTCTGTGCCTTATGGTTAATTTGGATGTCGTGTGACAAAATGACTAAATATAAAGTTATGGTTTGGTTGAAAGAAATTACTAATCTTCCTTTAACCTGGATAGTTATAATATTTTGCTAAAAACTGCTTAGAACTTGTGGGCCATTTAAATGTGATTTGGGCACACTATTAGTGTTAAATAAATCTATAAGGTCACACATTAAGTGAACACGTTAAGTTATTTTTCTAGTGACTAGGTTCGATGTATCTGGAAATGTTTTTAGGTTCATCAAACCTAGAAAAATGACCAGATACAATGAATCTAAAAATATGTCTACATTCAATGTATCTAGAGGATGTCCAAATTATAAGAATCTAACTTGGTAAATTAATTGGTTAAATTACCAAGATAATGGCAGAATCTTATCATATCTTTTACATTTTAATTTGAATTTAAAATAAGATGTGATAAGATTTGATGAGAGTAGGACTCCAAGAGGTTCATATGGTTCTAAAAGAAAACCCACCCTAGCCATCTTCTTGTTTTAGACTACTCATAAAATTTTCGCGCTTCCATAACCAGAAAATTTAGCTTCTCAAAACCCTAGGTACTAGTACTCCTAGGTAACGAATTGAGTTCGCCGTGTGAATCCGATAGAAAACGTTCGTGCATTGCAGCATCTGGTGATCATTAGAAATGCACATACACCAGGGAATCTAAAGGCAGAAGTCTTGCTTCTAGCAATACAGAGGTAATTCTGTAAACCTTAATTGACCTAAATTATTTGGTATTGGTCCTCGGAAGGAATTCGTGGATCTTTTTTTACATTTAGGAGTTCACGAATCCTATTATAAATACCACAACAAACATATCCAGGTAGGTGATGCATAAATTTTAAGTGTATAAAGATTATTCAAATTTAAATACATCCCTAACCAAGTTTTAATTAAAACATTAATACCAAATTACACATACGAGCAAGTATACTCATCGCAAGCATAGTATAGGAAATTAACGAGTATCGATCCTCAAGGGAACAATTATATACTAATCACTTTTCATTCATTGTTTAATTGACCCACTAAAGCAATAAGATGATAAAAAGAAAAATAAAGAAAAATATATACAACTTAAGGATGTAAAAATATGCAATTTAGACAAACACTCTTGAAACCATGACAATGAATCACTTAGCAAATATCACAATCAACTATCATCTTAGTCTTATTAAGGATTTATAATAAATCCACTTCATTTGCAATCTATGAAATCACTATCTTCTAGTTAAATTAGTGAACATATTCTGTCTCAACCAATGTACCCAAAATATGCATTAAAATTAATCCTCATATAAATCACTATATTCTAGATGATATAAAGTATGAAATTAGTCAATGAATTTATATTCTAGCAATCATCGACTAATCTTTGATTACCCAAATTCTTGCAATTAACCCCCTTTTCAAGCAAGTTAAGAGATAACAAATATAAAATTTATTAAATTGAAACTATTATCAACCCCTTTTTCAAGCAAGTTAACAATAAGGATCAATTAATCAACTCTATAGTAAAAGTAAGTAATTAAATCCCAAGATAAATAATTAATTGATCAAAAGTCTAAATTAACTCAAGAAATCATGAATCCAAAAAATAATGTCAAATTACAATGAAAATATTAATTACATCATTATTTTAGAAAAAGAAAATGAAGGTAAAAGAAAGAATTCATAGACAAGCTCTTCTTCTTCTCCTTGAAAACCTTCTTGAATAATGCCCCTTGATTGATAAATCTCCTCTTCTTGTGATCGACTGGCAACTTTGATCCTTGGATTCACACCTTTTCCTTTTGTTTTCCTTGTTTAAATAGGCTCCTAAAAGGCTAAAATTCATTTCTTAAGAGTTCTAGACCGAGTAGAAGTTGAAAAATACAAAAACCTTTTAGAAATTTCCAAATCCGCACTTTTTTTTTTTATGAAAATGTAAAAGTATATTAAACATTAAAATAAGATATACAAAGTGTTCGTGTGGTTTTAGGCCCGATCGGGGCCCTAACCGATTCTATTTACATAAGACTCAAAAAGGGTCAACACATGAGGGTACAAGGTGAAAATGACTCTATACACATGTGTTTTGATCCTTGTTACTACGTTAGTCGGTTGGCATTGGTGTGAATCGAATACAATGTGGTTCCGAGTTATCCATAAGAAATAAACTGTGGCACACATAGCAGTAGTCTTTGCTTTGGACACCCAGCCTGGTCCATGGTTGTGGCGTTTGAAGCAGTGAAGGCAGTCCGACAGTGATTTCACAGCCCGAGGAATTCAAAGCCAGTCCAAGATGTCAGCCCACACTGCGCCAGTGAATGCGCAAGCAAAGAATAAGTGAGTGGCCGTCTCATGCTCCACCCTGCAGAATGGACACGTAGTGTCTTCAACATGAAACGGAAAAGTGTCCTTCATTTTGAGTCTACCCCGTACCGTAAGCCACACCGTGAACGAATGCTTCGGTGTGAGACCCCATTGCCATATAGTACGAGCCCATGGACATTTCTAGCCTTTGGTGCGAAAGTAGTTATAAGCTTTTCTGGTGCAAAGTCAATCCCCTTCGGCCCAGGAAGATAAGATTTGTGCCTCTCTACCCTTGACCCGTGCCAAGTTGAGTATCAAGTCCCTAATGCTCAAAATACGTCAAAATAAGTACGATTGTCCCTTGGCTGGATGGACATCCGCACTTGATCAGAAAATTCACCGATGTTGGGCAGAACAGAGCCAGCACCAGCTGCTCTTGGCACTGTCGGCATTGACCGTGCTCTGCTTAGCCCGGTCGTGCTCTATTTTTTCTTCGCAAAATCCTTATTTTTGAAAATTGTGGTGCCTGCTCCATGGGACACGGTCGGCGTTGGCCGTACTCTAGACGACGATGGAAGTTTTCGTCGTTTTCCCATTTTTCTACAATAAAAATCTAGAATACCTTTTCAAGGGTGAATTATCAAATATGAAAGAATATGAATAGTTATTGCACAAAATGTGTCACAAAACATCCTAAAATAACTAGGAAATTATTGATGAATTTAGCCCCTATCACATTCCCCTACACTTAAACCTTTACTTGTCCTCAAGTAAAAATACTTTAGAACAAGGAAAAATAAGGCATTTTTTTCAAAAAGTCCAACTATAACAAAGCCACAATTGCCTTTCAAACTTTAGATATAACCTTGCCATTCTTCACAACATTTGAAAACATTCACAAATTGAAACATTAGATAAGATATATTGAGGCCCTTAAAGTCAAATTAAGCAAGTATATACTTTTGTCTAAGAACATTATCTCACCCTTCAAGCAAAAACATTGATAAAATGATCATGCAAGTTAAGATATCTACCAATTCAAGTATTATAAATCCAAAAATTACACAACTCAAGCTATGATTTAAGGAAAACACTCCAATTTTTTCTTTCTCAATTTTTCAATAACTTAGGGAATTGATAACCTCAAGTGAATGGATGTCTCTTCATGCATTATATTGGCCCCCTTATAATCATCACTCATTATTTTTCTGACACTTTTCTTTCTTTCTTTTGCTTTTGAGAATTAATAGTCTCAAGAAAGCGAATTTCTCTTCACTATCCGAATTGGGCCCCATAATCAAGCAAAAAGTACTTTCTCGTCTTCAAAGATGAAACAATTTTTTTTTCAACTTATTTTTCAACTTACAACCAATTGTTTTTTACTCAATCTTTCCACTCAAAGATATTTTCCTCACATTCCTTATCACAACTCAAAGTCAAGCAAAGTTTAAACCATAATATAAGAGTTAGCCAACAACTTTTCCCACATTCATCACATTATCCACATTTAAACTTGATGAATAAAATAATACTCAAATACTAATGCATAAACAAGATTAACCTAATTTCTCAAGTCTTAACATATCCCATCCAATAAACGAATTCATTGATAAAAATCCACCATGTGAATGACAAAACTTATATCCCAAGTGAGAAAGATAGATATAACCTTGCAAAACAATGAATACCTAAACAATTGCAGAAAAATTTACCCAAAAATTGCAGTCAAAATGTAGATGGAAAATATTTTTAATGCTAAACTCTCCCCTCCATACTTAAACTAGACATTGTCCTCAATGGCCAAAAATATAATAATGAAAGCAAAGCCAAGGGACCAAAATAAATAAATGGGAAGAATAGAGAAAAGAAAATACTTTCATTACAGACTAGCTCCAACATGTGTGAATCCATCAAAAGGAGTCATTGAGGGATTGTACCTAAATAAAAACACAGAAGAAAACAAAAACAGAAAACAGAAATCTAGAAAAAGAAAAGATAAGAAAAAGAAAAACGAAGATAAAAGAAAAACCAACTAAAAGGAAATCCTAAGAAAAGTCATGAATCATGAAGGAAAACATCCATATGATCCAAAGTGTCAAGAGCCTCTCCAAAATAATACTCCACCCGATTCCCATTGGTTTTGAAAGTACCATTAATCGGGTGAGCAACTTCAAGAGTACCAAAAGGAAAAACTTTATTCACCAAATACGACCCTGGCCATCTTGATTTCAACTTACGCGGAAATAGTTGCAAGCAAGAATTAAACAATAATACTTGATCACCTTCTTTAAACTCCTGGTGTTGTGCAATATGTTTATCATGCCACCGTTTTACCCGTTCTTTGTAGAGTATGGAATTATCATATATAGCCATGCGCAATTCTTCCAAGGCATTCAAGTAAAGTAACCTAGATTTTCCAGCAATCTCAAGATCAAAGTTAAGAAGTTTGAGAGCCTAATAAGCTTTGTATTCAATCTCCACATGTAAACGAAAAGATTTTTCATACACCAATCTATAGGGGGTCGTACCGATAGGAGTTTTGAAAGATGTGCGATAAGCCCAAAGAGTGTCATCCAATTTCAAACACTAATCCTTCCTTGTATAACTAACCATTTTTTCCAAGATTCTTTTAAATTCCCTATTAACCATCTCAACTTAGCCACTGGTTTGAGGGTGATAGAGGGTAGAAAACTTATGAGTAACACCTAAATGTTTGAAAACTTTGTCCAATTAGGTATTGTAAAAGTGTGCACCCCATTACTAATGAGTACCTTAGGTACACCAAAACAAGTGAAAAGTTTTTTAAGAAATTTGGCGACAACCGTGCATCATTAGTTGGCAATGCTTGCGTCTTAACCCACTTAGACACATATTCAACCATAACCAAAATGTATTTGTTACCCAAAGAATTAGGAAGAGGGACTATGAAATCTATCCCCCAACAATCAAAATTTTCACAAGCTTGAAAATTTTGTAATAGCATCTCACTAGATTTAGAAATGTTACCAGTACATTGACACCTATTACAATTTTGAACAAACCTATGAGATTCCTTAAAAAGTGTTGGCCAATAGAATCCGAACTCAAGTACCTTTCTTGCAGTGTTATTAGCATCATAGTGACCTTCCGCGATTCCTTCATGACAATATTTTAAGATGTTTGCACTTTCTACAAAATCCACGCATCTTTGAATGATTTGATCCGCACAACACTTAAACAAGTAAGGATCTTCCCAAAAGTAATACTTCATTTTGGAGAGGAATTTCTTCTTTTGTTACGTCATGAAATCCTCGGGGATAATTCTTACAACTAAGTAATTAGCAAAATCCTCAAACCAAGGAGTTTAAGAAATCTCACCATCAACAAGTAGGAGTTGTTCATCCAGGAAGGTGTTATTGATGTCCCCTTTAGCCAATGGTTCTAAGTTGGGATTTTCCAACCTAGATAAGTGATCCACAACCAAAGTTTCTGCCTCCTTTTTATCCCTAATCTCCAAGTTGAATTCCTGCAATAATAAAACCCATCTTATCAATCTTGGTTTGGAATCATGCTTGATTAGTAGGTATTTAAAGGTGGAATGGTCCATATACACAATAACTTTGGACAAAACAAGATAAGAATGGAATTTATCAAAAGCAAACACTATTGCAAGCAATTCTTTCTCCAATGTGGTGCAGTTCTTTTGTGCTATCGTAACAGTTTTGCTTACATAATCACTTGCATCACACATTAATTCAAAAGGAAAAGACAAATCTGCTGTAATTAAAATAGGAGAGTTGATCAATTTCTTTTTAATCACATTAAAAGTATTGAGACACGTATCATCAAAATAAAAAACATCATCTTTTTCAAGTACAAAAGTAAGAGGTTTAGAAATTTTTGAGAAATCCAAGATAAACCTCCTTTAAAAACCTGCATAACCAAGAAAGCTTCAAATAGCCTTCACGGAAGTGGTAGGGAAAAGTTTCTCAATTGCCTCAATTTTTACTCTATCAACCTTAATACATTTTCTTGAAATCTTGTATTCCAATACAATACCCTCTTGCACTATAAAGTGACTTTTTTTCCAATTAAGCATGAGGTTAGTCTCTTCACACATTTGAAACACATTTTCTAAATTTACCAAACACGTGTCAAAAGAGTCGCCAAAAATAGAAAAATCATCCATAAATACCTCCATGATATCTCCTACAAGTCCTTCGAAGATAGCCATCATACATCTTTAGAAAGTTCCTAAACCATTGCAAAGACCAAAAGGCATACGATGATATGCAAAAGTACCAAAAGAGCATATAAAGGTAGTCTTCTCTTGATCCTCCAATGCTATAGAAATTTGAAAGTAACTGAAAAAAACCATCTAGAAAACAATAAAACTCATATTCAGCTAATCTTTCTAACATTTGATCAATGAAAAGGAGAGGAAAATGTTCCTTTCTAGTTCCCTCATTTAATTTCCTATAATCAATGCAAACCCGTCAATCGGTTGCCAATCTCATTGGGATTAACTCATTTTTCTCATTTGGGGTCACCGTCATTCCTTCCTTCTTTGGTACCACTTGTGTTGGGCTTACCTAAATACTATCAGAAATAAGGTAAATGATGCCTAAATCTAAGAGTTTAATCACCTCACTTTTTACCACATCAGTCATATTTAGGTTCAACTTACGTTAGATTTGCACTACGGGCTTTGCTCCATCTTCTAACAATATTTCGTGAGTGTAAAAGGAATAACTAATTCTCTTAATGTCTGTGATTTTTCATGCTATAACTCCCTTATATTTTCCCAATAAGCATACCAATTTGGTTTTTTGTTTCCAAGTAAGGTCTTTTGCAATGATCATTGGCAGCTTTCTTCTGTTAGCTAAAAATGCATATTTCAAGTGCTTGGGGAGGTCATTTAAATCTAATTCTGGTGGTTCCTCAATGGATGACTTCATCCTTCCCAAACTAATTTTTTTAATTTCTTCGAATTCTCCCACCTTAAGGGCTTTATTTTACTCCTCCAAATATGCAATTTATTCCTCCATCCATTTCCTAGAGAAATTAGATCAATCCTCAAACAAAAATCATCAGAAGATATAGGATGTTGCATGCTTTGTAGATTTTAATAATGAGTTCTTCATTCCCAACCCTAAATATTAACTTTTTCCCATGAACATCAATTAAAGCTTTGGTGGTGGCTAGAAAAGATCGACCTAGGATTAAAGGAACTTTAGAATCTTCATCCACATCAAGTATAACAAAATCCACAAGAAATATGAATCTATCCACTTTAACCAATACATCTTCAACCACACCTCTAAGATATTTAATAGATCTATCTGCAAGTTGAGCTTGGGCTCACCAAGACCTAGCTTTTTGAAAGTTTTGTATGGCAAAAGAATAATACTAGCACCTAAGTCTATTAAAGCATTGCAAAATGCAAGAGTACCAACAAGATAAGAAATAGAAAAACTCCCAGGATCATTTTCTTTATGAGGCAAATTCTGTTGGCCTTGCAAGATGGCAAAGCATTCTTCATGTAAAATCACAGTGGACAATTCTTCCAACCTTTTTTTGTTGATAAGCATGCTTTTCAAGAATTTTGCATATTTAGGTATGTGTATCAAAGCCTCACAAAGTGGGATGTTTATGTGCAACTGTTTAAAAACTTCTAAAAACTTATCAAATTGTGCATTATTTCTCTCTTTTTGTGTTTAAGTGGGGTAAGGAGCCAGTGGTTGAAACTCTAGATTTTTGCCTTTCTTTTCAAGTGGCTCACCAAGAGGGGTTGGCATTGGCCCAGCTTCTTAAGCTAGTCCTGGTTCCTTGCTAGAATCGGGCAGCTCCTTACCGCTTCGTAATGCAATAGCAGCTGAATCTTCTTACGTTTTCACCCCCCAATGGTGACTTTATCACTAGATCCATTAAAAACTAAATTTGCCTTTCCATGTTTTGGATCATTTCCTCAAATTTGGCCAGCAGGTCATCTATTTCATGAAATCGTCTAGTCACATAGGTGGCAAATTTTCCAAATACTACTGTTACCTGCATAGGGTAGCTTATTAGTATCATACAGGTATAGTACAATATTAAATTAAGTTAGTTAGTTAAAGTACATGTATACATACAACAAGATATGGCACTTAGTTACACAAAGAATATATTTACATATTTATGTATAGGCATATGTACATATAAATATGGTTAAATCAATAAAATCCTAGCTTTGATGATATTGTTCCCTGGCAAAGGCGATAAAAACATGATGCGTAAAGTTTGGACGTATAAAAATCATTCAAATTTAAATCCATCCCTACCCAAGTTTTAATTAAAATATTAATCCCAAATTATACATATGAGCAAGTATACTCATCACAAGTATAGTATAGGGAATTAACGAGTATCAATCCTCAGGAGAACAAATACACACTAATTACTTTTCATTCATTGTTTAGCCAATCCACTAAAGTGATAAGATGATACAGAGAAAAATAAAGAAAAATATATACAACTTAAGGACGTAAAAATATGCAATTTAGACAAATACTCTTAAAAACATGACAATAAATCCCAGAGCAAATATCACAATCAACTATCATCTTGGTCTCATGAAGGACTTAAAATAGATCCACTTCGTTTGCAATCCATGGAATCACATTCTTGTAGTTAAATTAGTGAACATATTATGTCTCAACCAACTTACCCAAAAAAATACATTAAAATCAATCATCATATAAACCCTTATATTCTTGGTGATTTAAAGCATGAAATTAGTCAATGAAACCATATTCTAGCATTCATCAACTAATCTTCATTACCTAAGTTCTTGATAATTAACCACTTTTTCAAACAAGTTAAGAGATAACAAATATAAAATCTATTAAATTGAAACTATTATCAATCCCTTTTTTAAGTAAGTTATCAATAAGGATCAATTAATCAATTCTGTAGTATAAGTAATCAAATCCTAAGACAAATAATTAATTGATCAAAAGTCTAAATTAACTCAAGAAATCATGAATCCAAAAAATAATATCAAATTACAATGACAACATTAATTACATTATTATTCTAGAAAAAGAAAACAAAGGTAAAAGAAATAACTCATAAACAAGCCCTTCTTCTTCTCCTTGAAAACCTTCTTCAATAATGCCCCTTGATTGATCAATATCCTCTTCTTGTGATCGATTGAGAACTTTGATCCTTGGATTCACACATTTTCCTTTTGTTTTCCATGTTTAAATATGCTCCCAAAAGGCCAAAATTCATTCTCTAAGAGTTCTGGGCCCAATAGAAGTTAGAAAATACCAAAACTCTTTGAAAATTACCATATTCATACTTGATTAGAAAATTAGCCGACGTTGGGCAGAACAGAGCCAGCGCCAGCTATGCTTGGCATGGCCAGCGCTTTGGTCGGCCCAGTCATACTTTGTTTTTTTCTTGCAAAATCCTTGTTATGCAGATTGGGGCCGACACCGTGCACTAGACAACGATGGAATCTTTCGTTGTTTTTCCCTTTTTCTACAATAAAAATCCAAAACATTTTTTCAATGGTAAAATATAAAATATAAAGGAATATGACTAGTTATTGTACCAAATGTATCACAAAACATCCTCAAATCATTAGAAAATTATTGATGAATTTACCCCCTATCAATAGGGTTAAAATACCTGATGCATTAAATCCATGAAAACCGCTAGTGCGTTCGTTACTTTGAATGGCATCACTACAAATTCATAGTATCTGTACCTTGTGTTGAAGGCTGTTTTCAAAATATTCTCCTCCTTTATCCACACCTGGCAGTACCCCTACTAAAGATCCATCTTAAAATAACTGCATGATCCTTGTAGCTGGTCAAACAACTCATCAATCAACGATAACGGATACTTTTTATTTATTATCAGAGTATTTAGTCCCCGATAGTCAATGTATAGCCTTAACATCACATCTTTCGCCTTTATAAATAATATTGGGGTTCCTTATAGAGGTGTACTCAGCCTAATGTACCTTTGCTTCACTAACTCTTCCAACTGCTTTTTTAGCTCCGTTGGTGCCATCCGGTAAGAGGTTCGTGAAATTGGTTCAACTCCCAGTATCAGGTCAATAGTGAACTCAATTTTCTACCCTGGGGGAAGAGAAGTGAGTTCTACAGGAAATACTTTAGGGAATTCCTTCACTACTTCTATGTTCTCCAAGGTGCTCTAGTATTTCAACTTATTGATTAAGTACGCTAAGTAGCTTGTATATCCTTTCTTAAGTAATTTTTGGGCCTTCACTCCCGCTATCATGAACTTCAATTGTTTCACTCACTTTCTACTAAACTTCAACAAGTCACAGTCTGGTTTGACAAATTGCATCGTCTTGTTTTTGAAATCTAATCGAACACCATGCTTTGCTAACTAATCCATCCCCAATATTACATCATAATCTTCTATGGGTAATATAATAAGATCTACTTTTAAGTTTTCCTTTCCTACTTTTACATTACAGTCATGCACACATTTCCCTGCTTTTACCAATTTTCTTAGAGAAATTCTCACTAACATAGTGTAAGGCATTTCTAACCTATCCCCTCCCAAATGACATGCACTACTCTGATTTATGTATGAATGTGTTGAACCAAGGTCTATTAAAATAGAAACAGAATAACCTTAGATAACGAACGTACCTTCTACTATAGCAGCTCTATTTCCAACTGTCTCTCAGCTCAGGGCAAATACTTTTACCTTCATCTGGGGCTTTTGTCCCCCACTCCCTAATACTCCAATTGCTGCTCCTTTGTTCCCTCTAGCTGATCGACCAATCCTCAATGGTTTAGGGTAAGTGCTCCTTAAGTGGAAAGTATCCCCATAGTTATAGCACTTCCTCGCATTCCCTATAGACAAGCAATCATTTTCGACATAGCCCTACTTTCCATAGAAGTAGCAAGTTGGTAAGTTCAAAGTAGCTCCTTCTGGAAAAGTTTGGGCTTGTTTTCTTGGGCTTCCAAACTGTTGTCCTGCTGGCCTCTTGTTGATTAGTTGACGGGGGGCTTGCTCATTGGCTACTGAGGTCTAAATGCCATCTGATTCTTTTCTTCGTACGTGTGGCTACATCAATAGCTGCAGTATAAGTCATTGGAGGAAATGGCACCAATGACCACTTTAGCTCCTGCTTCAATCCCCTAATGAACTACTGAGTCTAGTGCTATTAAGTATCTATCAACCTCTTATAGTACTTGGACAATTGCTTGAACCTGGCTACATATTGAGCTACCATCATGCCTCCCTACCTTAAGTTCTGGAACTTATTCTCCCACTTCTCTACTATCCATTGGGGAATGTACTTAACATGGAAAACTTATACAAAGTTATCCCATATCCAATCCTAATAGGAGTTTTCCCAATCCTCTTAGACACATTACCACTAATCGCAAGTCAGGCCTCTTCGCCTGAAGGCTACAAATTTCACCATATGTCTTTGGGTGTAATTTAAGGTAGAGAAGATGTCCTCCATCTGCTCCACCTACTATTTAGCTGATAGGGGCTAAATTAGTCATACTTTGCCTAGTTATTTGATGCTCTTTTATAAGACATTCTGTACAATAACTAGTCATATTCGTTCATATTTGAGATTTTATCCTTGAAAAGATATTTTATTCATTATTTCATATTTTTGGGTAAAACGAAGCAAAATCGTCGCGAAACAGAGCAGAGGCGGCGCCGGCTGTAAGGTTGGAACCGGCACTGGCTGAATTCTGGAACTTATGCACAAAATTTAAAGAAAAATTGGTGAACAAGTGGAGAAGCATAACACAGGCGGCACCGAATCTGAAGGACCAAGGCGGCGTCGGCTGTGTTCTGTCCTTGAGGCGGTGCTGCGATTTTTCTACGTGTTTTTGGAAACCTGAGGATTTTTAGTATCTTCCAACTTCTATTCAGCCAAGAACTTTGTACCTACGAGTTTAGGTATTTCTTAAGCCTATAAATAGATGAAAAACATAAGGGAAAAGGGAAGAATTCATTATTCATCATAGAAAATCACTCAATCCAAGGAGGAATTCTTCAATTCAAGGAGGATTATACAATAAGGTCTTCAAAGGAAGAAGAAGGAAACTTGTCTACGAGTGCTTTCTTTTACTTTGTTTTCTTTTCTTAACAATGATGTTTTAATTATTTTATTATAATTTGACATTAGTTTAGACGTTCATGATATTTAGAGTTATTTGATCTTTTGATTAACTGATTGTTATTCTTTATATTTAATTACTTGGGTTGATTGTGAGATTAATTAATTGTGCTATTAACTTGCTTGAGAATAGGGTTGATGGTTTAAATTGATTGATTTCATATTTGTTGCCTTTTAACTTGCTTGAAAATGGGGTTAATTGCATGAACAGAGTAATTAAAGGTTAATTGATATCTGTCAGAATATGGATTCAATTGGTTAATTTCATGGGTTAAGTTTGCCTGAGAATGGGACTTAATCAAAGAATTGTGTTTAATGCATCTTTTAGGTAAGACTGGTTGAGACAAAGTATGTGATACTAAGTTACCTAGAAGATAAGGATTCATGGATTGAGAAAGAAGTGAATCTATTTTAATTCTTCATAATGCCAAGAAAATAATTAGTTATGATAGAGGTTGGGTACTTTAAGATCATGGTTGTCTAATCAATGGTTTAAATTACATAAATCTACATCCTTGACATGTATATATTTTTATTTTTATTTTCTTTTGTTTTATTTTATTTTGGTTTTGTTTTATCGAGTCGGTTAAATAATAAAAGAAAGGTAATTAATGTCTACTTGTTCCTTGAGGATCGACACTCGTTTGAACCTTATGCTCAGTTAATGATGAGTACGCTTGCTCATATGTGTGATTTGGATTTAACATTTTAATTTAAACTTGATTGGGAATGTGCTTAGTTTTTGTATGATTTTTATACTCAAGTCCGGACACATCATTAGCCTTCTAAGCTTGCTCAGCCTTACCACAGAAAGTAGGTGGTTGAAACTTAGTAAAATGCTCTAAGGCCTCATCTTCCTTCTTAGAAGCTTTCTTTTCAGACAAAATTTGCAGAATCTCCGTCACTTTGCTGAATGCCTGTCCAAGGTTCACCTTCGTGGGTCCCTCGGTTACCACATCTTGCTCCTCTTCATAACTTCCTCCTACTTCAGGTGTGGACTGTCACATAGGTTCAAACTCTAGGATAGATGAAGCACTTTCTCAGGTGGTTTTACTGAGAACTGTGGTTCTTCGCCTTGGTGTCATCTTTATCCATACAAGGTCACTTAGAGTATAAGTATGCATTTATGTGATATGTATGATCTAGTTATGCACATTTTTCAAATATGAAAATCCAAACTCAACTTATGCGAAGTAATAAATCCAATAATTTTAAGTGTAAGTAGTCATTTGAAAGGAAATAAATTTGTATGCATAACCTCCTCATTTTGCATAATAACAGCACATATCATACCATAATTTTTTCCCTAGTTTTGAACAAGTAAATAAATGAATAAACAAATAAATAATTTTCAAATTTTATTAGACCAATTTTTTTATTAAAAAATAGGTATCATATATGATATCATTATTTCAACCAATAAAATATTTGCAAATAAAGTGATGCAATCTCGAAAAAATTAAGGAATCTAACAAATAACGAACTTCTAATTTTCATCAGTAGATCTATCAAAGGCGGGTTCCTCTACCCGATCCCCAATGTTCTTAGAAAAGTCTATCCTTTTTTCCATCCACAAACCCCAAGGTCCAAGACTCCTTGGTAACCCTATCAGGACTCTTTACGACCTTAATAGGTCTCCTAAAACTCTGAGCCATAGTCAATCCAGTTCTCAGTCTTGCCCTTCTAACTTGCTCATGGCATTGAGCCATGAACTTCTCTAACTTGCTTCGGGATGCCTCAAATTCTACCTCGCCTAGGGCATCACTGTCAGAGGTCAAGTCTACCTCTTACATGGATGGGTTAGGTTCTTCCTCAACTACTTCCTCCTTCACTTCCTCACTCTCCTACTTAGGTAACTCTAGTTGAGACTTAGGCTCAAAAATAGATAGTCTAAGGGGTATAGGTGGTGGTGGTGTGTTGAGTCCACACAAGAAATGCCAATCCCTAACAACTGCTGCAAATCTTTTAGTTATTCTATTCACAAGTAACAACTAATTTAATACATGATTGAAATACTTAAATAAATAATCTCATCAAACATATACGTAATACCTAAACCTAGGCCCTGATACTAATTGTAACACTCCGCTACCTACGTATTCCAAAAGGGGTAGGGATGTCACCCGTCCAAAGGATAAGGGGTCTTTATAATGAGGTAAATTAACAACTCAACCAAAGAAATCCCTCAAATAAAACTTGAAAATATTACAGCTCAAAGAAAACTCATACAGAGTTTCAGAATAAAGATTGATAGAGCATCATCTCTAAACAAAACAATTAAAAATGTAAAGTACAAATCTTGGACTTTAGCCCCAACCTTGTCAGAAGTGCTGTCAACCTAAAAACATGCACAAATAATGTGAGCGATAAATTTCCCAGTAAGTCCTGTGTGTGTGAGTGTTGATTTGAAACAATTTCATGATATGCATTCTGAAATACCAAAAATGAAATTACATTCACATTCAACCGTTTTAAATACAAGAGTGGCGTTTTCAATTTGCTTTCTCAATAAAAACCCTTATTTCAAGGAAATCAACCATGAAACCCTACATCATACCCCTAAGTCATGAGACCCTGCATTACAGTACAGTGGATGATCGGCCCAATAGATGGGGATACTCCTTATTCTCCTAAACTCCTTTAACTTACCGGATGTCCATTCTAGAGAAATATAGTCTCACTTAGAACTGGTTTGCTACCTCGGACCGGCCTGACTCCCTAGCACTATCGCCTAATTAAAAAATAAGTTCATCTCCCGAAGGTAGTGGCCTACTAGAAAACTAGCTCCCTCCTTCTTAGGCTAGTGCTAGTAGCTTACCCTTATTGAGTAGTCAATATTTTTGCAACAAAGAATCACATTAGCAAAAAGTGGTAGCCAACAGAGAGTATCAAGCATGACTTGGTAAACCTTAATTAAATCATTTAGTGCAAAAGTCAAGTGAGTTGTTTTGAAATACTTTTGTTTAAGAAAATAGTGCATAAGTTGAAATAGAATAAAAAACCTAGCCATGCTGAACATTTTATCACAACAATTCGTGTTTCCATAATTACCACAAAACATTGGACAACTTACAATTGCTATATTTTGCTGACGGTTTTAATGCAAGAACTGTTGGATTGTATGCCTTCTTAAACTAGGTTTCTGATGTAAAATCGAATATTTTAATGAAAGAATTTATTTTCAGAAATTATTTGTGAATTTACTTTTTGTTTGTGCACAATTTTCGTTTAGAACAGACCCATTGTGTTTAAATAAGTGGTCCATGTGAATGGTGGTCTTTCACAGTAAGGTATGGATCACGGGTTATTTAACACATAAACTTTTGTTCTTAACCTATTGATGAGACTGGGAATCTCATCATGTTTAGGTTATTATATTATGAATTCCAAATGGGGAATGGCTTACCTTTAGCCAGTGAGTAGTCCACTCACTTCATGACATAAGCGTATTTCGAATACGTAGGACGGGACCTGTAGTAGTGGTTTCTAAAAGTACTATATGATAGAAACCTAGACTACTACCGCTACAGCGTGGACTAGTACTCTACGACTTGAGTATGAGTTGGTGGTCTGGCGAAGCTGGTAGCATATAGTATGATTTGATATAGTTGAGGTTCTATTGTAGGGCCAATATACTTGCATGTTGGATATGTGTGACTAGTTAGTTAAGACAGACTTATACAAGATAGTTTCTGCACTATATCGCCCCTTGTGGTTGTCCGAATAGTCTAAAATGTCCAGGGCCCTGGGAAACATGACTTGGATGTTTGCTTTAGGGTCACTCCCTTGGAAAGCGAAAACACTCCAGGAAGTCGTGGATCATTGGACTAGAAGCCTACGGATGGTAGATGTCATTTAGAGGGGTGTTAGTACACTTCTTCCTCTCTAAATATACGGCGATATGTAGAGGAGTATTTTAGTCATTTCACCTGTAGGTCGGAAACTTTGCTAATGCAGCATTGTCCTTGGGGTTAATATTTCCTTATGGTGATATTAGAAAATATTTAAAATGCAAAATGCAAAATATAGCTATTTATATAGCAGGGGTATTTTGGTCATTTTAGCAGCCAAGGCGATGTATCTTTTTGGTCCTCGGAATAGCCCGTAAGTCCTAACTAATTTTGGGTTGAGGAATTGGTCTCAATTCAAGAGAATTTTATTTTATTTGATTTTATTCAGGATGTCTAATTTATTATTAGACTGGAATAAAATAAATAAATTAAATAAAATAGGAGTTGAGAGAAATTAATTATCTAGTTTAATTGGTTAATTAATTATTCAGGGCCTAGGTCCAGTATGAGTAATTAGGAAATTAACCTGGGCTTAAATTAGGGGAAATAATTAATGTTTAATTATTTATTAGATTATTTATATAGGCATAAGAAATAAATAATTAAAGATTAATTATTTTTGGTTCATTTGGGCTCATTAATTATTTATTGGGTCATTTATATAAGCCTAGAAAATAAATAATTAATATTTATTATTTTGAGCCTTTTGGGTCCAAGAAAAATAATAAAATTTATTTTTGCCTAATAGCTTGGACCTTAGAGTTTTTTCCAGATACGGTTAAGAAGAATTTAGGGTTAAGCCAAACTTATTCTCAGGATAACATCCGGGTGTTTGAAATTTGATATCTCGGGGTTATGTTTATCAGATAATGTGAGACCTTTTTTTTTTTTTTGCTAATCAATTAAACAAGTCTCTGGTAGAGGAAAACCCTAATTTTCCCTAGCCTAACTGAGCCTCTCGTGTAGCTCTCTCTGGTCTCTCACGCCTCCCTCTTCTGTGTCTTCTTCTTGTTTCTTTGTTAACTAATAGCAAGAGAACCAAGGAGATTTGAGACCGTTTCTCTTCACCATTGTGTTCACCGGCTAGAGGTTGGGTAGAGGAATATTCCGAGAGCTGGAAAGCTTGGCGTTCATGCAAACAAGGCGAAGTAGAAGGCTAGCGGGTTTTCAACCGGAAGCTTCTTCAAGTGGGCAAAGCAAAGCGATTCCAGTCGTTCAAGCCACTTCTACTCCACCTAGAAGGCTTAAGGAGCGCAAAGGTATGATCTTCACGCTTCCGTGTGGCCTCTAAGGCTTGCAGTTTTTTTTTCTCTGATTTTTTTCCCGTGGATGCATGGCTCCCCTGTTTTTCGTCCCTTTAAGAACTTATCTTGGTATAACAAATTAATTTCTTAATCCCAATGAGTGGATCCTTGCGCTTGACAACCTTTTGAGTCGTAAAGTCATAAAATAAATAAGTCACCACCTATGCCTAGTACTTTAGTAAATTATATTCCTTTGATAATTTATTCTCTATTCACATATAATAGGCAAATATTCAAATAAATCCTTCTCCAAACTTTTACTTCATCCCCACGTGTCCACCCATATAATTATTACATTTTGATAATAGAGAGTTTCCTTAAAAATTATTAAGCAGATCATAATTTCTAGCAATTTACCCTTCCTTCCGAATAATATAAAACATATGAAAACATGTTGGAATGACCTCAATTTTTACAAAGACATTTCTAAACATATATAGAATAGAATACCAATAGCCTTACAAAAAAATTAGACATTAATTACACTTAAAATTTTATTTTGCTACTATAGTGTTTTGCCCAGCACAGACCAGTATTAAAGAAAAATTCATAACTTTTAATTCCCTCATCAAAAAGCTCTAAAATGTAATAGTTAACATCTACACACCTAGAGCTATGTTTTCATTGTTTTAACCTTTCTCAAATTCAGAAGTTATCAGGTAGTAATAAATGCGTCAAATAGAACATTTAGCAAAAATAGGGTACTCTGACTCTTCAGGTTTTACAAAAATTACTGGGTTGTCGCAGGGTTTTCTTGCATGATCTCTAGCAGAAAACACATCCAAAACATGTATATATTATAATATCAAAAGGCCCTATATTAATAAATACTTTTCTATTTTATTTTGCATTTTGCATTAAATCCTACAACTAGCATAATATCACAAAATTTTTAGATTTCAAGAATAAAGAATAAAAGTGTTTTCTTTTCATCAAATCTTTTGATATGTGGTTTCTTTTTCAATATCCAAGCATGTTCAGATAATAATCATAAATTCGCAATCAAAGAACGCATGTTACAAATTTTAAACCCTGAAAACCTGAATTTTCCTCTATTATGGTAGCAACCAAGAAAATCAAAGAAAATACCCGACTTTGTCATTATCTCTTGTTGTGTCTAACTCAAACAACCTTAGAGGGAATAGTTGGTATCTTGTTTCTTTCATTACTACCAATAATGTTGAGAAATCAATCCAAGAATAATTCTTCAAAGTTATGTTTTTTAGAAATTCTCCATAAGCAATACAATAATCAAACTTTGGCTAAAAGAAGAAGGAATTTTGTGTGAGGGGGAGAGAGAGAGAGAGAGAGAGAGACCACTGCTAGGGCAGATTAGGGCTCAAAAATCTGATTTAGTTGGGTTTTCATAGGTGAATTATGATACATTTAGGAAATAGAATATGAATTAAGGAAAATCTTATTTTCCATGGGTTTTATCTAATTAAAAGCTTCCTATAATTAATTTTACATAATTCATAGGGATTTGGAGAGTTAGGTGGTGGCATATATGAGAGAAAATAGGAAGAGAACATTCTCTAATTTTTCCTAAACTTCAAAGGATTGGAAATAATAAATCCCTTTTCAAGATAATTTTCCAATTACACAACAATTGGGTTTTCCCTCTTTCCCTTCTCCTAGGTGGCAGCTACTAGGCTTCTAGAAGGCTAGTAATTAAAGGCTTAAAATGGCAAAAATCATCAAAACAAAAGCATTCTAGGAAAACAAAAAATTTACATCTGTGATTGAATAGCCCTGTTTGCACTAATGTAACTGTCTGTACAAGGATGCTTGAAGCTATTGGATCACGTCATTATAAATGTCGATTGTATTTCATTCACGCGAAGCCTTTGATTTTTCAAAATGGTGCCCATAGCACAGTCGGTGAAAGCTTAAAGAAGTGGGTTTGCAATACGTTTTTCTTCTCTATGACTGTTTCACAGACTTTGGTTCTGTGAATTGGGTTTCTGTGAATTGAAAAAATTCAAAAGCCTCTCACACGCAATGCATGAAGACCCTTTTCATTTGCTATCCAATTCCCCGAGAGAGAAATGTCATCTGCATGAAAACAGAAAGCATCCATACTTTTTATTATCCTTCATGCAGAATAACACGGGATCCATCTCGTGTTGTCTTTTATTTTTATTTAATTAATTTTACCCTTGGTCTTATTTATTAGGCCAGATAAAATTATTCACTCTTGGGCTTAAACACCCATGAATAATAAATCTTAATTATTTATTGTTGGACTATATTAAATAGCCCATTAAATAATTAACAAGCTAAATAGACCAATATAAAATTTCGTACATTTTATCTAGTATATATCCAGATTAATTTTTTAATTATTTAATATGGGCCTTGGGCCCTAAATAATTAATTAACCAATTAAATTAGATAAAATAAATACTCCCTCTCGGACCTTTTATTTTATTCTAGTCCAATAATAAATTAAACTAATAAAATAAAACCCATAATTATCAAGACCAATTTCTTAAGCCAAATCTTTCATGACTTAAGGGTAATTCCGAGGACCAAAAGACGCATCGCCTTAGCTACTAAAATAATCAAAATATCCCTACTGTATAAATAGTTATATTTTGCATTTTAAATATTTTCTAATATCACCATAAGGAAATATTGACCCCAATAACAATGCTGCGTTCGCAAAGTCTTCAACCTACAGGTGTAATGACTAAAATACCCCTCTACGCATCGCCGTGCATTTATAAAGGAAATGTGTACTAACACCTCTCTAAAAGACATGTACCATCTTTAGACCTCTAATCCAATTATCCATGACACCTGAAATGTTTCCACTTTCCAAAGGAGTTACCCTAAAACAAACATCCAAGTCATTTTCCCTAGGACCCTGGATAATTATATCATTTGAACAGTCACAAGGGGCGATATCGCACAAAAACTATCTTGTATAAGTCTGTCTTAACTCCCTAGTCACATATACCCAATATATAAGTATATCGACTCTACGAAAGAACCTCAACTGTAGTATATCAAAGTATATACTTCTAGCTTCGTCAGATCACCAACTCATACTCAAGCGGTAAAATATTAGTCCACAATGTTCTACGTAATAGTCTAGATTTCTTTTAAATAGTACTTTTAAAAACCACTATTACAGGTCCTATTCTACGTATTCGAAATACGCTCATGCTATAAAGTGAGTGGACTACTCACTGGCTAAAGGTAATTCTCCATTTGAAATTCATAATATAATAGCTTATACATTATAAGATTTCCATTCTCATCAATCGGTTAAGAATAAATATGTATATGTTAAGTAACCCGTAATTCATATCTTACTATGAAAAACCACCATTCACATGGATCACTTACTTAAACACAATGGGTCCTTTCCAAACGTAAATCGTGCACAAATAAAATGTAAATTCACAAAAAAATTTTAAAAATAATTCTTTTATTAATAAATTCGATAATTACATCTAATAAACTAGTCTAGAGGGCATATATTCCAACAATCTCCCACTTGTAATCTAAGACTAAGAAAGTCCGTAAGTACCTACCCCTGTAGCGTCTAAGTGTTTCTTGAAAACTCTGTCAGCCAAAGGCTTGGTGAAAGGATCTGTTAGGTTGTTCTCTAAGGCTATCTATTCCACTACGATTTCCCGTCTTTGAATGAAATCCCGAATCAGGTGGTACTTCCTCTGGATGTGGTTCCCCTTCTTTTGGTTCCTAGGTTTTTTAGATTGCGAGACTGCTCCAGAGTTGTCACAATACACCACAATCAGTCTGTCCATGTGTGGCACAACTCCAAGTTCTGAAAGGAACTTCCGAAGCCAGACTGATTCCTTGGATGCTTTCGAAGTTGCCACATACTCAGCTTCCATGGTTAAGTCAGCAATATAAGATTACTTAATACTCCTCCATGAAATAGCTCCTCCAAACAAGATGAAGACATATTTACTAGTGGATTTTCTCTCATCCTTATCTACCAAGAAATTTGAGTCTGTATATCTAGTAGGAACCAAGTCGTTAGCCTTATAAACTAGCATATAATCTTTCATACCATTGAGGTACTTAAAAATATGCTTTATAACTTGCCAATGAACCTCCCCAGAGTTTGACTGATACCTACTAATTACGCCTATGGCAAAGCAGATATTTGACCTAGTGCACAGCATGACGTACATGAGACTTCCCACAGCCGAAGCGTAGGGAATCCTACTCATCCTATCTTTTTCCTCTTGAGACTTAGGACAATCCTTAGAACAAAAAGACAACCTATGTCTGCAATGGATTAGAGCTCCCTTGTATGAGTCTATGCTAAACTTGGCCAACATCTTGTCAATGTATATCGTTTGGAATAATCCTAATATTCTCTATTTCCTATTTCTAAGAAGCTTAATCCCAAGAATGTAACTGGCTTCTCCCATATCCTTCAAACTAAATTGACTATATAGCCAAACCTTAGTAGATGATAATGTTCCTATATCATTTTCAATGAGTAGAATATCATCCATATATAGGATAAAAAAAACCACATTTATGCCTTCCAATTTCCTATACACGTATGGTTCATCCTCGTTTTGAATGAATCCGTAAGACTTTACAGTCTTATCAAAATAATGTTTTATGTTCTAGATATCTACTTAAGTCCATAAATGGACTTCTTAAGCTTGCAAACCATATATTCCTGGCCTTTAGCAATAAAACCTTCCGGTTGGGACATATAGATGTCTTCATTAAGATGGCCATTAAGAAATGTCGTCTTGATATCCATTTGCTATATCTCATAGTCGTAATGACACGCAATAGCAAGAAGGATACGGATGGACTTAACCATGGCTACTGGGGAAAATGTTTCATTATAATCGATTCCCACTTTCTGAGAATACCCGTTCGCCACAAGCCTAGCTTTGAAGGTTTCTACCTTCCCATCCTCTCCCATATTCTTCTTGTATAGCCACTTACACCCAATAGGTTTTATCCCTTCAGGTGAAACTACAAGATTCCAAACCTAATTGAAGTACATAGACTCAATCTCAACTTTCATTGCTTTATACCATAGATCTGCATCGGCATCAACCATAGCCTCCTTGTATCTAGTGGGATCTTATTCTTGATGGTTAGAAACCAGCTTGAAAGCCTCTCCTGTCCATCTTTCTAGAACTCTAAATACCCTTCCACTACGACGAAGCTCAGTTTGTACAGGTTCTTGAGATGGTGCCTTTTCTTGTTCCATATTCAGATCTAAAGAAGTTGATTTCAAAAATAACTTTTCTTCTAATTCTAACCTTGTTGAACCTTTAGTAAAAGTACTTTGATTATCTTTCAAGTATCTAGCATCAGTACTTACCAGTATTTTCTACTCATTAGGATGATAAAAGTAACCTCCTTATGTCCCTTTTGGATACCCAACAAAGTAGCATAATTCTGATCTTGGTTCTAGCTTATCTTCCTTGATCAGTACATAAGCCAGACAGTCCAATAACCTAAGATAATTTAGACTTGGCTTACGCCCAATCCACATCTCATGGGGTATCCTAGGTACTAACTTGGAAGGTACCAGTTCAGAATGTATGCCGCTGTTTCCAAGGTATATCCCCAAAAAGAGACCGGAAGAATAGCATGAGACATCATACTTCGGACCATTTTCATTAATGTCATATTCCTTCTCTCAGCTACTCTATTCTATTGGGGTGTACCCAGCACAGAGAGTTGGGATACTATTCCATGATGTACTATGTAATCCTTAAACTCACCGAGGAGGTATTCTCCACCATGATCCGATCGTAAGGTTTTGATCAGTTTACTTGTCCGATGCTCCACTTCAGCCTTAAACTCTTTGAACTTGTCAAAAGAGCCAGACTTGTGCCTCATCAGGTAGACATAACCAAACCTTGTACAATCATCCGTAAAAGTGATGAAATATTCAAAACCCCCTCTAGCTTGAGTAGACAAAGAACCACACACATCAGTATAAACAAAACCCAATATCTCCTTGGCTTTATCAGCCTTTTGGGTGAACGACCTTTTGATCATTTTTTTCTATAAGGCACGATTCATACTAAAGCCAACTTTTCAATCTTAATGAGCCCAAGGGCCCATCATGGATTAACCTTTGAATCCTGCTTGAGTTAATATGACCCAACCTTAGATGCCAAAGATATGAGTCATTAACATTAATCTTTCTCTTCTTATTTAAAGGTTCAGATTGAGCATTATTTATTTGATTATTCGTAGAATTTAAAAAGAATAAGTTTCCATACACATGCCCTGTACATAAAACTTCTTCATTTCTACTAATAGTAATACCAGAATGGAAAGAAATAGAATATCTATGATTTATTAGCTTTGCAATTGAAATTAAATTCTATCTAAAATCGGGTATATATAAAAAATCATTTAATACAACTACTTTATTACAATAAAAAACAAGATCCAGCTCTCCCACTGCAAGGGCCCATACTCGTACTCCATTTTCTACTCGTAGTTCATGCTTGCCCTTCTGGAGTCTTCTTATCTTCCTAAACCCTTGCAAAAAGTTACAGATATGATCAATGGCACCAGAATTAATAATCTAAGTAGAAATTGATCTAACCATTAAAATAGACTCTAGATAGAGAACAATACATGTAAGGTTTTTCTTGTCCTGAAATTCTGGACACTCTTTTTTCCAGTGTCCCTTCTGCCCACATTTGAAGCATTTGCCTTTAGGCTTGTTGGTCTGGTTCTTGGGTTGGGCTTATGTGTTTCCCTTCTTCTTCTTGAACTTCTTGGGCTTGGGCCCAGTTTTGGAAGAAAAAGTCCTAGCAATCATAGCCTTGGACTGTGGTTTCATGACTTTCTCTGCCACCTTGAGCTCTTTCATTAACTCAGTTAAACTGTTTAACTTGTTCGTATTGTAGTTCAACTTGAACTGAGTAAAAAATCCCGGTAGAGATTTGAGAACTATGTTGACTTAACTCTTGGGGTCAATAACAGCCCCTAAGACTTCCGTTTTCTCAAAAGTAGCAATCATTTTGAGCATATGCTTCCTGATTGAAGCTCCATCAACCATCTTAGTATATATAATCGTCCTAAGAGCTTCCTACTTTGCGGACCGGCTCCTATCAGCGAACATCGTGGCTAATGATTGGCTAATGTCATATGCAGTGGCCATGTGCTTGTGTTTTGACTGGAGCACATTAGACATGGAGGCCAACATGTAGCATCGAGACATTTCGTTGGCCTTCTTCCATACTTTCTCAGCCTCATGCTCTTCAGCAGTAGAACCCTCCCCGATAACAGGGCAGGTTTGAAAGAGGACATACTTATACTCCTCAGCAGTGAGTATTATGTCTAAGTTCCTTTTTCAGTCCACATAATTTGGATCCGTTAGCTTATTCTCATGGAGAATAATGGCCAAAAGACTAAAAGAACCTCCACCAACCATTTCTAAAATATCGAAAATAAAAGAAAATTCAGTTTGTGAAAAAAAAAATAAAATAATTTGTGACTTTATCCTTATATTAAATCCAATAATAGTTAACCATATCACTATTATCTTTAATATGATTAGTTTGGCTCTTAGAAAAACTAACATAGCTTCTTGGAAAGATTAACAGTTTTCTAAGCTAAGTGTATTAACCACCACAAATTAAGTTTCCTTCTAGGTAATGGGCTAGAAGATAACTCTATTGTGGGGTGACCATTTCTTCTCATTTCCTATGGACATTCCGCATACTATAACCTCCAACATGGGCTGGTCGATCACAACACGTGTCCCAGGTTATTAATTACATCTATCCATTAGTTCTAGATTCTTATAATATCCCCATCCTATACGGGTCTACTCCCAGGATGACATGAAGGGACCCACGATCTCTAATGAGGATCGTGATGGAAGCCGTGGGGCCGTTGGAACCTCTCTCCCACTTAATATTTTAAAATAAAGATTTTTCTTGAAAATATCTTTTGAAAATTTTAATTAAGTTTTATTTTAATTCAAAATAAAATATCTAAACTTATAAAAATTTCTATGTCAAGGTTTATACCCTTTGAGAAAATTTTCCATGAATTAATTTTATTTAAGTTAATAAACTTAATAATTTTAAAAATTTCCAATAAATTTTTTGAGAGATTTTGATCTCAATATTAATTTGACAAAAATAATTTTTCTTGTTAAAATTCAATCAAAATGTTTTCTATTTTAATTTACAAAAATATCTAAATCTAATACATTTTCTATGTCAAGGATAAAATCCTTTGAGAAAATATCCAAGAATTTACTTTTGTTCGAATTAAAATTAACCATTTGATTTAAGAAAAATATTTTTCTTGTCAAAAATTTCCAAAGACTTTGGTCTTTGAGAAAACACGCACATATGGTACAAAAAGAAATAAACATGCTAGAAAACTGTAAACGTTTTCATACTTTTCTATTCTTTTAACCTACGTGTCCAAAAAATAGAATTAAATACACTAATTAATTAATTGTCTTGTTTAATCCCAAATTTCCTTTATTATTATTTTTCATGCAAAATATTCAAAGAATAATAACTATTACAATAAAAATAACTTTACCTGGTATGGATCCAAAAACCGAATAAAAAATTTTTTTTATTCGGGTTCAATGCACCTGCCATACTGGATCATGGCCCATGAAAAAACCCATGGACCAGATCCGGGCGGGGTGCACGTGACCCACCCGCCCAACTGCGAGGTCAAAATTGTTGACCGTGTAGTGAATTGCAATTGCAATCTTCGCAAAAGGCTTCCGCAAGGAAACCTTCCATTTGCTATGGTAGCGGTGTGCGGCTTGGAGCTGCAGCTCAACAACTTCACACACATCCGCATGCGGCTCGACTAACTCGGCTTGCTACAGTAGCTTCTTCTCCAGAATTTCTTCTACGTTCCAGAGCCTTTTTGGACGTGATTTTCTCCTCCATCTGCAATCAAAACTCATCCAAACAACCACCTATACCCTTATAAAACACTAGCCTTACACGACGTCTATGAAAGCAATCAAAATACATTGTTCCTATACTTCCACTCGCGAAGCTTACAGTAAAACTATCTATATTAGAAAACACGAAGGATTACAGATTTCAACCAAAACAAATATTTTTATTTTAGTTAAGCCTAGCATGCTTCATACATTTGCGAAACCACGGCTCTAATACCAATTGAAGGTTTAAAATGGCAAAAATCATCAAAAAGAAAGTATGTAAGGAAAACGAAAAATTTACCTCTGTGATTGAATGGCCCTCTTCGCATTGATGTAGCTGTCTGTATAAGGATGTTTGAAACTACCTTTGAACTTCCGAAATGGTACTCATAGCACAGTCAGTGAAATCTTAAAGAAGTGGGTTTGCAATACGTTTTTCTTCTCTGTGAATATTTCACAGACTTTGGTTCTGTGAATTGGAAAAATTCAAAAGCCTCTCACACTTAATGCATGAAGACCCTTTTCATTTGCTATCCAATTCCCCGAGAGAGAAATGCCATCTGCTTAAAAACAGAAAACATCCATGCTTTCTGTTATCATTTACGCAAAACAACACGGGATTCATTCCGTATTGTCTTTTATTTTTATTTTATTTTATTAACTTTACCCTTGGTCTTATTCATTGGGCCAGATAAAATTATTTACTCTTAGGCTTGAACACCTATAAATAATAAATCTCAATTACTTATTTTATGGACTTTCTTAAATAGTCCAATAAATAATTAACAAGCCAAATAGACCAATATAAAATTTCATACCTTTTATCTAGTATATATCCAGATTAATTTTCTAATTATTCAATCTGAGCCTTAGGCCCTAAATAATTAATTAATCAATTAAACTAGATAAAATAAATATTCTCTCTCGAACCTTTTATTTTATTCTAATACAACAATAAATTAGACTAATAAAATAAAACCCATAATTATCAAGATGAATTCGTCAACCTAAATCTTTCATGACTTAAGGGTCATCCCGGGGACCAAAAGACACATCGCCATGGCTACTAATATAACCAAAATATCCCTACTATATAAATAGCTATATTTTGCATCATAAATATTTCATAATATCACCATAAAGAAATATTGACTCCATGGACAATGCTGCGTTAGCAAAGTCTTCTACCTACAGGTGTAATGACTAAAATACCCCTCTACGCATCGCCGTGCATTTAGAGAGGAAAAGTGTACTAACATCTCTCTAAAAGACATCTACCATCCTTATGTTGGGAAATATACCCTCTTAGACTAGGTTTTTTATGTAAAAATCGAATGTTTTAAAAAAAGAATTTATTTTCAAAAATTATTTGTGAATTTACATTTTATCTGTGCACAATTACATTTGGAAAAGACCCGTTGTGTTTAAGTAAGTGGTCAATGTGAATGGAGGTCTTTCACAGTAAGGTACGGATCACGGGTTACTTAACATATAAATATTTGTTCTTAACCGATTAATAAGAATAGGAATCTCATCATATTTAGGTTATTATGTTGTAAATTCCAAATGGGAAATGACTTACCTTTAGCCAATGAGTAATCCACTCACTTCATGACATAAGCGTATTTTGAATACGTGGAACAGAACCTATAGTAGTGATTTCTTAAATATACTATATGGTAGAAACCTAGGCTACTATTGCTACAGCGTAGACTAGTACTCTACGACTTGTGTATGAGTTGATGGTTTAACGAAGTTGGAAGCATATACTTTGATATGCTATAGTTGAGGTTCTATCGTAGGGCCAATATACTTGCATATTGGGTATGTGTAACTAGTTAGTTAAGACAGACTTGTACAAGATAGTTTCTATACTATATCGCCCCTTGTGGTTGTCTGAATGATCTAAATATCTAGGGCCCTAGGAAATATGATTTGGATGTTTGCTTTAGGGTGGCTCCCTTGGAAAGCGGAAACAATCCAGGAAGTCGTGGATCATTGGACTAGAAGCCTAAGGATGGTAGATGTTATTTAGAGAGATGTTAGTACACTTCTTCCTCTTTAAATGTAAGGCGATGAATAGAGGGGTATTTTAGTCATTACACCTGTAGATCGGAGACTTTTCTAACGCAGCATTATCTTTAGGGTCAATATTTTCTTATGGTGATATTAGAAAATATTTAAAATGCAAAATACAGCTATTTATATGGCGGGGGTATTTCGATCATTTTAGTAGCTAAGGCGGTGTGTCTTTTTGTCCCTAGTATAGACCGTGAGTCCTAATTAAATAAGGGCTAAGGAATTGATCTTAAATTAAATAGAATTTAATTTATTTAAGTAGCCTGATTTAATTATTGGGCTAAAATAAAATAAAGGTCCATGGAGAGAGAGAGAGAGAGAATTAATTAAATTAGTTTGGTAGGTTAATTAATTATTCAGGGCTTTGGCCCAATTTGAATAATTAAAGATTAACCTGAAACTAAATTAGTATAGGCTTATTAATTGGACTAGTTTATTTGGGCTAGAAAAATTAATTATTTGTTGGACCATTAAGTTGGTTCTAATTAGAATAATTAATTTTGTCCAAAGGGTTAAATAAGAGTCCAATGACCCAGTCCAGTTTAACCTAGGGTTTTATTTAGGTTAAACAGGAGGATTAAACTTCATTGTTGTTTTTGACAGACTCTTCTGTGTGGAAAAAGAAGCACACATCTCTTTTTCTCTCTCTCTCTCTAGAAAATATTCCTTAGTTCTGTACTTGTCCACCAAACGGAATTAGGCAGGCCATATACTGGAAGATCGAAAGTTTGGCGTTCACCTACATGCAAAAACAAAGTAGGAGGCTTGCAGGCATAGTACCAAAGGTTTCTACTAGCGCACCTACTCCGGTTGCACACATTTCGGTCCAGCCAATTCTTAGAACGAGGAAAAGTGGTAAGAAATTTTTAACCTCGGAGTCCTGCCAAAGCCAAACCGGCTCCAGCTCCGGCAGCCGGCACCGGCCTTGGACGAGAATTCCTTTGTTATTAGTTTTTCCAGTTTTTTTTTTTTTTTTTTTTTGCTTCCGCTGCATGCCCTGTGTTTTCCCTTTTTATGCTTTAAATTGGTATCAGAACATGAAGGTTTTGTGAAAATATAGGGAGCATGCATCTAGTTGAATAAAACTGGACACAAATGTGTGATTAAACAGTGATCCTTCGCTGTTTTGGTATGGATAGATTCTCTTGTTAAACCTTTTTGATGGAGGTATAGGAGATTTGTAATTTACTATTTTTCTTAGCAAATCTGTAAGCCCAATATTAAAGGGTATATGCAATTGTTGGTTTTGGTTGATTTCATTGTATTGAGATTGAAATCGAAGAGCCAATGGTACCAGAAGTTGTGCAGAAAAACAAAGGAAATTCGCAGAAAAAAAAAACTGCAGGAAGAACCCGGTCAAAGCCCAACCGGCGTCGGCTCAGGTCTGGAATCCGATCCGTGCGCAGGTCACCCATGGGTCCTAGTTCTATGCGGCAGGTGAAATGGACCATAGTGCAGATAGGTGCTTGATCTAGTGCAGTGGACCTAGGAGAAATTTTTTATTTTTTTCTTGTAATTTTTCTTGCGTTTTCCTTTTTGTTTTGGGGTCCATACCAAACGAAGTTAATATTTTTCAATAATTAATATTCAAGGAATATTTTTGCATGAAAAATATTAGTAAGGGATTTTAGGATTAAACAAAGCCATTAATTCATTAATTAATATGTTTAATTTTATTATCTGGACACTTAGGTTTAGAAACAGAAAAGCATGAAAATGTCTATTATTTTCTAGCATGCTATTTATTTTAATATACCTATGTGCACGTTTTCTCAAAGACCAAAGTCTTTGGGAATATTTTTGACAAAGAAAATATTTTTCTACAAATTAAATGGTTATTTTAACTTGAACAAAAATTAATCCTTAGATATTTTCTCAAAGGATTTAATCCTTGACATAGAAAATATATTGGATTTAGATATTTTTGTAAGTTAAAATAGAAAGCCATTTTATTTTATTTTGGCTCAAGAAAAATTATTTTGTCAAATAAACTTGAGACCAAAGTCTCTATAATGCTTTAATTGGAAAATTTTTGAAATCATTAAGTTTTTTTTAACTTAAATAAAATTAGTCCGTGGAAAAATCTCTCAAATGATATATACCTTGACATAGAGATTTTAATGGATTTAGATATTTTATTTTTGAGTTAAAGGAAAAAACTTAATGAAAATTTTCAAAAGAATATTTTTCAGAAAAACCTTTGTTTTAAAAGACTAAGTGGAAGAGGGGTTCCAACGGTCCAACGGCTTCCATCATGATCCTTATTAGAGATCGTGGGTCCCCTCGCGTCACCCTGCAAGTGAATCCGTATAGGATGGGGATACCACAAGAATCTAGATCTAATGGAAGGATGTAATTAACCCGAGACACATACTATGATCGGTCAGCCCTTCATTGGAGGTTATAGTGCGAGGTATGTTCATAGGAAATGAGAGGAAACGGCCATCCTCTCGATGAGGTTATCTTCTAGATCATTACCTAGAAGGGAAATTAATTTGTGATGGTTAACACACTTAGCTTAGAGAACTGTTAATCTTCCCAAGAAGCTATGTCAGTTTTCCTAAGAGCTAAATTAATTATTATCAATTTTGATAATAAGGATAAAGTGCATAAATTTGTTTTGTTTTCACAAACTAAATTCTTTTATTTTATTTTTTATTTTTCAGAAATGATGGGAGGTTCTTTTAGTCCATTGGTTGTTATTCTTAGAGAGAATAAGCTAACGGGACCAAACTATATGGACTGGAAGAGGAACTTGAATATAATACTCACAGCGGAAGAGTATAAGTATGTCTTTTACAAAACCTGCCCTTTTATCGAGGAGGGTTCCACCGCCGAGGAGCGTGAGGCTGAGAAGGCATGGAAGAAGGCCGACGAGATGGCTCGTTGTTACATGTTGGCCTCCATGTCCAATGTGCTCCAATCCAAACATGAGCACATGGCCACTGTGTATGATATAACTTAATCATTAGCCACGATATTCGCGGATAAGAGCCGGCTCGCAAGGCAGGAGGCTCTTCGAACTATCATTAACACTAAGATGGCTGAGGGAGCATCAGTCAAAGAGCATATGCTCAAGATGATTGCTGCTTTTGAGGAAGCGAAAATCTTAAGGGCTGTTATTGACCCCGAGAGCCAACTGGACATGGTTCTCGAATCTCTACCGAGTTCCTTCACTCAGTTCAAGTTGAATTACAACATGAACAAGTTAAACATATGTTTAACTGAGTTAATGAAGGAGTTCCAGATGGTAGAGAAGGTCATAAAGCCACAATCTAAGGCTATTATTGCTAAGGCTTCATCTTCTAGAACTGGGCCCAAGCCTAGAAAGTTCAAGAAGAAAAGGGGGAATGCAGCGGCCCAGCCCAAGACCCAGCCCAAAAACAAACCCAAGAGCAAGTGCTTCAAATGTGGGCTTAAGGGACACTGGAAAAAAGAGTGTCCAGATCTTCAAGCCAAGAGGAACCCCACAGGTAATGTTTTCTATCTAAAGTCTATATCAATGGTTGGATCAACTTTCACTTGGATTGTTGATTCAGGAGCCACTGATCACATCTGTAACTCCTTGCAGGGGTTTAGAAAGATTAGGAGATTCCAAAAGGGCGAACATGTACTACATGTGGGAAATGGAGCATAAGTTTGGGCCCTTACAGTGGGAGAGTTAGATCTTGATTCTGATTGTAATAGAATTGTAGTTTTGAAAGATATTTTATATATACCTGAATTTTGACAGAATTTGATTTTTGTTGCGAAACTAATAAATCAAGGATATTCTACATCTTTCCATTCTGGTATTTCTATCAGTAGAGATGGAGAAATTTTATGTACTGGGCACATGTATGGAAATCTATTTTTCTTAAACCCTATTAACAATCAATTAAATAATGCTCAATATGAACCTTTAACAAGGAAGAGAAAGACCAATGTCAATGACTCTTATCTTTGGCATCTAAGGCTGGGTCATATCAACTCAACTAGGATTTAGAGATTAATCCATGATGGGCCTTTGGACTCATTGAGATTGAAAAATTGGCCTCAATGTGAATCATGCCTAATGAGAAAGATGACCAAAAGGTCATTTACTCCTAAGGCGGATAGAGATAAGAAGGTATTGAGTCTTGTTTACACTGATGCATGTGGTCCCTTGTCTACACCAGCTAGAGGGGGTTTTGAGTACTTCGTCACTTTCATGGATGATTGTACAAGGTTTGGTTTTATTTACCTGATGAGACGCAAGTCTGACTTTTTTTACAAGTTCAAGGAGTTTAAAACTGAGGTGGAGTGTCGGACAGGTAAATTGATCAAGACCTTACGATCGGATCATGGTGGAGAGTACCTCTTGGGTGAATTCAAAGACTACATGGTACATCATGGGATAGTATCCCGGCTCTTTGCACCGGAGACACCCTAGCAGAACGAAGTAGCTGAGAGAAGGAACAGGACATTGATGGAAATGGTCTGAAGCATGATTTCTCATGCAACTCTTCCGGTGTCTTATTGAGGATATGCCTTAGAAACAGCAGCATACATTCTAAACTTAGTGCCTTCTAAGTCAGTACCTAAGACTCCTTATGAGATGTGGATTGGGCGTAAGCCATGTCTGAATCATCTAAGGATATAAGGTTGTCCTTCTTATGTACTGGTCAAGGGAGACAAGTTGAAACTAAGATCGGAATTATGTTATTTTGTTAGGTATCCAAAAGGGACAAAGGGTGGTAACTTTTATCATCCTAAGGAGCAGAAAGTACTGGTTAGTACCAATGCTAAATACTTAGAGGATGATCAGAGTACCTCCATTAAAGGTTCAACTAGGTTGGAACTTGAGAAGAAGTTATCTTCGGAATCAACTTCTTCTGACTCGATTGTGGAACAAGAAGAGGCACAGCCTCAAGAGCATATACAATTGAAGCCTCATCGTAGTGGGAGAGTGTCTAGAGTTCCAGAGAGATGGACTGGAGAAGCTTTCGAGCTAGTCTCCGACCATCAGGAATAAGACCCCACTAAATACGAGGAGGCTATTACTAATGCCGATGCAAATCTATAGCATGAAGTAATGAAAGCCGAGATTAAGTCTTTGTACTTCAATCAGGTTGGGATCTTATAGCTTCACCTGAAGGAATAAAACCCATTGGGTCTAAGTGGGTATACAAGACAAAGAGGAGAGTAGATGGGAAGGTGGAAACCTTCAAACTAAGGTTTGTGGCGAAAGGGTATACTCAGAAAGAGAGAATCGATTATGAGGAAACCTTTTCCCCGGTAGCCATGCTTAAGTCCATCCATATCCTCCTTGTCATCGCATGTCATTATGACTACGAGATATGGCAAATGGATATTAAGACGGCATTTTTAAATGGCTACCGTAGCGAAGACATCTACATATCCCAACCAGAAGGTTTTATTGCTGAAGGCCAAGAACATATGGTTTACAAGCTTAAGAAGTTCATTTATGGACTTAAGCAGGCATCGAGAGCATGGAACATTCATTTTAATGAGACTGTAAAGTCTTATGATTTTATTCCAAACGAGATTAAACCATGCGTGTACAGGAAACTTGAAGGCATTAATGTAGTTTTTTCTTGTCTTGTATGTGGATGGCATTCTACTCATTAGAAATTATGTAGGGTCATTGTCATCTACAAAGGTTTGGCTATCTAGTGAATTCAGTATGAAGGACTTGGGAGAAGCCAGCTACATTCTCAGGATTAGACTTCTTAGAAATAGGAAGCAGAGAATGTTAAAATTATCCCAAGCAACATACATTGATAAGATGCTGGCCAGGTTGTCATTTTCTTCAAAGGACTGTCCTAAGTCTCAAGAAGAAAATGACAGAATGAGTAGGATTCTCTACGCTTCGGCTGTGAGAAGTCTCATGTACACCAAGCTGTATACTAGGCCAGATATCTGCTTTATCGTAGGCTTGGTTAGTAGATATCAGTCAAACCTTGGGGAGGTTCATTGGCAAGGTGTAAAGCATATTCTCAAGTACCTCAATGGAACGAGAAATTTTATGCTGGTTTATAGGGCTGATGACTTGGTTCCTACAGGATACACAAACTCAGACTTCCAAGCGGATAAAGATGAGAGAAAATCCAGTAATGGATATGTTTTCACCTTATCTGGAAGAGCTATTTCATGGAGGAGTATCAAGCAATCTTGCATTGCTAACTCAACTATGGAAGTTAAGTATGTGGCAGCTTCAGAGGCATCCAAGGAAGCAGTTTGGCTCTGGAAGTTCCTTTCAGAACTTGGAGTCGTGCCACACATGGACAGGCTGATTATGGTGTCTTGCGATAACACTGGAGCAATATCACAATCTAAAGAACCCAGGAACCACAAAAAGGGGAACCACATCGAGAGGAAGTACTACCTGATCCGGGATTTCATCCAGAGATGGGAAGTCGTGGTGGAACAGATTGCCTCCGAAAACAATCTAGCTGATTCATTCACCAAGCCTTTGGCTAAAAGAGTCTTCAAGAGACACTTAGACGCCATAGGGGTGGGCACCTACGAAATTACTTAGTCTAAGAGTGCAAGTGGGAGATTGTTGGGAAATATACCCTCTTAGACTAGGTTTCTAATGTAAAAATTGAATGTTTTAATAAAAGAATTTATTTTCAGAAATTGTTTGTGAATTTACATTTTATCTGTGCACAATTACGTTTGGAAAATACCCATTGTGTTTAAGTAAGTGGTCAATGTGAATGGAGGTCTTTCACAGTAAGGTATGGATCACGGGTTACTTAACACATAAGTATTTGTTCTTAACCGATTGATGAGAATGGGAATCTCATCATGTTTAGGTTATTGTGTTGTGAATTTCAAATGGGGAATGGCTTACCTTTAGCCAATGAGTAGTCCACTCACTTCATGACATAAGCGTATTTTGAATACGTGAAACAGGACCTGTAATAGTGGTTTTTTAAAAGTACTATATGGTAGAAACCTAGGCTACTATTGCTACAGCGTGGACTAGTACTCTACGACTTGTGTATGAGTTGGTGGTCTGACGAAGTTGGAAGCATGTACTTTGATATGCTATAGTTGAGGTTCTATCGTAGGGCCAATATACTTGCATGTTGGGTATGTGTGACTAGTTAGTTAAGACAGACTTGTACAAGATAGTTTCTATACTATATCGCCCCTTGTGGTTGTCTGAATGATTTAAATATCCAGGGCCCTAGGAAACATGACTTGGATGTTTGCTTTAGGGTAACTCCTTTGGAAAGCAGAAATAATCCAGGAAGTCGTGGATCATTGAACTAAAAGCTTAAGGATGGTAGATGTCATTTAGAGAGATGTTGATACACTTCTTCCTCTTTAAATGTAAAGCGATGTATAGAGGGGTATTTTAGTCATTACACCTGTAGGTCGGAGATTTTGCTAATACAGCATTGTCCTTGGGGTCAATATTTCCTTATAGTGATATTAGGAAATATTTAAAATGTAAAATACAGCTATTTATATGGCAAAGGTATTTCGGTCATTTTAGTAGCCAAGCGGTGTGTCTTTTGGTCCCCAATATAGACCATGAGTCCTAATTAAATACGGGCTAAGGAATTGATCTTAAATTAAATGAAATTTATTTTATTTAAGTAGTCTAATTTAATTATTGGGTTAGAATAAAATAAAGGTCAATGGAGAGAGAGAATTAATTAAATTAGTTTGGTTGGTTAATTAATTATTTAAGGCTTTGGCCCAGTTTGAATAATTAAAGATTAACTTGGGACTAAACTAATATAGGCTTGTTAATTGGGCTAGTTTATTTAGGCTGGAAAAATTAATTATTTGTTGGGCCATTAAGTTGGTTCTAATTAGAATAATTAATTTAGTCCAAAAGGTTAAACTAAAAATCCAATGGCCCAGTCCAATTTAATCTAAGATTTTATTTAGGTTAAATAGGAGGATTAGACATCATCGTTGTTTTTGACAGACTCTTCTGTGTGGAAAAAGAAGCACACGTCTCTCTCTCTCTCTCTCCAGAAAATATTCCTTAGTTCTGTAGTTGTTCACCAAACAGAATTAGGCAGGCCATATACTGGAAGATCGAGAGTTTAGCGTTCACCTACATGCAAAGACAGAGTAGAAGGCTTGCAGGCATAGCACCAGAGGTTTCTACTAGCGCACCTACCCCGGTTGCACACATTTCGGTCCAGCTAATTCTTAGAACGAGGAAAACAAGTAAGAAATTTTTAACCCCGGAGTCCCGCCAGAGCCAAACCGGCGCCAGCTAGGGCTGCCAGAGCTGGCGCCGGCCTTAGACGGGAATTCCTCTGTTCTTAGTTTTTCTAATTTTTTTTGTTTTCACTTTCGCTGCGTGCCTTATGTTTTCCCTTTATATATCTTCACCTTAGACCTCTAGTCCAATGATCTATGACACCTGAAATGTTTCCAGTTTCCAAGAGAACTACCCTAAAACAAGCATCCAAGTCATGTTCCCTAGGGCCCTGGATAATTAGATCATTTGAACAGTCACAAGAGGCGATATAGCGCTGAAGCTATCTTGTATAAGTTTGTCTTAACTAACTAGTCACATGTACCCAACATACAAGTATATCGGCTCTACAAAAGAACCTCTACTACAGTATATCAAAGTATATACTTTTAGCTTCGTCAGACTATCAACTCATACTCAAACCATAGAGTATTAGTCCACACTGTAGCAGTAATAGTCTAGATTTCTTTTAATTAGTACTTTTAGAAACTACTATTATAGGTCATATTCTACGTATTCAAAAATACTTTCATACTATGAAGTGAGTAGAGCCATTTTTCATTTGGAATTCATAACATAATAGCCTATACATGATGAGATTCCCATTCTCATCAATCGGTTAAGAACAAACATTTATGTATTAAGTAACTCGTGATCTATACCTTACTGTGAAAGACCGTCATTCATATGGATCACTTACTTAAACACAATGAGTCCTTTCCAAACGTAAATCGTGCACAAAAAAAAAATGTAAATTCACAAACAAATTTTGAGAATAAATTCTTTTATTAATAAATTCAATAATTACATCAGATAAACAAGTCTAGAGGGCATATATTCCAACAGTAACTCCCTCAAAATATTCTCCTAACTAGATTAAAATTTTAAATTAAGAAAATCCAATTTCTCTCCAAATAAATTTAATGAAAAGAAAAGTTTTTCTAGTCTAATATTTAAATACTTCCTAAAATTAATACGTAAGTAAATAAATGAAATAATCATATAATAAGTATTTAATGAATATAAATAGTAACTACACAGATATATTAAAAAATAATAAATAAGTAATTGTTTATCAACTAATAGATATTTACCCAAAATTATTTTAATTAACTACTACTCAATAATTAAATGCACAATTGTGGAGTTAGCTATATATATATATATATATATATATATATATATATATATATATATATACCCTATTAATAGTTTTATGCTAGAATATTCTGTTCACCATTACTACAAATAGCAATTTCTCACACATCTCCAAAGCACAACAATCCTTCCACAATCATACTCAAACAAATTCATTCATACTCTACCAAATATATTTATATGTAAAAATGCTCATACTATATGTTTCATATATTTTCCCATTTCTGAGGGCATTTAGGGTGGGTTGTCAAATATATGTTACTCAAATAATCTTACAAAAACTTAGAATCTCATACCATTAATTGTTACAGACACACACATAAATCCTTAATATCTACCGAGAAAATTGTAACTTATTGCTCTGATACCATTAAATATTATGCCCCACACCTGGTAGGCATGACACAGTGATATCATTAGAGTAGTTCTCCAATAATATGAAGCTTTACGTTAAAAACTTCAATGATCAAATACTTTCCAAATGGAATAAACAAAAAAAATATTATAACTAAATCTCCTCAAGAACACTCTGACCTAAACCCAAATACAATATGTTTAACATATTACATGAAAGAACTAAAAAAGAATCTAATCTTACATTCATCTCATCAAGTACATAAGTAGCACGGGTGGAACCTCAAACAAATAAAATAATATAAGCTACTAAGCAAATTATGAATTTTGACTTTGTGACACACCCCGATAATATTCTTAGTACTAACGGCCTTCGTACCCTAGTTCATTATTAGAATCTAAAAGGAGGAAATACTAAAAATGTATGCCAACCACATGCTCAATAAGTAATAATGAATCATTTCTATTGAATAAAGTTTATTATACTTTTACCTAATATACATAAATATATGCAATATTAACAAGTACATTTTCAAGAAAATTAATAACCATTATCAAACATTTTTTTGCAAAATATTCTTATAATGCACTGAGAAACATAAGCTTTTATTCGCATAAATAACTCAATACATTTCAAATAATTTTCAACTCACATGAACTTTAAACTTTTAAATATACCAAATAATTTCTTGTATTCAAACCTTAATCCAACCAAAAAAAAAAAAATCAAATTTTCTCAAAACTCTGAAGGCACCTGAACATGCTTAGAGTCAAATTTTCTTTAAAAAAAAAAAAATCAAAAGCCCCCCTAATGTCTGCATCTTGTGTAGGCAACGAAGAAGTGCTCACTCAATGCAACGACTACTATTCAACCCATGGAATTTGAAAAGTTTAAAAAAAAAAAAACCAAAACGCATTTAAAAATAAAAACAAAAAACCACCCCCTTTTGTGTTTCTTAAGAGCAAAATAATAAAAATTAAAGAAACAGAATAGATGCGATACATCAAAACAATGCGGCACAACATATGGTAATGAATTTGAAACATAAAAGAATATTCGTTTTCACAAATTCACATAACTATTACCTTTTTCTAACTTAATCAATTAGGAAAATCCAAAAGGAATTTTACCCTACTTTAAAGGTCCAAAAAGATTGTACCTTCGTTTTGAATAAATTCCAAAATATTAGTTGGATTGTAATGAATTACAATGTTCTTCTCCTCAAACCTTAGTTGGACTTTTTGTGTTGATGGATATGAGAAACAGTGATGTTTTCTACGGATTGCCATATATTAAGAAACCATAGTGTTAGGTTTTGTTTTCCCCTAACTCTTTAATAATTTCACTTAAATCTCTACTTACATAAAATATTAACTGAATAGAATTTTAATTCTTATTGTGTTTCAAACTCTATCTCACAATTCTAATAAATTCAAAATACTTGCATCAAATAAAATATTCCAAATGGACGGGATTTTACAACTATATTATTATTATATTACAATTTTATTTTTACATAAAATCTCTATTCAGGTTAAATATTATCCTTTTTATGGGGGGGGGTGGGGGAGGGAGGACAGAGGTAATATTTTTTAAATAAATAAGATCAATGAAAAGGATGGTGTTTGTATTTTATTTTTTCATTTTATTCAATCTAAAATTATAATATGTTATATTTTGTTTTTTATTGCGGCTTTAGTTATTACGGTATAAGGTATTTTTTACTCATTGATCTTCAAGATTAGAATTTTTTTTTTCTTTTAACATTGAGTAGTAATTTGTTATAATCATATTTATTATCTTGCATTTTCATCCCAAAATGTATTTTTTTTACTTTTCTTTTAAATAGTGCATTACATTGTTTGTGATGGTTCTTTGATTTTTAAATTTGTAATTAGTTTATACTATTTTGTTCAGATTACGTAGATGTTACAAAAATTTATATCATATTTTGACTATTTCAAGGATAACTATAAATTTCAAAATATTTTTAAATAATATGGAAGAATACTATTGTATAGTAAATTGTGGTTAGCTTTTTTTCCTTGTGTTATATTGAGGTGTGAGCCTGGACTCAAGCTAACTTTCTTATTACATTGTAAATTTTAATGGGGATGTTCGGACTCGTTACGTCTTATAAGCGTTCTATTTGTTCCATTTTTTTTTTTTTTTCCTTATATGGGTATTCTATAACTTGTTGCTGTTATGACAATAAGAAATTACGTAAATTTCTGAGATATTTCCCTAGAAATAGATCAAAGTATAAGAAAAATTCTGCTGAAATCTTAATAAATTACTTATAGTAAATCTGTATTTATTTTCTCACATTGTCATTGTGCATATATATACATTTTAATAAAGACATGGTGCTTTCGATCATTAGTGAGAATGACGGGAATCGAAGTTGGATGTATAATTGACTCCATCTAGGGCATCGAGTTTGAGCAAAGAGTTTCGAGAAGGTTTTGTGAAATTGTGTTGTAAGATTGATAGATTTCAAAACCGTGACGATTGCCAGCTATATATTTTTAAAACGAGGTTTCATACCAAATTATTGAGGCCCATATAAAACCGATGTCGGGAAACATGTAACATGTATCAAGATATTTGATACCTCAGGATCGATGTTTATTGAAGATTTCGGATCACGCGATGCCGATCCATCACATATACATGTATTTGAAACAATTTTCAAAAAACTTCCAAATCGTGAAACATAAAGATTATTTGATTCGCTTGCTTTTGATAAATACTTTTGAAAACGAATAATATTAAATCACTACAGAAAATTTTGGGTTTTGCGGCGGCCAAATCCGTCGCAAACTGTTACAAATACAATTAGCGACGCTTTTAGGTTGTCACTAAAAACAGCGTTGCAAATTGTGAGGAATAGCCAAAACCGTCGCAAGTTACAAGGGTTTTGGTGGGTAAAAAAAAATGTCACAAATTGCGACGGTTTTGCAATGGCAAAATGACGACCAATTTATGGTCAAACATCGACGAGATAGAAAATTTACTACGATTTTGGACGAACTGCATAAAAACCGTCACAAAATTGTTGCAAATTGTGAGGACTTTGCAAGGGTTTTCCAATTCAATATTGACTTAAAAGATCACTAACCCTCGGAAAACTATTGTAATTTGCGAGGGTTTTGCAACAACACAAGGTAATTCGTTGCAAATTGAGAGGGTTCTACGAGGGTTTTGTGATATGGCATGTTTGTCTCTTATTGATTGGCCCTTACTAATTTGTCGTAGATTGCGAGGGTTTTGCTAGGGCTCTATTATTGCCCTAGCTAATTCGTCGCAAATAGCAAGAGTTTTGCAATGGCATTTTTCCCTTGTATTAATTGGCCTTCGCTATTTTGTCGCAAAGTGTGAGGATTTTGCGAGGAATTTTTTGACTCCAACTCGTGGCTCTAGCAAAATTATCTCAAATTGTGAGGGTTTTGCGGGGAATTATTTGACACCTACTCGTGGCCCTCACAAAATTATCGCAAATTACGAGGGTTTTGTGACGGATTTTTTTGACCACTCGTGGCCCTCGCAAAAGCGTCGCAAATTGCAAGGGTTTTGTGATGCATTTTTATCTGGTATAGGATTGTCATGGCTAAAAGCATCACAAATAGAGAGGGGTTTTGCGACGGAATTTTTATCTTGAATATTGGCCTTCATTAAATCGTCGCAAATTGCAATAGTTTTGTAGTGGATTTTTTCTCTTATGTTTGCAGCCCTTACTAAATCGTAAAAAATTGCGAGGGTTTTGCAACGGATTTTTTTTTTACATATGTTAGCCCTCACTAAAGTGTTGCAAATTACGAAATTTTTGTGACAATTTTTTTTTTCAGTATTTTGTTAGGCATTGCTAATTCGTTATAAATTGCGATGATTTTGCGACAAATTTTTTTATTTTTTCTATTTTTGCATTTATTTTTAAATTATCAACTCCCTATAAATCAATTTTCAAACAGATAAACAAATTCCAAAACTGTGTTCATAACCCCAAAAATAATTTAAAAATTGAAACTAAGCACACCTAAATATAATTTAAATACTAAAATTAAGTATAATATAAATACATAGTAAGTATCTAAAAAAGTAAAATAATTTATAGAAATAAGTATCAATATAAAATAAATATTATAGAAATAAATACAACAAAATCTATGTAACTAATGAAGGAACAGCTGCAGAAGGGGGTAGAGGAGGAGAATTAGAGCCCCTACGTGGGCTTGGGTGCTCATCAACTGGATCAAATCCATCATCGGCGTCGGGGTCATCATCATCAATATTCACACTAGCTATGCAAGCGTCTATCCCCTCTAAGGATGGCATAGACGGTGTAGGAATGCCCACCTTGTCTGACATAACTGTCATCCAACCAATAAATGTAGATTGTTGCTCCTTAATAATCTGCTAGTACAAGTCCATTTGTCAACCGAACCTTCGCTTAGCCTACTGTACCCTCCACTCTACTAGATGTCTAATATCAGTAGGCGTAGTGGAAGATACCAAACATGTGTCGCCTATGATCCCAACCCATAAACTCAGACCCTTTTGAACCTACCTTGTTCCTGTACAAATATGGTATTTTCATCAAGAGGAACAACTTAGTTTACTAAGCCACTAGACTCGGGCTGAGTAGTTCTCTACAAGAGATTTCTCACATCATCCTAAAAAAGGACAAGAATCGTCAGTGATAGATGCCAAAATAAAATACAAATAAACGAAATATGAAAAAATTTCAACATATTTAATCTATTTACTACCAAAGTTTGGTGAGATCGATCACTAACAAACTCGCCCTACTTGGACCCACTCTAAAAGACATGTAATGTCTCAAACATATCTATATAGCTGAAAGAACTCCCCTGCTTCGCCTGCTACATTCATGTTAACAAAACACAATTATTACAATCTTATATATATTCGTTTCAAACCATTTAGAAAATAAATAGTTAAATGAAAATAAAACTACCAAACGATTCTCCTGTTTTGTGAACGAGATAAACCCTCCAATATAGGTGTAGCTCTGTCCTCAATTCTTTTTATTGGTGGTTGAGAGCTTCTAATACTTCTCTGTACTCCAATACTGACAAATCTCATTCCAATATTGAGCCTCTATCCAATGAGGACATGCCCCACCATCCTTCTTCCTCAGCTTAGACATTATATCTGAAAATCTCGTTCGACACTTCTTCTCACAAATATATCGAATTTGAGTACCATGCTCATCCCTCCACCGAAAATATTTCTGTATAATCACGATTAAGAATGGTCATTAATATATAACATAGTAATTAAAAAAATAATATTCAGCAATTGCTTATCCTAAATTCTTGAAACCATAAGTCTCGCATGTTTTTTGGGATGTGTGTGTATGTCGGATATAGGCCGGTGAAGTACTGGTGTATGATATTTGAAATTTTATCGAGCATATTGGTCCAAGCTAGTGAACCTTTTTTTCCAATGACAATGTACCACAGAAATACATTAATCACTACAAAAAATGATTGAAATAATACCTAACATATTTTAAAATTAATTATGTCACTTACCCATTTCCCTATGGAACAATCCAAGGTCGGAAGTCCAAAAACTGTGACCCAAATACAAGCGAAACTGAAGCAACGAATGACTGAAAAGTTGAAGATGCACTCCTTCCTCTCCAGTAGAGCATTGCAAAGGCTGAGGTACTAAAAGCCTAAGGTACCTGACTAGGGGATGGAGTATGAGGCAGTTCACCCTCCTGTCCCTCCTTCTTCAATGACTCTTCATTAGAAGACATTGCTAGAAGAGAAGAATAAGAAAAATTAGAACATTTAAATTGCATCTACATTTGAAAGGAAGGATGTAAATACTAAAACAAAAAATGATAAATAGTATGATAAGGATGCATATTTTTTTCCACAATAAATAATATCAATTTTTACAAAATTTTTTACATAGTCTCCCCTATAATTAGACATTTTCTAAACACTAGGTCACCTCAAAATTTGACAATCAAACTGCTGTTGCAAACAACAAGGACAGAGGAATCATTTATAGATAAGTCCAAAAAGTAACTAAAAGGTAATCACCCATTCTCCACGACGAGTGATCACCCATCACTCATGGGGAATAATCATCCATCACTCACAGAGTTGCAATTATTAACTTGGATATAGTTAAAAGTAAAGTAAAGATCTATCTGGTGGACAAGCAAAAAAGCCTACATATGGCTCTAGCTTTTCTACAATGTCTATCAATACCACGGCAATGAACTATATAAACTACCTTATTGTTTAGACCACAAAAGAATAAATTAAGAGCTAATAAAAAATTCATATGGATAGCAAGCATGTATATAATTACAACATATACCCAAAACAGTTATTACTTTCCCTATTTTGAATCCTAGATTAGATGAGTTGATAATAAGTGCAAATATTTTGTAAAAATGAACTTTCAATTATTATATTCCATAGCTTTTAAGATTGAACTCCAAAAATCATGAGACTCGTTTGTACCAGATAATTCATCTTCTTTTATGAATCTCTGACCTAAATAATTCCTGTAACGTTTCCCCGTCTCAAGATTTTCTTCGATCTGCTCAAGTGAATTCATTGGTCCTGCAAAATAGAAGGAGATGGGATTCCAAAATTAGAAAAAAATAGCTTAAAAATATGAAGTTAATGGAATTTAAAATATCAGAAATTAAAAGATTTGAAATGTAAAACCAAAGTAATAAGCATTGAAATTGTGTAATAAAGGAAATTTAAAATTTGACATGAAATTGAAATGGTATAATAAGATGGTAATAATCCCTTATCATAAACCATATAAATTGTAAATGATTCTAAATTAGGATGAAAATATTGCCTAATCATTGGAATCATGCTCTGATATATATTCCTCGTCATCGACTGAGGTATCACTATTCATATCCTATTCACCTTCATCTTCTTCGTCTTCATTTATAAAAGAATTTTACCTTTCCATTAGAGCCTTATCTTGAATGTCCAACATTTCATTCATACTAAACTCATGTGTTAAAATGCCAAGATCAACTACTAATGATATGTTCACTTCGTTTATACCATCTACTTCTTTTTTATAAGCTCTGTCAATCATGGGTGCATCTATTAAGTGTCGAGCTTTGGTTTTGCAAACTGTCAACCAATCAGATCTTGGCCTTTTACTCCCTGTATATGACGCATAATACACTTGGCTAATTTGTTGAGCTAGAACAAATATATCATAGTTAGGGTAGCTCCTTTTTGTGGTTAATATCAATAAGATTATACTGCGGATGTACCCTCATTCCACGATTTAATGTTTGATCAAACTACTGACATTTAAAATGAACAACGCTTTGTTTTAGATTACCAGGAAACTACACTTCAATAATCTCATTCAACACTTCATAGTAATCAGGTCCTGATACGTCATTTCCAATTCCTTTCACGCACACACTACTATTCACTATTTTCTTTCCACCTGTATAATCATTAGTATGAAATTGGTAACCATTGACTATGTACCCACTAAATAAATTTACTAGCCTTGACAGACCCCAAGTAAAGTTTCTTAAGCATTCATTCGTAACCATGTTTTTTGAATCTTGTACCTAAAAAAAATAAAACAACTAGATCTTACATAAAATGAAATTTGCCGCATTAAGAAATTTATGTTAGCCAAAGGAGTTCCAAATGCAAATTAGCAACTTATTTAGCTTACATATCCACTAAACCAATCTACAAATTCTTGGCATATTCTTCTATTAATTTCTATCTCTATGTACTTTAAGCAAATCTTCGTAAGTGTGCCATAAATTTTCTGTATTCAGTTATAAGTATGAATTGCCCAAATCATTACGAGCCATAATTATTACTAAAATAATGAGAAATTCATAAAACTTACTCAATGTACAACTGCACTTCCTCACAATTAAGTAACATGTAATTTCTTGTTGCACTGAATTCTTCAGAGGTAAGAAACCGGGTTCGAATCCTTCCTATTAACTTTCCTTGAACATTACAAATTAAAAGCACAAGTTCTTGCACCCTTTCCAAGCATTCTCTCTCTTTATTACGAGCCATATTTGTACTTTTTGTTTGTACATGTGACTTAAAATAATAAGAGAAGAAAGTAGATGCTTCTTTAACGAGATAAGTATTGCAAATTAAACCTTCAACTCTGGTCTTATTTTACACCTTGATTTTCAAGTGATGCAAAAATCTGTCATCATACAAATTTCATTATTAGTCACAAACGCTCATATTGCATGATAGGAAATGAATTAGATTGAATGGTTAAATTAACTTTTGAAGGGATACATCCACCTATATTGAATAGGACCACAAACTCTTGCTTCGCAAGACAAATGAATTAATAAGTGTTCCATTACATCAAAGAATCTAGGTAGAAATATCTTCTGCAACTTAGTCAATAACAATGGAATGTCAGACTCCAATTTAACCATATAAGCTACACTCAACTTAGGAGAGTATAGATCCTGATAAAAAAAAATACTTAATTCTATTAAAGTCGCGCATACATTACAAGGAAGAAATTCCTTCAATGCAATGGGAAGTAATCTCTCCATGAATACATGACAATCATGTGATTTCATACTGGATAACTTTAAGTCATTCAAATCAGTACATCTTCCCATGTTTGAAACATATCCGTTTGGGAGTTGTAATCCCTTCAACCAGTCAAGTAAAAGAATTTTTTGTTCTGTTGTCAACGAATAGTAAGCTTTAGATATAAACACATTTCCTTTTCCCACATTCAAGCCGTGTAGCTCTGGCCCATGACAATAAATTTCCAAATCACGTCTAGCCTTTAAGTGATCTTTTGATTTGCCCTTTATCTCCATAACTGTGTTCATAACATTTTCAAATACATTTTTCTCATTGTGCATTACATCTATATTATGTCGGGCCAAATTAGTACGCTAATATGGCAACTCCCATAAAATATTCCTTTTAGCCCAATTGTGAGATATATCCCTATCGTTACTCCTTCTAAGTTCTTTGCCTGTTTCTGTGATTTTTTCATATTAAGACACATTACCCCAGATTTCTTCACTAGTAAGGTAGTGCACAGGTTGTGATGTCTCAAAACCTTTATCGTTCCTAAAAAATATTATGTCCTTCCTGTAAGGATGATCCGATGGCAAGAAACGATTGTGACAGCCAAACCATGATTGTTTCCCACCATTTTGTAGATGAAATGACTTTTATAGCCCATACAATATGGACAAGCCAACCTCCCAACTGTGCTCCACCCACTCAACATACTATATGCAGGAAAATCATTAATAGTCCACAAAAGTGCCACCCACAATTGGAAGTTTTGTTTCTTCGATATGTCATAAGTGGTGACACTTTCAAACCACAATTAGGTTAATTTGTCTATCAAGGGTTGTAGATAGACATCCACCTAATTCAGCCCTGGGACAATGACTGTTAAAAACATAATTGAATCCTTCATATACATCCCCAGGGGGAGATTACACGGTGTGAGAATGATTGGCCAAGAAGAGTATTGCTTAGAGAATTCGTTTGTATATAAACCAAGTTCGATATTCCATACTTCTTTGAAAATTTAAGATGCATCCGGTCAAAATGTTGACATGCTTCACTATCATAAGGATGACTCATGGTGCCTTCCTCCGATCTATTCTCAGCATGTCATCTCATGTGTTCAACTGTTGTTTTAGAAGTATATAACCTTTGTAGCCTTGGTGTTATAAGGAAGTAATACATCTTCTTGGATGCAATTTCCTTCCCAGTTGTGTTTTTTCCAACCTTTTTATGTGCATATCAAGGATGGCAACAAAATTTGCATTCTCTACAATTCATGTCATCCTTCCAGTAAAGCATGTATTCATTGATGCATACATCTATTTTTTGTACTGGCAAACCCAACCCAGCCACTAATTTTTTCATCTGATAGAAATCATCAGGAATATTATCATTGCTAGGCACAACCTCTTTCATCAATTGCACAACTTCGTTAAAAGCTTTTCGCAAAAGGTTATTTCCAAACTTGATGTTCAATAACTATGAAGCCAGTGAAAGCTACAAATGTGTAGTGCAACCATCCCACACCGAAGTTTCTGCAACCCTCAACATATTATAAAACCTTTGTTCTTCCACAATAGGTGGTTCTTAACATTTTCTGCTGAAGGAGTATCAGAGGGAAAGTCAAGACTAGCTACGTCTAAAACCATTTCTCGAAATGGATTTCCTAGTTGTGACTCAACATCTGGGATTGAGATAGATACACTTAAGGTATACTTATATGGCTCACCATGACATGTCCACCAGTAATAATTAGCCACTAATCCAAACTTCCACAAGGAGAGTTTAACTTGTGCTGGATCTAAATAGTTTTTAGTCTTACACTTTGCAGAAGGATATCTAATTATGCTTGATATTGCATTTGATAATGCAAATGCCAAAAAAAGCTTTAACCCCTTCCTTTCCTTTTATACCTTAAGCATGCCTTCTATACATCCAATTGTGATCCTCCATAACATCTAAATGAGAGAAAAGAACAAGCTATTCACTAATTAAAATCAGGACCTGTTACAAATCTCCACTTCTCTCAACTCCTAATTGCATTCACAAAATCCAAATCTCAAAATTAAAAACCTAGGTTTGTGCAAATAATTTTGCTAGATTCCTTAATTTTTTTTACATAAAATTTTCTCAAATATGTATCTTTCTCCATCTTACAAAAAAAAAATTAAATTACTTTGATTATGACATAGATATCACTTGATGTATACAAACAAAAAAATGAAGAATTAGTGGTCTTTACCTTCTTAAAAGAATTAACACTTCAAGCATTAGTATTTTTTATAGTAGTTAGTGTTTTCAAATTTGCACTTTGATGCATTTTTTTTCAATTATTACAATCGACTTTTTTTAGTATATTTATGAGTAGAATTTTTTTTTATAAATGATATAGACTTCCTTTTTCTTGTCCATCAAGAGAACAACAACAGGTCCAAATGTAAGACTTTGTAGCCTTGGGCTTCTACCAGCCGTAGGGATATTTCAAATCATGAGAAATTCCCCATAAATGGATTGCAATCTAAAAGGGTCCATTGCTTTGGGAAATTCTTACGTGCACCCGGTGCACGTGCATCGGATGTTTTGAGTAATTATACCACGTGCTGATAAAATTATACATAATATTTGTTATACAACTCTTAATATTATTGGTTTAAGAAAAACAGAGGAGCATGTTGTGCGGGAGAAAATAAAAAAAAAAAAACAGAGGCAAATATCGAAGCATAACAACAGCATAGAAGCGTTTAATCCATACCTATGTGTGCCTTAAGCCTCTTTAGCTGTGAAGGAATCGACCGAACCGCAGGAATGACTCCTTCTCCTCCGCTTGATGAAGCTTCCGGTTGAAATTCCGCTATCCTCCTACTACGCCTTATTTGCATGAACACCAAGCTTTTCGGATCTCAAAATATTCCACTACCTCAATCCTTGTTAGTGAAACAAAAGGCTAGGAGAGTGGTCTTAATGTTCTAGACCCTTTTGCTGTTGATTAGCAAAAATCAAGAAGAACAACAAGAGAAAGAGAGTCACGAGAGAGAGAGCTTAAGGAAAAAATAGGTTTTTTTTTTCAAAAGAGCCGTGAGTCTTCTAGCCAAAACTAGGTATCTGATATATAATAATAATATCCCCCGGGATATGAAATTTCAAACACCCGAATGTTATCAATAGAGTCAGTTTGGCTTAACCCTAAATTCTTCTGAACCGTATATGAAAAAACCCTATGGTCCAGGCTATTGAGCCAAAGTAATATTTATTATTTTCCTTGGACCCGAAAAGTCCAAAATAATAAACATTAATTAATTATTTTTTGGGCTTGTAGAAATAACCCAATAAATAATTAATGAGCTCAAATGAACCAAAAATAATTAAATATTAATTATTTATTTCTTGGACTTATATAAATAACCCAATAAATAATTAAACAAGCCTATTCCCAACTAGTTTAAGCTCAGGTTAATTTTTTAATTATTCAAACTGGATATTGGCCCTGAATAATTAATTAACCAATTAAATCAGATAATAAAAATCTCTCAATTTATTTTTATTCCAATCCAATAATAAATTAGACTTCCTGAACAAAATAAAATCCTCTTTAACTGAGACCAATTCCTCAACCTAAAAATAATTAGGACTTACGGGCTATTTCGATTACTAAAAAGACACATTGCATTGGCTACTAAAATGACCAAAATACCCCTACCATATAAATAGTCGTATTTTGCATTTTAAATATTTCATAATATCACCATAAGAAATATTGACCCCAACAACAATACTATGTTAGCAAGGTCTCCGACCTACAGGTGAAATGACTAAAATACTCCTCTACATATCGTCGTGCATTTAGAGAGGAAGAAGTGTACTAACACCCCTCTAAATGACATCTACCATCCTTAAGCTTCTAGTCCAATGATTCACGATTTCCTGGAGTGTTTCCGCTTTCCAAAGAAGTTACCCTAAAGCAAACATCCAAGTCATGTTTTCCAGGACCCTGGACATTTTAGATCATTCAGACAATCACAAGAAGCGATATTGTATAGAAACTATCTTGTACAAGTCTGTCTTAACTAACTAGTTACATATACCCAATATACAAGTATATTAGTTCTATGATAGAATCTCAACTAAAGTATATCAAAGTACATACTTCCAACTTCGTCAGACTACCAGCTTATACTCAAATCGTAGAGTATTAGTTCACGCTGTAGCAGTAGTAGTCTAGATTTCTACCATATAGTATTTTAAGAAATCACTACTACAGGCCATGTTCTACGTATTTGAAATACGCTTATATCATGAAGTGAGTGGACTATTCATTGGCTAAAGGTAAGTCATTTCCCATTTAGAATTCACAACATAATAATTTAGACATGATTAAATTTTCATTCTTATCAATAGGTTAAAAACGAACATTTATGTATTAAGTAACTCGTGATCCATACCTTACTGTGAGAGACCTCCATTCATATGGACCACTTACTTAAACACAATTGGTCTTTTCCAAACGTAATCGTGCACAAATAAAAATGCAAATTCACAAATAATTTTTGAAAATAAATTCTTTTATTAAAATATTCGATATTTACATCAGAAATCTAATCTAAGAGGACATACTTCCCAACAAATATATGTGGTACAATTGACTAAAGCATCCGTGCACATGCACCGGGTACACTTAAGAATTTCCCCCATTACTTTTTGGTTGAAAAGTGCTTTGAACAAGTTTCTTCAGAATTTGCAGAATGAAATAAAAATAAGAAAATGTATACTTTATTTATTTGAAATTGGATATTCACTTTTTTTTTTTAGATATCTAAAATTAAAGTCTATTTTTTATAAAAAAAAATTATTTAAAAAAAAAATCTATAACTAATCTTCTCAATGATTAATGAATATAAGTTTCACTAATTGGTAAGTTTCCATACAAATTTCAATTAATAAAGCTAAAAATGATTTCCTAAATATTTATATCAAATTATTAAAAATGAAACATTCAAATCCGTACAAATGAAGTATATTATTTACTGGTAAAAATCTATGATCTTAAATAATATTGTACTTAAATATTTATAGTATCCTAAAAGTGTGAATGGGATTGAAAAAATAACAAATAGCAACTTCTAAACATTCCCACACTGGGAGAGAGATTAATCTAAAAGAGAAATAGAATAAGCACAAAAAATAATATTGCTAATTAAAATTTTCATCACGTGCAATTGCAACAAAACTAATTATTTAAAAATATAGTTAATTTATGAATTTTGGATATAATTTGAGGATGGATTTTGGATATAATTTAGGTGGAAAGAATGCCTAAAGATTTGCAAAAGTTTTGACTTTCAATGACAACATTATCGTGTGAAATCAACACATATCCATTTCTGTTCTGTTAAACTCTCTTACAATTTCATCCTTTCTAAGGAGGGGATGGGAAATTACTCAAAGAAAGGCTCTTAAATTTTTATTTTTAAAAGCCCAATGTGAAGGTTTTTTCTAATGTTTGTCTCGCCGAGTCCACAGCGAAAAAGAAAGAGAGCAAAATAAGATACTGGTTGGAACCACTCAAAGTGTTCACATACGAAAATAATTATCTACACATATTAACTACCAAAAAACATACACTCATTCCGTGCCAAATTATCTATCCACTTTAATCAATTACACAAATATTAAAAAAAATAATTTTTTAATAATTAATTAAACATTCTCTTCTATGTTTACTTTTAAAATTTAATAATTAATATTTCTCTTTATATTAAGAAATATACAAACTCTAAAACATTGATATAATTTTAAATTATTTCTTTTTTTAAATATTTAATTTTTACTAAAAAATAGATCAAAATATTTATAAATATTTAATCTTCTTTTCAAGTTACTATTGATATTTCTTAAAAATTAACGAGGTGAACATGAATATCATAACTCACAAAATAAATTTTTGATTATATTTTAATATGTTTGAGAAATATAATACTATTAAATAGGGATAAATTTAGAATATTAAATCTTGATTTCTTAAAAGAACAGATAATTTGAGATAAAAATTAAATTAAAAAGTGAACTGATAATTTAAAACAGAGGGAGTCCATAGTTTTTGATGTCCCTGGGTAGACCATATTTAGATTCACCTTAAATGCAAATTAGCTAGGATTCTAAGCCTCATGGTAAGAGTCAAATTCAAATCAGCCACAAAAATAAATAAATAATCAATAAAACAAATGTAACAAATTGCTCAAAAATGGCGCAATAGACCATAAGTTTAACAACCAGCAAAACAACCATATTCCATTTTCCAGAAAAATCAACATAAAATCAACCAATGCTAACATTCCAGTTTCCTAGTACACATTTTTCTTCTTAGCAAGAATGAAGAGCTACATTACCCCAAAGGAAATTTGAACCAAAACTTTGAAGTAGCAACTGTGAATCTCCCGAATCCAGTGAAACAAATTTAAAAAGATTAATTCTCAATTTGGCAAGATTAAATCTGATGTGGGTAGCTCAGCCCAGGGTGGGGGCTGTAGTAAGATGACCGGCGGGGGAGAGAGGGCTCAGATCTAGTGGGGGTGGTGGGGAGGCTGCGGGGAGCGGGGCAGATCTAGTAGGGGTAGGGGGAGGCAACAAGATTCAATTGGCTGTTGGGTGGGAGGGGTGCGAGAGGCCGTGGGGAGGGGGTGATGGGAAGGCTCGGGGGGCATGGGGAGGGTGCAGCGAGGAGGTGCGGAGGGGCAGATCTGGTAGAGGGAGGGGGAAGCTGCCAGATTCAGCTGGCCATTGGGTGGGAGGGCGTAGGGAGGGGGCGGCAAGGAGCTGTCGGGAGGCACGATGGCGGGGAGGGCTTGGAGTAGGGGGTGGAAAGAAGAAGAAGAAGAAAATATATGGTAGAAATGGAATAAAGTCTTGAAAAGTAAAAAGGAAAGTTTCTTTTTTTTTTCTTTTTTGGTTTATCCCTAACTATTTTGTTGCAAATTGTGACGAAATAAGGCTAATTTATCTTAAATTATGATGAATTATCCACGACTATTTTTTCTTACTCTTGTAAAACTCTCGCGAATGGTTAGGTCACTTTCTACATTATAATTTTTATCATATTTTTTAACCGATCTCAACAGTAGCAATATTTACAAAATTATTCTCCTTTATATATTCTACCTTATACATCACTTAATTAAGGTGATGGATCAAAAAATTAAAAATAAATATATACATAATATTCATATATATAAAAAGTTATATACACATATTTTAAATTTTCTACATATTATTAAAAAATTAATAATTTTCTTCTACCCGCCGCTAATTTAGCTTTCATGAATCATACAAAGCAATTCATCCATTCATCATGTAGTTTTTTTTTTTTTTTTACTGTAAAGCAAAGATATACTTATATACATTATATACTATAAATATATACATTTACCTATATATTATAATTAGTGTATAACATAACATAATTACATATACATATATGCAATAAAATGCGTTCTTTGAGACAAGATATGAAAAAGATTTCAGTAAATTTGTCAAAATATACCACCACACAAATATGGAAATAAAAAATCAAAAAATAAAAGAAAAATACAAATCGAAAATCCTATTTTGTCACAAAATCCTCACAATTTGCAACGGTTTGCGAGGGAAGAAGGAAATCTATCGCAATTAGCGATGAATTTGCAACGAATTGGGGTATTCAATTTCTCACTGTGCAAAAATTCAAAAAATCCTAGCAGATCTCTAGCTAATAGATATGGTTTTGTAACAAATTAATGTTTTGGCCTCCGAAAATTTTACCTAAAAGAAGGCGGGTTTTTGAATATTTGAAATTCTGTAGCAAAACCCTTGCAAATTGCAATGGTTCAACTAAGGCAGATGCAAATTCGTTACAATTAGTGAAGGTTTGCAATAGAAAGGGTTATTCAATTCTCCCCTGTGCAAATTTTTTTTAAAAAAAAAACCGTAGCATGACTGTCACTTATTGCTATGATTTTGCAACAAATTGATGTTTTGAACTTCAAAAACTTTACTTAAAAAAGGCGGTTTATTTAAAATTCAAAATTTCATCGCAAAACCCTCACAAATTGTGAGCGCTTTACGACAGTCTCCTCATTCACGTTTTTCCTTTTTATTCCCTTTTTAAATATGAAATTTCATTACAAAGTCCTCACTAATTTCAATTTGTGAGGGTTTTGCAACGGTAAATGCATGGCACCTCTATTTGTCGTAAAAACCTCGCAATTTCCAAGGATTTTGCTATGGTCAGTGAACATGATTTGTTTCTTTTTTCTCTTTTTTTTTTAATATAAAATTCCTTCGCAAACCCCTCGTTAATTTCTCAAAACAATTCTTTGATTTATACCTTTTATTCTTAAAAATAATTTTTTGTAGCAAAACCCTCGCAATATGCCAAGATTTTGCGACGGTCACCGAACAACATTTTTTCCTTTTTTCTCTCTTTTCTAAAGATGAAATTCCGTTGCAAAGCGCTCACTAATTACTAGGATTTTGTGACGATTGTCACAAAAAAAAAAAAAAAAAAAAAACTGGGTTTAAACCTTTTATTCTTAAAAATACTTTTTTGTCACAAAACCCTTACTATTTTGCAAGGCTTTTGTTAGGCAAAGCCAATGGCTTTCCTATCCATCGCAAAACCCTCGTAATTTGAGAGAATTTTGCAATGGTAACTGAACAAGATTTTTTTTAAAAAATATGAAATTCCATAACAAAACCATAACAATTTGCAAGAGTTTTGCGATGGTCACCGAACAAGATTTTTTCTTTTTTCTCTTTTTTTAATTATGAAATTCCGTCGCAAAACCCGCACTAATTATCAAGAATTTGCAACAGTTGGAGAATAAAATTTTTTTCCTAGAAATCTTTTTTCCTTAAGAAATATTTTGTTACGGTGATCCAACAATATTTTTCCTTTTTTTTCTTTTCTAAATATGAAATTCCATCGCAAAGTCCTCACGAAATACGAGGATTTTGTGACGAATTGTAACAACCATTTTTGTCCGTCACAGAACCCTCGCTATTGCGATGAATTGCAAGGGGTTTGCAATGGACTTGGTCAACTATCGACTTCATCGATTTTCTGCCGCTAAACCCTCGCTAATTAGCTAGAGCACTGTAGTTGTCACAAATTTTCATCGCAAATCAGGAATTTTCCTATAGTGAATGCTTAGTTACTTAAGCGTATTTGATAACAAATTTTTACATTACTTAATTCATGAAGACGTACTAAAATTTTATTATACAATTTAAATAAAAAAATTACTTTTACACTATGGGAAAAAAGCTATTTGTAGATGGAAAAATTTGTCTATAAATGCTGAATTTCTTCTTTAAATTGGATTTAGAGATGAAATAGAGATGGATTAGCTTTTGTAGCTAAACATGGCGCCTCTAATTAGAGATGAACATAAATTTTGAATATTGGTCGCTAAAATTTACAGACGAAAATAATTCGTTTCTAAAATATTGGTATCCATCTCTAAATTATTAGGTAAAAAAAAAAAATCAACGCTTCATTAGAGTTGAAACTTTCTTCTCTAACCCGTCTCTAATTTAGAGATGGATATAAAATATTTCATTTCTAAAATAGAGACGGACTTTTGTCACTATTTTAACTCTATTTGGAGACAAATTTTTTAGACCAACTAAAATAATTTTTTGTTTCCATTTAGAAACAAAAAAATGGAGACCAATTCTTCTGTCATTGATTAGAGATGGATTTGAAATATTTTGTCTTTAACGTAGAAGCCGATTTTTGTCTGTATTTTGACTTGATTAGAGACAAACTTTTTAGACCAATCAAAATTATCTTTTGTCTCCATTTAGAAACAAAAGTTGAAGACCAATTTGTCAATCGCTATCTTGGAGACCATGTTTTCGTCTCCACTATAGCTCTACTTTGATAGAATATAGAGACAAAAATACACGATTCTACACAATAAAGACCCAGGGATTGCTTAATATATTTCAGAACGCCATAAGCAACTTGCATATGAAGGGCAGTAGGACAATCAAAGAGCATTAGCCAATAGTTCAAAATCAACAAGATGAAATTTATATTTACTGTTAATAGGAGTGACCATAAATTGCATCCAAAATAACCTGAATCAGTTAGCAATTCAAGAGCATATTCTGTTGGCAAAGACCAATGTCATTAATATGATTGTTGTACATTTCCAAATTATTTTTGTAAGTGTAAAAGTAAGTATTCATTTTGTAGTAAACCTATATGGATAACATATAATAGGGTTTAGTTTAATAATTACTAATTCTAGAAAAGCGCTTGAGGGAATATTTTGTAAACATCATGCCTTCATATCTTAAATCATAATGAAATCATTTTTCTCCAACTCCAAGTATAATTCGAACATTTCAAATAACCTCAACCCAAAACAACATGCCATATTGTAGCCTCTCTCTTCTTATACAAAACTAACCAACATAGCAAAAAGAATTCATTCAAAGTAACTACACATAAGGAAATCAAAATTCCAATTTTGATAAACTTCGAATATTTCAAATAACCTTAACCCAAAACAACTTGTCGTATTATAGCCCCTCTCTTCTGATACAAAATTGTCCAACATAGCAAAAAGAATTCTTTCAAAGAAACTACACTTAAGGAAACCAAAATTCTACCTTTGATAAGCTAAGAGTTCAAGTAGTTTTAGCGCATAATTCAAATATCCAAGGCCGTACAATATAATCCAACTCAAATAGACTCTTCAACAACACCTTAGTAGATATATCCAATCAAGAATTTACTAAAAACTTCCCCAAGTATCAATATTTAACCAATAACTTCTCTCAAATTTGTGCAGAATTTTTACAGCCACAGGGCAAGAAATGTTAGCTAGTTTTTAATATGTTATCTTACATTTTAAAACTTCACAATGCACCCCAATTCATTACAACACTTTAAGGAGTTAAACAAAACCAAATTTCATCCAAATTTTTATTTGGAATTAACACTAAAATGAGCTTAAAATATCAACAGTAACAAGCTTCATTGATGGCATTGTAGAGGAGTTTTCTTAAAAGTTTTCTCAAAATTAATCAACAATAGGTTTTCATGATTGTTCACATCTTCAAAGCTTCTCAAAGAAAATAAAATCCTTGTATGTGCTAAGTCTAGTCTAAAACCACTCAAAATAACATGTTCATCGAAGCATTTTCCAGAAAATATAGACAGCAAGGTCAGTCAGCTTAGAGGGAAAGATTTCTTGGTTTTTAAGACAACACAAAGCCATTTAAGGTTACACAACCCTTTTGTAAATTCATATAATTATGTTTTCACCCTAGATTCTATTAACAACACGGAAAATGCAAAAAATTGCAACAATATGTACAACAACGTAGGCAGTCCAAAAGGTCTCCAAGGAAGTCGAGAAAATAAAATCCAGGGAACAAAAAACCATATATGCTAAGTGTTGGTGTTATGCTCATTTAAGCTTCTAGCTGTATTCAAGCCTGAAGAAGTCATGTCCATCCAAATGTCATGAGGACCTGAAGGTAAGTGCAGCCCAAATAGCTAAGTAATACTCCCTCTAATTCAAATTTAGTGTCCACGTTTCTACTTTAGAGTGTCTCAAATTGAATATCCACTTTTCTAAACTAAATATACTCTCAGACAAGAGGATGGATGTGAAGCCATTATCACACATGGCTACCACTATCAAACTCATATAATGGATATTTAGAAAATAGTTACACTTATCACATTCACCTAATTTCATAGAACACTTAAGTGCACAAAATAATGCCTCATAAACTAAGCATTATACTAAGTGTAGTTATTGTATAGCAATTTGATACAATTCTCATAGTCATACAAGCAATAAGATTGCTAAACTACTCAGATCTCAACCTTCCTATTATGACTTATAAGGAATCAAATCAATTTAGAAGGGTTTATATAGCTAAAACATAGTTTCTTACAATTTGATTAAAGCAGTAGTTTATCGATACAGGGCAAAACAGAGTGCATTTTCTACAAATAATATCACATATCAATACAGCTCAAAACACTATCAAATTTTGAAGAGGACAACCTAGACATGTATACAAACTACTGTAAAAATTTCATGTCAATCTACGTTTTTTTTGGTAGGGTAATTAATTGCTCAAACTAACAATGCTACAGTAATTTCCATACTCTGTTTTGGCAGTGTTTTTAGAAAAATCATAGAGATCCAAATACTGGTCCAAATTGAGAAATTATGATGGAAAATTATTCCTTAGACATCCTAGTTTATTGAGTAAAATTTTCAGACAGCAATGCGAAAGGGAAGGGGTTGAATCAAGGTTCCAATCTTTCAGTAAAATCAAATCTCGGGGTTCACTGTACAGGCTACATTTGAAAAATCACATAAAATCAACCAAGTAATGGTTCAACTTAATTCTAATGGGAAAATAACCTGGAAACATGTTAGAACCATATAGAATCAAAATATAGCAGAGTTATTGACAAAAAGTTTTGGATCTGAAAGCAATTAGCCATAGATTCAGCAATTCAAGTTCACAATTCCAACTTTAAATCAATAATCCTACGTCAAACCACCAACAAATCACTCCCAATCTCCTCAAATTCATACCCCCAACATCAATACAACTTTTTTACATCAATTCCAACTCAGCTCGTTCACAAATAATTACCCAAATTTCAAATCTCTACAGGAAATGCAAATCTGCCCAACATTGGCTTAATAAATAAAACATGAATAATTAGCTCAAGAGATGGATTCTAACTATTTATCCAAATGAAATACACTTGTTAACACTTCAAATTACAGCTTTGAAACACCTCGATCTTCAGATTTTTAACAAGAAATCCAAGTGTTTTAGTGAAGAAAATTGAAAAGGTAAGGGAAAGAGAAGGGGGCGGTCAAGAGAGAGTAAAAGATAAACTCTAGTGTATGTGTGTGTGAAGTGGCCGAGAGAAATGGGGACAAAAATATGGATTTTTGATTTTTTTTGAATGATAAATGGATGTTTAGGATAGAATAGATTATGGAGTTCTAGGGTTTTGAAATGCATATTCGAAAATGGCTCCAGATAATGCTTTGAGAGAGATGACCTGACAAAGATAAAATTTTGGAAAAGGGATTGAAACAAGGAAACTTTTGAAAATTGAACAGGGGTTGGACTTGGACCTCCACTCCTTTTGTTATTGTCAAATCAAGGGTTAATTCTTTTCAAAATTTTTAATATTAGTACAACTCTTAACTTCTACTTTTTATTTTGAAGGCATTTTTAATTACGTGAGTTCCTATTAGTATAAGTTCAATGTTAACAGAAACTCGCATATCCTAAAGAGGCTAGGCGACTATATATCAAGAAGTACCATATTCTCAAAAGAACTGGAGACTATAGGAGGCCAAATTAGTATAATGAGTTACTAATGGGTTACTATTGAGAATAGACATTAGAATTACTAATGGGTTACTACCATTCAAATTCAAATTTAATCTTTTTCTCGTAATCCCAACAAAGAGTTGGAAAGTGGAGTAATATTTTAATTTTGACAAATATTTCATTTTTTCTCTTACTAATGAGTTCTACTATTCAAAAAAATCAAATTTTGACAATATTATAAATTTTATTTTCATTAAAAGACAAATAATTAAGTTTGTTTTGCAAAATTTCTTCTTTTTTCCTTAAAAATATATTTATTATGTAATTTAATTGAATTATTAATTCATATTCTATGAATTAATTTAATCAGCAAGCATTATATAATTTTCACTATTTCATACACTACATAATTATTCTACTTGGTTAGTATCATAATAGTATGGATACAAATTGTGCGATTAAAAAAAGTCTATAAATGTAACGGTTGATGATGAATGCAATCTGGATGGGGTTACCTTCACTTTTCGTATGTTTTATGCTTTTCTTGATTTACTAGTTTTACCGGTGCAAGAACTTTGCTTCGCCATAGCTTTCCTCCTAATTAAGTACTCCCAAAAAGTTTCAGAGAAGCAAAATTAGAGACTATATTCTTAGGGGAATACATAAAATTTTGGAAATGAGATAGAAAGGAGGGAATAGAAGAATGAAATGGAAGAGATGAAGGGGATAGACGAGGGAGAATTCAAAAATTTTGGACATTTGGGTTTGAAAATTGGGAATAACTATCTGAAATTGGGAAGAAGGAAAAAAGGGGGGAAAAGGGTCTAAAAACCTAGTATATATGTGACACACAAATAAAAATATTTATATACATAGCGCGCACACACACACACAATATATATATATATATATATATATATATTTGTGTGTGTGTGTGTGTGTGTGTGTGTGTAAATATATATATGAATATTTATTAATATATATACACCAAATACATTTAGGCGTATCAAATTAATGATCCAACTATTAGATTTGATAAAATTGTTAAGAAAAATATTATGACAAAAGTTGAAGGTAATCGAATATATTTTGGTAGATAATCTAGAAAAATAACTAAGAAATGTGCAATGCGTAACACATTTACAAAGACATGTGTATCAAATTAATGATCCAGCTATTAGATTTGTTAAAATTGCTAAGAAAAATGTTATGACATAAGTTGAAAGTAATCGAATATATGTTGGTACATAATCAAGCATAATATCTAAAAAACATGTCCAATACCTAACGCATTTACAATGATAGGCGTATTAAATTAACGATCCAACCGTTAAACTTGTTTAAATTGCTAAGAAAAATGTTATGACATAATTTGAAGATAATTGAATATATTTTGATGCATTATCTAGCATAATATCTAAAAAAAATTTAAAACCTAGAGGATTTACAAAGATGGCCATATCAAATTAACGATCCAACTGTTAGATTTATTAAAATTTCTAGAAAAAGTGTTATGACAAAATTTGAAGGTAATTGGATATATTTTCACACAAAACCTATCACAATCTCTATACAAATATAGAAAATCTAACACATTTAGAAAGATATGGATATCAAATTAATGATCCAATGGTTGGATTTGTTAAAAGTGCTAAACAAGTATTATGTTTAGATTTGAAGGTAATTGGATATGATTTGCCATATGATCTAGTATAATCTCTATATAAAACCCCAAAACATAATGTATTTACAAAGATCAGCATATCAAATTAACGATCCAACTGTTAGATTTATTAAAATTTCTAAAAAAAAGTATCATGACCAAATTTGAAGGTAATCGGATGTGTTTTACCACATGTCCTAGCATAATCTCTATATAAAACTCCAAAACCTGACGCATTTACAAATATTAGCATATCAAATTAACGATCCAACCGTTAGATTTGTTAAAATTTCTAAAAAAATATTGTGACCAAATTTGAATGTAATCGGATATGTTTTGCTATATGATCTAGCATAATCTCTATATAAAAGTCCAAAACCTAACACATTTACAAAGATTAACATATCAAATTAACGATGTAACTGTTAGATTTGATAAAATTCCTAACAAAAGTATTATGTACAAATTTAAAGGTAACTGGATATGATTTGCCACATGATCTAGCATAACCTCTACATAAAAGTCTAAAACCTGACGCATTTACATTGATTAGCATATCAAATTAGTGATTCAACTGTTAGATTTGTTAAAAGTGCTAAAAAAAACTATTATATCCAAATTTGAAGGTAATCGGATATGATTTGCAACATGATCTAATATAATCTCTATATAAAACCTCAAAACCTAATGCATTTACAAAGATTAGCATATCAAATTAACGATCCAATCGTTACACTACAACAAAAGTCTCTCCTAGCTACACTTTTGTGACGTCATTAATTAAAAGTGTCCCTATAATAATGATATTCCCGACGTTTAGAATCAAATGTCGACAAATAAAAAATTATAGCGTCATTTTTAATTAAAGTGTCGGTATTTTATTTATTTTTCTGACATTAATGAAAATGCGTCGTAATATTTAAAAAAAATATATTCTAACTATATTTTTTTACGTCATTAATTAAAAGTATCCCAATAATAATGATATTTCTGACGTTTAGAATAAAATGTCGACAAATAAAAAATATAGCATCATTTTTTAATTAACGTGTCGACATTTTATATATGTTCCCGACATTAATTGAAATGCGTCGTAATATTTGGAAAAAAAATCTATTCTAGGTACACTTTTTTTCGTCATTAATTAAAAGTATCTCTATGATAGTTTTATTCTCGACGCTTAGAACAAAATGTCGACAAATAAAAACTATAGTGTCATTTTTTAATTAAAATGTTGGAATGTTATATATTTTTTCCGACGTTAATGAAAACATGTCGTAATATAAAAAAAAAAAAAACTATTCTAACTACAAATTTTTTACGTCATTAATTAAAAGTGTGCCTATAATAATGATATTCCAGACGTTTAGAATAAAATGTCAACAAATAAAAAATATAGCCGACATTTAAATTAAAAATAAATTAAAATTAAAATATAGCCGACATTAAAATTAATTGTCATTAATTAAAAGGGATTTGTTGGCTGACATTAATTAAAAACATCAGCATAAAATAAATATTCTCGATATTTAATATAAATTATTGATAATTAAAAATGTTGCGACATATAATAAAAGTGTTGACATATTCTATATATACCCGACATTTGGAAAAAACAGTGTTGAAAAATAAAAATATTATCTATATTTTTTTTGAAAGAGTAATAACATGTCTAATAATTAAATTTAAAATTTATAAAGTGTCTCATTTAAAATTTTAACAACATTTTTAATATAATTATCATAATTTTTTTTAAAAAATCTACAATAACCACAAGTGTCTCCAAATAAAGATATTAAGTCATAGCAGATTCAGTTAATTAGTTTCAGAGATATGCCTCAACCGTGAACAAAAAATAGAGAAGTAGAGCTAGCTGCCATAGAAGAAAACTCACTCATTCTCTAACGCCCCTATCACCACCGTTAACCTATCAGTACTCCTTTGAACGGCCATCGCAGCTGCTGTAGAAGTACAAACGGCGTTGTTCCCACCGCCACCGACCCAGCACCGCGAACCATCACTACTCCTTTGCACCGCCATCGCAGCTGCCGTAGAAGTAAAACCACTATCGTTACCACCGCCATTAGTACTGGAATCGGTAGGTTGTTGGCCCATCACAGTTGGGTGTTGCTCAAGCGGGCTGCTAGAATTTGGTAGTGTAGCGGTGAATACGAAATCAGGTTATATTCCTGTAGACAAAGAATTTTGGGATAAAATATATTTTCAAGATTAAAAGAAAATTCTATATTTTAGTATTGATTAATTAAAATTAATTCATGAATAAATATAATTATTCTTGAATTAATTAATATAATTGGGCTATTATTAAAAGCTCATTAAATCCAATGGATTATAAAATTGGACTATTTAAGTTGGGTTATCGTTAATGATCCATTTTACATTAAATCCAATATATTATGGATTAAATGGAATTGGACTAGGCCCTAAAATTGGACTTTTGAAAATCTTATAACCCAAATATAATGTGGGTTAAATGAAATTGGGCTAAAACATACATTAAGCCCAAGTTATCTTAAACCCAAGTCCATTAGGGTTTGTTGGGAGACTCCTTCAAAATCTCACATCGGCTATTTATGCTAAAGTTAAGGGATCTTTAGCCTATAAATAGGCTCTTCCCTCAATGGTTCAAGGCGCCCCCAAGATCCTCAAGTTAAAGCTTCAACAAACAAGAAGTTTCATCAAGTTTCAAGCATTCAAGCTTCATCAAATTCAAGGTTCAGAAGCTCCATCAAATTCAAGGTTCAGAATCGTCATTAAATCAAGGTTCAGAATCTTCATCAAATTTCAAGGCGTTGATCTTACTTTGCATCAAAGAAGTCTCGAAGGCTTGGCAATCAAGTGTTCATCATCAAATCCTGTTCGATCCAAGATCAAGCTCTTCAGCCCTCGAATCAACGTTTTTCAAAAGGAGAAGAATCGGAGGACTCATCCTGCAATTTAGGACTTCTTCGAAGATTTGTAACCACTTTTCATATTTACTAAATATTTTGTAAATTTCGATATTTTTCTTGTCTTATTTGCAGACTTGAAATTTTTTCGTCTACAAATTTCTGGCATGCCCAGTGGGACAATCTCTGCCTCCCATCTCTTTTCTTCATTTCAATCCCAAGTTCAAGTACAAGTACAAATCAACTCAATGGCCCCAAAGAACAGCAAAACTGCATCTGCTGGTTCAAAGGCTGCTGATATCATGAAGACTGCTACAACTGTTGGTAAGGCTCCACAAGCTTCAAGGCAAGGCATGCTGACAAGAAGTATGACTCGAGCTCTTTCACAAAGTGAGGCTCAAAACTTCAGCATTGTCTCATCGCCTGCAACTGCAAAGTTGAAGCAAGATACTGCTTCTACAATACGCAAGATGTCAACTTCGTTGGAGAAGACCAACATCTCCAAACAAGCTGACCAAAGTTCAAGTACTGGCTCTGCCCTTCAATCCCCTCATGGGGACTTCCAATCCAAAGCTTCATCAAATGAAGATTCCACTGCTTCTTCTGTGGCACCGGTTATGATGACGGGTACACAAAATCTAGAAGAGCAACTCGCGCACCTCACAAAATTGGTGGAGAGACTCGCCAAACACTTCCAAGAGCAAGATCTTACTATCGTGCATCACATCAATCGCTTTGAAAAGACTGGCGAAATGAGTCAAGCTCCTCTAAAGAGATTTGAAGTGCAAGAGGAAGTGGAAACTTCTAAGAAATCACAGGACATTCAAATATCCTCCGAATGTATGATTCCTGTGGACCAGCTCAAAGACTTCATCATGGGCACGATTAAGGACAAGTATGAAAGAGGTAGTAAATCCACCTTCACATATGCAAAGCCGTATCCGCAAAGAATTGATGATATGAGAATGCCAGCTGGATATTAGCCACCAAAGTTCCAACAATTTGATGGCAAAGGAAATCTCAAGCAGCACGTGGCTCACTTCATCGAGATGTGCAACAATGCTAGAACTTATAGGGATCTACTAGTGAAGCAGTTTGTACGATCCCTCAAAGGAAATGCATTTGACTGGTACACCGATCTGGCACCGGGTTCCATCAACAGTTGGGAGCAACTTGAACAAGAGTTTCTCAATAGATTCTACAGCACTTGTAGAATTGTCAGTATGGTAGAACTCACCAACTCTCGCTAATGGAAAGACGAATCAGTGGTGGACTATATCAACAGATGGAGGAATTTGAACCTCAATTGTAGAGATCGTCTAAGTGAATCATCTGCAATTGAGATGTGCATTTAAGGCAAGCACTGGGGACTCTAGTATATCCTTAAAAGGAATCATGCCAAAGACTTTTGAAGAATTGGCGACCCGCGCTCATGACATGGAATTGAGCATCGTCGCACATGGGGGTAAGGCACCTATCCAAGACCCCAACAAAGGTAAAGAAAAATAAGATTTTAGAAAAGGGAGCAAACCTTTTTCTAAAACTGAAGCAAAGGAGTCCATGGCCATAGTCGCGGCTCCAATAAAAATTTCTTCAAAGGTAACTCAAAAGGTGACCAAGAAGATAGATCCTCCGCAGGAAAGGAAAAAGGTAACCTTAAAAGAAAGGCAGTCAAAGGAATATCCTTTTCTCGACTCTGATGTTTCTTCAATGTTCAATGAACTATTAGCTGCTAAAGCTATAGAGTTGCCGGAGGCAAAGTGCGCGAATGAAGTTGGATGAATAAAGGATCCCAACTACTGCAAGTACCAGCGGCTGATTGATCATCCAATTGAGAAATGCTTTGTATTTAAGGACAAGATCATGCAGTTGGTCTGTGAAGGACATGTAGTCCTTGAAGAAGACAAAGCATCCGCAAATTTGACAACTGTTGGCATCCCTCCCGTTCAACTCGATATTTTGGAGGTTAAATTTGGAAGTTTTGATCCTGTCAAGGTTGAAGTTGACAGATAAGTCCTTCCTATCAAAGCATATCAACAAGAAGTTGAAGAACCTTTTGTCCATGGTAAAGATGAAGGTTGGACCCTTGTGACAAGAAGAAAGAAACGCACCAAAGCTTCAAGAGGTGGAGCTTCATTGGTCAGAAGCAGATTCACAAAGAAAAATGTGAAGAAGGTCAAAAGTAAGAAGACCAAATCTGCATCAACAGTGGATGATTCTTTCTGGAAGAAATCTCCGCCACCTCTCACAATAAAAGACTTCATACCAAGGGAACTTGTTAAAAAGTTCAACATTGTTTCATGCTATGCCATACATGAGGAAAGCAAAGAAGACAATGATGAATGTATAAATGAAGGAGACCTAGAGAGAATTGAAGCTTCAGCAGACCTTAGTAGCTATATGGTTGAGATCACATTTACTGACAATGACTTGCTACTTGGCTCAACGCCTCACAATCGACCGTTATTTGTGGCTGGCTACGTGCAAGAACAGATGGTGAATAGGATACTGTTAGATGGAGGATCGGCAGTAAACATCTTACCTCTGCGAACATTAAGAGAGTTGGGCATTTCTATAGATGAGTTGTCCCAAAGTCGCCTTATGATACAAGGCTTCAATCAAGGGGGGCAACGAGCTAGTGGTACTCTTCGATTGGATATATTGATTGAAGATACGTTTTCAACTGCTCTTTTCCATGTTATTGATACCAAGACCTGTAACACCCCACTACCTAGGCCCATCAGGGGCGGGGATGTCGCCCCGTCCAGAGGACAAGGGGTCTTTATAACTAGGTTACATAAAAATAAAATAAAATTAAGACTTTAAAATTAAGCTTATTACAACCCAAAAGATAAGTATTGGAACAAATCCAAAATAAATTGTTTGCAACAATCTCTCAAACAACACTTAAAGTAAATAACATGAGTCTTCAAGCACAGGCAACAATCTAGCTAATGACCTCCACAGCAGGATCTTCCTGAAAATATGGCATAAAAGGTGGTGAGATAAAAATCTCAGTAAGCCCGTGTGTGCTTTGAGTGTTTCAGGTAAAATAACTCATGTATGCAGGTTGTAAAAGTTTCATAAGGAAAAGTGCTGGCAAGCAATAAATAAATGCTGAAAATAAAGAGTGGTGTTTCGCTTTTCAAACCATACATGTGCACAATAAATACAACCACTCAAATGGGTAGCCATGGGTTACCACACGTTGGGCCCCATGACTAAATAACTGTCAGAATGCCACATTTTGTGCAAGCTGACAAAAGGTAGGTGTACAGCCTACCGGGTGAGATACTCCTCAATCTCTACACCCAAACTTACCGATTGTCCACTCCGGAACACACAGTCCACATGATTGAAACTTGCTAGCTCGGACCGGTATGACCTACCGGACTGGAATCCTATCCAGGAAGGACTCACCCCTCAGAGGTGGCCATCTATTGAGAGACTTTCCCTAACCCTTCAAAGACTAGTCCTGGTGGTCTACCCTTATTGAGTACTCAACGTTGATTGTTCCACTTGGGAGAAAATTGATCAAACTTTGCTTTATTTGGAAATAGCAATTAAGGGTTTCCAAAAGTCTAGTCAAGTTGGGTTTTAGAAAGAGTTCAGCATTTTGTGTAAAACTGCTTGTTCAATTTTCAAATGATTTGCTTGATTGAAATAAAAAGGAAAAACAGTCCTTAATTGCATTTACAAATAAATGTCCATATACATTGCATTTGCTTGCCACAATAACTTTTGGTCTTCACAAAACTCCATGTAGGAGCTTACCTGCTTCTTTGCTTGCTCAAACCCAAAAGTCTTCCAAGGCTGACCTAACCCCGCCTGGAGTAAACACCAAACATAAGGTCACATTCGAGCTATACATGCCTTACATAAATAATTCTTAGCTCAACTAGTTACAACCATGATTAACCATGACCTCAATGTCCTAAGTTTTAAGACTAGATGCTAAAGAATTTTATAAAATAAGTCCAGTTTGATAAGTTAAAATAACCAGGGGTTCTAAATAATTGCTAATAAATTACAGACTCAAATAATAATTCTTGAGTGTTATTAATAATAAATAAACTAAGGTTTGGATTTTAAATAATATTAAGTCCTAAATAACTTTAATAAATGATAATTTAAAAATAGCTTTATTATAAATAAATAATTAATTAAATAATTTTTTAATAAATAATTTTTAAATAGATAATAATTAATTAGTAATAAATGAATTTTATTAAATTTTTGTTTAATAAAAATATTAACAGTCTAATTAAATATTCCAATCCAAATCCCCTAGTATTTCGAATTTTGAAGGAAACTATAGTAGTAATTCTAATTTTTTTGTAATAAAATTTATTAATGAATATAACCTAGAATTAATAAGAAAATAATCTCTTATCATGATTTTCCTAGTGCTAGAAAAGATTCATGATCACATTCTCCATCATCAAACAATAAATCAATCCATTCATGAACATACACTTGAACTATCTCATACCATCAGATGGCCAAAATCCTACTAAGCATAATCATCAATCATGGTTTCCATGGAACAATAAGAACATAAAAGCTTAATCACCTTTGGTGTCATAATATCTAATCATGCTTCAAATATCCATAAAATTCATTAAGCATGAAGAACCTACAATGATTCGAACGGAAAATACATATATCCTAGCCATATACAACAATCATCATGTCCTAACCCCAATCCCTTTATGCATATACTCAATCTCCCAATCATATTCCATCTCCCTATCAACACCTAAGAGACATGATTTTAGAATTTAATAAGAGAGATTTAAGAATGAATACTTGATTGTCGAGTACTTCGAAGAAGACAAAAGAAGGTCCACGCGCGATGGAGTGTCTTGAATGGTCCAACGAAACAAACGATCATGGTTGATGTTTGATCAACCATTTCGGTTAGAAGAGAGAGAGAGAGAGAGAGAGAGAGAGAGAGAGAGAGAGAGAGAGAGAGATCATTAGAATGATATAATTGAATGGAAGAAGATGAATAAGAAAGTTGTTCTTGACTTACCTTGTTAATGTTCTTGTGACCTTCAAGAAAAAGGTTGATTTCGATCCGCTTGAAAATTTTTGTTTGCGAGGTTTTGTGTTATAAATACCAGAAATGAGGTTTAGGGATTAAATGGAAGTGATTTGGAGTATTTGAGAGTGATTGGAGGTGTTTGGAGTAGGGTTAGGCTTGAAGAAGGTTAGTGTGTGTTCTTGGTGTTCTTGGTATTCTAGGTGAAAATGGAGAGAATTTGGAAGAATGCTGTACGAATTTTGGTAGAAGGCTGGCCGAATGGTATGGAATGAATGAGGGTTTCGGTTTTCAGCTAGAAAGAGAGGGGATGATCAGATTTTTTTTGAAATTTAAATGGAGGAAATAGTGGAGAGGTTTAAGGTAAGAGGTTAGCCATGGTGTTTTGATCAAGTGAGGTTTCTATGTCTTTCAATGGTGCCGGCTGAACATGGAGTTTTTCCTGAAATGATTGAAGGTTAATGTTGCTCAAGGCTGGCCGAAATTCAGTTCATGAAGGCAGAGAAAATTCTGGTTAATTAGCCTAATGCAAGAGTGATTTTAATGGAGTAAAATGCTGAAATTATTTGAAGTTCAAAAGAGTTTGAATGGAGTGATCTTATGAGTGTTTTGTGGTGCAGCTATGGAGTCCTTATACTCAAGGTAAGAGTGGGGTTTATGGTGTTCAGTCTACAGCTGAGCAAGCTCAATTTTTGCAGAGGTTGGAGATGATTTTCGGCCTTAGGCTAGAAGGAAGCAAGGCTGGAAAATTCTGGTTTCAAGTTGTTCAGAATTTTCGATGATTGCAGAATTTTTGGTGCAGAATTTTGCACACTCTTAGCTCAATTTTCAGAGGTTCTTCTGGGGTGTTTGAGGGTCTTCCAAGGTTGGTTTTTCAACCTTATTTCTGGACAAATACAGAAGAGATTTGCTGGCTTGAAGGTGAACTAAAAACAACTTCATTTCCTTGATTGTAAGCTGCGAAATGCCCAGTTTTTTTTTTCTGGTTTAGTGCTGTTTTGTGCAGTCCGAAATTTGCACAGTTTTTCCAGCTTCCAAGCCACATAAAATGACCATTTTCTTGGCAGCAAATGAATGGGATTATGGCCTGAATTTTCGAAGAAAGGGGCTGCAACAATTCTGGAAAATTTCCAGATTTCTTTCCACTAAAGTATGAACAACTTGAAGGTAGATTTGAAGGTCCTTTCATGGTGATTGATTTTCTCTTGGAACCCTTCCTATTTACCCTTCTATTTTCGGCCAACTACCCAACCACCATAGCTGATTTTCGAATTTCATGGTGGAGGAGTTATCCCAGAATTTTTTTTGGAATTTAAAAGAAAGGATTTAATGGTTTTGAATTATAAAGATGTTAAGACAAGCTAGAGGTAATAAATAGGACAAGAATTCCTCTAGAATTCTTTTTAGGACATGAGGATAAGATTATGACGTTCTCTTCATGTCTCCCCTAAGACAACATTCCTATTTTTATGGAATGCAAGAAAACAAAAATTCAAACTTAATGAAAATAATCATGACAAAACTTAAATAATAGGATTTGAACTCATGACCTTAGAAATTAATTCACCAAGCTCTAACCACTAAACCACCCTAACTCTTGTTCTTATTTCCTCACCCTCATATTTTTCTTATCTACTCCTCAAGTTATCTCCCTATTCTGACCTCAGGCAAAATTACCATTTTACCCCTCCTACTCAATAAGCATAACTAAGCATTTAAACCTATAATCCACGATTCTAAAGCACATAAAATCATTCAAAAACATATATATTCATGCAAAATAATATGATATGCATTCCCGACCCCCTTACTCTAGGGTTGGTTTTAGGTGGGGTTTCACAAGACCTCCTACAATATTCTGCTAGGAAGACCATAGCTCCATGATAATGGTGTGGTGCCATCAACCCTGCATCCATGTTTCAAATTTCATTGAAATGGCGTGGTGAAGAAAATAGATGCTGATGATAAACTATTCACTGAAGCTGAGGCGCAAATTGCTGATGCTAAGTACTACATTAAAAAGGATGGTGAATCAACTAAGATCGATTTATCAAGAGGGAAGGAAGGTAAAAAGGTTACCTTCTCCAAAGATGTTAAAGCTATAGTATGTGCAGAGAGCTCTACTAAGCAACATGCATGCAATAAGCCACTAGGAGGACTTACTTTGCCTCTTACAAAGGTTGATCCTGTCACATCATCAAATACTCCTATAAAAAGATTTGTTCGACCAAAGAAAGAAGCAAAAGTAGAGCATGGTGAATTACCGACCTCACGTACAGAGGAAGGATTTGACCCAAATGCTTATAATCTCCTAGCCAAGGCTGGATATAACTCGCAAAGTCAACATTTGTTGGGAAAGCTTTCTGCTGATGTCAACAAGGAAAAGGGTCAAAGCTCGGGATCTATCCAAAGCATGCCAACAGGAAAAGAGCGTGCTGGCCTGGGTTACAAACAAGCATCTCCCATCCGACTTAAGATTAAAAGGGCAAACGTACAGTATATTATTGTAGAAAATGAAGTGACGTGAAAACCGCGATCTGTTTTTGGTGGGACAGGAGATACAAATGCACGTCCATCTGTCTTCACTAGATTGGGCCTAAAGAAAAGAAGAAAATCTGTTTTCAAGAGGCTTAGAGTCACAGTCACTTCAAAGGCAAGACATTCCAGCAAAGTCTCCTCCAAGGCAAGAACGGTGGTGAATTGCAATGGAATCTTAAAAATAATAACACAAGTGACACCTGATGTGCCTTGTGATGAAAAAAGGATAGCCTCTTGTAATCGCATTACCATCTATGATGAAAAGTGTGCCGAAGAAGAGGATACTGAGTATGCTCCGGCAGAACTTGAAGAAGGCGTAAAAGCCATAGTTGATGAACTTAAAGAAGTAAACTTGGGCACTGTTAAAGATCCTCGCCCAATTTACATAAATGCACTCTTATCGCCTGAAGAAGAAAAGGCCTATGTCGACCTATTGAAGGAATTCAGAGACGTCTTTACTTGGACATATAAAGAAATGCCAGACTTAGACATCAAAATTGCTTTCCACCATTTAGTTGTAAATGATGGGGCAACACCAGTAAAGTAGGCCCAATGACGTTTTCGACTTGAGCTGGTTCCATTAATTGAAGTAGAAGTGAACAAGCTGATCGAAACCAAATTTATCCAAGAGGTCAAGTATCCAACCTGGGTTGCGAATATTGTCCCTGTAAGGAAGAAAAATGGACAAATTCGAGTTTGTGTGGATTTTAGGAATCTAAACGATGCCTGTCCAAAAGATGATTTTCCACTGCCTATTCCTGAACTGATGGTAGATGCAACCGCTGGTCATGAAGTTCTATCTTTCATGGATGGATCCTCTGGGTATAACCAAATCAAAATGGCACCTGAAGATGAGGAGCTTACTGCATTTCGTACTCCGAAAGGAATCTATTGCTACACAGTGATGCCTTTTGGTCTAAAGAATGCCGGAGCCACATATCAAAGAGCAATGCAAAAGATCTTTCATGACATGCTACACAAGATCGTGGAATGCTATGTGGATGATTTGGTAGTCAAGTCACGTAAACGAGCTGATCATCTTCAAGATTTGAGAAAAACTTTCGAGCGACTCCGAAAATAATAATTGAAGATGAATCATCTTAAATGTGCTTTTGGTGTCACCTCTGGAAAATTCTTAGGTTTCATCGTTCGTCATCGAGGTATCAAAATAGACCAATCAAAGATCAATGCAATTATGAGGATGCCCGAACCGAGAAACATCCATGAATTAAAGAGTTTACAAGGAAAGTTGGCCTACCTTCGAAGGTTTATCTCAAATCTTGCCGGATGCTGTCAACCGTTCAGTCGTCTAATGAAGAAGGGCGTACCATTTGAATGGGATGAAGGGTGCCAAAATGCTTTCAAATGCATCAAATTTTACTTGATGAAGCCTTCTGTGCTTGCTGCACCTATCCCGGATAAGCCATTGATTTTGTACATTGCTGTGCAAGAACGCTCAGTGGGGACATTGCTTGCTCAAGAAAATGACAATGGCAAAAAAAATGCATTCTATTACTTAAGTCGGATGATGACACCAAATGAGTTGAATTATTCACCAATTGAGAAGCTTTGCCTAGCCTTGATATTTGCAGTTCAAAAATTGAAGCATTATTTTCAAGCACATACTATACGCTTTATTTCCAAAGCTAATCCCATAAAGTATGTCATGACAAAGCCTGTGCTATCTGATCGTTTAGCAAGGTGGTACCTTCAACTCCAACAATTTGATATTGTCTTCGTCCAACAAAAAGCTGTCAAAGGACAAGTGCTAGCAGATTTCTTAGCTGATCATACTATCCCTGCTGAGTGGGAACTAAGTGATGAGTTGCCTGATGAAGATGTTCTCGTCATTGAGATTCTCCCACCATGGAGGATGTACTTTGATGGTGCAGCACATCGTGAAGGTGCTAGAGCTGATGTAGTATTCATTACCCCTGAAGGAGATGTACTACCGTACTCTTTCACCTTGACTAAAAGATGCTCAAATAATGTGGTTGAATACCAAGCCCTTATACTTGGATTAGAATTGGCTGTTAATATGAAGTGACTGCACCTCGAAGTATATGGGGACTCCCAATTGATTGTTAATCAATTACTTGGTGAGTATGATGTTAAGAAACCTGAGTTAATCCCGTATCATAATTATGCGAGACGACTTATAGGATATTTGGGTGATGTGACGATCGAGCATGTATTAAGAAGCAAAAATAAGCAAGTTGACGTGTTGGCAAAATTGGCTTCTACATTATGTTTACATGATCGAGAAATTCAAATTCCTATATGTCAAACTTGGGTCATACCGCCTATTTTTGAAGATGAAGACAGTGAAGGACATGAAATCCATTCTGTCTTTGTTTATGAAATTAATAAAGAAGATTGGAGACAACCTTTCGTAGATTATCTCAAAAATGGAAAGCTTCCGGATGATCCACGAAGACAGAGTGATATTCGCCAGCGTGCCACCCGCTTCTTTTTCTATAGAGATACGCTTTTTTTATGTTTATTTGAAGGTCTCTTATTGAGATGTTTAGGTTAAGAAGAAGCTGTGCAAGCAATGGAAGAAGCTCATTTGGCATATGTGGAGCCCATCAATCTGGTCCGAAGCTTCACTTTCGTATCAAGAGGATGGGATATTATTGGCCTACCATGGTGAAAGATTGTCTAGATTATGCTAGAAGATGTCAAGCATGTCAATTTAATACCAATTATCTACATCAACCACTGGAGCCATTGCACCCGACAGTTGCTCCATGGCCATTTGATGCATGGGGATTAGATGTTGTTGGACCATTACCAAAGTCTTTTGTTGGGCATCTTTATATCTTCGCTGCGACGGATTACTTCTCTAAGTGGGCAGAAGTGGTGCATTAAAAGAGGCAAAAAGGAAAATGTCATTGATTTTATACGTGTAAACATTATTTATCGATATGGCATTCCTCGATACATTATCACAGATAAAGGCAAGCCCTTCTGCAATAGTTTGATGGACAAGTTATGCAAGAAGTTTAAATTCAAGCAGTACAAATCTTCTATGTACTATTCCCAGGCTAATGGACTTGCTGAAGCTTTCATCAAGACTTTATGTAATTTGTTGCAAAAAATGGTTACTAAGTCAAAAAGGGATTGACATTTTTGTATTGGAGAGGCACTGTGGGCATATAGGACCACTTACCGCACTCCAACCCAAGCTACCCCATATGCATTGGTATATGGTGTGGAAGCTGTCCTTCTACTAGAGCAACAAATTCCTTCTTTGAGGATCGCTATTCAAGAAGGTCTTAGACTTGAAGAGTTAGAAGCACTCGATGAAAAGAGGTTAGAGGCACAACAAAGGTTGGAATGCTACCAAGCTCGTGTTTCCAAAGCCTTTGACAAGAAAGTGCATCTTCGTTCCTTTCAAGTCGGTGATTTAGTTCTCACTGTGAAAAGACCAATCATCGTTGGACATAAACCAAAGAAGTTGACATCAAAGTAGGATGGCCCATATATTGTTCAAGAGGTCTACTCAAATAGATCTTACAAGATAGTTGCTGAAGATGGGTTGAGAATTGGACCGATCAATGGCAAATATTTGAAGCGATTATTATGCATAAATAAAGGCTCCTCGATTGCACGAGCTTAAACTGCAAATTGCTCCTCAACTGCACGAGCTTAAACTGCAAGTTACTCCTGGCCTGCATGAGTTTAAACTGTGTAAAGGCAACCATCAATAGTGTAGTACATGGTTAAACTGCTAAAACACTCCATCAAGTCCAAGTTGGTAAAAATGGATACTCTTGGCCTGCACGAGTCAAAACTGTGAATGCCCCCCCCGAAACCATATCCATCTATTTTGAACTACGTTTGACTTGATTCTTAAGTTATTCTTAAGATACATAGGCAGCTTAGAAGAAATTTCTAAGTTCAGTCACATCCTTTCTTCATTCTTTATTTTTCTCAAATTATGACTTATTGTGAAGTCGACGTTTGCAATAAGTAAACAAAATACATATATGCGAGAAAAGGTTGAGAAAATATGAAAGAAGTATATTATTGATGCTACTAAGAAAGCAAGCTTATTTTACAAGAAAGGAAAAATACAACTGCTTAATGAACATATGAGGTGTTACGCGACATCAAGTAAAAAACTTGAAAATTTTCAAGTCTTGTTGCTTTGCCACCAAATGTTCTCTTCTATTCTTCAAGTTGGCTTCATCCTTTTCGTTTGCTTTAGGGGCGTTTTGAAGTGAAGCAAGCTCTTTTTTGAGGGACAAGCAGGTGGACTCTACTTCTAAAAGCTACTTATTCTTTTCCTCAACAGCAGTTAAATGTTTTTTATCCTTTTTCTTTAAGCGTTTGAGCTTCCTTTTGAGAGCAGCAATATTGGCTTTAACTCGTTGTGAGTTGGCCTTATTTTCTTCAATTTGACTTGTGAGGTCACCCTTTTTAGCCTCAACATCACCTAAGTGTTGGCTAGCAGCAAAAAGCAATTTTGCATGAGACTCTTTTGAGGCTTTCTCCGAAAAGGTGGATCTAGCATTATCAAATTCACATGCTCTAGCAAAGAAAGAACTTAAGCGATTATACAATGGTGACAAGTCAACAATAGGATCCTTGCTCAATTATTTAAGAATATAGCAAGCTTGATCCTCAAATGAAGAGATCTGCTCGATAAGCATTTGTCGAATTCGTTGATAAAATTGTTGCCATACTTTGATGACAAACTTCTTTTTGCAACTTGACAGTAGGGACTCTCCCGGGAAGGTAGAGATGGTTGAACAATGTTGATGAGCTGCTACCTTAGATGTTAAATCCTCACGTTGAGAGTAAGAGATGTTCTCGCAACCACCTTGCTTTGAGCAGTGAGAATCATTGATTGAGCCTTGAGAATAAGCATCCTCATCAAGGGCTATAACATTGACCTAATGAAGAAGAACAGCAAAGAAGTTGAGTCAAAAGAAAAGAAAACTGGAATAAAAACAAAAATAAATAAATAAATAAAAAGGGAAAATCAGTTTTACCTTGTCCTTGAAGGTCTCTTGATCCTTGGGCTTTTGGTTTAAAGTTGTAGTTGCTGCATTCGTTCTCTTCCAACAGCGGTCTCTACTACTAGAACTGGCTTCAATTCGATTCAACTCCTTTTGTTTTGAAGATGATGAAAGTTTCTCTATAACTAAGTCATGATTCGAAAAAGAATGTCGGTCATGTCTTGAAGGATTTTCTAACCCCTTTGAAGCATTGAGAGTGATAGTATCTTGATGAAGTTTCTTCTCGAGGTAAGGCAAATTCTCTACTTTCTTAAATGCAAGGTTTTGGGAATTCAATATCAAGATGTGATCTTCAAGAAAGGTTCCATGTACTTGTTCCCACCATGCTTTATACTCGGGAGTATAGTGCTTCTTTACGCTATAAGGAGTGGCTGAAAATGTTACCTTGGCCATTGTTCCGTGAAGCGTGCATCTTACCCAATAACGTAAGCCATCTATTAAGGTGGTCTTACGGGTAGAAATCTCAAAGTAGCTTGGGATATCCTGCAAGAATCCAAATTGGCGACTAAAGTGATGTGGGCTATAAGGCTCAATGATGAAGTGATCGTCCTTCCGTAAAGTTAGAAGACTTGAACGAAGGCTCAAGAAGTAAAGTCGTTCCTCCAAAGGGACTACCTCGTTATCAATAAAGTCATGTTTTTTATGCTTGGTAAGGATGCTCGTAGCCCAAATAATGATCTCACCTCTATAAATCCGCTTGCAGGCTTCGTCTTCGCTAATGTACTTTCCGCTACTTTCACTAGAATAACTCGCCATTGGAGGGCTGTTCAGGCCTTGAGAAACTTCATAGTGAGTTTTGAAGTAGTGTGCAAGCCATCCATCTATATAGTGAGTTGGGAAGATAGATTTCTCCTTATTGGGATGTTGAGAGTTGGAAATACAATTCAATCCTCTATAAATGCTGGTCAAGACGGGAATAGCCAAACTAACTCGTTCCCCATACGCCATCAAATTTGCCATTTTGAAGGTACTTGGACGAATGATGTCTACTTCTTCATTAGGCAAAATAAAAACGCAAAGCCAACATGATAAAAATGCTGTAAGGAATGTTTGATCTCTGTTGTGGTTTCTAATGCCCAACTTTGAAAATAAAGCTTCTTCTTCAAATGTCCATGCAGTATGAGGTGGGATAACTCCACATGGATTATCAGTAAACTTGGGGCGTGATCTTCTTTCTTCCCTTGGAGGAGGCGCTGAATACTTTATTGCTTTTCTAAACCAGAAGTCGAGCCACTTATTGATGGAAACACCAGAGTTGCTGTTGTCCTTTTTGATCAAGTGGTATGCATGGAGAAGGTGTTCGCAACTCCTTGGAAGGAATCGCTTGCCATCATGGTCCACACCGGTGAGTTCCGCAGCATGAGGAACAACTTCATCATAGTGCATTCCAAGTATTGGTAAGCCTCCAAGTTCGTGCAAGTCCCAAAGTGAAATGGACACCTCGCCAGCTGAAGTTAAGAGCGTGTTGGTGAGAGGACACCAAGATTCACAAAAGGCTTTAAGAATGTTGGGGTTGCAATCGCACATAAAAAGCGATGCATAGACAGCTTTATAGATCTTCACAGATCTTAAGTGTCCTTCGCAATGACTTAGAATGTCGTGTGCCCACTCCCAATATCTCTCCCTAAAGCGAAACACGCCCAAAAAGTTCAGTGGTGAGATCCATTGAGTCTCCTTTTGAATCAGTCGGCGTCCAAGTGAAGGTTACACATTGGGATGAGTTTGAGGTTCATGATTTGAGGAAAGAAGAATTCATGCCTTTGGAGAGCGAGTGCCTTTGAAGTTGACTTCCGTTGACCATTCCTTTACAAGTCGTTAGAGTGTCGCCTTTGGAAGGGGCCCTACATACTTGCCTGACTTTGCCTCATAAACCGTCAAAGTCGTCCCTGCTTCAGTTGGATCATTCTCGTGGTCGTGAATGACTAGTAGTTGTTGGCCCGAAGAAGATCGCAAATTTGAGAAGTGCACCATAATTGGACCTAGTAAATAATAATAAAAAAAAAGAGGTCCAAAAAAAAAAAAAAAAAAAAAAGAAGCTAAGTGCATAAACAAAGTTTACGGAAAAGATAAAGAATATGGAAAAGACAAAGAAACGAGGGGCTAAATGCATAAACAAAGACAAAGAAACAGTTAAAAAAAAAAAAAAAAGAGTCAACATGGCGGCGGGAAATTGTGAAATTGAAAGAAGCACCATCGGATGATGAAAATCCCAAAGTAAAGAAGCAACTTCGGTCAAGAAGGCTGACCATATTTAAAAAAAAAAAAAATAGAAACTTACTGCCGTCGAAAGTGTTGCAATGAAGACAATATAAATTGCTTTCTTCAAATTGGTGTGGAAAATTGATGAAGATTGAAGCCTTTTTATAGGTGTTATAGGAGGCTTATTCCAAATCCTGTAAGAATTCTAAATCTTGATTAAAAGATTTTAATTGAGATTTAAACTTAAATCCAAAAATTTTGATTGGTGGATTCAAGAAATATGATTCCTACTCAAAATTGGATTTCAAATCCTTTTTCCTTATAGGAATAGAAAAAGAATTCTATTTTATTAAGGAGTCAAAAAAAGAAAAAAGTTTTTATATTAATTTCTAATTAAATTGAGAAATTAATATTTTAAATACTTCAAGCCTTGTTTCCAAATTCTTTTGACAAAATATTTTTCCTCAAGTCTTGAAGTGGGGGCATTTGTAGACAAAGAATTTTGGGATAAAATATATTTTCAAGATTAAAAGAAAATTCTATATTTTAGTCTTGATTAATTAAAATTAATTCATGAATAAATATAATTATTCTTGAATTAATTAATATAATTGGACTATTATTAAAAGCTCATTAAATCCAATGGATTATAAAATTGGACTATTGAAGTTGGGCTATCGTTAATGATCCATTTTACATTAAATCTAATATATTATGGATTAAATGGAATTGGACTAGACTCTAAAATTGGACTTCTGAAAATCTCATAACCCAAATATAATGTGGGTTAAATGAAATTGGGCTAAAACATACATTAAGCCCAAGTTATCTTAAACCCAAGTCCATTAGGGTTTGTTGGGAGACTCCTTCAAAATCTCACATCGGCTATTTATGCTAAAGTTAAGGGATCTTTAGCCTATAAATAGGCTCTTCCCTCAATGGTTCAAGGCACCCCCAAGATCCTCAAGTTAAAGCTTCAACAAACAAGAAGCTTCATCAAGTTTCAAGCATTCAAGCTTCATCAAATTCAAGGTTCAGAATCGTCTTCAAATCAAGGTTCATAATCTTCATCAAATTTCAAGGCGTTGATCTTACTCTGCATCAAACAAGTCTCAAAGGCTTAGCAATCAAGTGTTCATCATCAAATCCTGTTTGATCCGAGATCAAGCTCTTCAGCTCTCGAATCAACGTTTTTCAAAAAGAGAAAAATCGGAGGACTCATCCTGCAATTTAGGACTTCTTCAGAGATTTGTAACCACTTTTCACATTTACTAAATATTTTGTAAATTTTGATATTTTTCTTGTCTTATTTGCAAACTTGAAATTTGTCGTCTACAATTCCTTTTTCTTATTTGAGCTTTCTATATTTCTGATTATGATAGATAATGTGCCGGTGAGAATTGTGATAGATAATGTGCTAGAGGGTATACACTATAGCTGCACGCTCTGATCCTATCTGGGTTCGAATGTTTCTTGGATAATTTCCTTTCGTCAAGCTTAAGTTCACATCTTACCCTGTCTCTACATGTTGAGGATTTTGGTTTAAGAATACAGAGTTTTATCAATTGCTTAGTTTAATTGGTTTGTACGGGGTCTTAAAGTAAGAGTCTGTAAGGGTTTCTATTTTTATTGATTTGGTTGAGGTTTGAAATTTCAGCTCAGTTGAGCTTGTTCGGTTTGCCTTAAATTGAAGTAGGATTGCTGGGTTTTAGAAATTGTGGAGGTCGGCTAGGTAGGTTCGGGTCAGGGTCGGGATGCAGGTGGGGGTGATGAAATGGAGAAAATGCAGCAGCTTTACACACTGCTATTAATTCTGTGCAGGCACTTGGGAGGGGGTTTGATGTGAATTTTGGTACCAGGTTACTCTACTACAAGGGAGTTACTGGTTCTAGGTCAAAACTTTGTTATTTTCTATGAAATGGAGCACACCTATAATGTTTTCTATGGTTGCCTATCTTTGACATGTATTTTACCTTGTTTGTATGATGTTGTTGATATTAAATGAGTAGTCATAAAGCTAAATAACTTAGTATTGGGAATATTAAGACAGTTTGTAGTAACTTAGTCTAATACTTGAATGACTCGGTTCCTACTGGTTTAAATTCATTATAGTCCTTTGGCACACAAAAGTATTGCTTCGTTTGCTCTTCTTGACTTGTTTTTATGATCAAGTTAGCTTTTTTTAATTGATTTCAACTTAAGAAGCTTTCCAGTTGATGAACATCACTTTTGTTAGAAAACCTCTTCTTTATTGTTCGAGGCCTTAGAATTAGAACTCCAAAACTTATTTCTTTCAATTCTTGGTTATTTTTCTCCCTTAACTAATTTTGACCTTCCTCCTGAACCATTTTGTTTCTAAAAATTGTAAAAAATTAGTGAATGCATTAAGTTTTCTTTACAGCCTTTAGTTTTTCTTTCTGCAGTTGTTGCAATCAACATCATTGCTAAATTAAGAATTGTGAAGAAAATGGAATTCCTGTCCAATTCTTGGAATGTTGTCTTCTATTTTTAACATGAAAATTTTTTGATGGACCACTTTCTAGTTAAATAGCTTTAAAGAAGCGTTTTGATTAGTTCCTACATTGATGTGTGTTAAGAGAAATAAACTGATGTCTACAGGTATCAGACTATAGAGCTTCTTAAGTGATGCGTATTGTTATCCTGGAAATATATGGTTTTGAAGTGTTGGAATATCTTCCAATATACCATAAATCTGGCTTAATTGGAGCTTCAGTTACTTCGTCATTACCCCAAGTAGTGAAGATTCATGTAATTCTTAATCTTTATAATTATCTCTAAAACAATTGAAAGTGCTTTTAGAACAAACTTTATATTAACATCATTCTGTAAAAACTATAGTTACAGAATTTGGATATTTTAGAAATTGGTTGTTGAGGCTATGAGCATCTTAGCATCTAGCATAAATGGAAACTTGCTGGTTTTCGCATGATTCATAAAAAGAAGTTTCATATGGAATGTGAGAAAGCAGAACACAAACTGCATTGGAAAAGCGGTTTTGTCAGCCTACTATGCTATTATTTGTCTTTCTTGTACCACCATATTTCTAATAAACTTAAATAAATTGACATTCTAGGAATACTTTTTTGGTTTAGTTGAATTAGCTTGATGAAACTGTTGTTTAGCTGTAGATGCAGTTGAGCTCTAATAAATGTAGAGAGCAATATGTCCATGTGGAATTCTCACGTCTCTCACTGCAAGTCATAACTTCGGTAGTTGCAACTTTGACCCAAGACATCTCTATTTATTTATTTATTTATTCCCTTTCTTCCCAGGGGGAATCTATTGATGTTTAAAGGATGAGGAAGAAAAAATAAAAGAAAAACAATGAGGAGAAATAAAGACAAAAATCATAATAATAGCGGGATCTTTGGCAGAAATCAACTTATTTGCAGATCTGGATAGAGGGTTGTGATGAACTGATTGTGCAAAGGGAGCTTAGGATCACTGTACCAAATTCTGTGGCCATTTGTTGCTTAGACTTGGGGGTGGGAGGGGGGGACACCCCTAATGGTAATTATTTCAAACTAATTGTAGTATGGGGTACAAAATATTTGTGTATGTGTTATATTATTGTACTTTTTTCAAATTCATTAGTCATTGTCAATTTTACTTTTATTAAATTTTAGCTTCTCAACTGTTAAATCTTGCATTTGCTCCTAATTAGAATTCTATTTTTAAAAAACAATAAGGGGCATAAATTTCTAAATTTGTGAATCTATTTTTCTTCATTTTGGTTTATGTGAAAAAAAATTATTTATTTTTCATATATTTTTTCCACGACTTTTGTGTATATTTTTATACAAAAATTTTTGTAACCTTTATAAATAAATGGTGAGGGCAATTTGGGGTTACAAAATTGTGTAGCCCCTAACCATGGAATGGGGGTTTTAGAAATCCTGTTTGATTTAAGATATCCATGACTCCTAAGAACCTTGCAAATATGTTCTTAGAAATGTCAACCTATAAGAATTTCCTGCTCAAGCTTTCCATGCTATGGGGAATCCTAGAGTTGACCTATATTTAAAATATTAAGACCAATAAATCAATTTCTCAAGGACAAATTGCAAAATGTAGAAGATAACTCTTGTGGAATGAATTCTGGCATTAGTACACTCCCACATGCTAAATCCAGAACTCACTCTGCAAATTATCAAAGAAGTAGCTGAATTAAGCAGTGTTGCCTGTCTTTAGATTATGGAAGGATTTCATCTTAAGTTGCACAGGAGAATAGATAAATCTTACTTGCATTTTATCTACAGCATTCATGACATTTCGAACAGCAATCCCATGTGGCTATCGAAGCAAATCTGCTTCAATAGGATTACCAACAACATCCCTGCAAATACAAACAGCAGCAACAGCCAAACCAAGAACAACATTCAAAGAATATATATTAGTTATAGAAAACGCATAACAAATATATACATATGTACACAGAATTCTAGGAATTGCTGATATAGAGCCTTAAAGTTACTTTAGTCTTGGCTGAGGATAATGGAGAGACCAAATGTTATTTATTTTTGAAACAAAACAGATAGATCCAATGCAACATGTAAAACTTCCATTAGCATGAGCAGAGGTAATTGTAAACAGAAGAAATGTACATCATAAACTACAGATGAAAGAAATTTTCAAAAGGGAGCCAGTAGATGAAAAGAATAAGAGTACTCTTGAAGATTCATCAACTTCAGCAAATACATATTCTGAAAAACAATCACTAACTTTAATCCGCTTCAGAAAAGTTATTCCTTGTATAATCTTGGAAGTATATTCTGGTATAGGAAAGGAACTTTTTGCAAGGCTTTTTGAATAGAATTGCAGAGATTCCTATGCAGTAAAAACCAAACTTGAAGTTTACAGGCTGAAGGAATTTCCCTCGCTTCTCTCTTTCTGGGGTATTTATCATAATGCTTTTGGTGGCCATCATTTTAACATCTCTACCTTGCAATCGATTTTGTATTCTTGCGGCATATTTGCCTAGTTCTTTGTAAAAAGAAAGAGGGATAACATCTAGGGAGAAAAAGGGGCAGTCTTGGTGAGCTGGTCAAACTGTTTATTTAAGTGGTTTTGCAAACTGAGAAATAAAATTTAAAGTTATTTCTAGTTTAGCTTAATTAGTACAATAAACTAGAATTCTTATTTGCCTTCTGCAATTTTTTTTTTCTTAATGGGTTGAATCGATCTTGATTAATAATGACCATGTCTTTGTTAGTTAAAGCAAAAACCTTGCACAGTTTAGCTGAATTCTCGACTGAAATGAATGAAGTATGCTTAATATCATTCAATGACATCCCATTCTTTTTTGGAAACTCATGTGGCCTTGGTTTTAGATAATTTCCATAATTGATAAATTTACTTGAAGAGTGTCTAAAACTGGAAACAGTATGTTTGCAATATCTATGAATTTTAGCAATTCTAGCTAACTTTTGTTTATAAAGCATGCTCTAGGATTGTCATGTTTTCTCTATTTTCCAGTAGGAGTTTGTGTTAAATAGATAAGGTGACTATATGAATCCTCTACTGAAACATTTTATTTCTGGTTCGTTAATAGAGGTTTTTCTCTTCCATGGAAGAGAGAGACTGCTGATGATACTGAAAATTACTTGTTTTTTAATAGAGGACGAATTTTGGGAAAAGTAGATAACATTGTTCTTGATGAAATGGCCTTAGCACAAGTCTATCATTATGTGTTGCTTCACTATGAGCATATATCGCCATATCGTAGGTTAGTCAAGTAAAACACACTGAATTTTTATTTTGAATGTTTGGTTACTAATATTTCAAACTTGTTGCAGTGAATTTTTGGCTGCACAAAGAAGAGGATAATGACCAAATCGATCTAACCAACGCATTGAACATAAGTGGTTATTGGAGAAATTTCCAGAATGGCTCTTAAACCAGGTGAGTAACTTTAGAAAATTAATACATTTATGGTTAATTTACATCTATAAGTTTTATATTTTTCTTACATTATTTGAATATGAAATATTAGGTGCCAAAGATGATCGAGAGCAATGCTTCTAAAAAGATAATAGCCATTGCTAGAGGCCCAAACAATATCAGTAAACGATTTTCTGGCTTTGTTATAAATGGCTTTAGATTCCATACAAAAAATCGTGAAAGATTAAGAAAAACTCAAAATAGTGGAGTGGTTATAGAGGTTGATGGGGTTTCTTATTATGGGGTTCTGAATGACATCATTGAATTAGATTATTATAAAATTTTCAAAATTGTGATGTTTAAATGTGGTTGGTTTGATGTCAAGTCACCAAGGGGATTAAAAAAAGATGTAAATGGTTGCACTTTGGTCAACTTCTCCAAACTAATCCATACAGGAACCTCTTTGCAAGATGATCCTTTTGTATTCTCCTCTCAAGCAAAACAGGTATTTTATGTACAAGATCTAAAGCAAACTGAATGGTTCCAAGTGATTCACACAAAACCAAGAGATTTAAATGAGATGGGGGATTGGTTCACATGAAGAGGATGATGATGTTTACACTGCCTGCATACCTCATATTTCGGATGTAACTACTGATGTTAACTGACAGGCCACTTGGGCTAGAGAGGATGCTGATGAACAAAACTATATTTGAGTATATTTCAAAGGATCCCACGTCTAACCACACCCCTGCTCTTGCTGTAAGTGACATTCAAGATTCAATTGGCAACTTTTTTATCCTTTATGGACTTCTAATTGCAGAGTCAGTTCCCATACTAGTAGGCATTACATCATGAACCGTGGTGAGCCATATTACTTTAGCTAACCATTTCCCTGGATATGATGTGGAAGATAATAAAAAAGTTGTTGACACAAACTGAACTATGAATGTTGTTTGGTTACAGTAATGGCACCAAAGTACTATTGACTAGAAACTAAGTAGCATTATCCAGTAGATTGACTAGAACTCTTGGTACTCAAGTAGTTAACATAGTTTTTGAACCCGAAATTATGACTGTTCTTTATTTGCCTCATTCACTGTGGTCGAGGGGAAAGATTCTATAGATGTTTTATTTGCCATGTAATTGTAAAAATAGTGGTTTTTTTTTTTTTGTTTATTTTACAGTCTTGTGAGATCGGATGTTAGCCTCTAGTTTTTCAATTGATGCATAGATCAGCAGAGGTTAGTATATAGGATGCCGTCAAAAGGGTATAGGGAATTTGATGAAAGTGATAATTCCCAGCTAATTTTCTGCTGTTGATTCTCGCTTATGTATATAATGTGCCTATAATTCCCAGCTAATTTGCTGATGCTGATTCTAATTTGTGTATAATGTGTCTATCATATTCCTATTTATGCTGCACTAAGCAAGTTGTTTTCCATGAATTTAAGTGTTTGTGAACAGAATGTAATTTCTTTTCTGATTGGTTTCGAAAGTTTCTTTACTAATTATAGTAATTACCTCTTCAGCTCCTGGAAGAACTTAATACAGAAGGTTCAAGAATGGAACTGGACAATGGTATGTCGGCAAGTAGTGTTTGACTTGTGCTGTGGCAGTGTGTGAGAAATTCAGATTATCAAGTTAGCATGCATTAAGAGAAATGTCCTGCAATTCTTAGTTCTATCGTGGCTTGATAAAACTGCATTCATTTGAACTGATTGTCTATTGTGTACGCTCATGAATTCCACCACACCCCCCCAACCAGGGTGCCTAAAGCCATGATTGCAGGCTGTCTTTCTTGGGGGATCTTTAATTTGGCCAGGATATTTTTCATAGTAGTGAACTAGGATTGCTCGTCTATTGTGTCCGCTGTTTAGGATATTTTTCAAAGTAGTGAACTAGGACTGATGGAAAACCGTCCAAATTCCAAAATCTTCGGTTAACATGTAAATGATGAAACAACTCATGCCCTAACAGTGGACAATTGTGCTCGAAGAACTCTTGAGCAGCATTCTACATAGCCTTATTTTTCATTTCCTCAAATTAATTTTATCCCACACGTCTAACGACTAAGTCAAATGATAAAGTTTTCGAAAAAGGAATCAGTGTCAGGCACCAGAAAATCAAAATTTTGGGAAAAAATATTACCAAAATGAAAATGAAAATTTTTAACGATGTACTGGAAAGAAGGTAAATGCATTAACACATATGCGTATGATGCCCAAATGAATATTAAAAAATAGAATGCTATCACATAATACCATTACTAGATATTGGTCTGAATTTGTCGCTATTCCTAATGGTTCGGATATTATGTTAAGCTAAATCATGCCTAACAGGCTGCACAGCAGAACACTGCACAAACTACAATTTAAGTTTTTTTTTTTTTTAAAGATGACAAAACTACTCTTTATGATTATAAATATTATTATTTGGCAAAATTTGTATTTCCCTCTTAAACACTATATATACATATATATTTCCTCCCTAAATGATATTCTCTAAAGATATGAAAATATCCTTTTAACATTTTATTCTCTTAAAATAGTAAAGTTAAAAATTTTTCCTACTAAGACTCCCGGTTCTAGTATTCATATCTATCTTTTGATCTCAGCTTTGTGGATCGTCCCTGCATCTTGTCGCCATCACGCCATCTACCACCCATTGAAGGCTCAAACAAGTTAGTAATCACAATCCATTTGAATGTTCTCTGTTAGAGGTTGAATTTTTGTGTTCTCTATGCTATTTGGTAATCTTAAAATTTTTAATATTTCTGTTCAATAGTTGGATTGTTTTCCTGTACGATCATCACAATAATTGGATGGAAGTGATTGGTTTTTTTCACCTTAATGTTTGAGTGTGTTGACGTTTGGTCTGGTAATGCCATGACTTCGTTATCATTCTATATGGACTCTGTGTGTTTGATAGGTGACGATGGCACTTTCTCCGTAATCTGCATTGAAACCCAACAATATTCAATCGCTTGAGTCAAAACTTTTAAACTGAGTATTGTTTGTTAAGGCTTCGTCTAACAAAGAAGTTCATTACCTGACAGGTTGTTGTACTAGTTGTGCTGTTCGTGTAAAGTCTGGGCAGATCAGACAGCTAGAGGCACTAGGGATATCTGCAGAATTGAAATCTAAGGCATGCTATAGTTGTTTTTACTTCCCTTTTTTTTTTCCTTCGAAACTGTGAAATCACTGTCTTAAAAGCTTCTCCTATAAAAGCTACAGTTTCTCCAATTCTTTTCTGTCTCATGCTCAATAGATGCACTCAGTTACTTGCTATTCTTTTTGTGAAAATTAAGCTATTGATTAAGGACTTAACACCGGCCATGTATTCATTACGTAATAGTCTTTTCATCATATATTGTTTGATAGATTCTTCCTTGTACCAGTTGTATTGAGCAGGACCAAAAAAAAAAAAAACAAAAACAAAACAAAACAAAAAAAAAAAAACAAAATAGCTGTATTGTGATTAAGTTTTGCCAACACGAGATATTCAATCCATATGAATACTACTTGCGTATCCACCTTTTTTTTCCCATACAATTTACCCCCTAAAAATACTGAATATATATATATATATATACGTGTGTGTGTGTGTGTTGTGTGTGTGTGTGTGTGTAGATGTATCTTCAGAAAATCCCAATAATCTCTATCTCGGTGTAATCTAAACAGATTGCTTCCTTTTGTTGTCCATACATATAGGTCCATCCATTCCCGATCCAATATCTCTATTAATCCTTGTGCTTGTGGAATATAGTGAAGAGGGATCCAATATCTCCATTAATCCTTGTGCTTGTTGACTGTTTTATTAGGTTTTTTATATGGGAAGAAAACGTTTAAGAGACTATAATGACAACAATCAAGGTGAATTTGCAGCAGAAGTACTTCAAATGAATGCTTCAAATTTTGATAGTGAAACGCAACCACCTAGTGAATACCAATACACTGACACTCAAGCACAAGAAGAAGACCCAGGCAGCAAAGTTTATGATGATGTAGAAATAAAGGGTACGGTATTATATTGCCTTTGAAATATTACTTTTATAATATTAAATATAATTAATTATGTTCCAGATGATCAAGGGAATGTACGGAAAAAACGGGGTATACGTCCAAAAGATGTGTGGACATTGCCCAATAATGAGTGGATTATAGTTCACTTCAATGAGCTAGTTCAACCAATTAAAAGAGGTGGTGGAATCTTAGGTGGCTGGTTGGGAACAGTGGCAAGAAAAAAAGAAGTTTTGTTCAATTGAATGGACGGATTGGAGGAAAATGCCTAACAACAACAAAGAGAACTTGATACTTTTGACAAAGGTAAACAAACTTGATCTTATTTTATTTTGTAAATTTAAATTTTATCTATTTTAATACATTCCTTTTACTAATTTAAATTGTCTTACAATGTTATAGAAATATTTTGCGATTCCTGATGATTTTGGAGTTCAAAAGTGGGTGCTTCAATCAATTGGTCGAAAGTGGAATGATTACAAATTCGATTTAAAATGTAAGTATTTTTTGCCAGATAAGACTCAAGAAGAAATATTCAATTTAGTACCAGTTGGAGTCTTTCCAAACCAATGGAAAACACTTGTGCAATATTGGTTTTCATAGAAAGCGAAGGTAACATTTTTTACCCCTTCATTGCTGAATTTTATTAGCTTTTTGTATTATGTTAAATGTTTTTTTGTATTACTTTTATTTTGGTCAGAATCTTTCTGAAAAGGGAAAAGCAGCACGAGCTCTTAACAAAACTCTTCATACTATTGGTTCAAAGAGTTTTGCAAGAGGAAGGAATGATTATGTGAGTTTTGATTGAAGTGTAGTGTCTTTACTTTTGTCTATATTTTATTTTTTCTTCCACTTCCTTACCATTAAATTGGTTAATGTTTTTTCAAAACAGGAGATGACCTATGGAAAAAAACCAGGTCGGATTGAATTCTTCAGAATGACTCATATGAGAAAAGATGGGAATTTTATCAATGAGTAAATGGAAGAAGCTGTGGTAAAACCATTTTTTTTTTAAGTTGTCAAACTAAAGGTTATTACTCATTCTTAAAGTCTATTACTATCGTGTGATCTAATTTTTATATTTGTTGTTATTAAAAAGGAAAAAGCTAATAACATTATTGCTGAACGTACGGCATTAAATGTGAATCATAATGCTAATGAAGTCGAGGATGAAGTCTTCAATGAACTTTTAGGTGAAGATTAATATGATAGAGTTAGAGGTTATGGATTAGGAGTTACTCCTACATAGCTGTTTGGAAGTAAAAGTCGGCTTAAATGTCAAAACTAGCCTGAAGTAGAACGCCTTCAAAAAGAATTGTATGACATGAATCAAAGTTATGAGGCAAAGATTGAAAATATGCAGCAAGAGTATGAAGTAATGAAGAATGATTATGAGAAACAAATTGCTGATCTTCGTAAGGAGTTAGACTCTATTCGAAGCGACATGTCTCATTTAAAAACAATCTTTTCTGAGGTAAGTCACACATATGTACTTATTTTTATTTAAATAATAGTAAATAAAAGAAAATTTCTAATATGAATTTTATTTTTTTAGGCTACTTATAATTTTACTGAATCTGCCAATACTCCAAAGTGACCCATATTTTTAATTCTCTTCAAGTAAGTGATATATCTTTTCAAATTATTTCAATTACATTGTAACTATTACCTGTATTAGTAATTTGATTTAAATCTATTAAATGCCTACCATTTTTTTTTATTTGATGTGTAGGGCCGTTAGACTTTCCATCAATCCGAGACAACATGAAGAGCTTCTTTTTTGTTTTTATATTTTGCCAATAAAATTGAATATTTATACTTCGTTTGATTTATATTGTAGTTAGGCATTTCCTAAAATGCTTTTGAGTATGACTTTTTAAATATTGATCTAATTTATACGATTTATTTAAATAAACATTATTCATTTTGTTTCAAAATTATTATCGTTTTACAATTTTTTATTGTACAATATAAAAAGAAACATTTGTGATGGGACTTTAAATTGGAAAAATTATCAAATAATAATAAAATAATAATTATCGATTTTGTGACGCTTTAAAGAAAAGTGAGGCCAAAATTAGGACATTATTTATATAGTGTCACAAAAAGAGAGACACATTTATAAATAATCATAGTTATTTTAGGGACGCTTCAAAAATATGATCAATAAATTTTGGGACACTATGATTGATTGTGTCATAAAAAAGGGGACGGAATTATATTTATGTGTCGCTATTTAGGGACATTTATATAATAAAATATCGCCAATTTCGAGACGCAATAAATTTGAAACGTAGCTAGAAAAATAGACAGAATAAAAAATTTATGTCGTCAATTGGAGGACACTTTAATAAAATGTCGTTGTATTAACGATATTAGAGAATTTAAGCGTAGTAAATTTAGAGACACTTTTAAAAAAATCGTTGAAAAATTTAGAGACGTTTTTAGCAAAACGTCGATAAATTTAGAGACGCTTATATAAAAAACGTCGGTCCATATAGAGACGCTTATATAAAAAGTGTCGGTAACTTAATTTACCGACGCAAAGTGTTGTGTCGTAAAATTTCTTGGCGACACCACTTATAGCAACGCATGTGGCGACACATTTATAAGTGTCGGTAACTAATTTTACGACACAATTTAGCGTCCCAAAATAACTTTATTAGCGTCCCTAAATGCTAAGTTTGTTGTAGTGTTTATATTCATTAAAATTTCTACAAAAAAAGTATCATGATCAATTTGAAGGCAATCGGATACGTTTTTACGCATGATCTAGTATAATCTCTATATAAAAGCCCAAAATCTAACACATTTACAAAGGTTAATATATCAAATTAATGATCCAACCGTTATATTTCATAAACTTGCTAAGAAAAGTATTATGTCCAAATTTGATGGTAGTCAGATATGATTTGCCACATGATCTAGTATAATCTCCACATAAAAGTTCAAAACTTAACGCATTTACAGTGATTAGCATATCAAATTAATGATCCAACTGTTAGATTTTTTAAAATTTCTAAAAAGTATTATGATCAAATTTAAAGGTGATCGGAGATGTTTTGCCAGATGATCTAACATAATCTCTATATAAAATCCTAAAGCCTAACATATTTACAAAGATTAGCATATCAAACTAACGATCTAACCGTTAGATTTATTAAAATTATTTTTTAAAAAAGTATTATATTCAAATTTGAAGGTACTCAGATATGACTTGCAACATAATCTAGCATAATCTGTATATAAAAGTCTAAAACAAATCACATTTACAATGATTAGTATATTAAATTAACGAATCCAACCGTTAGATTTGTTAAAATTGTTTAAAAAAAAGGTATTATAGACAAATTTGAAGGTAATCGTTAATTTACATGCATATGTTTATAAATGTGTTAATTTGGCTAGTATGCATAATAGTATTATAAATAGTGCGATTAAAATAAATTTGTAAATAATTATATAAACATTTCCTTCAAAATGTTTAACAATAACATTAATGCCTATTTTCGTTTAAAGTAAATCAAGTATATAGTTCAACATAATAATGTATAATAATAAGGATAAAGTATATTTAGATTAATGTCAATTATTTAGAATGATAAACATAGTTTTTATTTAATTGCATCTAAAACTTGAAATGAATTATATTATAAGTTCGTGTTCAATTTGTAATCTCGAATAATTTTTTTTTTATCATTTTAACATAATAATTTTTTTTGAATTTGTTAAATATACTTAGAGATATAAAGACGACTCAAATTAGTGTCTATTTTGTTTGTGAATAATAAATTAAAAATCCAATGGAGACAATGACCATTGACTCGAAATTAGAGTCACTTTAGAGACAAAAACATAAATTATACTTTTCGTCTCTAAAATTTAGAGACAAAAAATGTAGACTCTAATTAGTCTCAAATATTTTAGACAGATTTGATAATTTCTAAAACTTCTCTATTTAGAGACCAATTAGAGATGACTAAGACCGTCTTCAATTTTAGAGATAGATTTAAAATTAGAGTCAATTTAGAGATTAAAATGTAAATCATGCTTTTCGTCTCTAAAATTTAGAGTCAAAATATGTAAACTCTAATTAGTCTCAAATATTTGAGACAGATTCGATAATATCTCAAAACGTCTCTATTTAGAGACTAATTAGAGACAAATAATATTGTCTCTAATTTTGAGACCAATTATTCGAAAAAAATGGAATAATGAAATGGCAGAGCCAAACGTCTCTAATTAATTTTTAATTTTAAACACATTAGAGACCAATAAATTTTTCGTCTCTAATATTGGAGACTTGTTGATCGTTATCGCGGTTTCAACTCTATTTGGAGACAAAATTAAGGTGCTTTACTATCATCTCTATTTTGCATCTACTTAGAGACTAAATAGAAATATTTTAGTTAGAGACGAAAAATATCCGTTTCTAATTTATCTCTAATATTCGAGACGCATTGAGAGTCATCATTGTTTCGACTCTATTTCGAGACAAAATTGAGACATAATATCTTTCGTCTATATTTTGCATCTATTTAGATACTAAATAAAAACGTTTTATTTAGAGATTGAAAAATATTCGTCTCTATTTTCTCTCAAATATCTCATTTTAATTTTTTAAAAATCAATTCATCTCTATTATATCTCAAATTAGTCTCTATCTAGAGACAAAATAATTTCGTTTCAACAATTTCGTCTCTAAATCCCGGTTTTCCGTAGTGTAAGTTTAAAGTCCAATTAGGTAATTTTTTTTTTGAATTGCTTTTGAATGTTACACATTTCAGCTTTGAGTGCATCATAAGCTGACATGTGTTACATATAAAAAAAATTAAAAAAATTGTAAAACAAGCTGTTCAAATGGCTGATTTATAATTGGACTCTCTAACATTAATGGAATTATTACGAGTCAATTTTTTAAAATAATTTTTTTAATGAAAAATACCAACAATCCACCAAGCGGTAAGAGTTAGATATAGATTCCTACATGTTTATTAATAAGAGAAATAAAAAGAAATAACAAGAAGGGCCAGGGGCCAAGAGAGATTGCAAACGGAATTCTTGGGCTTTTTTTTTTTTTTTAAATTTAATATATAGTTATTGAAAAACACAAAAAAAAAAAAAAAAACATAAGATATTCCATGTGGTTATGTGATCTCTTTGGCTTTTCTTATTGAAGGCATATCTAGAGACAAATAATGATAAGTTCCAAGTCCTCTAAATGTATAGCTCCATCTCCATCTCCATCTCCAGCCATGGTTGCAATCATATTTTGGCACTATTCACGGGACAATTCAAATCCCACATTTTTAGGGACAGACGAGGATTTGGAGGATTGAATTTTAGTAAATATAAAAGCGATAATATTTAATGAACTTGAAAAAATTGGGTGGTATAATATAAATATAAATATTTTATATCGTATAATTTAATATATTATAATTAGTTATCATTTAAAAAAATGGAGGCCAAGCCCCCCGCCTGAAGGGTGTGGCCGCTCCTGCACATTTCCAGTAACTTCAGACAGCTCTTCTCCAGTAACAAGCGCTTCTCCATCAAAATCCAAACCCTGAGTGGCTCTTTTGAGAGGAGCAAGGAAATCCATTTCCAAACGATACTTGGTGTTCAGACCGAAAAACTCCTCAATGCTTAGCATTCCATCTTTGTTTTTGTCACCATCTCGCATTATGTTCTTATTATCCTGCCCGGTTGGCTTGTACCCCCATGATCCCATGATTCCTTCGAGCTCGGCGGTGTTGATGAGTCCATCGTTATCTGCATGTAAAGCTCTAAAGGCCTCTACCACCCTCAGAACATGATTCAGTGTCTCCAATTCGGAAGAGAGAGACTGCAGTTGAGCCATCAGTGTTTTGAGGTTCTTACAGGAAATAAATGCTGGTCATTTTCAACTTTATTCTTTTATTCACAAAAAGTTGAAAGAAGAAAGTGGATTCTCATCTTATTAAGAATCTTCAGCCTTCACAGAAGATTCTTATGCCAATAGATAATATTGTGCCAGAAAGACGATTACTTTGCATTTACATAGATATTTCATCGCCTTCAGCCATCACAAAAGATTCTCGTCCCCTTAAGGCTCCCACAACTCTTCTAGCTAGTCTCTTAAAATCTTGAGCTATTTGGCCAGTGAATATGTTATGCTTAGGAATAACAATTTCATTGTTTTTGCTTTTATGTGATCGAATTCGAGAAAAATCATTATCATCATAATCATCAAACCTTATCATCATTCCATTTCACAATTCCGGACCAGGAACCGTGGTTAAGGGTTTGCAAACCATTGACCATGCGGTTCAACCAGCCCAACGCTCAACCGAACTGTACGCCTATATAAATCTTAAGGATGGGAAAATTTTTATATGCATCCGGTGCACGTGAACCGGATGCATTGAGTGATTGTACACCTACAATAGAAGTTATACAAAAATATTGTATATAATATTATTTGCAAATGATACAACTTTTTAATGCACCAGTTCACATGCACCGGATACATATAAGAATTTTCCCATAAGGATGTCGAAGAACTTCGCCAGAGTCACTTCTCCACTTTCAAGTGCTTTGTTTGCGCGTTTCTTTCGGTTCTTGGATAGTGAACAACTTTCTGAAGCATGGCTCAATCCTTAACCGGTAAGCATGTTTCTCAGATTGAGATCAAGTCCGATGGAGATGTGTTCCATGCAATCATCACAGAAAGACCCTCTCACATCTCTGGAATGAGTCCTACTAAGATAAAAAGGGGTGATTTGCATGATGGTGAATGGGGAAAAGTTAGATCTGTGGCCGTCTGGAACTATACCCATCGTATGCAATGCACATTCATTTTATCCTTCCTTTCAATTTTCAGATCTTCTCAGTTTCAAAATTTCAATCCCATATATATTAACGGATATATGGGTTTTCTTAATTCAGATGGCAAAGAGAGAGTAGCCAAAGGTATCGTTGAGGCCATAGATGATGCAACAAAATTGGTGAAATTCAAGCTGACAGAAGGAAATCTCACGGAGTTGTACAAGGCCTTCTCCATAACTGTTCGTGTTGAAACCAAAGGTGAAAACAACGTTGTCACTTGGACTTTGGAGTATGAGAAGCTGAACAAGAGCGTTTCAGACCCGCACACTTTAATGGAGTTCTGTCTGCATGTTACTAAAGATATTGAGACTCACCAACTAAGTGGTAAGGCAACATACATGCAAACAGATTCTGGGCTTGCAGTGGTGTACTAAAATCTCTGTGGCGAATAAACGAGTATGAAGAAACTTCAATCTACTCAGTGTTCCTATGGAGGACACATTTGTATTTGGCTTCTTTACTTATTGTAATTAATAAATTATAATTATTAAATTTGCTTGTAGTTTGAGATATTTTCTGAAATAACTAATGTTTTATTAATTATGTAAATTATGTATGCATGGTGGTTACATCGCGAGTTATTAAATTCATGTCATTATATTTGGGGAGCTGATGTATTTTGCTTTTATGGTGAATGAGAGGAGTTAATATTCGACCGCCTATCCTTCCGTCCAAAAATATTTATTTAATTTTCTTTTAAATTTATTCAAAAATAACTATTTACGTTTTAAAAGTATGTCGCATTTAATTTTTTTCTAAATTGTATCCCTACACAATTTCTCATCAATTAATTAATATTGTAATTACTCATAATAAATTTATTTAAACCAAGGATGACAACAAATTCTTCTATAAAAAATAATAAAAGTCTACCTAATTATTTTTTTTTTGTTTTCCGGTTTTCCTCTGTATATAAAGACTATAAATAGATTTCTAAAATCAATGTGACGAGATTTTATTAAAATTAAAAGAAAGGAAAAATAGACATTTTAGTTTTTTTTAATAAAATTTTACGATTCTTTAATATGTATAGTTTTAAGAATTATACCATTTATTTTGGGATGAGGAGAGTATTCAAGTTGTAGAACATATATATACATACATCTACCAGAAACTTTCAGAAAGTAGGAGATGGAGATAAATCAAGTACACCATGTAGTTTTTCTTTTTCTTTTTCTTTTTTCAGTGGTCGATTGCCCCCCCCCCCCTCCCTGAGGGAGGGGGTGTTAGATAGTGTTTATCCTTTGTATAATCCTTATCATGTTGCTAAGATAGGAACGTTTACTGATTAGATAAATATTATATTAGCTGTTGTATAGTAATCTTTAGTTATCCTTAGCTTTTGTACCTCTATATATTAGCGTGTAATCTCTGTTGATTAACATAGAAAATAACAACAAAAGCTCTTCTGATCCAAAACGTTACATGGTATCAGAGCTGAAAATGACTGACCAAATTATTCTTGGTTCCACCACCTCAACCACACCTGTATCCGTTCCTACTACAAATCATAGTTTTGCTATTAAACTCTCATCTCGAAATTATCTTGCATGGAAGACTCAGTTTCTTCCGCTTCTTAATTATCACAATATGACTTCTTTGGTTGATGGCTCACCTGCTCCTTCACAAACAATACCTTCGGCCACAAATCCGCATGAAAATACTATTAATCCTTCTTATACCCATTGGTTTAAACAAGATCAATTGCTTTTGTCATGGATCCTATCCTCTCTATCTGAAGAGGTTTACTCATATATTGTTTGCTGTCGCACATCTTTGGCTGCATGGAGAGCACTAGAAAGTGCCTTTGGTTGTGTTTCTCAAAATAGACAACTTCAGTTATATATAGAACTTCAAGAATTGAAGAAAAATGACATGTCAATATCTTCAAAAAGCAAAATCCCTTACCGATGAATTAACTACTGCTGGACGAGTAATTTCCCCTGCTGAATTTAATGCGATAATTTATTGCAATATTGGTATTGAATTTCACCCAATTGTTTCTGCTTTAAATCTTCGTACTGAACCTGTTACCTTTTCTGAGTTATATAGTCAGCTTCTTTCTCATGAAATATTAATACAAAGCCATCAAATTCCTCCACTGGCTAATCTTGCTGTTTGTCCATCATCAACGCCATTCTCAAGGCCTAACTTAATGGGTATGCCAAATTCCAATTCCAAAGGCCAAAATAATAAGAGAAAGTGTCAAATCTATGGGTATTCTAATCACACAACAGTAATTTGTAGAAGAAGATACGCTCCACGGCAGAATTTTCGATCTTCACAGGCTAACATAGCATGGCAAACACCACCACCTTTTTCTAGTCAGTCTGTATCATATCCATCACATGTGCTGCTTCACTCCCATGTGCCGCCTCCACCGTATCCAGCATGGTTTCCTAACACTAGAGCTACACATCACATGACACCAAATATTCAAACAATCACAGATCCCCAGACATACAAAGGCGGTGATTAGGTCACAATTGGTAATGGACAGTCAATGTCAATTTCTCATACTGGTATGGATTTTTACCCTTCAATTAAAAATACTAATTTGATGTTAAAGGATGTTCTTCATGTGCCTACACTTTCCAAATCGTTGTTATTTGTTCAACAATTTACTAAAGATAACAACTGCTTTTTTGAATTTTATCCATCCTGTTTTGTGGTTAAGGACCTCCAGAGCAAGGAAATCCTATTGCAAGGCAAGAGTAATGCGCGACTATATGAGCTCTCTCCAACCAAGCCACACACTTTGTTGGCTGATTGTGTTTCTTTTGATCAGTGGCATGCCCGACTGGGGCATCCTCGAGTTCCAACTGTTTCTAAAATAATTAGGAATAATAAATTACCTATTTCAAATAAATCTAGTGCTTTCCATTGTGCTTCTTGTCGGTTAGGCAAAATGGCTAAGTTGCCCTTTACGTCTGTTGAGCACACTAGTTGTATGCCATTTGAAATTATTCATTCGGATGTCTGGGGTACATCCCCTGTGCTTAGCAATTTAGGTTTTTGGTACTTTGTTTTATTTGTTGATAATTTTTCCCGTTTTACATGGTTTTTTCCTTTACGCAATAAAAGTGATGTTTTCTCCATTTTTAAAAATTTTGACTCTTATGTTAAGTTACAATTTCATGCTCATATCAAAGCTTTTCACTCAGATTGGGGAGGAGAGTATCAAAAGTTAAATTCATATTTTAAACAACAAGGCATCATTCACCGCATTGCATGTCCTTATATGCATGAACAAAATGGCCTATCAGAACGCAAAATACAACATATAGTTGACACAGGTTTAACTCTTCTAGCTTATGCCTCTATTCCTTTCAAATTTTGGGTCTTATGCTTTCACTCATACAGTAAATAATATTAATCATCTACCCAACACAAGCATTCAAAACCATATACCTTATGCACTTTTGTTTAACAAGTAACCAAATTATTTGGATGCTAAAATCTTTGGTTGTGTTGTTTACCCATATTTAAGACTATATAATATGAATAAATTTTCTTTTAGGAGTAAATAATGTGTTTATTTAGGAAGGTCTCCTAATCATTGTGGTCATTATTGTTTAGATATTAACCTTGAAAGAGTTTACGTGGTCCGACATGTGTTTTTTAATGAAACTCTTTTTCCTTTCAAAACACATCACTCTTGTCCTCCTACTCAAGAAAGGCAATCAGATTTTCCTTGGCTCATGATACAAGTTCCGTATTCCTCTTCCTTGAATGCAGGTACGTTCCCTACTCCTAATCTATCTCTTTCTTCACCCTCTCCTACTTCAAATTTATCTCCTCACATTCCTCACTTATCCAAATCTTCGACCGAAAATCATGATGGTTTGAACCTTATCGTCAACCTGACTAAATACTCTCCTATATCAACGCAACCTGAATTCTCTCCCACAAGAACCCATCAAATGACTTTAAGACCTGGCACTGTGGCCAAACATGCCACTCATCTTTCTCTTGTCGGCAAACCAACACAAACTTTTCTGGCACATGAACCACACACTTTTCTTCAAGCTAGTAAATTTACTGAATGGCAACAAGCTATGACAGAGGAGATTAATGCTTTACTATCTAATAACACTTGGACCTTGGTTCCCAAACCTTTGGATGCTAATGTGATTTTGAATAAGTGGGTTTACAGGATAAAATGAAAAGAAGATGGTAGCATTGACATATATAAGGCGAGATTGGTGGCTAAAGGCTTTACGTAGCAAGAAAGGGTGGATTACAAAGAAACATTTAGTCCAGTTGTGAAGGCCACCACTATTCGAACTGTTCTTGCCCTTGCTAATATGCATCATTGGCAAATCAAGCAACTAGACGTGTCTAATGCCTTTCTCCATGGTCACTTGCAGGAAACCATCTACATGACACAACTAACAGGGTATGTGGATTAGACAAGACCTGATTTTGTGTGCAAATTAAATCGTTCATTATATGGTTTAAAATAGGCTCCGCGAGCCTGGTTTTTATGGCTTGGGGAATTTCTGCATCAACAAAAATTCATTTACTCTAAAGCAGACAACTCTCTCTTTATCTATCGGCATAATACTCATATTATCGACATTCTTGTCTATGTAGATGATATTATTATTATTGGATCTTCATCTGTTTTCATTTCTCAATAATTTATGCTTTGCAAAAGGAGTTCCCCATCAAAGACCTTGGTGACTTGCACTACTTTCTTGGGATTCAGGTCTTTCGGCCGAAAAAAGGCCTTCTCTTATCCCAAACTAAGTATATTCGAGAAGTGTTGGACAAAGCTAGGCTGGTTGATTCTAACTATTGCCTAACACTAATGGCAGTCTCCCCTACACTTTCTAAGTATTCAGGTGATCCTAGTCCACATGATGTTGAATATAGGCAATTACTTGGAGCCCTACAATATATTACAATTACACAACCTGATATTACTTTTAGTGTCAATAAGCTGTGTTAATTTATGCACACTCCCAGTGATCAACATTGGAAGGCATTAAAGCATCTTCTTCACTATTTAAAGGGAACACAATATTTGGGGTTGCTGTTTTCTTCTATCTTTTCTCTCGATGTCCAGTGTTATGCCGATAGTGATTGGGGAGGCGATTCCGATGACCGACGTTCTACTAGTGGGTTTGGCATTTTCTTGGGCTCCTGTCTTATCTCGTGGCTTGCCAAGAAGCAACCAACCATAGCCTGATCATCAACTGAAAGTGAATATAAAGCCATCATGAATGCCACTTCTAAATTTCTGTGGATAAAGTCTTTACTTCACGAACTTAGTTTTCCACTTGCTGCTAGTACATTGTGGTGTGACAATATAGGTGCAATTTACTTGTCATCCAGTCCGGTGTTCCACGCTCGAACAAAACACATAGAGCTTGACTATCATTTTGTTCGGGAGCAGGTGGGTACGCTTGTCATTCAATTTCTCTCCACTGCTGACCAGTTAGCTAACATTTTCACCAAGCCCTTGTCCTTGAATCGATTTACTCTTCTTCGCCATCGTTTCCCTCTTCAATCGGCCAAGGACTTGCAGGGGAGTGTTAGATAGTGTTTATCCTTTGTATCATCCTTATCATGTTACTAAGATAGGAACGTTTACTGATTAGATAAATATTATATTAGCTGTTGTATAGCTATCTTTAGTTATCCTTAGCTCTTGTACCTCTATATATTAGCGTGTAATCTCTGTTGATTAACATAGAAAATAACAACAAAAGCTCTTTTGATCCAAAACATTACAGGGGGGATGATGCAAATGTGATTGAGAGTTGAGGTTGGCTGGCTTTGCTTAGAAAAAAAAGAAAAAAGAAAAAAAGGTATACTGGAAAAGACAGCCTTAAACCTTGCAATTAATTAAAGGTTTCATGAAGGCCAGAGGGAGAAGCTATAATTCAATAGGAAAGTAATCTTTGATGGGATTATTTTGAATGAGGCAATATCACCAAGTGCTATTCATTCAAAAATTCATTCAAAAACTCAATTATTATCTTAAATTTGATAGTATCATGCAATCACTCGCAGATATAGATTAAATTCAATAGTCACTATTGAATTATTAATCTTTGATTAATTATCCCTTAAAAGAACTCATGAGGACATAACTTTGCCTATTAAAGATAACAGATTTCGTTTTATAGAAAAAATACTTTATATTTATTTTATTTTAATTTTCAAAATACAGATATATTAATTATTAGATTAATATATTGATTATTGAATTAATTATACTCTTTAGTGACTCACTAAACTTCAAGTTAATAAATATAGATTATTATTCGCTCAAGATTAAGATATCATGTATGACAATATCAAAATGTTTAATTTGTATGGTCAATTTCACAAACTAGATAGTGACGTTCCAATCTAATATGTCAAAACATATCCTTAATTGTATTACTAAGGCTAAAGGAAAAATTCAATAAAAATGTTCCTTGAGTTGGCTAAGATGGTTGGTGTTAGAATTTCCATACTAACATCTTAGGTTTAAACCTTTCTTGGGACATGAGTCCTGTGGGCACTTTCGAGTAGCGGCTACAGGTCTTTGTTAATTAAAAAAAAAAAAAATGATCTTATCAAAATAAATTGTCCAAACTTATTTCAAATCATGAATAATTTATTTCAAATTAAAATTATAATTCAAGTCTTTATATGAATGATAAATGAACACTTGACTTATAATATCTAAATAATTCGTAGACTAATTCGACTCATACATATATGGATCGATAAAAATACCCATACTAACAACTCTCCCATTTGCCCTATAGTAAATGAGACCTATCAAAAATACCCGTCCATTTGAGATGAGTTCTAAAAACTTTTAAAAGTAAATTTTTCGTAAAATGATTAGTAATATTTTTAATAGAAGAAATTTTGCATACTTTTACATTTCAATGTTGAACAATCTACTTAAGTAAGTGATATCTATATTAACTGTATTTACCATACTGATGGTTGTATGGTTGTTTCGCATTTGTCACTACACTACTGTTGTCACAATAAATACTACTGATTTGGGATGCAGAAGAAATCACCTCAAGTTCGATCCAAAAACTTCTTGAATCATAACTCTTCTTTAGTTGCATCACAAGCTACCACATTCAGCTTCCATAGTAGAGTCACTAATACAAGATTGTTAATTTTAGGATGTAATTATTAATTACAATAATTTTAATTAGTTTAAGAGTATAGTCCTTAGTAGTAATCTTTGAAACTAGGTAAGTAATTTCCTTATACAATTTCTTCCACCTCCCTAGCTCACTGTCCTCACCTTTGGAGGGCCAGTTCAAACTTCAACTTCAAATGAGAAAGCAATCTTTTCTAGTAGCATGACGATCATTTGTATATGTATTACTGATTTCACTAATTGCATTTGATCAACCAATGTGTTTTCATGTTTGGTTGAATTATTACTATGGGTTCTACCTAGGCTAATAGTTAACATGCATTTCCCCCCCTTAAAAGTTGTGATTCTATTTCTAAAAATAGGAAGTACCTAAATGTGAAAATTTAGACTACAAAATATATTTACATAAAGAATGTAGATATTATTGTCAGAACTTCAAATATATAAATATGAATTATTTTTTCACACCTAGTTGAGTCTTCCTTCCCTATCAAGTATATGTTTTATTCTCTTTTACAAATAGATCAACGGTATAAGTGGATTAGACATGGCAATTCAAGTCAGGATTGGTGAGGGATTAAAAATCCCGACTCTAGTGCACTTTCTAATATGTTTATCCATCGCAACCCATTTCCACAGTGGAGAGAAGCAGTGATCCCTATTTCCAATTTGACAAAGATAAAATCATCACCAACCCTGACCTTTCGCCAAGTGGGTAGTGCAAATTCAGTGGACCAACAGGGAAATTTTTTTTGAAGGGTCTCTAAATACTTCCTAGAGCCATTTCCTCACTCTTTACTGCATTATTTACTTGTTTCTTACAGGTCTTAGTTGGTGAACAACTTTCTGAAGCATGGTTCAATCGTTGATTGGTAAATTGGTTTCTCAGATAGAGATTAAGTTTGATGGAGATGTGTTCCATGAAATCTTCGGAGAGAAACCTCATCATATCTTTGGGATAAGACCCACTAAGATACAAAAGTATGACTCACATCCTTTAAAAACTTCATGAATTATACCTATGGTAAGTGATGTGTGGGATTTGTTTGTATACTCATGCATACAAAGAATTCTCAATATTTCACACAAAATAACTAATTCTTAATCTAAATACCAAAAAATCACTCACACAACACACATATAGGCAAGAATACCAATTATGTAGTATAGACTTCTAGTTGATAAGTATGGTATCCCTCGGCTAAGGGGGCAAATACTACTACCATGCCCTTATTTCATTGGTTGGTAAACTATCCCAAAGGGAAGATGACAAATAGGGGAGAGAGATCAGCTAACCTAAGCACAACTAAAAATACTCCTTAGATCACTAAACATCCTTAGGAAGAGAATGATAAGTCATGTGATTAAAAAGGTATTCCACGTTAAGTTAAACCTCAATCAACTAAATAGATCCATGATATTCTATATTGGCACCAATTGGGCAATCTATATCAATACCCACTCTCTGTGGAGTTATGAATCATCTGCCCTCAACCTGATTAGTGGGTATTTCGACCTCACTAACCTAATTCGAAGGGGCACTAAGATTAATTATCCATTTTCTATTTGGGGGAAATAATGTGTCTATCTCTAGGCAACCTCATGACCTTTCAATTACTTAGTTCTATATCCCCCCCCCCCTCTCTCTCTCTCTCTCTCTCGTTAATTGATGGCAAACCCATATGGTAAAATCAACTAATCCAGGGTCTTAACTTTAACCCCATCTCTCGAAATCATTAAAGTCAAGATAAACTCAATAATCAACAACCCAACACAAATCGAGTGATTGAATACTAAACTAGATTTCAATAAACTAATATATAAGTTAAGATCTAACAAATATAAAGGTTCCACCTTTTAATTACAAAATAAATCATGAATACCAAACAAAAACAAGAAAATAAATACAAGAAAAAAGAAAATAAACTCTTAAAAAGTTGTGCTTTTCTTTTTCTTGAAGATGCCTTCTCCTCTTCAAAAATTGTTTAGATCCCTTCCTTGGATTTCTCTTCAGAGCACTATGGTTTGGAGGCTGATCCTCCCCCTCTCTATTCATTCTTGACAAGATAGAAAAGAGTGCTATTTCTAGTGACCTTTGAAATCCCTTGAAATATGCTCTATACTGGCTTGTCCCGACATGAATCAGTGCATGTTTATCCTTCTATCCGGCACCTAATAGTCTTGCTGTCTCTACTCCTAAACTCTCTGAAAATAACTTGTGCTTCTTCAGCTAGTGAACCAGCCCTTATTACATTGAACCAGCGCCTATGTAGCTCCATAACTGGTGCCTGTTATGTAATGCTTCACTACCTACGTAACTCAAAAGGGATTGGAATGTCGCCCTATCCTTAGGACAAGAGGTCATTATAACTAGGTAAAAAAAAAAAAAAAAAAAAGGAAAGATGCAAATTAAGTTCAAAACTTATTACAACCTAAATCAATACTTATACAAGTCTCAAAAAAATTAAATAAATTCTTAAAAGGAAATACAATCAATAATTAGCAAGAAAGTCTTCAAGACTCTAGGCAAGCTCAACATTCAAGGTAGAATCTTCCTGAAATCATGTTGTAAAAAATGATGAGAAATATTTCCCAGTAAGTCTATGCGTACTCATGTCAATTAAAGAAATGTTTCTTATATGTAGTTTTGAACAAGTCACAAGAAAAGTTTGCAAGTCATGACAAATTGCTTTGAATATACAGTGGTGTTTTACTTTAGTTTCTCAAATAAAAATATACATTTAGAAAGGAAGTAACCCTCAAAATAAAAATGACTATGAAACCTTGCATTATAGTCAATGCCATGAAATCCTCCATCATGACCACATATTGTGAAACCCTACATTACAATACAAGTAGGTGATCGTTCCATTGGGTGAGATACTCCTCCATCCTTGTATCCTAACTTACCGGTTGTCTACTCTGGGAAACAGTCCACTTGAATTGGGTTGCTAGCTCGGACCAACCTGATTAACTAATACTAACGGCTTATCCTGAAAGAGCTTATCTCCCAGAGGGCGCCGGGCCTCTACTAGAGGACTTACTCTAACTTTACTAGGCTAGCACTAGCTAACCTACCCTTATTAAGTACTCAATACTTGTTGTTCCATGCAAGGAAAATTCTGGAAGCAACTTACTCTTTGAAAAATTTGCAAACATGGTCCAACACTTTCAGTTTGAATCTTTTATTTCAAAAGAACGAGATTTTTAGTTGGAAAACTTTTGTTTGTTCAAAATGTTTTGTTTTAGAAAGAAAAAGAAAGTGTTTGTACAAAAGAGGAAAGTTGTAACCATGGTTGCATTTTAGGTGCACACTATCCAATAAATAGTTTCATGCAAGGACTTACATTCTTCTTTCATCTCACAGATAAAACCTCCTATTGTCCTGATTAAGATAACCTGATCCCGTCTAGGAAAGTACAAAGAACAAGTTACTAAATACATAACACTGATACAACACTTATACAATATAAGATTAACTTAAGTCAAATAATGTCCTGGTCTTGCGCATGAAATATATATAAAAAAAATAGACTCATAATCTTATTCACCAAGAAACTAGGGTTTGATAGCATCATCTAAAATAAATAGGATTTAATTGTAGGTACTTATTAATAGTTATAATACCACAAAAATAATAATGATAAATAATTTGTTCAAAGTAAATAATGTAGACTAAATGATAAATAAATAATTGATTAAATAAGTTTTCAATAAATATCAATCATTAATAAAACATATTATATTTAAATTTTAATGCCAATTTATTTAAATTAATAAATAATTCATATTTCTTGATATTTAAAATAAATATTAATATTTAACAAATTAGACTATACTTTCAAATATAAATATATTCTACACACTACAGGAAAAATTGATTTTTGCAATGGCAAAAAACCATCACAAATGGGTTTTGCGACGGTTTTGTCCGTAGCTAAAAAAGGCATCGCTATTTGCGACGGCAAAGAAAAACCGTCGCTATTTTGCGACGGCCATGTAATTAATGATATTATAATTAAGTTTATAATTATGTTTGCAACGGTTTTGCGACGGCGAGTTAGCGACGGATTTTAATTTTTTTAAAATTTTAATTATTAATTTTTTTAAAAAATTATTTATTAGATTTGTGATGGTTTTGCAATGGTGAGTTAGCGACGGTTTTGTGACGGACTTTTAATTTTTTAAAAAATTAATTATTAAAATTTTATTTTTAAAAAAATTATTTATTAAATTTGCGACGGATTTGCAATGGTTGTCAAAATTTTAAAATTTTTAATTATTAAATCGGCTCCGACCCGATCGGGTAGCCTCCTGCCCCGACTCGGAGCAAATTCCGGCCTGGCCCCAACCCGGAACCAATCCGGTAGGCCATCGCAATCTTTGTCGCTAATAATTATTGAAATTGTTGCTGGACCTGAAGCTTGAACCCACATCTTTGTTGTGGGAGAGCATGTGCTCCACCACTAGGCTATGTGAATTCTTATGCTTATTTTCACCTTATCTTAATTATATATTATATTTATAATATGATATTTTTTTAGATACATAATATGTACTTTTATATATAAGTATATATATAAATATATATGTAATATATATATATATATATATATTATACGATTCTTTTTAGATTATTCATATATATTAGTATATATATTAATATAACATGTGTGTGTGTGTGTGTTTGTGTGTGTGTGTGTGAAACTCAAACTTTGTCAAATCCAGATTCATTTCTTAGGTCATAACTTAACCCAAGGAACCTATAAACCCATCTGTAGAGCAATATAATTTGCAGACAGATTTCCTGATGAAATCAAGGACAAAACCCAACTTCAACGATTTTTAGGATGTTTAAATTATATCTCAGACTTTATTCCCAATCTTCGACAAATCTGTGAACCGTTGTATAAACGATTTCGCAAAGATCCAATCCCTTGGGGTATAGAGCAAACCCAAATAGTCAAGAAGATAAAACAAATTTTCAAAAAACTTCCTTGTTTAGGAATCTCAGATCCAACTGCTTTTATGATTGTAGAAACAGATGCTTCAGAACTTGGTTATGGAGGTATTCTCAAACAAAGGAAAACCAATTCCTCTTCAGAACAGCTAATCAGATATCATTTAGGTATTTGGCTTTCTAGTCAAAAGAATTATAGTACAATTAAAAAGGAAATTCTTGCTATTGTTTTATGTATTTTAGAATTTCAAGATGATTTGATAAATCAAAAGTTTTTACTCCGAATTGATTGCAGAGCAGCCAAAGATGTTTTACAAAAAAATGTTAAAAACCTTGTGGCAAAACAAATCTTTGCCAGATGGCAAGCCCTTTTATCCAGCTTTGATTTCGATATTGAATTTATCAAAGGAGAGAATAATTCTCTACCAGATTTCTTAACCCGAGAGTTTTTGCAAGGACGTACGTAAAGCTTTTAACACAGTATTCAACACTGTGAGTACCAATTCAGTTCAGGAGCTCATTCATATCCCTCTATAAATAGCATGCTAAATCAAAGAAATCATACATGGATCAGCGACCATGACTTCGTCCACCCGCAGGTAATCGATTCGCAGTCCTAAACTCCTTTCCTCCTCTCCCTACCAACTTAGTAAGCAAACCACTGCTTACTATGAATCTCTTTGATCCAACCTCTTCTCAAAAGAAAACAGAAGCCTAAAAAACAGATCAATCCTTCTATACAATTCCTTCTCTAACTTCCTTTAAGGAAGCAGTTATTCCCAAGACACCAACCAAACCAGAAAAGCTCACTCACTCTACCAAAGAGAAATTTGAATTCTTACAAAAAATAGTCATACCAGTACTAGCTCTGCCTAGAGAACTAACAGCAAAACCAAAAAGGGAAATTGTCAACAAACTTCATCCAGAAGCCTACCATCAATTCAGCCATGTATTCAACGCAGAACCCTTGAAAACCCGTCTTTACTATGAATATATACTTTATGCCATTAGTTCGATAGAATTCGAACATGAACATAACCTCAACCGAGTAGATAAAAGTATTGCCTATTCTAAATGCAGAATCATGAAAGTCCTTGACTTAAACATTTGGCCAGTCACTGGCATTTACACACCAATCCAGTTCAAAACTCCATTTAAACCTCCCACCTACAATTTCTTGGACTATATTGATGCTTGGTACAATTTTATGTACCTTCGAGATCTTACCCATACCTAGTTCATCAAATATGGCAAAGAAACAATCAGTCCTATACCCAGATGGTTTTATGCTTGGTGGAAAACATTTAGTGGAGATAAATCCACTCTTTCTAGTTCAAATTTGCAGAAATTCAATCAGTTTGTAATAGAAAGTCAGATGCAGGCTTTATCTTTGAATAATCAGTTATGTAAGTATTATGTTGAGAAAAAGATTTGTTATATCTTAGGATGGAATTATAAAATCGATTCCATCAACAATGTAAAATATCTTTGTAACGAGGTCAAGATCAAAGGATGGACTCTGGTCCAGAAAATAGAGCAGAAAGACCTCGACATCCAGTCTTCTTCCAGTAAAGGAAAAAAGATCAGCAAAGTAGAATTGTAGCTTCAACTGCAACTATTATAGCAACAACTGTATCAAGTAGATGATGATGAAAGTGAGTCAGAATCACAGCTAGACTTTAGCATTTTTGATAATGGAGATATGGACAATCCTTCCGGTATTGCTCAAGCATACCTCTGTCAAAGCCCATAATGACCAGACTCCATTCAAAATGGAAAAGAGAAAAGAGACAACTCCAACTTTATCAGCAATCAACGCAACTTTATCATATCACTCAGCTTTATTGCAAAATAATTCAGTTGACAGCAGAAAATGGTGGACCACTCCATTCAAAAAGACTTTTTGAACAATTCTTCGTAATGGCAGACAACCTGATTCCTTCCTCCACTTAGATGGACCCTACAACAATAATGCAGTAAGCACTCAGAGAAAGCTTCGCCACTTCTGCCTATATAAGGCAGCAATTGATTCAAGAAATGGAGACTCATTTGCAAGTTGAGAAACCTGAGAGTGAACCCTCTCTATATTTTGATACTTGTAGCATTTGTCATCGTTTTCAAAACCTTGTAATTCAGCAGTATCTTGTATAAACTTTCAAAAGTTTTTATTAAAATCAAAAGATTTGGCATTGAAATATCCTGGGTCACAATTTGGTATCAGAGCCAAGTGTTCAATTTACTTCATCATAAACCTTTAATGATTTGCAAAATCATGTTCGAGTAAGTTCGTTTACTTTCTTTCTCTAAATCGTGTATGATGTAGTTTAATCCGCTTTCTTTTGTTCTTAAGTGTTATGCCTTTTCGTATGTTTCTTATAGTATTCTTAAACTATGATGGTTGATAGTCACCTATGAAAGCAGCTAGTCCATTGGTCAGCCCAGAACCGTTGGATTAGGTTATTAGTAGCCATGGATGGCGTCGTGTTAGCCTTGACCTGGGGGTAGTCCTGTAGCTCTCAACCATAAGCATAGTGTGTTAGGTGTGTCCTGAGAAGAAACAAAGAAACATAGGTTAAGACATAACTCTAAAGAACGATAGAATTCGTATTATCTACTCTAGCATAGATAAAGAGAGAGAAAGTAATCTTCATATCTTCATGGCCTCCAACCTTTCTGATATCAACATTGAATCGGTAAATGATTTAGAAGTAAGTACTCAATTAGATAAAGTTGAATCCAGACTAATTAATTGGAATTTACCCATAGAAAAAATTTGGTAAGATTTATGAAAAATGAATGTTTGATTTAGTTCAAAATTATACAATCAAAACCACTGAAAAAATAGTTTCTATAAATTAGCCCTATGGTACAATTCAAGTTCTAAATCCAAAAACATTAGAACACCATAGAAAAAAATAAATATCGATATCTTCACATAGGATTAGTTCAAGTAGTCATCAAACCTCTATACCGTTTAGATATTAATGCCCCAATCTGCCTTCTTCTAAGAGGCAGTAGGCATCTTGATTTTCAAAATAGCTTGTTAGCAGTCCTTGAATCAAACACAGCCAATGGTCTAGTTTATTTTAACCATTATCCAAATTTTACAGTAGATCTCACAGATCCACATATACTAAAAACTTTAACTTTAAACATTCAGACAAAGAATTTAGGTTTTGAATTAGAATCTAAATCCCTTGGTTTAATTTATTATGTCTATTACAAAGTAATGAAAACAACAATAAACCCTAAAGCCAAACAACATATTGGTAATCCAAAAGAAACTTGTTTATTAAAAACTAATTTTGACAGATCAAATACCTTTGTCCCACGAATGATTAAATAGGATAATGTTCTTCAAAACCCTACTTAGAATTTTGAAAATATAATTAATCTTAAAAAAACATTATGAATCCAAAATAATAGGAAAAATCATAGAAACACCAGCAGGCCATATTGAATTAGAATTCCAAAGAAAATCCTTTTCAGCCTCATTTTCATCCTCTTTTCCTTTGCCAAGAACTCAAAGTAATAGACGCTTTAGTAACGTTGACTTTACTGGTGAAATTCCTAAGGTAAATTATGATGAAAATGTCAGTATTAAATCTGGAAGTCCTACTCAATCAGAAATGAATATGCCTTCTTCTTTAATGGTATTAAACTTTGAAAATGATTTTATGTTAAATAAAGATTATCTTCGTCAATTGTGGAATAGACCTTGTAATAAGCTTAAATGTAACTAGTATTTTGTTACTGTTTCTGAATCTGAAAGAGCTAGACTCTTACAACAATATTATTCTGATCAAATCAAAATGAAACAACATTTAGATTTCTTTGATTAGTATGAATTAATTAAATATAAAAAACGTGATTTATTAAATGTCATTACCAAAAAATGGTATACAACCAGAAATGAAGTTAAAGAATCAGTATTCTTCCTGCTGAAGAAATTAAGATTCCTGTAGAAAATCAAGTAGTAACAGTTTCTCCTTTTAAGCTAGAAAATCTAGATAAACAAGGTGATGTAACAAATAAAGATTTAAATAAAGTTATTCAGCAAAATAATTATACTAATCAAATGTTAATTACTATGGCTAGCAAAGTAGAACAATTAGATAGTAAATCCTCTGTATGAGAAATTTCATAATTAAAACAGTTTAATCCAAAACAATCAATAGATCATAATCCAGTATTTAAACCTATTTTATATGAACCAAAAAATATAAAACTTGATAAAGGAACAATGAATCTAGATGATTTAGACTTTATTAAAGAAGTTAATGAAAAACTAAATAAATTAAAAACTAAAGACAATCCTAAATCTAGCTCTAAATCACATCTTCAAACTTTAAATCAACCAGTCTCTTTAATGGATATTGATCTTTTTCCAGAACAGCTTAATAAGCTTACTTTTAAAAATAAAAAACCTATGTCAAAACGATTCGAAAATCCATACACTTGAAATTATTATCCTTGACCATCCTTTCCAGATGTTCAATTTGAAGAACGACATCTTGATACCCGTGCCGCCTTTACTGGTAAAGAAATTAGTGAATGGAATATAGATGGCATGTCTGAACATAGCATTTTAAATGTAATTCAGGAAATGTCTATGGCTATTACAACCATTAAATGTAAAAACCCATCCAATTTTGATCAATCTATCCTCTATATTTTAACTACTGGATTTACTGGTGTCCTTCAGGGGTGGTGGAATAACTACCTTACTGAGCAACAACGTTAAGAAATTCTAAATGCCACCAAAATCCAAACTAAGATAATCCAAAATATTAATGGCCAACCAAGTCAAACAATAGAAACAGTTTCTGATTGTTTAAATACATTTATGTTTATTTTAACCCAGCATTTTGTAGGAAATCCTCAGCAATTAGCTGATAGAAGTTCAGCAATCCTCACTAATTTAACCTGCCCAAAATTACATGATTTCAGATGATATAAAGAAATGTTTCTACAAAAGGTAATGTTAAGAACAAACTGTCATCATGCGTTCTGGAAAGAACGATTTATTTCAGGCTTACCACATTTATTTGTAGAAAAAGTCAGGCAAAAACTCAAGTTAGATTTTGGAAATACAATTCCTTATGATTATTTAGCATACGGCCAGTTAATTAGTTATGCAAACCAAGCAGGCGCAGACCTCTGCACAGATCTCAAACTTAAATTGCAAATGGAATCATATCATAAGAAATCTAAAAGGGAATTAGGAAACTTCTGCGAAATCTTTGGATATTCCCCAATAACTCCTCCATCTAAAAAGCTTAAACTAAAGTCTAAGAAGAAAAACTTTAGAAAAGATAGAAAAGAAAAAACTTTAAAACCTTTTAAAAAGAAAACAAAAGACAAATCAGCTAAAGATACAATTAAGTGTTATTTTTGAGGAAAACAAGGACATAAAGCAGATGAATGTAAACTCAAAGCAAAAAAGTAGAAGAAGGTAAATCAACTATCTCTACCCAAAGATACTTTAGATCAAATTAATCAAATCCTTGACCAATATGATTCATCCCATTCATCTGACACTAATGATAGTGAAATTGGAGAAGTATTTGAAATTCAAAAAAATTCTTCGAAAGACGATTCAAGTGAAAAATCCTCTTGTGATTGTATAGGCTTATGTACCTGTGCAATAGGAGAACTCTGCATGCTTAGTACTAAACCATGTGATCAAGTTAATATAATCACTCGTGCAAATAAAGAACTCTTTTTTGAACTCTTAGATCACATTCAGGATGAAACAGTTAAAAGAGAATATCTGTTAAATGTCAAAGATTTAGTTCTTAATCCAAAAGTACAAGTAGAACCATACAATCTAAAAGAAGTATTTGACAAATTTAAAGGAAAATAGAAAGAACCTTCAATATCCTTACAGGAATTACATCTAGAAATTAAATAATTAAAACAAGAAATTAAATGGTTAAAGGAGCAGAATACTCAAAGAATTTCTGATATCAATCAAATAAATACAGATTTAGTTCAACTCAATCTCGAAAAATCATTGATTGATACTTCTAATCCTACCTCTTTATCAGACGTAGAAGCTAAACAAAATAAGAAGAATCTAGATTATATTTCAGCTATTTCTCAGATTACTTTTCAAAAATGGTATATTCCTGTTCTTCTCAAAACAGGAGATTTTTAAATCCAGATAGTTGCTCTTCTTGATTTTGGCACGGATCAAAATTGCATATGTGAAGGAATAATCCCCGCTAAATATTTAGAAAAAACAAGTTCTAAATTATATATAGCTACTAGTGAACAGCTAAAAATTAAATATAAATTATCTAATGCTTATATATGCAATAAGAAATTTTGTTTAGTAAATTCTTTCTTAATCATTAAATATTTAAGTCAAGATATAATCCTAGGAATTCTATTCCTAACTCAAATCTACCATTTTGCTGTAGACCAACATGGTGTCCATACGGATATTGAATCCGTACGAGTCACTTTTTCCTTTCTATAAAGTCCACAAACCAAAGATATCAATCTTCTGAAAAAGAAGATTCTTTGTTGAGAAAAGCAAATAGCTTTTTTAAAGGAAGATGTGAAATATGCAAGAATCCAAGAATAGCTATAGCTAAAAGATATTTAGGATAAGATAGAATCTATCCGAAAGGATTTCGAGCATCAAATTTGCTCTGACATCCCCACTACCTTTTGGGAAAGAAAAAAGCATATCATCAGTCTCCCATACATTGATGATTTTGATGAATCAATGATACCTACAAAAGTTAGGACCATAAAGATGAATCAAGAATTAGTTGAATATTGTAAACAAGAAATTCAAGCTTTATTACAGAAAGCCTTAATTAGAGAATCAAGGTCACCCTGGTCTTGTGCAGCCTTTTATGTTAATAATAATGCTGAAAAAGAACGAGGCGTCCTTCGATTAGTCATCAATTATAAGCCCTTAAATAAAGCTTAAAAATAGATAAGATATCTAATACCCAACAAACGAGATTTGTTAAAAAGAACATATAGAGCAATTCTTTATAGTAAATTTGATATGAAATCAGGATTCTGGCAAATACAAATTAAAGAAGAAGATAGGTACAAAATAGCCTTCAATGTTCCCTTTGGTCACTATGAATGGAATGTCATGCCTTTTGGTTTAAAAAATGCCCCTAGTGAATTCCAAAAAGTTATGAATGACATCTTTAATCCTTGTACATCATTTAGTATCATTTATATTGATGATGTATTAATCTTTAGTGAATCTTTCGACCAATATTTAAAACATTTACGTCTTTTTCGTGAAATTATCACGAAAAATGGGCTGGTAGTGAGTGTCTCAAAACTCAAACTTTGTCAAACCCAGATTCGTTTCTTAGGTCATAACTTAACCCAAGGAACCTATAAACCCATCTGTAGAGCAATAGAAATGTATGTATGTATGTATGTATGTATGTATGTATGTATGTATGTATGTATGTATGTATGTATGTATGTATGTATGTATGTATGTATGTATGTATGTATGTATGTATGTATGTATGTATGTATGTATGTATGTATGTATGTATGTATGTATGTATGTATGTATGTATGTTCACAAAAATTAATATATATGCGTACATATATATATATATATATATATATTTATGTTGGTATGTGTATATTTATACATATAAATATATATACATATATATATATAAATATATTAATATAGCATATTTAAATTATATATACACATATATAAAGATGTTAATATATATTTAATATATTAATAAATAAATATATATATATAAATATGTATATATATATATATATATATAATGTACATATATATACATGTTAATACAAATTAATACATTTTATTTATGTTAGTATGTGTGTGTCTATATATCTTAATATACATACATACATACATACATACATACATACATACATACATACATACATACATACATACTATATATATATATATATATATATATATATACACTTAATAATATATACACATTTATATGTATATACACATAATAATATTATATTTATATTATATATATATAAATATTTCAACTTAACAATGTCTTTTTGCACATTCTACTATTCTAACACATATTATACATATATACATACATACATCTATATATATATATATATATATATAATCAAACTTTAAAATTTTTTAAAGATTATTTTAGATTTGTGACGGATAAAAAGCCGACGCAAAACCCTCGCTAATTATGACGGATTTGCGAGCGATTAGTGTTTTGAAACTCTAATTCCTCGCAAATTTGTTGCAATTAGTGAGTATTTTCATGAAACCCTAATCCATCATAAATCCGTCGCAATTAGTAAGGGTTTTGCGACAGATTTTACAAGTCGTCGCTAATTTGTGAGGATTTTTTTGAAAATTTAAAAAAAATAAATTTATTATTTTGCGAGGCATCGCAAAACCGTTGTTAATTAGCGAGGGTTTTGCGATGATTTAATTAAAAAAATTTTAAAAAATAAATTTATTATCAAGCCGTTGCAAAACCTTCGCTATTTTGCTAGGGTTGTACGATGGTTCTTTTAAAAAATTTTAAAAAATAAAATTTATTATCAGGCCATCGCATATCCATCGCAATTACCGATGGTTTTCGAGGTGTCGCAAAACTGTGCTAATTAGCGAGGGTTTTGCCACGATTTTATTAATTTTTTTAAAAAAAATTATTATCAAGTGGTCGCAAAACCATAGCCAATTTACGAGTGTTTTGCGATAGTTCTTTTAAAATTTTTTTAAAAAATAAATTTATTGTTGGACCGTCGCAAATCCGTCACAAGCGAGGGTTTTCGAGGCATTGCAAAACCGTCACTAATTAGGTTTTAGGACGATTTTATTAAAAAATTTTGTAAAAAAAATTTATTGTTAAGCCGTCACAAAGCTGTCGCTAATTTGCAAAGCTTTTGTGACGGTTCTTTTAAAAATTTAATTTATTATCAGACCGTCGCAACTCCGTCGCAATTAATGAGGGTTTTGTGAGGTGTTGCAAAATCGTCGCTAATTAGTGAGGGTTTTGTGACGATTTTATTAATTTTTTTTATAAAAAATTTATTATCAAGCTGTTGCAAAACAGTCGCTAATTTGCAAGGGTTTTGTGACGGTTGTTTTAAAAATTTTTAAAAAATTAAATTTATTATCGGACCGTTACAAATCCGTCGCAATTAGCAAGACTTTTTGAGGCATTGCAAAACTGTCGCTAATTAGCGTGGGTTTTGCTACGATTTTATTAATTTTTTTTATAAAAAAATTATTATCAAGCCGTCGTAAAACCGTTGCTAATTTACGAGGGTTTTGTGATGGTTCTTTTAAAAATTTTAAAAAAATTAAATTTATTATCAGAACGTCGCAATTAGCGAGGGTTTTCGAGGTGTTGCAAAACCGTCGCTAATTGGCGAGGGTTTTGCCATGATTTTATTCAATTTTTTTGTAAGAAAAAATTTATTATTAATCCATCGCAAAGCTGTTGCTAATTTGCGAAGGTTTTGCGATGGTTCTTTTAAAAATTTTTTAAAAATTAAATTTATTATCGGGTCGTCACAACTCCGTCGCAATTAGTGAGGGTTTTGTGAGGCGTAGAAAAACCGTCGCTAATTTGTGAGGGTTTTGTGATAGTTCTTTTAAAAATTTTAAAAAAATTAAATTTATTATTGGGCCGTCACAAATCTGTTACAATTAGCGAGGGTTTTCGAGGCGTTGCAAAACTGTCGCTAATTAGCGAGGGTTTTGCGACGATTTTATTAAAAAATATTTTTTTAAAAAATTTATTATCAAGCCATCACAAAACTGTCGTTAATTTGCGAAGATTTTGTGATGATTTTATTAATTTTTAATAAAAAAATTTATTATCAAGTCGTCTCAAAACTGTCGCTAATTTACGAGGGTTTTGCGACGGTTCTTTTAAAATTTTTTAAAAAATTAAATTTATTATCAGGTCGTCGCAAATCCGTTGTAATTAGTGAGGGTTTTTGACACGTCGCAAAACCATCGCTAATTAGCGAGGGTTTTGCGACAATTTTATTAATTTTTGTTTAAAAAAAGCTATTGCAAAATCGTCGCTAATTTGTGAGGGTTTTGCTATAGTTCTTTTAAAAATTTTAAAAAAATTAAATTTATTATCGTGCCATCACAAATCCATCGCAATTAGTGAGTATTTTGTGAGGTGTCACAAAACCGTCGCTAATTAGCGAAGGTTTTGCGATGATTTTATTAAAAATTTTTAAAAAATAAATTTATTATCAAGCCGTCACAAAATTGTTGCTAATTTACAAGGATTTTACGACTGTTCTTTTAAACATTTTTAAAAAATTAAATTTATTATCGGGCCGTCGCAAATCCGTCGTAATTTGTGAGGGTTTTGCAACGGTTTTTTTTAATTATTTAGCTTTACTTTATAATTACAAAATTTCATTGCAAAACCGTCGCTAATTTGCGAGGATTTTGCGATGGTTCTTTTGGACCGTTGCAATTAGTGAGGGTTTTGCGATAGCCGTTGCAAATCCGTCACAATTAGCGAGGGTTTTGCAATAGCTGTCACAATTTGTAACAGTTTTCATTGCCGTTGCAATTAGTGACGGTCATGTAACCGTTGTAAATTTTTCGTCGCAAAATCTAATTTTTCCCGTAGTGACATCCACACACACACACACACACACACAGAGATATATATTTATAGTTAATATTATCATAATTAAATAATGTTAGTGCTAGTTAACAATGATAATAAGATAGTTTGAATAACAATATTCCTAGTAATAAATAAATAATCATATAGCATAAAGTAGTATAACACATCTACATCTCTATTTAAAATGTTGCATAACAAACAATATATCATTCCCCGAATAATCAGATGATCATAAAGTCACATCTAAATCATGCTGGCAACACAATTATAAATATGTACCAAAAAGGTTAAATCAAACTATCTTCATATAATAATACATAACATCTCTCCACTACAAATTCATAAACAATACATATCTCTATACATATTCCCTCCTCCAACCAACACCATATCAAAACCACAAAGATTATCCCACAAAATTTCCATATATAACTTGAGTTCAAAAAGGTTAAACAAGAATTACTTGTTTAAAGAGTAATCTTCTTTGAAGTTGATAAAGTGGATTTGTTGTCCAAGGATTGCTTCAAGAGTTGATCTTCAATCCTCCTTGAACAAATTCCAACTGAATAAAATAGAAGAACATGGATCAAGATTCTATTAGCTTTCAACCAAAGAAAAGAAGAAGGAGAAAGAGAAGAAGAAATGAAATAGAGAGAAAAGAAGAGAAGATAGAAAATGGAAATAGAAGATGAATTAGATTACCTACTAAAACTTCCCAAAACCGTGATGAAGAAGCCTTGATTTAATCTTTGAATGCAAAAGTTCTTGGCTGATTTGATGTTATAAGATATGTTATAGAAGAGAATAGAAAGTGATTTAGGTGATTTAAGGGTTTATAAGTGAATTGGTGTGTTTAGAAGTGATTAGAAAATTGAAGAGAGAGAGTGTGTGTTCATGGTGTTCTTCAGAGAACACTGAAGCTATTGGGAGAAGTGAGAGTGGTTCGTGATTGGGTTGGCCGAATGCTTGTGGTAGACTAGGTGTTTCAGCTGGCTTGGTGATAGAAGCCTTCTAGGAGAAAAAATGTGGTTTCAAATTTCAAGCTTAAAAAGAAGTTGAGAAAATGATCGAGAATGTGGTGAAGGTGTGCTACAATGGTGACTGAATGGTAGTGGGATAAAGAAGAAAGAAGAAGATATAAGAAGAAAATAAATGGTAGAAGTGGTGGACGGTTATAAGGAAAAATAAATAGAATAAATTATGGAGAACTTCTAGGGGTTTAATTAGTTTTGAACTTAAATTTCAAGAACCTAAAATGAAGGGACAAAAGTTGAAGGTTAAAAGAGTTTAAGGTGCTCCAATAGTGATGTTTTCAGTTGCTAAGAAGGAAGAAGAAGAATGGAGGGCTTTAGTGCTTGTGCTGGTTGAAAACTAGATGAAATGAAGGCTAGAATTTTTGTTGTTTAGTATGGAATCTAAGCTAATTTATTGAGTGTTTGGAGGAGAATTCTACGGCTTTTGATTTACAAATTCAAACTAGATTGAATGCTGTAGTAAAGGGATTTTGAGGTACAGTAATGGTGCTTTTTGGCTGCCGCTGTGAAAGGAAGAAAATGGCAGCTTGTATGCTTCAAGAAGGCAGAAAATATGAAGAAGAGAAATGCTGGAAAAACTCTGATCATTAAGCCACAAGAATATTGAGAAAATTCTAGTTATATGTTAGTGGAAGAATGGAGAATTATTAGGGAATAGTTAGGGTTTTGAATTTTAATTCAAACCATTTAGAATGGAGTGTTTGCTGCAAGGTTCTAGAGCTGAAAACAATTCTTGGAGTCTAATGTTCGATGAATTCAAAGGCTAGTAAGGAAGAACGAATGCATGGGTAGAAGCTAAACAAAACTCATATACTTTGATGGAAGTAGCCAAGGGACAGAAGATTGTTTTAATACTGGTTTTTACCACTTAAGCACCTTAGTTTTGAGGGTTGAAACACACTAAGATATATGAAGAATAAATTTCAGCTTTTGTTCTATAAGAGAAGCGAAATTGTTTTGCCTCGAGAGGAGAGATGGCTGAAATAATTTCTTTGTCACAAGAAGAATATTATTGCCAAGCATTAAGAAGGTAGCTGGAACCATTTTTCAATTACAAAGGAAAATGTGACAAAAGATTATGAGATTAAGGTAAATAACTTCTAGATTTTTACTAAACTAATAACCAACAATTGGAAGTTTCTATAGGAGACAAAGTAGGTAATCTCAATTTTATAAAACCATGAATTTCTCAAACCTGTAGTTTTAGAAATTCCTTGAAATTCCACTCTCTAATTCCTTCCAATATTTCGGTTAAGGTGGTTCCAGAAAGGCTAAAATATTTTAAACAAATGTGGTTAAGAGTTTAGGACATGCAACTTAAATATAGAGGAATTCAAGTTAAATGGAGGTTAAAATTTGAAAGAGTTATGACAATGAAACACAAATATAGGAAATGAAGATTCTAACTAAATCTTCTTTGGATATGTAAGGAAGTCAATTTCAAAACTCTCTAGACATCTCTTCTAAATCCATGGGATCTAAGAAGAGCTTCAAATAGTGGTTGTGGTGTACCAACAGGCCTAGGAGATAGGAAACAATTAAAATCAAATGTAATTTTGTAGTAAGTGAGATTGGAACTCAAGTCACTAAAAAACAATCACCAATCGCTAACCACTACACCACAATAACTCTTTATTCTCTTTACCAAATCAATTTCTCCTATCCCTTAGCTCTAAAGCTACCTAATTATTTTCTCACAGATCATAAATAAAAACCTCCCTAATTCCAATTAAAGTCCTATCTCTCTAATGCATAATGAAATACATATAAATAATATAGAACACAAAAATTTATATAATAAACCATATACACTTATGACAAGCTATGAAATGCAAATCCTACCCCTACTCTAAAGGTAGTTTTAGGAGAAGTTTTACATCCTACCCTACTTAGAGGAATTTCATCCTGAAATTCACAGCGTCATACTTTCAGAACAAACTGGGATACTTTTGCTTTATCTACTCTTCTGTCTCCCACGTAGCGTCTTGGGTATCATGATACTCCCACAGGATCTTCACCATTAGTATCCTCTTATTCTAAAGAGTTTTGATGCTTCGATCCATTATCTTGACAAGTTTTTTTACATAGCCTAGGTCGAGTTGTAAAAATTAGTGGTTCATCGTTCATCACATACTCTGGGTCAAAACTATAACTTTTCAGTTAGGACACGCTGAGGCGTGTTTTTTAGTGTAGAAAATATTACCAACAAATTATACAATTAAGTAAGTTTTAATTAAAATACTAATCACTAAAACCACACATACGAGTAAGTATACCCATCGTATAGTATAGGAACTAGCAAGTATCGAATCCATGAGAACTTAGGCTCCCACCTTACTTTACTCAAATCTTTATTGTTTAGCAAATAAAATAAGAAAAGAATAAAAATAAATAAATAAAGATAAAAATAGATATAACTCAATTATGCAAATTCATACAACTAGATAATTATCTTGAAAATATAATATTGAATCACTTACCATTTATCATAATCAATTGTTATCTTTGTATTATGAAGGAACTTAAGTACAATCCATTTTTTTCCCAAGTCATGAACTTATTTATGTAGATTCCATTTCTTTCCCAATCCATGGAATCTCCATCCCTTGATTAATTTAGCAGATTTCCCAATTAAACCAAAGCAACCAAAAAGATGCATTAAACTTATATCCTAAAACCATGAAATTAGCTAATGACTCTATGCTCCAGGTGAAATCAACCAATCATTGATTACTTTAGTTCTTTAATCTTAACTTCATTTTCCAAGTCCATTAAGATCTAACAAATATTATATCAATGCAATAAGCTTCTAACATCGTTTCTCAAGTCAATTAGAAGGAAAGACATCAATATTGTAACACCCCACTACCTAGGCCCAACAGGGCCGGGGAATGTCGCCTCATCCAAAGGACAAGGGGTTTTTATAACTAGGTTACATGAAAATAAAATAAAACAAAAGACTTTAAAATTAAATTTATTACAACCCAAAAGATAAATATTGGTACAAATCCAAAATAAATTGTTTGCAACAATCTCTCAAACAACACTTAAAGTAAATAGCATGAGTCTTCAAGCATAGGCACAATCTAGCTAATGACCTCCACAACAGGATCTTCCTGAAAATATGGCATAAAAGGTGGTGAGATAAAAATCTCAGTAAGCCCGTGTGTGCTTTGAGTGTTTCAGGTAAAATAATTTATGTATGCAAGTTGTAAAAGTTTCATAAGGAAAAGGTGCTGGCAAGCAATAAATAAGTGTTGAAAATAAAGAGTGGTGTTTCGCTTTTCAAACCATACATGTGCACAATAAATACAACCACTCAAATGAGTAGCCATGGGTTACCACACGTTGGGCCCCAAGACTAAATAACAGTCAGAATGCCACTCTTCGTGCAAGCTGACAAAAGGTAGGTGTAAAGCCTACCGGGTGAGATACTCCTCCATCTCTACACCCAAACTTACCAGTTGTCCACTCCGGAACACACAGTCCACATAACTGAAACTTGCTAGCTCGGACCGGTATGACCTACCGGACTGGCATCCTATCTAGGAAGGACTCACCCCTCAGAGGTGGCCACCTACTGAGAGACTTACCCTAACCCTTCAAAGACTAGTCCTGGTGGTCTACCCTTATTGAGTACTCAACGTTGATTGTTTCCCCTTGGGAGAAAATTGATCAAACTTTGCTTTATTTGAAAATAGCAATTAAGGGTTTCCAAAAGTCTAGTCAAGTTGGGTTTTAGAAAAAGTTTAAATTTGTGTAAAACTGCTTGTTCAATTTTCAAATGATTTGCTTGACTGAAATAAAAAGGAAAAAAATAGTCCTTAATTGCATTTACAAATAAATGTCCATATACATTGCATTTGCTTGCTATAATAACTTTTGGTCTTCACAAAACTCCATGCAGGAGCTTACCTGCTTCTTTGCTTTCTCACACTCAAAAGTCTTCCAAGGCTAACCTAACCCGACTAGGGTAAACACAAAACATAAGGTCACATTCAAGCTATACCTGCCTTACATAAATAATTCTTAGCTCAACTAGTTACAACCATGATTAACCATGACCTCAATGTCCTAAGCTTTAAGGCTAGGTGCTAAAGAATTTTATAAAATAAGTCTAGTTTGATAAGTTAAAATAGCTAGGGGTTCTAAAATAATTGCTAATAAATTATAGACTCAAATAATAATTCTTGAGTGTTATTAATAATAAATAAACTAAGGTTTGAATTTTAAATAATATTAAGTCCTAAATAATTTTAATAAATGATAATTTAAAAATAGCTTTATTATAAATAAATAATAAATTAAATAATTTTTTAATTAATAAATTTTTTTAATAGATAATAATTAATTAGTAATAAATGAATTTTATTAAATTTTTGTTTAATAAAAATATTAACAGTCTAATTAAATATTCCAATCCAAATCCCCTAGTGTTTCGAATTTTGAAGGAAACTATAGTAGTAATTCTAATTTTTTTTTGTAATAAATTTTGTTAATGAATATAACCTAGAATTAATAAGAAAATAATCTTTTATCATGATTTTCCTAGTGCTAGAAAGGATTCATGATCACGTTCTCAATCATCAACAATATATTAATCCATTCATGAACATACACTTGAACTATCTCATACCATCACATGGCCAAAATCCTACTAAGCATAATCATCAATCATGATTTCCATGGAACAATAAGAACATAAAAGCCTAATCACCTTTGGTGTCACAAAATCTAATCATGCTTCAAACATCCATAAAATTCACTAAGCATGAAGAACATACATTGATTCAAAAGGAAAATACATATATCCTAGTCATATACAACAATTATCATGTCCTAACCCCAATCCCTTTATGCATATACTCAATCTCCCAATCATATTCCATCTCCCTATCAACACTTAAGAGACATGATTTCAGAATTTGATAGGAGAGATTTAAGAATGAATACTTGATTGCCGAGTACTTCAAAGAAGACAAAAGAAGGTCCACGCGCGATGGAGTGTCTTGAATGGTCCAACGAAACAAACGATCATGGTTGATGTTCGATCAACCATTTCGGTTAGAAGAGAGAGAGAGAGAGAGAGAGAGAGAGAGAGAGAGAGAGAGAGAGAGAGAGAGAGAGAGATCATTAGAACGGTATAATCGAATGGAAGAAGATGAATAAGAAAGTTGTTATTGACTTACCTTGTTGATGTTCTTGAGTCCTTCAAGGAAAAGGTTGATTTCGATCCGCTTGAAAATTTTTGTTTGTGAGGTTTTGTGTTATAAATACCAGAAATGAGGTTTAGGGATTAAATGGAAGTGATTTGGAGTGTTTGAGAGTGATTGGAGGTGTTTAGAGTAGGGTTAGGCTTGAAGAAGGTTAGTGTGTGTTCTTGGTGTTCTAGGTGAAAATGGAGAGAATTTAGAAGAAGGCTGCACGAATTTTGTTAGAAGGCTGGCCGAATGGTATGGAATGAATGAGGGTTTCGGTTTTCAGCTAGAAAGAGAGGGGATGATCAGATTTTTTTGAAATTTAAATGGAGGAAATAGTGGAGAGGTTTAATGTAAGAGGTTAGCTATGGTGTTTTGATCAAGAGAGGTTTCTATGTCTTTCAATGGTGCAGGCTGAACATGGAGTTTTTCCTGAAATGATTGAAGGTTAATGTTGCTCAAGGCTGGCCGAAATTCAGTCCATGAAGGCAGAGAAAATTCTGGTTAATTAGCCTAATGTAAGAGTGGTTTTAATGGAGTAAAATGCTAAAATTATTTGAAGTTCAAAAGAGTTTGAATGGAGTGATCTTAGCAGTGTTTTGTGGTGTAGCTATGGAGTCCTTATGCTCAAGGTAAGAGTGGGGTTTATGGTGTTTAGTCTACAGCTGAGCAAGCTCAATTTTTACAGAGGTTGAAGATGATTTTCGGCCTTAGGCTAGAAGGAAGCAAGGCTGGAAAATTCTGGTTTGAAGTTGTTCAGAATTTTTGAAGATTGCAGAATTTTTGGTGCAGAATTTTGCACACTCTTAGCTCGATTTTCAGAGGTTCTTCTGGGGTGTTTGAGGGTCTTCCAAGGTTTTTTTTTTCAGCCTTATTTCTGGACAAATACAGAAGAGATTTGCTGGCTTGAAGGTGAACTAAAAACAGCTTCATTTCCTTGATTGTAAGCTGCGAAATGCCCAGTTTTTTTTTTTCTGGTTTGGTGCTGTTTTGTGCAGTCCGAAATTTGCATAGTTTTTTCCAGCTTCCAAGCCACATAAAATGACCATTTTCTTGGCAGCAAATGAATGGGAGTGTGGCCTGAATTTTCGAAGAAAGGGGCTGCAGCAATTCTGAAAAATTTCCAGATTTCTTTCCACTAAAGTATGAACAACATGAAGGTAGATTTGAAGGTCCTTTCATGGTGATTGATTTTCTCTTGGAACCCTTCCTATTTACCCTCCTATTTTCGGCCAACTACCCTACCACCATAGCTGATTTTCGAATTTCATGGTGGAGGAGTTATCCCATAATTTTTTTGGAATTTAAAAGAAAGGATTTAATGGTTTTGAATTATAAAGATGTTAGGACAAGCTAGAGGTAATAAATAGGACAAGAATTCCTCTAGAATTCTTTTTAGGACATGAGGATAAGATTAGGACATTCTCTTCATGTCTCCCCTAAGACAATATTCCTATTTTTATGGAATGCAAGAAAACAAAAATCCAAACTTAATGAAAATAATCATGATAAAACTTAAATAATGGGATTTGAACTCATGACCTTAGAAATTAATTCACCAAGCTCTAACCACTAAACCACAACAACTCTTGCTCTTATTTTCTCACCCACATATTTTTCTTATCTACTCCTCAAGTTATCTCCCTATTCTGACCTCAAGCAAAATTACCATTTTACCCCTCCTACTCAATAAGCGTAACTAAGCATTTAAACCTATAATCCACGATTCTAAAGCACATAAAATCATTCAAAAACATATATATTCATGCAAAATAATATGATATGCATTCCCGACCCCCTTACTCTAGGGTTGGTTTTAGGTGGGGTTTCACATCAATAACCAATGATAACAAGTAATCAAATACCAAGGGTAATAATAGATTGATAAAAAAAAATCCCAATTAAACAAAATTATAATCTCCAAAATAATATCCGATTGCAATCAAAATATTAAGTACATCATTGTTCAAGAAAAGTAAACAAATGATAAAAGGTAGAACTTATAGACAAGCCCTTCATCTTCTCTTGAAAACCTCATTTGAACAATACTCATTTGAGTGGTGATTTTGTCTTTGAATAATAAGTAGCTAGCTTGGATTTTTCAAATCACACTTTTGTCTTGTGTTTTTCTTGTTTAAATAGGCTTCTAAGAGGCTAAAATTAGTTCCCTAAGAGTCCTGGGCTGAATAGAGATTGAAAACAAATACCAAAACTCTTGGAAAATTACCAAATTCACTTATAATTGGAAAACTCACCGACATTGGACATATCAGGGCTGACGCCGGCTCCGACTATGCTCTGGTTGGCCCAATCGTGCTATGTTTTTTGAACGACGAAATCCCTATTTTCCAAATCGGGGTCGACACCGATTCCGTAGGTCACGGCTGGCGCCGGCCGTGCTCTGACAATGATAATTTGTTCATTTTTTCATCATTTTCTATAATAAAAATTTAAAACACCTTTCCAAGGGTAAAGTATCAAATATGAAGGAATATGCCTATTTATTACAAATGTATAATAAAACACAGTTAAATAACTAGGAAAATATAAATGAAATTTGTTCCTATAATATACCCCCATATTTGAACTTTTGCTTGTCCTCAAGCAAACAAGAATTAGAACACTAAGCAAATGGCTTAAGATAAAACAATTTCTCAACTTATCCTTAGCAAATTCATCCATAATAAAGGAATAATCTTCTTCCAACCTGAAATACAAACTTGTCATTCATTCAACCATTTTAAAACGTTTCAAACTCATGTATTAAATCAAATAATCCCATGGCCATCAAAGTTAAACAAGCTTATATCTAGTACAAAAAAATTATCCTACTCTTCAAGCAAAAATATAGATAACATAAATCAAACAACTCAAGCCATTTAACCAATTCAAGCATTATAAACTCAAATTTACACAATCAAGTTAATGAAATAAGAAAAATACTCTACTCTTGCTTTTTTCAATGGCTTAGGGAATTGGTAACCTCAAGTAAATGGATTTCTCTTAACACATAGTATTGGTCCCCTTATAGTCATTATATATATTTTTTTCTTTTTCCTCATTCTTTTCAACATTTTCTTTCTTTGCTGTTTCTTGGCCTTTTACCTTTTTGCCTTCCGGATAGTCTTAAGAGAGTGCATCGAACAATACATGCTACTTCTCTCCATGTTAACTCGCTTTTTAACAAAAGGTTTTCAAAAATTAAAAATAAGAGCATTTTTTCCAACTTAGAAATGATTTTTTTTTCACTCATTGTTTTTCTATTTCCTCATATTCCTCATTCACAACTTAAATTCAAGCAAATTATAAATCCATAATACAAGAATTAATTAACAGCTCTCCCCATATTTCATCATATCATCCATATTCAAACTCAAAGAATAAAACAAAACTCCAATACCAAATATAACCAATGTTAATTAAATTCTCAAGACTTAGCAAAATTCAACTTAATGCACAAGTTTATCTTTTTAAAAAATTCAACCATAATGAATGACAAATCTATATCCAAAGTTACCAAAAAAAAATAAAATAAATAAATAAAAAAATCAAAACTTCATTATAGACAAATAAGCTCAATTTTGCTTCAAAATTTCCAAATTTTCAATAACCTCGATATTAAGAAAACACCAAGATAATTGATAAGAACTTGGATAAAGAATATCACCAAAGCACTCCCCCACACTTAAATTGGACAATGTCCTTATTAGCCAAAAATTAACATACAAAAACATCTCCAAAGCAACAAAAAAAAATAATAAGGGAGGTAGAAGGTTAAGCAATCCTTTCCGAATGCAATAACACTCCAATTGATCTCAAAACTTGGAATAGCGAGAAGAGCTTGTTCAAAAAGTATTTATTCCTACCAGCAAAACAAAACACAAATAAAAGCATAAAGAAAATAAAGGTAAAATATAAAAAAAACACACTTAAATAGAAAAGAATAAACTAAAGAGAAATACTAATAAAAATTTTAACAAAGCAAATAAAGATACGACTCATTCTCCTACACTTAAACTGGAAAATATTTTCCTTATTTGGGAGAAATAACACATAAAACTCCAAACACAAAACAAAGATATAAACTCTTTCCAATCATCATGCTTCCTTATCAAACTTTTGTCAAAGAAGTTTAAGCTCAAAGTAGAAAATAGGCAAGATGAATGTAGAAAAAAAGGGAGGTTTTTGAAAAAGGTCATATTCATGAAAACAATTTTTCTCAGTAAAACAAAACATAAGAACCTCATTCTCTAACATTTCTTTAGACACACAAATACTGTTTTCAACATAGGAGTGCACATAGTATCTAAAGAATGTGTCAAACTTGAAACCACCATTTTTCCATTCAAAAGACACGTCACAATGAAAATTGCCCTTGAAACTTAGTAGCTGAGTTTTCAAAGATGGGATCAAGAAATCCTTACTTTTCAATCCATAGTCTACAAAAACTAAGTTACCTCTATTTGGATAGGGTGAAGGATAGAATTTTTTGGCATACTCTAAGGGCTTCTTATGATGTATTAGTGAAAGATCCAACTCCTTGAGACATATTAAGCTTAACATATCAACATTTGGACCATTGTTCTCCAAGAATTGAGAGGAGCTTAAGAAATCATGTGACAAAGAGAGATTAGAATTATTATCACATAGAGTAGAATCGACTACCACTCTTGCCACATTGAGCAATTATTCCTCATATTCTCTCTCCTCTCCCTGGGGTCCTCTTATGCAAGTGTACAGGTCATTATGGCATCTTCAACCAACTTGGCTAGTTGTGTTTTTACATAGCTCATTCGTTGGGATGCTTCTTCGTGCCCCCTAATGGACGTGTTTGTGTTGGCAACAAAGGATTGGATTGAAGGTTCAAGTGATGTCTCACTAAAAACATCAATAGGAGCTTGCAACCTTGCCAACATATCATCATGATAGCTCTTTTGACATTGTGCCCATAAATAATTGTCCATGATGATATTTTGAATCTTGCACTTAAAGAAAAATAAAAATAAAAATAAACAAAATAACAAAAAAATAAAAAAAATTAGAAATATTCATAAATTACAAAAGTTAGTGATATATACAAAGGCTAAATTAAGAATACTCGAGCGTTTCTGATAGTGCCCATCCCCGGCAATGGTGCCCAAAACTTGCTGCATGGTTTTTAGTGTAGAAAATATTACCAATAAATTAAACAATTAATCAAGTTTTAATTAAAATACCAACTGCTAAAACCACACATATGGGTAAGTATACCCATCGTATAGTATAGGGACTAGCAAGTATCGAATCTACGAGAACTTAGGCTCTCACCTTACTTTACCCAAATCTTTATTGTTTAGCCAATAAAATAAGAAGAGAATAAAAAAGAAAATAAATAAAGATAAAAATAGAAATAACTCAAGGACACAAATTCAAGCAACTAGATAATTATCTTGAAAATATAATATTGAATTACTTATCATTTATCACAATTAATTGTCATCTTGGTATCATGAAAGAACTTAAGTACAATCCAATTGTTTCCCAAGTCATGAACTTATTTATGTAGATTCCACTTCTTTTCCAATCTATAGAATCACTATCTCTTGATTAATTTAGTAGATTTTTCAATCAAACCAAAGCAACCAAAAGATGCATTAAACTCATACCTTATAAATATGAAATTAGCTAATGACCCTATACTCTAGGTGAAATCAACCGATCTTTAATTACCTTAGTTTTTTAACCTTAACTTCGTTTCCCAAATCCATTAAGATCTAACAAATATGAAATCAATGCAATGAACTTCTAACATCGTTTCTCAAGTCAATTAGAAGAAAACACATCAATAACCAATGATAATAAGTAATCAAATACTAAAGGTAACAATAAATTGATAAAAAATCTCAATTAACTCAAAATCATAATCTCCAAAATAATATCCGATTATAATCAAAAGATTAAGCATATCATTGTTCTAGAAAAGTAAACGAAGGATGAAAAATAGAACTTATAGACAAGCCCTTCCTCTTCTCTTGAAAACCTCCTTTGAACAATGCCCATTTGAATGGTGATTTTATCTTTGAATAATAAGTAGTTAGCTTGAATCCTTCAAATTACACTTTTGTCTTGTATTTTTCTTGTTTAAATAGGCTTCTAAGAATCTAAAATTCATTCCCTAAGAGTCTTGGGTCGAGTAAAGATTGAAAAAAACATGAAAACTCTTGGGAAGTTACCAAATCCGTGCATAATTGGAAAGCTTGCCGACATTGGACAGATTAGGGCCTCCATTTGGCACGGTCGGCACCAGCTGTGTTCTGGTCGGCCCAGTCGTGCTCTATTTTTTTGAACGACGAAACCCCTATTTTCCAGATCAGGGCCGACGCTGGTTCCGTGGGTCATGCCTGATGCTGACCGTGCTTTGATGGCGACGATTCATTTTTTGCAATAAAATTCCAAAACACCTTTACAAGAGTAAAATATCAAATATGAAGGAATATGCATAGTTATTACAACAAATGGTATCACAAAACACCTTCAAATAACTAAGAAAATATAGATGAATTTTGCCCCTATCAAACGCGAAATGTGTCATGAATTCCCATTAAATTGTTCGGTAAGTCCAATCTATAAGCGACATGTCCAATCTTCTCAATAACTAGGTGTGGACCCAAATATCTCAGACTCAACTTACCTATTTTTGGATGTTTCAGGATTCTCTTACGAGGAACCAAATTCAAAATGCCTGGTCATCAACTTAGAATTTTCCTGTTCCTTAGTTAACAGTAGGGTAAAATCAACCTACCCTAGGTCTAACTTTCTCACTGAACATTGGAAGTTAAGTTACAAAATTGATAGAGAATAGAATAGAAAATTGGAGGATTTCACAATATCAAGGGAAGAATAATGATCAAGATTACATTTCAGAGTGAGAAAGGAAACGATTGACATATTAGATTATCAAAAAGCTATTATGATTGTAGAAAACCAACGCTTCTACTAATTAGAAAAAGACCTGCATTTATAAGGAGTAGCAGAAGATATTAAGCAAAATAATGAGCACTTAACGTTACTAGAATTTTGGGAGATACGGACAACTATTATAGAAAAAAAACTAGTCATGACGTGTGGAATCCAAAGAATGAAGATATTCATGAAATAGTCGAATAAGGTCTTGATATGGAAATAAATATGTAGTTAATGTGATAGTGATACAGGAGAAATTGGGTATAACATTGAGAAGTTTAATGAGAAGTATAATTGCAAACCATAAGTGAAGTCCCTAAGGCCACCTCTAATTACTAGGTCTTGGAAGAAAATTGACATCAACAACAAAAGGTGGAGTAAGGAATTTGGCAATAAGAAGTTGAAAAGAAAGAAGAAAGAAAGGACATCACGAAGAATGTGCCTTTATCTAAAGAAATTACCATAGTGGCTTCCAATCCTTCCTTTGATGCATCATTTGTGATGCGTTAAATTCTTCTTTTGGCAGAGTAAATGTAGTTGTAAGCATAGACCTTCTCTTGGACTCTTGAAGGGTCCTTCCTTTCACACTTCTCATCTCACTAATTGTGATGTTTCTTCTAAAGTAGTCGAGTTAGAGCCAGTGCAAGGATTGGGAATTCCCTTAATGAAATAACATTAATATCCTGCTAATACCACTAAATTCTTGCTTCTCGTAATACATTCGAGTAACCTCAAGTGACAAAACTCTAAATCTAGTCGGATTTGTCTTATTCTTATCCTGAGTTACTTCATGTCTTGAAAGTAAAATCGCGTTCGACCATAATTCACACCTACCAAACTACTCAAGAGTGTTTGCCCATCATCTTTACTAAAGACAATCTCAATTGTTCAAAGCCTATCACTATCTTCACCACATATTCTTTCCCAGGCAAATGTATGTTGGAATATATGCCCAAAATGTACTACATATTTCTGAATTTTGAAAACTAATAAAAGTTTTATTCATTAATGGTTATTTGTTTACATATATTCACACATTAAAGGTCTAAGTGTGTTAGTAAGCAATCTACGTGATTGGGTTGTGCTTTTATAGTAAGATGTAGATTATGGGCTAATAACACATAAGCGAAGTAAAATTATTCTTGATCGATTAAAGAAGTTGGACACTTTATCAAGGTTTAGATCATTACACTATGGTTTCTGAATGAGGAATGATTTACCTTTAACTAGTGAGTAGTCCACTCGCACCAATAGTATAAGCGTATTCGAAACACGTAGAATTGGACCACGTGATAATAATCTTTGGTAAAGTACTAAAATAAATAAAGATTAGTTTATCATAGCTACTGTGGGGATGAGTACCGTAGGACTTGAGTATAATTTGGTGGTCTAGTGAAGCTAGACTTGTACACTTTGATGTATGTTAGGTGAGGTCTTATCGCAAGGCTAATAACCTTGTACATTGGGAGTATGACTCTAGTTAATTAAGACGAACTTATACAATAGAGTTTTTATACTTCATTACGTGAAGAAATCACCCCATTGTGATTGCCTAGGATAATCTAATAATCCAAGGCCCTGGGAAACATGACTAAGTATGTAGATTTTTAGGTAGCTCTCTGTGATAAGTGGATACATACTGGAAGTCATTGATTATCGGATTAGCTATCAAAGGATGGTAGAAGTCATTGAGAAAGGTGTTTGTACTATTTTCCTATCTCAATGATAGGTGTTACGTAGAGGGGTATTTTTGTCATTGCAATACTCTCCAAGTGCAACAATGTTCCAAACAATATGAACTTAGAAAAGAATAGAAGAGCTTGTTAAAAAAAAACTTTATTCAAACCTACAAACGAACACCTAAATAAAAGTATAAGGAAAATAATAACAAAATAAAGACACACCTAAATAAAAGAAAACAAACTAAAAATTCTAAGAAAGCAAATAAAGACATGACTCACTCCTCCGTACTTAAGATGGAAAATATTTTCTTTATTTAGGAGAGGAAAAACAAAACACTTAACAAAAACCAAACACAAAACAAATATACAAACTCTTTTCACTCATTATACTTCCTTATCAAACCTTTGTAAAAACATTTAATACTCATAAAAAAGATAGGCATGATGAAAGTAGAAATAAGAGAGAGTTTTGAAAAATAGAGGGTGCATGGAAAATATTAGTTGCAATGAATGTAAATCCACGACTCCTCTTCCGTAGCACCTTTTTAGACATACAAATCAAGTTCCCACCACAAAGATGTAAATTATGTCTAAAAAGTGTATAACTATTAGAATCACCACTTATCCCTTCAAAAGATTTGTCACAATTAAAATTCTCCTTTAAACTTAGTAATTGAGTTCTTAAAGATGGAATCAAGAAATCCTTACTTTGGACCACATGTAACACCCCACTACCTACGTACCCAGATAGGGCGGGATGTCGCCCCGTCCAGAGGACCAGAGGTCATTATAACGACGTACAAATGATAAATAATAAAAAAATAACTAAATAAAATAATAAAATACTTGTATTACATCTGAGAGGAATACTTATACTAATCCGAGAGATCAAAACTAACAACCATCTCTTGAAAGAAATATAAATCAAAATTAAATAAACAAATGGATGATCATCACTTATTTCTTCAACTTTCTCAATATAAGTACTCCCCTGAAATTATGATATAAAAATTGTGAGATTGACATCTCAGTAAGTCCCGTATGTGCAAGTGTTAAATATAACCATTCGTGCATGCAGGTTTATCAAAATTACAAAATCGTATTTGCAAGTCAATTTCATCAATACCAGTTATACAAAGGAGCCTTGTTTAATGAATCCAAAATAGTTCACAATAAATCATCATTTCATCATATTCATAATTCATTAAGTAGAGATTAGCAAATAATCTAAACAATAGTATCATAATCCATATTATGGTTATCACTATGATAGCATCCCAATGTATTCTTTCAACAATGGGCAATGAGGGATCCTTTCACTAGGTGAGATACTCCTCCATCTCTACATCCAATACTCTGATTGTCCAACCTAGATCAACAATGTCTACATGGATCAATATGCTAGTTCGGATGGCCTGACTATATAGTACTGTCGCCTCTCTAAGTTGAGTTCATTTTCTGGAGGTAGCCTCCCCCAGAAGACTCACTCTTGTTTTTCAAGACTAGTACCACTAGCCTATCTCCACTGAGTACTCAATGCTCCCCATTTAGGGACATAATCATTTTTTCTTTTTTGAAATTCTTTGATTAGCGTGATTGCAAAATGCGGTTTTTCATAATAGTATTTTCAAATCGTTTAGTGATAGAGTAAGAAATCGTTTTTGAGTTTGAATAGTTGAAATTTGATAAATTCATTTAGGAAGTAAAACATCCATGTTCCAACCTAAGTATCAAAATAACACAGTGTAACTCATCATATTTAGTTAATGTTTCAATCCTCTTGTCAAAACATCATATTAATATCAATTCCAAATAACATTGTAAAAATTGCTTGCAAACATGTAACATTTATCAAAACGGTTATGCATGGACTTACTTGGATAAATCAACAGCTAGACCCAACTTAATTGATGGCCCTTACTTCCACTCATTCCTTCTCTAGAATTAATGATTCTATAATTAGAATCCAAATATTACATCCACTATTTCAAGCAATATGACTTTTCATGATCTCATTAATCACTTAATTTATCCATGGTATCTAGGTAATTTAATTCATTAGATCACATACACAACTTTATTTGCTATGCTATTGAACATAAGCATGCATTTATCCAAATCAAATCACTATATGATAACTCTTATATCCAACTAGAATAAAATCATCATAATTAGTCCCATAAACATTAAAAGATTTCATATTTGCCTACTTAACATAGATCTAGATTCATCATAACAAGATGCATCAAGGTCTTATCTCATACATACTTTGTTTATAGCTCACATCAACATATTCATCATTCTAGTTCATTCAAGCTTTCATGCTAGACTCTTTAAGCATTCATATGTCAATACTTTAAAGGCTAAATCTATTTAAATTAGTAAAGATAGGATCTTGATTACCTCTTAGCGATCTAGACTTAAAACACGACAACTCCTTGATTACTAGCTCGAGTTTAATCGATAGTTGAAGAGATTAGTTCGCCTATATGTCCTTGATCAAGACTCATTAAGAAAGGGATAAAATCAGTCCCTTATGGACGTGATTTAAGGGAGAAAAGAGGAAAATAATGGAGTAAAAGATGTATAGAAAGGTTGAAGATTGTTTACCTTGTAGGGTGTTTCAGTTTTGGCTTTGTGTTTGGAGTGTGCTGGCCGAATTTTTGAGTAAGCTGAAGGCTGTTTGTTTCATGAGTTTGAGAGGCTGAGAGGGTGGGAATTTCATGGTTTGTTGGATAGAAAAGTCTAGGGTTTAGTATTTAGGTGTTTGGAGGAGTTCTACCTTGCTATGGATTCTTGATCACAAGAGAAAAGTTGGACAGCTTTAGTTCTTCTTTGAGTGCCGAAACTGGACAGTAGTTTAGGGGTTATTGTTGCTGTGTTTTTTATGCTTATGCTAGCCAAAAATATGGATAGAAAGTGAAAAGAAATCTGGTTGGTTTCGATTTCTATAGTGGCGAGAATTAGAGAAGAAAAGTGAGCCTTTGTGTAGCTGTATTTTTGTGCGATACTAGAGAGGTTTTTGGCTGGAATTTTTGTCCATTGTGGTACTGAATTATGGCTGAAATTCTAAAGGAATCGGAGAGGAAATTCAGGTATTTTTTTTTTTTACTAAAACAAAGTCCTAATTGGTTAAGGTTTTCTTGGATAACCTTAGCTAAGATTTGGAGAGTTTTAGTTGAGCTACAATTGCTCTAATGTATGGCGGTAGCTTTGAGATAATTTCCAAATAAATATAGGAAGGAATTAGGTTATTTATTTAAGAGATAATTTAATTTATTTCCTATATTAATTTGAGTAATTTAAATGGCTATTAAATAATTTTTTTACAAGATAAAATTCTGGTTTCCTTTTTCCCTTGAAGCTACTCGAAATCCTTCCTTCTTCCTTTCTCCCCAAATTTTGAAAATCCTTGTCTAAGAGATAAAGACTTCATTTAAAATCCAGCTTTATCCTTTTATTTCCTTTTTAAAAATTATTTGAAGAAAATTAAAATATGGAGACTTATCTCCTTAAGAAGTGGCGGCTACCACATTTAAAAAAGATATATATATATATATATATATTATCTCCTAATAAATTACTTAGATATAGCTTTTAAAAATATAGATTAGTAATATTTAAAATTCTCTAAAAGATTATGATAAAATATTAGAAATAAAAATTTAATTTATTTCTAAATATTTTATAAAGTAATTCCCAAGATAAATCACACTCCTAAATTTTAAGAAATTGGCTCCAAGGTGGCAGCTACCCTAGGAGTATTTCAGCCAAGGCATAGAAAAAATTAGGGAAGGAGAAAATAAAAGAAAGGAAATGATTTGAAGTAGTTAGGATTCGAATTCAAGCCCATCAAGAATTAAATACCAAGCTTTATCCTCTAGTCCACAACAATTCTTGTATAAATTTTTCCCTAATTAAATTCCGTTAATTTCTACTCACTTGCTTCATCCTCTTCCTAATAAATTCTCCTAAAAAATAAAAAATAAAAAGCTCAACTAACTCAAATAACACAACCACTTCAAGTGCAAATTAATTCATGAACCAACAACTCATGAAACTCATATTTTCATGAAAATAATTCAATTTACCAAATGCAATATAAAAGATATGCTGTGACATGCATGACTTTCCCCACATACTAAAGGTGGTTTAATACGGGGTATTATACCACATCTACAAATATCAAGTTACCTCCCTTTGAATGAGGTGAAGGGTAGAATTTGTTAGCACACTCCAAGGGTTTCACATGATATAACATTGAGAGATCCAATTCCTTGAGGCATGTTAAGCTCAACACATCATTATTGGACCATTGTTCTTCAAGAATTGAGAGGAACTTAGGAAATTATGTGGTAAAGAGAAATTAGAATTATTAGCACATAGAGTAGAGTCAAATACCTCTCTTGCCACATCGTGCAATTGTCCCTTATATCCTCTCTCTTTTCCATGGGGATTCTTTTGTTCAAGCGTATGGGTCTTTATGGCATCTTCAACCAACTTGGGTAGGTGTATTCTTTGATGGCTCATATGTTGGGATGCTTCTTCATGCCATTTAACAGATAAATTTGTATTGGCGATAAAAGAATGTATTGAGGCTTCAAGTGATGTCTCACAAAAAGAGTCAATCCAAACTTGCAACTCAGCCAATATATCATCACTATAGCTCCTGTGACATTATGCCCGTGAATAATTGTCCATGATGATGTTTTGAACCCGTGCTCAAAGAAAAACAAAAATCAAAGTGAAAATAAAATAAAAAACAAACAAAAATAACAGAAAAATAAAGAAAAGAAAAAAAACCGCAAATTACAAATATTAACAAATTATCTAAACATAAAAGTTAGTGATATTTACAAATATAACAAAAGCAAAATCAACAAGATTCGAGCATTTCCGATAGTGCCCATCCCCAGCAATGATGCTAAAAACTTTATGCGTGTTTTTTAGTGTAAAAAATATTACCAACAAATTATACAATCAATTAAGCTTTAATAAATTGCTAACCACTAAAATCACACATACGGGCAAGTATACCTATTATGTAGTATAGGGAATAACAAGTATCGAATCCACGAGAACCTGGGCTCCCACCTTACTTTACCTAAATCTTTATTATTTAGTTAATAAAAAAAGAAGAGATAAATAAACCACTAACCTAATATACTAGAGAATGGACCAGGTTCACACAAGAAAAGTCACAAGGATTATCAATGAGTAAGAGTAAAGAGAAAAGACATGTAAATAGATAGAAATCCTAAAAGATGTAACAATGATTGATTAGCACTTATCACAGTTAATTATCATCTTGGCATCATGAATGAGCTTAAGTAAGATCTAATCGTTTCCCAAGTCATGAACTTACTTATGTAGACTCTACTTCTTTTCCAATCCATGGAATCACTAACTCTTATTAATTTAGCAGATTTCCTAACCGCACTAAAATAGCTAAAATATGCATTAAACTTATACCTCATAAACAATGACCCTTTACTTGAGATGAAATCAATTAATCTTTGATCACTTAGGTTCTTTAATCTTAACTTTGTTTTCCAAGTCCATTAAGATTTAACAAAAATGAAATTAATGCAATAAATTCTAACATTGTTTCCCAAGTCAATTAGAAGAAAATGTATCAATAATCAATGATAATAAGTAATCAAATATCAAAGACAATAATCAATTGATCAAAAAACTAAAATCAATACAAAGTTATGAATTCAAAAACATCCTCTAAATGCAATTAAAATAATTAAAACTCAAATTATCAATAAATTACAAAAAAGAGAAAAAGAAATCACTTATAGATAAGTAAGCCTTCTTTTTCTTCCTTGAAACCTTCTTGAGCAACCTCCTCTTCTTCTCCAAGAATTCTCCTTTGATCCTCCTAAGTTTTGGTGTTTCTCTGGGAGTTTCCTATAGGTTGCAAATCCTAAAGGTGAAAACTGATTTAGAGATATTATTTTCTTGTATTTATAGGCCTCCTTGATACCAAAATTCATGGCTTGAGAATTCTAGTTCAAGTAAAATTCAAAAAATACCAAATTCGTGCACAAAATCACCACTGTACAAGTTGGACCTGGCGCCAGGTCCATTCGACCCTCCTAGTGCCAGATACATTCTAGTTTGCCCTTGCATTTTTGCTCTTTTTTTCCTCTGTTTGACCAGAGTGGACCTAGTGTCAGGTGCTCTAGCTAGACCTGGCACCAGATGCATTTTGGAATTATCCACTTTTTGCTCGAAATTAACTTAAATCTATACAAATTTGTCAAAAACACTTTTTACAAGGAAAATGTCAAATAGGAAGGAATATGCCTAATTATTACATTAAAAGTATCTCAAATTAACTTCAAACAACTACCAAAACACTGATGAATTTTGCCCCTATCATGGGTCTAAACTGAAAAATTATCCAATTAGCTCCAAATTCACCTATTATTGCATAAAATCATAGAAAAATTTGTTATAAGCGAAATATCAAATAGAAAAGAATATGACTAGTTATTATATCAAAAGTATCACAAAATATACTCAAGTAACTAGGGAAATATATGATAATTTAGGCCCTATCATATTCCTCTATATTTGCATCATTGTTTGTCCTTAACCAAAGTACAAAGCACAAAACACAAATTTAGCTCTTCTTAAATTCATCCACAACAAAGTCATAATTTCTTTTCCAATATTAGGTAAAAAAATTGTCATTCATTCACCCTCATGCATTAGATCAAAAATATCAAGACTCTCAAAATTAAGTTGGACAAGTTTATATTTTAGTCTAAGAAAATTATTTCACCTTCAAGCTAAGAAATAGATAATACAAATCATACAAGTTAAATTGTTTAACCACTTCAAAACTCATAGAATCAAATTTGCACAACCTAATGTAGAAAAATAAGGAACACATAGTTTTTTCAATGCTTTTTTTCAACACTCATTTTTTTTAATGACTTAGGGAATTCATGATCTCAAAAAAGTGGATTCCTCTTCACTAACCATACTGGCTCCCCTTATAGTAATTTATTTTCTTTGCTTTTTGAGAATTAGGCTCAAGACAGTGGAGTTCTTTATTAATTTTTTTTCCTTCCACTAACCATATTAGCCCCTTCAAGCATTATGTTGAAGTGAGATTACACAATCGAATAAGAATTCTCTTTCAATGAAATAGATAAATCTTTCTACTCATTTTTTTCCATCTCGCCAAAAGAAAATTTCACTCTTTCTTTTGAATACTCACAATCCTTATTCACAACCAAAGGTTAAACAAGTTTAGAAAACAATGAATCAAGAAGTAATCAACAACTTTTCCCATATTTCATTACACAATCCATATCCAAACAAGAAAAGTAGAATAAAATTCAAATATTAAAGCATAACCAAGACTAACTTAAATTGCCAAGGCTTAACATACTCAACTTAATACACAATTTTACTCAATAAAATCCAACTAATTTGAATGACAAAAGCATATCCAATGTGAAAAAGAAAAAAATCATAACCTTATTATAGGCAAAATCAATTTCGTATCAATTTTAAAAAATGTCCCTATATTCATTGAATCTCAAAAAGATGCACTTGAGAAATTATTAAATCTCTCTACCACACTTAAATTAGACATTGTCCTTAATGGCTTAAAATATCACAATAAAGCATAACCAAGGGACCAAAAAATATAAATAGGGAAAAGAAAATAATATTCCCCAAGACAGATTAGTTCCAAGTAAAATGACAGTCAACCTTCAAAAATCTACAAAAAGAGGGAAAAAAACACCAAATAAAAGTATTCAAAGAAATTAAAAGAAAACTAACAAAAAAAAAAAACAAAATAAAAGCAAACTAAATAAAAAAAAAAAGTCAACTAGAAAAACAAACAAAGCACTCAAAAAAAAAAAAAAAAAACCCTGAAGTAAAGCCTCCAAATGGGCTTTGAGGTCCTCCATGTCGATCTCAAAATATGGCGCGAGTGACCGCAATCATCTCAATTGAGCTTGAGAAAGCACAAAATTACATTGTGGTGCTGCTTGTTGGTCATAGACGGTTTAGCTCAACAACAACAAACACAATGTTGAATAATAAAATTTGCATATGAAGCTCGAGAACACCACTTCAAAAGTTTTTCAAAATAACTTACTCTTAAAAAAAAAAAATTGTTCCCACAAAAATTTCTTTTACCAATTCATTCTATAATTATAATAGCACAATTCCAATCCATAATGTCAACAAATGCACAGTCAACTTCCATCAACATGGTCAAAGAGGAATAACACATTAAAGCTCCAAACGTACCCATAGTTTTGACAAAATCAACAATCTAGCAAAATATACAAAATCACAACCGAAATAGCACAAAAATTACCAAGCCTAGTAGATACCTCCCAAAATTTTAATATCAATAAACATCAAGAAATTTGGTTAGAAGAAAAGAAAAGATGGCAAGAACAAATAGAAGAAAAGAAATTCGGAACAATTATTATTATTATATGGCACAATTACAATACATGAGGAAATATAACCTTATAGTCGAATTACAAATATTAGTGTTTGTATTAATATGCAATATTTAGCAACTAACAAATATACAACAATAATTTATATAATACACTAATATTTAGTTTATTCACAACAAATACATTTTTTTTCAAAAGAAATATATATATATATATATAATGCAACAAGAAATTAAATTATTTACATGGTGCCTAAAAATAATATTCAAATATTTATAGGAATTTGGGAAGAATAAGGAAAAAAAGAACAAGGAAAAATAAAAAGAAAAAGAAAAAGAAAATACAAGAAAGGGTGTACAACATGCAAGTTACGGGATTCCACTTTTTTCCCCGTTTTCGTTCTTTTTTTTTTCTTCATAAAAATAAATAAAAGCTATCCTAAATGAATGCATGAACATAATACATTTAAAATAAAAATGTATAAATTAAAAATTAGACTAAAATTAAAATATAAAATAAAAATAAATTAGTTGCCTAAAATATCGTGTAACATAAGTGAAAGTCCAAACTTGAACATAAAAATAGTTGGTATTAACGTAAGAATCATCAAATAGTCGAATACAATTAATACACTTATTTCACATTAACATGGGGTTAATAAAATTAAATAGCTAAATATACAATATTTACAAACATACAAAAGCAAGTTAGTAATTATTAACATGTATCCATATATTTACATATTTACATGGCTAAATCAATAAAACCTAGGCTTTTATGATATTGTTTTCCAGCAACGGAGTCAAAAACTTGATTCATAAATTTTGGATGTATAAAAATCATCAAATTTAAATCCATTCCTTAGTCATGTTTTAATTAAAACATTAACCCCAAAATACACATATGAGCAAGTATACTCATCGCAAGCATAGTATAGGAAAGTAACGAGTATTGATCCTTAAAGGAATAAGTACACACTAATAACTTTTTATTCATTGTTTAACTGACCCAATAAAATGATAAAAAATCCAAATAAAAGTAAAAGTAAAAACAAAAATATACATACAACTCATGGAGAGAAAAACATGTAATCAAATAGTTATTCTCAAAAGAACGACATGAATCATCTAATATTTATTACAACTAATTATTTTCTTAGCATCATGAAGAAATATAAAGTAAAATTCAATCGTTTACCAAGTTATGAATCCACTTATATACACTCTACTTCTTTCCCAATTCATGAAATCATTATCTCTTGATTAAATTAGCAGATTTACCAATCGCATTAGAACAATCAAAAGATGCATTAAACTCAATTCCTTATAAATTATCTCTATACTCAAGATGATAATAACACATGAAATTAGTCAATAACCCTATGCTCTAGGCGAAATTAACTAATATTTGATTACTTAGGTTCTTTAATATTAACTTCATTTCCCAAGTTCATTAAGATTTAACAAATATGAAATCAATGCAATAAGCTTCTAATGTTGTTTCCCAAGTCAATTAGAAGAAAACACATCAATAACCAATGATAACAAGTAATTAAATATCAAGAAAAATAATAAATCAATCAAAGATTAAATAAATTCAAATTCATAAATCCAAGAATAATATTCAAATACAATTAAAGAATTAAAATCATCATTGTTCAAGAAAAAGAAAATAAAGGAAAGAAATAAATGCTTATAGTAAAGCCTTTTAATTTTCAATGAAAACTCCTCCCAAAATTAATGCACCTTGAATAATTTCTCTAGAGAAAATATTAATGGTGCACTCTAAAAAAAATATTTCTAAGTCTCCACATTGAGCACACTTTTTTCGAATGTAATTAGCCTTATTTATAGGCTTACAAGTTCCCTAAAAATCCAAAACAAAAACGAAGTAGTTTCCTATTAGAAATTTGGAATCAATTGCAAAATCCACCGACGTAATTGAAAAGGATTGTGCACTTTGTTTCGTTGTCATTTTGCACTGAAGAAATAGTCTTCTGGAAATTAAATTGAACAAAAGCTTATGCGAAGCGACCTAAATTTCTCAAAAACTTGAGGGTGAGCCGATCTTCCTTTCGCCGAGTTGATCAATCTTTGTCCGAATTATTGAAGCTGTTGAGCTATGAGAATCCAAGCTAATAGAGATTGCTTTCTTTTGCTATCGGCTCACCCTAGGTGAGTTTCCTCCTCTATCGAGCCACCGAAGCCATCTCATTTCTTGTGTCTTCTTGTTTCATCCTCCCCATGATGTATTGCATCCTCCCCATGATTCTTGCTTTGTCCTTTTTAGCTTTTGTTTGTTGGATTCTTTGTTCAACGTCCACGACCCACCGTATTGCATTTATTTTCTTTTGTCTTTTGTTTAGCCAACCGAGCTGTGGCTTCCATGCAAGCAGTTGCTATTTTCTTCTTCCTTCTTTTCCAATTCCAATTTTGGTTCTTCTGTTTCGCTTCTCTATTTTTTCTATTTTGTTCTAGACTTGGCCCGACGGCAAGCCCATCTTCTTGGCTTGGTGCCACATCTAAACTGGAAAATTATCCAATTAGCTTCAAATTCACTTATTTTTGTATAAAATTACAGAAATTTTTTTTTAGAAGTGAAATATCAAATAGGAACGAATATAACTAGTTATTATATTAAAAGTGTCACAAAATATACTCAAATAACTAGGGAAATATATGACAATTTAGCACTATCACCAACTTCTTTAGACACGTTGAAACAAGTATACATTATGGAATGCAAAACCAGCATTTCTGTAAATAGCTTTAGCGCTCTATAGCTTAATGAATTCATTTCCATTACAAACTCTAGAAATCTAAATCCCCTACCTTCCTAATATGTTCAGACATGATTAGGTGCATTTAGTTCAATCCATAGTCCTGAATATATTTTATTTGATAGCCTGCAAGTGTGAAACGAAAATTGTTCAACCATAATTCCATGAACATACAACAACATAGCAAGCTTTAGTTTATAATTTTCACCCCACCTTATCAAATATCTCCTCTGCACCATTTCCTGGATTTTCTTTACATAAAAAACACCAAATGAAGGCTACAATTGACCAAAATACACCTTGAAAATCCAGCTCAAACAAAAACAAATAGCTTATTAACTGAAAATCCTTCTCAAGAACATAGCTTTGTTTTTGTAGTATTCTTCAACAAAAATGATATCAATAGGAAGCTTTTGATGCCCTGAGCTCGTTTTGTTCTAGGAAGGAAGGTCTTACCATATTTATGGCATGAAATCAAGGCTTGAAAGCTACTGAAAGAGCATTGTTCATTGCTTCTTTTCTTTCTCACCAGAAATGGCTATTCTTGCTATATTTCTTTTTTTTTTTTCAAACATATATCCTATAAAATCTAATGGTTAATGGATTGTTCTAGATGTAGGGGTGTTTTGGACAAGGTAATAGAAAGGGTCTAATGGTCATTAAACAAGATTGAAAATGTTAGAAAATTGTTAACATAAAATAAATAGCACTAATCTCACTCTATTCTCTTAATCATCACTTAATCTAAGTAATCTCACTTAATATATAATGCATTTTTATCTTAACCAACCTTAATTGATCCTTCCCTTAAGTGCCTTTAATCACCATTAGGTGTCTTAAATATAGCGTAGTACTAATCCAAGGCTTTTCTTCACAAAACCCATTTAATTTTTACTAAACAAGCTTAATCCTCACTTAAGGTAATTAATCCCACTTAATATATAATCCATATCTAAGCAATCTAACCTCACTTAAGTGTCTTTAATCACAGTTAAGTATCTTAAGCATGGTTTAATGGTAATCTAATGCTTTGTCGCTAAAAGAGCTTAGTCTTTACTAATTATGGTCATTAGTCCTTAATTACTCCTACAAAAAACTCCCACATTGAAAATTTTTGTTTTTGTCAAAATGATCTATGTGTTATATGGAGTCATTCTACGTATCTTGTCTCGTGCTTATTTGTTCCTGATTTTATGCAAATCAAGGTTAAAATGGGCCTCCGCTGCCTCTTAACATTTTTATGTCGCGAAAACCTTCTTCTTGTTAAATTGAGCACTTTTTGTTCTGGATCCTCGTGCATAACTCCTTTCTATGATGAATATATTGGGCACGAAGGATCCAAAATATCAACTACTAGCTCTTCATCAAATATTATGTTGCTTCCTAAGACGCTTCAGAGAGGGGTATTACAATCTTCCCTCCTTTAGAGAATTTCATCCCCAAAATTTAAATTTTACCTTCAACAACTCTTTAAATATAATTGTCGCATCTCTGCTTTTGATTCCCAAGTAGTATTTTGGATCGGATGATAAGTCCTCAACATTCTAACAAGTGGAATCATTTTTCTGATGTTGTTTTTTCAACTTAAGAAACAATTGTTGTCCATATGCAAACTCTAAGGCTCTCCTAAATTCTAAAGCATACACACGAAGCATATCTTTTAGAGTGTATATTACTCACTCTGTTTGGCCATTAGTCTAAGGATACGATGAAGTACTATATTGTAGCGTAATTCCACACAGTTTTTGCATTTTAGTCCAAAACATTGAAGTGAATCTTAGATCTCACACTGACACGATACTCGATCATATGATCACTTCCTCTATATTGATCTTCTTTAACTTTTCCAAGGATACTCGTTCATTGATGTGTAAATTTTGTCAATCTATAACAACATCCTAAATTTTGTCTCTTTGTCCAGTGGTTGTCAAAGATAATCCAACAAAAAAAAGTCTATTATAATCTCATCCCAATCCACCAATAGTATTATTTGAAATCATAATACATGGTTACTTCTCTTGGGTGACTAGTATACTTGCTTTTGTGTGTTTCTACTAAGATGTCCCTTGGTAGGTCATCCTATTTGGGTATCTAATAACATTCTTAGAATCAAAACATTCAATGATTATCCACATAAAATTCATTATCGGGCTTTTTAGTACACTTAACTCTAATTTTATGTTATTTTTCATCTTTTCTCAAGCTTCTTTAACCCTTAGCAATAGTGTGGGCTTATTGAAATGTTATCCAATCTTATTTATCCTTCAATAGTATAAATTTCCAACTCTGAAGTTTGGATCAATTAGAGTGCTGTCACTTTCACCTTCCGACTCAATGTATCTGCCACTACATAAGCTTTTCGCCAGCTACTATTAAATAGGACATCAGAATTCTTCTAGAAATTCTATCCATCTTCATGGGATGAGTAAAGATATACTTTAAGCTTTTATTGCCAGTGAAAACTCAAAAGTAGCTTACAAAGGTAGTGTCTCCATTTTTTCAACGCGAAAACTACTTCTACCAACTCCAAATCATGGGTGGAATAATTTTAATTTATAGTTCTTAAATTTTGGGGATATATATAAGCAATCACTTTCTGTCTTGCATTAATACTCCATTAAGCCCCTTTTTTAATGCATATCTAAATGTCTCATATGGCTTATCCATCACTGGTAGATTATGCATTGGGGCAGTACATAATTTCCGTTTCCAAATTTGAAAAATTTTCTCATAATCCTCATTTCAAACATATGGTACCTTCTTTTAGGTCATGTAAGTTAATGGTGTTACTGCTTCTTCTTTAGAAATCACAGGTCCAAAGAAAACTACTTTCTCCAACTAAAATTCACATTTATTGAACTTGTATACAACTTCGCCTCTCTTAGCTTCTCGAGTACCTTCTGAAGGTTCTTAGCTTGTTCCTATGGGCTCTTAGGATAAACCAAAATATTATTAATGAAAATTTCAACAAACTAATCCAGGTATGGTTAGAATACTCGGTGCATTAAATCCATAAAAGTAGTTAGGGCATTGGATACTCCAAAAGGCATAATAATTAACTCATAATGTCTATCACATATATTAAATGCAGTCTCAGGGATGTCTTCTTTGTATATCCTAACCTAATAATATCCTTGTCTTACATCCCAGTACTAAAATGATGACCAAATATGATGGCCGCAAGCCGTTGTATTAGCTAAAGGTACTGTCATAATAGTAAAAAAATGATGGCTCAATGATGGCTTTACAATCGTAGTAAAAGATTCCGTTGTTTTTACACTACAACGGCTAGAAAACTATCTAATACAGTAGTGTTTTACGACAGCTCAAGTAAAGCATCGTTTACTATCAGCTCAGATAGTTTAAAGAAATAGTTCGGTAAACTGTTGTATGAAGTCTAAAAAACCATCATAGTTGGTCAACAAATACGATAGTTAGAAAGCATAGTATTTAATTAGCAAATACAATGGTCTAGAACTGTCATATTAGTCAAAAGCAATGACGGTTTGAGCTCTTATATTTGTTAACTAAATATGACATAGTTTTTTTTACTTTTATGATGGATATGAACTGTTGTATTTCGTTACCTAATACGATAGTTTGTGACCATTGTATACTGTGCATACATGCCTTGACCTCAACGCTGATAACTTCCTCTACATTCGTTGCACAAGTGGATGGTTGACTGATTGAGATTGGTGTTGGTCCTTTTCCCATGCACCTAAAATGATTTCTTAGGACTGAACAATCACTGGAAGATCTGATTCTTCGCTTTCTCAGTGCACTTAGACTCAGGCAATGCTCGCCACTTTACCTCTAATTGGTCCTACAAAATTATGAAGTAATATATCAAATTAAAATTAGGTTCATGAATTGTCCTTGTTATATTTTAATACTTTAGAAAAATTATCCTATGAAAATTCATTACAATCATCTTCACAATCAAACCATTAGACTGTCAACAATGCCACCTTCGTGTTGCAGGAAACATATCATACTGTGACGTCGGATGGCCTTATGAGGCCATCTACAAAGATATGTGATAATTTTCATTCAAATTAGATAAAATTTAAAGGAATAGTCTATAAGATAAACTGAATACCTGATCCTGTATAACAAAATATAGCATTATTCTTATGATGGTGGATATGTGATGTGTGTTTTATGTGCATTAGAAATAGTATAACAAAAGTCATAATCAATCAAGTTTTAAATTAAAATGCTAATTATTAAAAACCACACATAGGAGCACGTATACCCATCGCATAGTATAAGGGATAGCAAGTATTAAATTTATGAGATCTTAGTAATTACCACTACTTTGGTCTAATCTTGTTGTCTAGCCAAAATAAATATAAAGATAAGGTAAATAAAACTAACTAAACTATACTACTACAATAAAAAGTACATCGAAGATGCACGAGAAAAGTCACAAAGATCATCAAGGAGTTAGAATATGTGAAAGGCTATGTACAAGAAGAAATTCACCAAAAACATGTCAAATAAAGAGTATACTATTACATTTATCAAATCCCAATTCGAACACCGATACGAGTTTTCAAGAATAAACCTAACTCTCTATCGAGTTATGAGATTCCTTTCTTAAGGTTCAATTAATAAATATCTCTACTTAATTAATCTAACCTAAGGAAGCATTAAACTCACTCATTATCCAAGAGGTGCCCAGAATCCCCAATGTCCCTATCTCTAGGTAATATTGAAAACCAATTGACTACCAAGTTCTAGTCCTTCAACCTCTTTCTTGAGTTAATCAAAGGAAAACAAATATTGGATTAATTAATTTGGTGTTTAACTCCTAACCCCATCTCTCGAGTTCATTAAGAGTTAACCAATCAATTAAATAAATCAATCAACCCCAAATAATTAATCCAACACATTAATGCCCAAGCAACCAAATACATGAGATTGACATTCAATAAATCATAATAATAACTTAATATAATAACATAGATTGGGGTTCATCCCTCAAATACAACTAAATCATCTAAATATCAACATTGTTAAAGTGTAACATAAAGAAAAAGAGAGAACTTCACTCATACATAAGATCTTGATCTTCTTCTTCCTTGAATTTCATTGAACAACCCCCTTTTTTTTTCCTTACTTCCCAAGATCCTCCCCTTCTTGGTGTTTCTTTCAAGCTCCCTAAGGGAACTCTTGGTTGCTAGCCAACCAAAGATGTATTTTTAGGGTTTATAATGGGTTATTTAAAGTGAAAAGTGAAGAAAAATCAGAAAATACGCTGTTTAGTGCAACTCTACACAAATGGACATCCCATGGAAGTAGAACATTCCTAGGCTACCTAGTTTTGAAGAAAAATAAAAAAAAAAAATGTTGTTCAAGACTATTCTACACAAGTGGGCAGCCCAGGGAAGTAGAACATTCCTAGGCCGCCTAGTTTCTAGAAACTAGGTGGCCCCATTTCCTTGGGCCCCCAAGTTACTAGATAAGGGGCATGTGCTTTGTTCTAGACAGCCTATACTTCTTTTAACCACCTTTATTCTGGGCAAAAGACTTCTTTATTTGCTCCTAGGTAGCCAAGGGAGGTAGAATCTCCCTAGGCCACTAGCCTTGTTCTTCTTAGTGGCCTAGGGAGATAGATCCTCCCTGGACCGCTAGCTTTATTTTTTACTTCTTTAATTTTTCTCCATTCTTGCTTCATTTTCCTTTCTATTCATATTTTTCATCTCCAATTGGTAATTTTTAATTCCAAACAAAAACAATATAAAAAGGGTATGGTGAGTAGTCATTTAGACAAGATTTTATCACAATTAGCGCACTAAAAGACAAGAAAATATAGATATGACGAGCATACATCAATATGCAATATGTGATCGATTTTGTCTATTTTGCTCGGCCTCCATTTGTAAGTATCTAAAATAGTTAATATACAAAACAATTATATGATTGGTCTACTTGTATATGTAAACAACTTGTGTGTTGGAAAAATAGTTAACTTTTATACATATGACCTATGTATTCTCCAAGCGCCAATAATTAACTAACATCCTCTATAGATTTTCAGCAACTCACCTATCTCTGCAAACAATAGCCTCCGTACTATGTTGGAAAGGAATGTTGTATCTTGCTTCAACTTAGAATTATAATCCTTCCAAACAATGCATAGCATCTTCATTATAACATTACATCCTTCGTGTGGCATAGTGGTGTTATACTTGTACGTGTTAAACAAATAAATGATTAGACGAAATTTTAACTTATGAAGAAAATAATTTTATATGTATTATAATAAAATTACGTACCTATATTTCATTCCAAACCTCATCTTTAGGTTTTTGAGGTACAAAATGTTAATCCTTGTAACTCAGAAGGATTATGCTCCTCATGCATGCAAAACAAACAACCACAGAACTACAACGAGATGAAACCACTCCTACAAGACCTCCATATTGGTTCACACTAACCTCGTAAGCCCAACTCATCCTATCCGAAATGTAACCTTCCACCTCCACGAGAACTCCTGTACGTGGAACCTACAAAATATCATTAAAAAATTAATACAAAACAACTAAGAAACTAAGTCTAATTTCATTAACCAGAAAGAAAAAAGCTTAATATGATTTCGATAGCAATATACATCAATTTTTCCTAAATTATTTCCTAACAAGTTAGGAAATCTAAGGCGCTAGGGCCAGAGGAAGAAGGTCACGTTCAATTGGGACCTACAACAGAAGCAGGTGTAATTATCTCCAGACAGGACCCCTGATCTCCGGAGCCCGTTTGGATAGCTGTATCTACTCTCTGGACAACCTTTTTTTATTGTTGGTTGTGTCTCTGTACCATGTGAGAAGCTAGCCACTGATCTCAAGGCAGCTATGGCATCTTGCATAAACACACATCGAGAACATTTGGTAACCATCTGCAAAACACAAAGAACAAACACAGATATAGTGATGTGTTTTTATTTGGGTATAAAAATCATATAAAAATAAACATATTTCTAATCAAGTTAAATTAAAACGTTAATCCCAAATTATACATATGAGCAAGCGTACTCATCATTAAGCATAGCATATGGTTTAAAATGAGTGTCGATCATCAAGGAACAAGTATGCATTAATCCCTTCTCTTTTATTATTTAACCGAACCAATAAAGTGAAAAAGAAATAAAAAGGAAAATAAAATAAAATAAAATAAAGTAAAAGAATATGTACATGTTAAGGATGGAGAATTATGTAACTCAAACCATTATTTAGACAAACATGACCTTAAAGTACCCAATCATTATCATAACTAATTATTCTCTTAGCATCATGAATGATTAAGATAGATTCACTTCTTTGGTCAATCCATGAAATCACTATCTTCTAGATAGATTAGCATTACTTGGTCTGTCTTAACTAATTCACCCAAAAGACGCATTAAACACAATCATTGGTTCATTTCCATGGTCTCGGCAAACTTAAAACATGAAGCTAACTAATGAATTCTTGGTCTAGGCAGATATCAATTAACCTTTAATTACTCAGTTCTTAGCAATTAACCCCTTTGGTCCAGCAAGTTAATAGACAACAAATACAAAATCAATCAACTGAAACCACTGCTAACCCCTTTGGTCCAGCAAGTTAATGGAAAGAAATAATTAATTAATCTTATAATAAGCACAATTAATTAAATACCAAGAATAACTCAATTAATCAAAAGATTAAAGTAACTCTAAAAATCATGAATACCTAAAATAATATCAAATTACAATAAAATAATTAATACATCATTGTTTAAGAAAAAGAAAAGAAAGTAAAAGAAAGCACTTATAGACAAGCCCCCTTCTTCTTCCTTTGAAGACCCTCTTATACAACCCTCCTTGATCTGAAGAATTCCCCCTTTAATTTGAGTGATTTGATGTTTTAATCTATGAATTCTCCTTTTTTCCTTGTGTTTTTTTTCTCTATTTATAGGCTTTAGAAGTGCCTAAAATCGTTCCTCTAGGGTTTCTGGCCGACTAGAAATAGGAAAATATTAAAACTCTACAAAATTGCCAAAACCGCATGAGAAAATCGAGGTACCACCTTGACACCACTGTACAGTCAGCACCACCTGTCCTGGCTAGGGCCGGTGCTGGTTGTGATCTGTTCCTTTGTTTGTTCGCCGATTTTTCTTGATTTTTGCATAATCTCTTCCAGAGTGCAGCCGGCGCTGCCTCTGGCCTCCTAGCCAGTGTTGATTCGGTTATGTTCCGCTCTGTTTTTACCGATTTTTCATTGCCTCAAAGTACGTGTTAGTAGCACGTGTCAGCCTAGTTCCCTTAGCTTGGCTGGCACCACCTCTACTCTGTTTAGCGATATTTTTGTCTTATTTTACCCCTAAAATCTAAAATAATGCACAAAATACCTTTTCAAGGGTAAAATATCAAATATGAAGGAATAGGACTAGTTATTGAACAAAATGTATCACAAAATAGCCTCAAATAATTAGGAATTATATGACTAATTTAGGCCGTATCAAATAGTAAAATAAATTTGTACAAAAATCATTGAGTAAAATGTGAAAATTTATATCACATTTAGTAAATCAAAAAGTGATTAATTACAATAGATTGTTGGGTATATTCGTTGTCCAACTAAATCACCTCCTCTCCTGAAATGCCATCCCTATCCCATATGGCATCTACTTCGTCAGAAATAGCTCTAGAATCTAGCTGCTTGGGGGAAAAGATTCTAGATGATGGTCTTGTGAATATACATCATAGTTATCTTTTCTCATTATTGGTATTACCACATGCCAGTCTTTTTCTCTGGGACAACAAGAATACCAAATTTGTTTCACTTGGTTTGATAGTATGAATAGATCATCATTCTTCCTACTTTCCCGACATAACAAATGGTCTAGAATCATAAAAAAAAAAAAAAAATTGGGGTCATCAATTTTTACTCCTCGATGTACATCAGTCCAATCACATTTGAATAACTGAAATTTCAATTGGGTACTATATTAGATCTTTATAATATCAGTAAGCACTGTATAGTAATTGACCAGTTGTTATGGGATTTCTATCTCTTGGGATAGAATAACTCATAGTATCAACTCTACATAGAACACTTGAACTTTGAGTTGACTTATTAGCCTCATAGGTTGTTGTACGAAACTAGAACCCATTCATGTTGCATGCATTGTAACGCAATTCTTGGTTGAACGGACCATTTGCAAGCTTTTTAACTTCAATAGAAATTTTAGTATATTCTTCGTTCTCATCAACTTATAATAAATATAAGTTTTATTTGCTTTATATATTCTTTTTCGAAAGTTTGAAAATATCATTTATTTTCATTCTTAAAACCACAATATAATTTAAATTTTTTAAAAAAAATTTGACAGATTTTCCTCTATCAATTAAACATTTTTAGGCACTAAGCCACCTCAAGATGTGTCAAGGATTCAATTCAATAAACAAAAACTCATAAAAACAATCCAATCCGTTAATAAAAAGAATTCAAGTCTATGTAGCATAAAACTAATTTAAGCGTAATCACTCATTACTTACGGGAAGTGATCATTCATCACTCACAGGGAATAACTACACATCATTCACAGGGATCCAATAACGAAATATGAAATTGATTTTCTTATCTTAGTAATGCTCCTCTGGACAATCAAAGAAACAACTGTATCTCTACCCTGTGACACATATCAAATACTATTTTATTGAAATATGGATGGTAGTTAAATCTTTTACCAGTTAAAATATATTTTGCTAATAAAATAAATTATCATTAGTCACATAATTAAAATAAATAAAAGAGATAAAAAAGAATGATACGTGAAAATCATCTTGCTTAGTGTACTAATGAAGAATTTAGGGTATTTATTCGTTTGTGTTTTGACTTTTTATTTTTTTTTTTAGAATTGTGAATTATATTTTGTACATTACTTGTTATTTGATAATAGATTTTGAAAATAAGGATTTGTTTCAGAAGGAAGAAAAATGTTTTCATTGTTAACTCGTCCTATCTTGATTAATCTTTATTGAAAATTCTAAATAAAATTAGAAAAAATAAACTACCTTCTGAATCTACTAGAAGAAAAAATGCCAAAAAAACCAGTAATATACAAGCTCATCTAAACTGATTGATTCAAGTTGAAATCAAATAAGCACTCATACATGTTCTTAGTTGTCACTTACCAAGATTAGTTTGAATTTGGATGAACCAAAGTACTGAGATCTTGCTTTAAATAGTGGCCTTGCAAGCTTTTTCTGTGACACATATGAAAATGACTTTGATCTTTTTCCGCGTAGACAATTAAACTGAGCAAGTTCCAAATTAATGAAAAAAAAAGGAAAAAAACATTGATGTCTAGTACTTAAAACCCATAGTCATATTCATTAAGTGCATATTCATCAGCGTTTTTTTTTTCTTTCTTTTTCCAATACACATCCGTCTTTTTTTCATTTTCTATTGGTTAAATTCTCCTCCAAAGAAAACAAGAATACTATTTTTTCTTGCACCAGGCTTGTTTAGAGTGAGAAGGAGGAAAAGAAAACAAGATGACGAAAAAATGAGTGCAAAATAAAGTGTGAAAAGTAGCAACTTCCCTTTCATGTCAGTATAACATCTCTCTTGGTATTAGTAATAATTATTTTTTATTTTAAAGAAGCAAGATCGAAATAAATATAGTTACTTTTTTTTAGTGAGAATAAAAGCATTTCTTCTACCCTTCCCCTTCCTCTTCTCCTTTCCTTTATGAACGAAATTAAGAATTAAAAAGTTCAAAAGGTTTTACAAAAATTCTATTAAAAAAAGTTTTTTTAAAAAAAATTTCCTCGTGCTATGGAGAATGATCACTCCAATGGATCTATGTTTTTAAAGGAAAATCTACGCATAAGAGGCTCGAAATCTTGCCAAGGGAAAATTATTAAAAAGTCAAAATTAACAGCCGAGATAAAATAAAATAGCCCATCATGCAAAATCTTAAGTTGTGTTCTCTAAGTGAAGATTTACAAAAGGAAGCAATAATTGTTGGCAAACAAGCAGGACTAGAATTTAACGAATGCACCATGTGCTAATATGTGCTAATATGAAAGTTATGTGTTATCTCATTTTCCTTCACTAATTTAGAATTTTGACTTGGTTTCAGCTTTTAACCATCAAATATTAGGGCTTCTCTCTCTCTGTTCTATTCTATTGCTCTCTCCTCCACAATCGCCATTGTTTGAGCATTACAAATTTCAGCCTTAACAAAAACAAGCTCACCGTCATAAATATCAAACTCCAACATAAAAAACCACAAAATACTACACTAGTCCAATTCAAAAGAATAAAACAGCCACATTTGAAATGGAAAATTAACATGTTTATACAAGTCAATTAATTACATTATCATAATAAATAATAATAAACTCTGCTATTTGAGCTTACCCAAATTCAAATTCAAAACCTTCTAAAATTAAACAAGAAACTAAAATGTTATTCCTAATAACAAATTCAAAACCTTCTAAATTTAAACAAGAAACTAAAATAATATTTCTATTTATATCAGGAACATAAAAACAATCGTTCAATTCTAAAGAGATTAGGAAGAAAATAATTCCTCACTCGCTTCATTGCGTGTTGGCTCTCAAGGATTGGTCACTCCATGCTTGTGTTTGCTCTCTTAGGCTCTTTCAGTAATAGGCTCACCCTTTTGCCTTTTTCTCAATACTCAAGCCTACTTATTTAATACCAATTCTCCCCAATAGCAAAAGTTTTAGTCCAACTTAATGAATCAAACAAATCAAAAGAATTTTCCAATTAGGGGGTCTTAGGGGAATTTCAACAAACACTTGTTGGGCATCTTAAGCAAACAAGTTTTAATTCAAGAATTTCAAGAAAGGTGGACTCAATAAACACAAGAACAAACACTTAGATGCATAAGGAAACATTTCTAACCAAGAAACAAAAAAGAATTATCAAGAATAAAGAAACAAGAACTAGGATTATAAAGGACAAGATGATCACAAGTGTGCACTAGTAAAGTTGAGTTCAATGAGTATGAAATTCAACAATACAGTGATATACTAAGTCCTAATATCACAAGGAATGAAAATTAAGAATCAAATTTCCTAACTATAGCAAAAAACATTCTCATAGAACATTTATCAAATACCTTGGCTGCAATATCGTCACACAAGAACAACCAACATTTTCACTCATATTCAAGCCAACTTTCACCACAAACACAAGGAAAATTTGTTCCCAAGGATTATATTAACATCAAAGAGCAATTTTCCAAGAAAAAAAATAATCAAGAAATAGCAAAAAATTTCATGACCTTTTTGGAGCATGTTTTTGAGTTACAGGATTTTCTCTGTTTTCCTTTTCTTCAACTTTGTAAGGCTCCTTTTTCTTGCTTTCAAGCATTGATTGAAATCAAGCTTTTCCTTGCTCTGATACCAAACTCTTTGATACGAATTTTATGTGTCTTTTCTTGGTGATGTGGGTGTTTTGGCTGGCTATATGTTCAGCTCAACTCAAAGGGACCAAAATAGATTCTTTTAGAGACAAAAGGAGAAAGTGAAATAACAACCTACCCTCTATCAAAACTCTTGAAGAACTAAGCTTCAAAGACCCTCAAGTAAAGTAGAAAATTCTACTATAATCTCACCACAATATCCTTGAAGCAACAAAAGCAAATAAGAACAAATAAAATAGATAAAATAGGCATCCAAATATTGGAATTCAAACAAACCTTAGAAGAACAAAGTAACTAAGACCCATTCAAAAAAAACAACATTGGATTAACTAAAAGACTTATAGATTCATTCATAAGGAGGACTAACCCTTAAGCATGGTTTTGAACAAGATGAACAAGGAGGCTAGGGTCTCTCACGATTCTCTCTCAAATTTGAATTAAGGTGTGTGAATTGTGTTGTCAAATCTCTAAAGGTGCTATTTATATTATCCTAACCCTAGATAAGTAATTCCTGAGGTTCTATTATAGTTTAGAGTCATAATAAGTCTTTACAAGCAATTAAAATTGAAGAAAATTGGAGAAAACATTAAAAATGCGAGGCAGTCGTCGGCTGCCCAGGGGAAAGCCGGCGCCAGTTGTGCACTGCCTTCGGGCTGGTTTAAGTTGCTAGTAAGGTGTTGTTGGGCAGATTGGAGCTGGTGCCGGCCGTCCGTTGGAAGGCCTCCCTTGGTCAAGTTTCATCCTCTTTGTTGCCGGCTTGAATTCTTGTTGGGGTCCTTCTTGGATGGTCATCAACATGAACTCTTGGCTAGCTTCTTCAACCTTCCAACCCTCTTCCATCCTCAAGTATGGTTTGGTGAGCAAGTGGAAATCATCTTGAAGCTTCTTGGACCTAACTCTTGTCATCGGTACTTGTTCGTGCATGGTCACGCTTTCCCCTCCTCGATCTTGACCTCCATGATGAAGTGGAGTCTCATCAGCATACCATACCTGGTTTGATCAAACAATTAAGATGTACATATTAAATCTAATTCAGGTAGTCTGCATGTTAAGTATTCTAAAATTATATTCATGTGAACATGCTGATATATACCGTTTAAATTCATATATATATCATACATATATTAAACAATATGATTAATATAGATAAATCAATCTAATCAGTTAGCAACCTAGCTTTGATGCCACTATTGGGATTCGTGTACTCCTAAATGCGGAAAACATCCATGAATCCCGTCCCAGGACTCAAGCCTAACGATTAAGATGATTTAGAGATTACAGTTTTACCTCTATCCAGCATAATCAAGATCATTAGATTCTGGTTTTGTTGCCGTACGTGTAACTCGAACGATCATCAAATGCTGCAATGTGTGAATGCCTTCTATCGGATACACATAGCGAATTAACGCGTTACCCCGGGAGTGTTAGAGCTTTGGGTTTGAGAGGCTTAAATTTTGCTGGTGAATGGAGGCACGAATATTAATAGAGAGCACCTATGAGAAGACAACTAGGGTTTTCTTTTAAAACCATCCGAACCTCTTGGAGTCAAACTCTGATAATATCTTATCATATTTTATTTTAAATTCAAATTAAATTAAAATAAATACGATAATATTTGCTATTATCTTGGTAATTTAACTAATTAATTTACTAAATCAGATTCTTACAATCTAGGCATCATCCAGATATATCAAATGTGGACATATTTTCAGATTCATTATATCTTGTTAATTTTCTGGGTTCAATTAACTTAAACATATTTTCAGATTCATCAAACCAGGTTATCAGAAAAATAACCTAACGAGTTGGCTTATTGTGTGAACCTATAGGTTCATTTAACGCTGGCAGTGTGCCCAAATCACATTAAAATGGCTCACAAGTTATAATCGATTTTTAACAAAATATTATAACTTTCCAGGTTAAATGAAGATCAGTGATCTCTTTGAACCAAACCATAACTTTATATTTAGTCCTTTTGTCACAGGATATCCAGATGAAGCATAAGGCATGTAGAATGTTATCCTTATTAAGCGTAATCAATTGTTTCTTGATCTTATAATAGACTGTTCAAACAAATGATATTAATATCTCAGATTAATATATTTGAGCACGACCATGTATTTTAATAGTCTAACCTATCAAGAAACCCATGGATATCTCTCCCATAATTGAGAGGAACAAATTCCTTCACTATCAATCATATTTCTCTCCCTGATTTAATCTATATCCAACAACAGTCTAATTTATTATCTGGTTCTGGTTAAAGACAACTTTAGACAACATCAAAATATAGAATTTATCAAGTAGAAAACTATGATGAATTCAGGTCGAAGGGCTTTTAATATCATTATGGCTACAAAGTACTTATAACATGTTCCACGAAGTACTCTCACAGTGGGTCATGTCCAATACAATGTTTTCTAACATTTATTTATTTTTTGACTTGATATCACATATATCCATGACTAGTAAAACATAGCCATCAAGTTACAAACATACTAATCTTAATTTATTATTGTTCTACTAATAATAATTGAATGGGGATAGTTTAAGAATAGTCATTATATTGATTGTAGGGTTTTACTATCAAGTCACGTACTTAATGATCACAAAACTACATGCACTATTCATGGAAGAAATTCCTTGTCTTATTATATAATACATAACGACAATAGTATAAGTACAATTGATCCCTAACAATGAGTCCCTTATATTTACCGATGTAAAGTGTGTTGTCTTAGTCAATCTATCTACCACTATCCATATTGCATCCTTTTGGACTTTCGTCATAGGGAGTCTAGTGACAAAATCCATTATTATTTCCTCCCATTTCCATTTAAGAATTGGTAGCAGTTGTAACATTCCAGCTGACTACTTATGCTCAACCTTGATTTTCTGACAAGTTAGGAAAGTGGAAATATACCTTACTACATTCTTCTTCGTTTCTGGCCACCAAAAGTTTCGCTTCAAATTTCGATGCATTTTTACTTTCCTGGGATAAATTGTATATCTACTTTTATGGGCTTCCTCCAAGATCTTCTTTCTCAACCCTGCCTCGTCAGGCATACACAAGCAATTATGGAAGTATAACACTCCTCTTCATCTACCCACAAGTCTTGTCCTTCATTGCTAAGCTCTTTTTCTTTAAATTTTTGAAACTCTACATTATTTTGTTGAGCCTTTATTATTTCTTGTTTCAAATTTGGTATCAACATTAGATTACTTAAACAAATCTTGTATTCCTTTACTTTCGTCTCTTGGACTAGCACCTCCTCTACTGCTTTTATTTCACATACCCTCATCCTAGCCATCTTCATTTTGTGACTCAAAGCATTAGCCACCATGTTAGCCTTTAAGGGGTGGTAGTTGATTGGACACTTACACGTTTCTAGAAACTCCATCCACCTTCATTGCCTGAGGTTGAGGTCTTTTTATGTAAAAATGTATTTTTGGCTCTTATGATCAGTAAATATTTCATATTCTGTTCCATATAAGTAATGCCTCCATTTCTTTAGCGCAAGCACTATAGCGGCTAATTCCAAATCATGTGTTGGATAGTTAACCTCGTGCGGTTTCAACTTCCTGGATGCATATGCTGTAACATTTCTTTCTTCTATCAACACCGTTCCTAATCCCTTCTTGGATGTATCGGTGTAGAGTGCATAGGGTCTATTCTCCTTTGGTAGGCTTAGTATAAGTGTTGTCATCAATCTTCACTTGAGTTCCTAGAAGCTTTTTTCGCACTTTTCATTCCAGATAAATGGCACATCCTTTCTCAACATTCGAGTTATTGGGGAGGCTAATGTAGAAAAAACCCTTTGATGAAATAGTGGTATTAACTTAGTAGCCCAAAAAAACTCCTATTCTCGGTTAGTATCTGAGTTTGTTTCCAATTTGAAATTACCTCCATTTTGGTGCGGTCCACCTTGATGCCATCCTTTAAGACCACATGTCTAAGAGATGATACCAAGTCTAACCAAAACTTGCACTTGCTGAACTTGGTACACAACTTGTGCCCCCCCAACTTCTCCAATACTAGTCTTAAAGGCTCCATGTGTTCTTCTGAGATTTTCGATTATATCAATATGTCATCCATAAACACCACGACAAACCTGTCTAGGTAAGGTTGAAACACCTGATGCATTAAATCCATAAATATAGCTGCTGTATTCATTATTTTGAATAGCATCACTACAAATTTGTAGTGTCCGTATCTTAGATTGCAGGCTGTTTTCAAAATGTCCTCTTCCTTAATCTGTACTTAGTAATACCCTTGTTGAAAATATATCATAGAATAGTAGCAAAAACCTTGCACCTGATCAAACAAGTTATCGATCAATTACAACGGATACTTTCTTTTTATTATCAGATTGTTTACTCCACAGTAGTTAATGCATAGCCTTAAAGTCCCATCCTTCTTCTTTACAAATAACACTAAGGCTTACTGACAACGATATGTTCAGCCTAATGTATCATTGCTTCACTAACTCCTCTAACTTCTCATTAAGCTCCTTTAACTCCGCTGGTACTATCCGATAGGGGAGTTCATGAAACTAGTTCAGCTCTTGATACTAAGTTTATAGTGAACTCAACTTCTCGTGTTAGAGGAAGGGAAGTGAGTTCTATAGGAAATACCTAATAGGAGCTAAATATACCTATATTTTGAGGTTTATTTGTTATGATTTAATGTTCAAATAACTGTAGATTCCTACTAAATTGCTATCTTTTATGTAGAAGTGATTAAATGACAGAAATATTGAAAAGATGGTGAAAAATGCCCAAAATCGGGCTAAACAATATTGAACCGGCACCAGCCCACATAGTTGAGCCGGCCGGGGGGTCACTTCTGGAAGAACAAAGTAGAATAGAAGAATTTTGAAAGCAATTTATGAAGGACGTGGTGCTGGCTGTTCTGCCTAAATCGGCAACAGTTGTTACTATTCATAAGCGGCGAATTTTCCTTTTTAAGTAGAATTTGGTAATTTTAGTATGATTCTTTTGGGAACTTTTTCAACCATGGAAAAGGACTCTTGTAAGTATTTTTTGGCAATCAAAACTCCTATAAATACAAGAAAATAACATTGTACAAGAGAGTTCTAGTTCTTGAGTTTTCATTGTAATATTTTATAAAATTTCTAGAGAAACACCAAGATTTAAGAGGATCAAGGTGATCTTGGAGAAGAAGAGGAGATTTATGAAGAAGATTGCAAGGGAAAAGGGGATTACATATGTCTTGTGTTTTTCTTCTTTCGTTCTTTGTAATTTTATTTTGTGAAAGTTAGATTTATGTGTTTTAATTGTAGTTGAGTATATTTTTACTTTATGAGTTTGTGTTGAACTAATTCTAGACTTATTGAATTCCAATTCCAAGTATTTGATTACTTAATTTTATGAGTTGAATTAATTATTTTGGACTAGTTAATTCACTATCTTGTGATCTTTTAATGGACTTAGAAAATAAAGTTAAGGGAAGGATTTGGTAATCAAAAAGAGATTGACATCGCCTAGATTATAGGGGTATTATTTCTTCCAAAAGATGTTATTGTTGCCTAGAGTATAGGGACATTAATTGTTTAATTGAGTTGTTCTTAATGCTTCTTAGTTTTAATTAGGGAGGTAAATTATACCTTTTGATTAATCTAAGAATAGGAATTTCATGACTTGGAAAACGATTGGAATTTTCTTTTGAGACTTATATTGGTATTTTGAATTAGGAATCAATTGGTTGAAAGATATTTTCTTCACTTATCATAGAATTGGGATATTTTTTCATTACATATCTTTTCTCCTTATTCTCACTCCTTGATTATCCTTGTAACTTTTCTTGTAAGAACTTGATTTATTCTCTAGTATATTATGTTAGTTGGTTATTTATTTTATCTTTTTATTTCATTGGCTAAAAAATAAAGATTTGGGTAAAGTAAGGGAAGAGCCTAAGTTCCTGTAGATTCGATACTTGTTATTCTTTATACTATATGATGATACACTTGCTCGTATGTGTGGTTAGTATTTTAATTAAAGCTTGATTGATTGTGGACTTTGTTGATAATATTTTCTACACTAAAAAAAACGTATCAAGTTTTTGGAGCCGTTGCCGGGGATGGGCACTATCAGAAACACTCGAATCTTGTTGATTTGTCCTTTGTTGTATTTGTAAATATCGCTAACTTTTATTTTTTAAAGGTATTTAGTGAATATTTAAGTCTTTTTTATTAGGATATGATTTTGTTTTTGATTTGTTTAAATTTTTGCTATTCTTTATTTTTCTTTTCGATTTGATTTTTATTTTTCTTTGAGTGTAAAGTTGATATCATCATGGACAATCAATCTTGGAGAAGTACATTGTATTAGGCCTAAGATCAAAGGAGCTACAATGATGATAGATTGGCACAATTGCAAGCTCACGTCGATGTTTTGAGTGAGACGTCACTTGAAGCATCAATTAGTTCCTTTGTTAACAATGCCAATACTTCAATTAAATGGTACGAAGAATCATCCCAATGAATGAGCTCTAAAAGAACACAACTAGCAATGTTGGTTGATGAGATCTACTATAGGGAATTGAAAATCATAGAAAAACAGGATACTTATCGATTCATAAAGCCCACTGATGCCATTGATGATGTGCTGAGTTATATCATGCCTCAATGAGTTGGATCTTTCAATGCTACATCATACGAAGTCCTTGGATGATGTTGACCAACTCTACCCTTCACCCCATCTAAAAAGAGGTAACTTAGTTTTTGTAGACCATACATTGAAAAGTATGCATTTCTTGATTCCATCTTTGAGAACTCAAATACTAAGTTTAAAGGAAAATTTAATTGTGAAATTTCTTTTAAAGGGTTAATTGGTGATTTCAATGTTGATGCATTCGTTAGATACTATGTGCGCTCATATGCTGAAAAAGATATATGTGTGTCTAAAAGAATGTTAGAGAATGAGGTTTATATATTTTGCTTTGCTGAGAAAAATTGTTTTCATGAACCTTACCTTTTTTAAAAACCTCCTTTCTTTCTACATTTATCATGCCTATCTTTTACTTTGAGCTTTAATTTTTTTTAAACAAAGGTTTGATGAAGAAGCATGATGAGAGGAAAGAGTTTGTATCTTTATTTTGTGTTTTATTAGGTGTCTTTTCCCCCTAGTAATAAGGAGACTATATCCTAGTTTAAGTATGAGGGAGTGAGTCATTGTGTTTATTCTTAGGAGTTTTATTAGTTTTTCTTGTGTTTTATTTTTGGTGCGTTTTATTTTGGTTATTCTTTTCTTTGTTCTTTTATGAGTATTTAATTTTGCAAGTTTGAATAAAGATTTCTTGAACAAGCTCTTCTATTCTTCTCTAAGTTTTAATATTATTAGTATTATTGCACTTTGGGAGTATTGTTTAACCTTCTACCTCCTTTTTCTTTTTTTGGTCCCTTTGGAGACGCTTTCTTGTGTTAATTTTTGTCAAATAAGGATATTGTCTAGTTTAAGTGTGGGGGAGTGGTTTTGGTGATATTCTTTGTCCGAATTTTTATCAACCATCATGGTATTGAGCTACTTTGGAAAAATTTTGAATTTTGAAAAATAATTTTGTTGCAAATTCCTTGAAAATTTAGAAATTATGGAGCTAAATTGAGCTTATTTATCAATATTGAAGTTTTAATTTACTTTTTAACTTTGGATATAGATTTGTCATGCATTACGGTTGGATTTTTATTTAAAATGTATACTTGTGTATTAAGTTAAATTTTGCTAAGTCTTGAGAATTTATGTTAACCTTGCTTATAATTGGTATTTGAGATTGTTTTATAGTTTGAGTTCGAATATGGATGATGTGATGAAATATGAGTGTAGTGATTGAAAAAAACAGAGAGCATGCTGACAGGAGTAAAAATGGAGAAAATAAAATTATGAACACAGGATGACAGCAGTATGGAGGGATTAAAACCATACCTCTTGGTGCCATAAACCTTGAAGATTGTAGGAGAATTGATTGAAGCACAAAAAACAGCTTTCTTCTTCCCCATGGAGTGAAGCTCCCTGTGCAAAATTGTCAGGTTCTCCTCCGGTGCAATGCTTGGCTTTTAAATTCTCAGAATATTTCACAGCCTAACCTCTAGTTGGTGAACACAAATTTGGGATGAAGAAAGCCTCTCAAATTTTTTCACCACTACTGTTTTCTTTTTTGGCTTGGCTTCTTATGTTAAGAAAACAAAAGCCAGTGAAGAAACACCAAAAGCCAGAAAACTAACAGTCATACACGAGTGGGAGAGACAGAGACATTTGTTATTTTATTTTATTTTATTTTTTCACACAGAAAGCCATAGAGTCATGAAATCAAAAATAATTATTTGATAAAAATAATATTACCGGGATTTAATATTTCAAACACCTGAATATTATTAAGAAAATAAATTTTGGCTTCTTTCTAAACTCTTCTGGACTGTGTCCAGAAAAATCCTATGATCGAAGTTATTGGGCCAAAATAATATTTATTATTTTTTCTTAGACCCGAAAAGCCCAAAATAATAACCATTAATTATTTTCCTTGGGATTAAATAAATAACCCAATAAATAATTAATGTGCCCAAATGAACAAAAAAATAATTAATCTTTAATTATTTATTTTTTGGGCTTAATTAAATAAATAACCTAATAAATAATTAAGTATTAATTATTTTCCACTAGTTACCTCGGCCTTGAATAATTAATTAACCAATTAAACTAGATAATCAATTTCTCTCAATTTATTTTATTCCAGTCTAATAATAAATTATACTTCTTGAATAAAATAAAACTCTCTCAACTAAGACCAGTTCTTCAACCCAAAAATTAATTAGGACTTACGGGCTATTCCGAGGACAAAAAAGACACATCGTTTTGGTTACTAAAATGACCAAAATACCCCTACTATATAAATAGATGTATTTTGCATTTTAAATATTTCCTAACATCACCATAAGGAAATATTGACCCCAAGGACAATGCTGCATTGGCAAAGTCTTCGAATTACAGGTGAAATGACTAAAATACCCCTCTACACATCGCCGTATATTTAGAGAGGAAGAAGTGTACTAACACCCCTCTAAATGACATCTACCATCCTTAGGCTTCTAGTCCAATGATCCACGACTTCCTGAAGTGTTTCCGTTTTCCAAGGGAGCTACCCTAAAGCAAACATCCAAGTCATGTTTCCCAGGGCCTTGGATATTTAGATCATTTAGACAACCACAAGGGGCGATATAGTGTAAAAACTATCTTGTACAAGTCTGTCTTAACTAACTAGTCACACATACCCAACATGTAAGTATACTGGCCTTACGATAGAACCTCAACTATAGCATATCAAAGTATATGCTTCTAGCTTCGTCAGACCACCAACTCATACTTAAGTCATAGAGTACTAGTCCATGTTGTAGAGGTAGTAGCCTAGGTTTCTACCATATAGTACTTTAAAAAACTACTACTACAAGTCCTATTCTACGTATTCGAAATATGCTTATGTCATGAAGTGAGTGGACTACTCACTGGCTAAAGGTAAGCCATTCCCCATTGGAATTCATTACATAATAACCTAAACATGGTGAGATACCCATTCTCATCAATTGATTAAGAACAAATGTTTATGTGTTAAGTAACCCATGATCTATACCTTATTTTGAAAGACCTCCATTCACATGGACCACTTACTTAAACACAATAGGTCTTTTCCAAACAAAATGTGCACAAATAAAAAGTAAATTCACAAACGATTTATGAAATAAATTCTTTTATTAAAACATTCGATTTTTGTATATCAGAAACCTAGTCTAAGAGGGCACATTCCCAACAATGAGAAGAGTTGTTGACTAATTCTTGTATTATGGATTTAAAATTTGCTTAACTTTGAGTCGTGAATAAGGAATGTTAGGAAATAGAAAAATTATGATTGAAAAAAAAGTCATTGTTATGTAAGTTAAAAAAGAATTGAGTGGACAAAATTCTCTTATTTTTAATCTTTGAAGACCTTTTGCTTAAAAGGGGGTCAATACGTAGATAAGTAGTATGTATTGTTCGGTGAACTCTCTGGAGGCTATTCTAAAGGCAAAAAGGTAAGAAAGAAATATAGAAAATTGATGAAAAATAATGACTATAAGGGAGCTAATTCGGTGTGTGAAAAAAAAAAAAAAATTCATTCACTTGAAGCTATCAATTCCCTAAGTCATTGAGAAAAAAGGAGTAGAGTGTTTTCTTATTTCACTAACTTGAGTTGTGTATGTTTGAGTTCATAATACTCGAATTGGTTAAATGGCTTGATTTGTATGATTTATTTTGTCTATATTTTCGCTTGAAAGGTAGGATAACTCTCTTGTATTGGATATGAGCTTGTTTAACTTAAATTTGATAGCCTTGGGATTATTTGGTTTAATATATGAGTGTACAAAGGTTTTAAAGGGTTGAATGGATGACACGTTTACATATAAAGTTTAAAGGAAAATTGTGGCTTTATTATGAAGACGATTGAAATGACAAGAATTATCTGAGTGATCTTGTCTTAGGTGTTTGCTTGAGGTCTAGCAAAGCTTAAGTGTGGGAGAATGTGATACGGGTTAAATGTACTTATATTTTGAGGGTTATTTATTATGATTTCATGTTCAAATAACTATAGATTCCCACTAAATTGCTATCTTTTGTGTATAAGCGATTAAATTGGAGAAATATTGAAAAGATGGTGAAAAATGCCTAAAATCGGGTCAAACAGTGTTGAACTGGTGCCGGCCCGCATAGCTGAGCTGGCTAAGGGGTCACTATAGGAAGAATAGAGCAGAATAGAGGATTGTCGAAAGCATTTTAGGAAGGACCGGTGCCAGTTGTTACTGTTCACAAGGCGGCGAATTTTCTTTTTCAAGCAGAATTTGGTAATTTCAGTTGGATTCTTTTGGGAACTCTTTCAACCACAAAAAAGGACTCTTATAGGCATTTTTTGGCAACCAAAACTCCTATAAATACAATAGAGTTCTAGTTCTTGAGTTTTCATTGTAGTATTTTATAGAACTCCTAGAGAAATACCAAGATTTAGGAGGATCAAGGGTATCTTGGAGAAGAAGAGGAGCTTTATCAAGAAGATTGCAAAAGAAAAGAAGATTACACTTGTCTATGAGTTTTTCTTCTTTCTTTCTTTGTAATTTTAAATTGTGAAAGTTGGATTTATATGTTTTAGTTGTAGTTGAGAATATTTTTACTTTATGATTTTGGGTTAAATTAATTCTAGACTTGTTCAATTCCAATTCTAAGTATTTGATTACTTGATTTTATGAGTTGAATTAATTATTCCGAACTAGTTAATTCACTATAATTTGATCTCTTAATGGACATGGAAAATGGTGTTAAGGGAAAGATTTGGTAATCAAAGAGAGATTGATATCACCTACATTATAGGGGTATTATTTCTTCCAAAAGATATTATTGCTGCCTAGAGTATAGGGACATTAATAGTTTAATTAAGTTGTTCTTAATGTGATACGAATTCTTGGTGGCTTTTCTTGGTGTTATGGGCGTTTTTGTTGGCTATGTTTCTGCTCAACTTAACGGAACAAAAAAACAGAGATTCTTGTGACCATAAAGGAGAAAACCAAATAACAACCTACACTCTTTCAAGTCCTTGAAGAATAAAGCCTCAAAGACCCTCAAGATGAGTAGAAAGTTCTACTATAATCTCACCCTAATATCTTTGAAGCAACAAAGACAAACAAGAATAAATAGAATAGAGAAAATAGGCATCCAAATATTAGATTTCAAACAAACCTTAGAGGAACAAAGCAACTAAGACCCATTCAAAGAAATAGCATTGGATTATCCAAAAGATTGATAGACTCTTATAAAAGGAGGACTAACCCTTTAGCTTGGTCTTGGACAAGATGAATAAGGAGGCTAGGGCCTCTCAAGATTCTCTTCTCAAATTTTGAATTCAAGTGAAGTGTATTGTGTTTTCAAATCACTAAGGGTGCTATTTATACTATCCTAACCCTAGCTAAGAAATCCCTAAAGTTTAATTACAATTTTGGGTTATAATAAGTCTTTACAAGCAATTAAAAGTAAAGAAAACTGGAGAAAAATATTAAAATGTGGAACAATCGTCGGCTGCCCAGGATGCAACCGGTGCCGGTTCGGGCATCACAGCCAGTGCCGGCTGTGTTTTGTCTTCAGGCGGTCGAATAATGGATGAACCTATTGTTGAGCAGAATGAGGCCGGTGTCAGCCGTCCTCTGGTGGCCTCCTTTTTGGACGTGTTTCGTCCGTCTTCGTCGCCGGCCCTTGTTCTTGCATGGCCACACCTCCCGCTCCTTGATCTTGACCTTCATGATAAAGTGGAGTCTCATCATAATTCTTCTTAGTTTTAATTAGGGAGTTGGAGTATATCATTTGATTTATCTAAGAATATGTTCATGACTTGGAAAACGATTGAAATTTGCTTTTGAGACTCATTTTGGTATTTTAAATTGGGATTCAATTAATTGAAAGATATTTTCTTCATTTATCATAGAATTGAGATATTTCGTCATTACATGTGCTTTCTCCTTATTCTCACTCCTTGATTATATCCTTGTGGCTTTTCTTATGTGAACTTGATTTTTTGTCTAGTATATTAGGTTAGTTGGTTATTTATTTTATCTTCTTATTTTGTTGGCTAAACAATAAAGATTTGGATAATGTAAGGTGGAAGCCTAAGTTCCTGTGGATTCGATACTTGATATTCCCAATACTATATGATGAGTACATTTACATGTATGTGTGGTTTTAGTGGTTAGTATTTTAATTAAAGCTTAATCAATTGTGGACTTTGTTAGTAATATTTTTTACACTTAAAAACACGCATAAATACCTCAGGAAACTCCTTCACCACTTTTGTGTTCTCCAAGGTGCACTGGTCTTTTACCTTGTTGATCAAGTAAGCCAAGTAACCTGTATATCATTTCTTGGAAAATTTTTGAACCTTCATTCCCGTTACCATGAACTTCAACTCCTTTACTCAGTTTCCATTAAACATCAACACGATACAACCTAGTTTTGCAAACTGCACCATCTTGTTCTTGCAATCGACTGGAGCCCACGCTATGTTAACTAGTTTGTCCCCAATATTAAGTCATAATATTTTATGGGTAATACAATAAGATCTTCCTTTAAGTTTTTTTTCCTACCTTTACATTACAGTTATACACATATTTTCCTGCTTCTACTGATTTCCCTAGTGGAGTGCTCACTAACATAGTGTAGGGCATATCTGAGCCATCCCAACCTAAATGACCTACATTATTCTAATTTATGTATGAATGTGTTAAACCAGGGTCTATTAAAATGAAAATAGAATAACCTTGGATAATGAGTGTACCTTCTACCACAGTAGCTCCATTTCCAACCTCCTCTCGGTTCATGGAAAATAGCTTTGCCTTTACCTAGGACTTCTGTCCTCCACTTCTCGATGTTCTAGTTTCTGACCTCTTATTACCACCAGTGGGTGGGGCTACTAGTTTCCTAATCCTTAGTAGCTTCAGAGAGGTATTCCTTAGATAGGAGGTATCTTCAAAATTATAGCAGCTTCTCCCATTCCCCTTAGACCAGCAATCCTTCTCCACATGGACCTTGCTTACCACAGAAATAGAAAGTTGGTAGGTTTGGAGCAAGTCCTACTGGAAGTATCTAGGTTTGTTTTCCCCAATTTTCAAACTGTTGTCTTGCTGGCCTCTTGTTGATTGGCCAAGGGGAGTTTACCTCATTAGTTGCTGAGGTCTAATGTCCACCCGATTCTTTTTATTGTTCTTCATGTGGATGGTTGCATTAACAACCACAGTGTAAGTTATTGGAGGAAAGAGTGCTAGTATTCATCTTAGCTCTTGTCTCAATCCTTTAATAAACTATCAGGTCCTATTCTGCTCAGTATCTATCAATCTCTTGTAGTACTTGGACAGTTGATAGAACCTGGCTGCATATTGAGCAACTGTCAAGCCTCATTGGCTTAGGTTTTGGAACTCATCCTCCTGCTTCTCTACTATCCATTTGAGAATGTACTCAGCTCTAAAAACTTCCACAAAGTTGTCCCACGTCTAATCTTGATCAGAGTTTCCCCAGTCCTTCTGGACACGTTGCTACCAGTCTCGTGCCAAGCCTCCCAGCTTGAAGGCTGCAAACTTCACCATATGCTTCTTTGTATAGTTCAGGGTGGAGAAGATATCTTCCATTTTCTCTACCCACTATTCTAGCTCCTGACCTTGCTCAGCCTCACCATGGAAAGTAGGTGGCTAAAACTTGAGAAAGCACACCAGAGCTTCGTCCTCTCCCTTGGGTATCTTATTTTATGTTAGAGTTTGAAGAATCTCCATCATCTTAAGAAAAGCCTACCCAAGGTTTACTTCTGTGGGTCCATCAGTTGCCACATCCTACTCCTATTCATGACCTCGTCCTATCTTAGGTGTGGAATGCTACGTAGGTCTGAACTTCGGGGTTGACAAAGCGCTCTCTTGCGTGGTTTTGCTAGGGACCATGATTCTTCGCCTAGGTGTCATCTTTAACAATATAAGGTCACTTAGAGCATAAGTGTGTATGTATGTATGTATGTATGTATGTATGTATGTATGTATGTATGTATGTATGTATGTCTAATCAAGTTATGCATATTCCACAATAGGAGAATCTAAACTCAATTTGTGCAAAGAAATAAATTTAGTAATTTTGAGAGTAAGTAGTTATTTTAAAAGAAATAAATTCATTGTTGATCCAAATTGCATAATTTTCACAAATGGAAAAGAAAGCATGCTAAGCATCCTTATTCTACATAATAAAAATTCCTAAAATAGCACATAACAAAAGAACCCCTATTTATTAGCTGGAAATAAGAAGTAGGGTTTCTTTAGCTTCATTACTAGGTCAGCTTAACCATCTCACTCACCCTTTTTCCCATTTGAATTCTCAGAATCGAGCTCATAAAGCCAGCCCCCAATATTCTTGGAAAAGTTTATCTCATTTCTATCCACAAATCCTAAAGTCCAAGACTTTTTGGCGACTCGATAAGAACTCTCCACAGCCCCAATGGGCCTTCTAGAACTTTCTGCCTCAGTAGGTCTTGCTGTCAGCCTTGCTTGCTTAACTCACTCAAGATGTTGGGCCATGAACTCCTCGTACTTACTCCTAGATACCTCAAACTCTACCTCCCTTGGGTCATCACTATATGTGGTCAAATCTACTTCCTGCACAGGCAAATTAGGTTCTCCCTCGACTACTTCCTCATCTTCCTTCTCACTCTCTTGCTCAAGTAACTTTGGTTTAGACTCAGACTCTGAATCAGATGGTAGAGGGGGTATTGGTGGTAGTGGTGTGTTAGGTCCACACAAGAAAGGCCAGTCTCTAACAACTATTGCGAATCCTCTAGCAATCCTCTCCACAAGGAATGACTAGGTTAGTACAGTATTTAAATACTTAGATAAATATTTTCATCAAACATATATGTATTACCTAAATCAGGCTCTGATACTACTTGGAACACCCTGCTACCTATGTACCCTAAGAGAGGTGAGAATATCGCCCCATCCAAATGAGTAAGGCTTTATAATGAGGTAAATAAATAACTCATCTAGACAATATATCAAATAAACATAAACATATTATAACTTCAGTAAAACTTATACAAAGTCTCAAAATAAAGCATGACCAAACATTATCTCTAGGTGAAACAACTAAAATATAATGTACAAGATCATGAACTCTAGCCCCGACTATGTCAGTAGTGTTCACGACCTAAAAACATGCATAAATAATGTGAGAAATAAATTTCTCAGTAAGTCTTGAGTGTGTGAGAGTGTTCATTTGAAATAATTTTGTGATATGCATTTTGAAATCCCAAAAGTGTTATTATAATCATAAACGAAAGTTTAAACACAAGAATGGCTTTTTCAATTTGTATTCTCAATAAACAACTTTATCTTAAGGAAGTCATCCACTCAACAATAAATTGGACTATGAAAACCTATATTATAGAAATGAGTCATGAAACCTTGCATCATGACCCTGTACTGTGAAATCTTGCATCATAGTACAGTGGGTAATCGACCTATGGATGGGGATACTCCTCCTTCTCCCAAACCCCTCTAACTTACCAGTTGTTCATTTCAGAGAAATAAAGTCCCACTTGGAACTAGTTCCTAGCTCAGGCTAATCTGACTCCCTACCACTGTCGCCTAATCAGAAATGAGTTCACTTCTCGGAAGTGGCCACCTATTGGAAAGCTAGCTCACTCCATCTTAGACTAGTGCTAGATGCCTACCCTTATTGAGTACTCAATGTTTATACATAAAAAAAACTCATTAGCAACAAGTAGTAATCAAAAAGAAAATATCTAGCATGACTTGGTAAATCTTAATTAAATCATTTAGTGCAAAACTCAAGTGAATTATTTTGAATTCCCATTTGTTTAAGAAATCAGTGCGTGAGTTGCAATAGAGTACGAAAACTAGCCATGATGAATATTTTAATACAAAACCCTTGTTCCCAATGGCAAATCATAACACTTGACAATATTACAATTTCTATATTTTATAAACAATTTTAATACAAGAACTTACCTTGGTGTAGGAAATAAATTCCTTAATTCCAATAGGTAAATCCTTGCCCTTGACCACCTTTCAAGCTTAGAAGTCATAAAATGAAGAAGACTCAACTTCTAGTACTTTAGGAAATCAAATTCCTGATAATTAATTCCCTATCCATATCCAATCGATGAGGCTTCAAATAAATTCATTATCTAAACTTTTTCTACTTTCCTATATGTCAACAAACATATAATTACTACACCTAAGGAAGGATATAAATTACTATTATATAGTTTCCCTAGAGATTATTAAGCTGATCACATATTCCAGCAAGTTATCATTTCTTTCCCAAGTATATAATACATAGAAAAACACTTCAGATTGACATCAAATTTTGTGGAGATAAAACTTATTGCATTTAAATAGGTTTCAGGTGGTCATTTACAAAATTATATTTAAATCAGGCTCAGAAAAATTATTTTCATTACTAAAGCTTTCTGCCCAGAACATACTAGCATTAAATAAAATTTCGTAACTTTTAATACACATATTAGAAAATTTCAAAATTTTCCACTTAATAACTAGATACATAAAGCTATGTTTTGGTTGTTTTTCCCTTGGTCAGATTCAAAATATTTCATACATAATGAATAGCCCCAAACTTAATTTACAGGTGAACTAACAAACTTTATATTTGTTTCCTCTGTTTTTTAAAAAAATATTGGGTTTAAAACCGGGGTTTTCCTGCGTAATTATTAACATAAATAACATCCTTTAATGTCTAGAACCAATATTGAAAGGCCCTATGATAACGAATTATATTGCTAATTTATTTTGAACTAAATCAAGCCACTATCATATATTTTCAGAAATTCCCGCATGCATAAAGTTTATCCCATTCATCAAGAAATCATTTCTTTAGACTTGTTAACCCAAGAAATCACAAATTTAGGGTGAACTCAAATTGAAGAGAACAATTTTAGCATTAAACACATCACGATTACTCAAGAACATATTAATAAATTATCTTTTCCTTGGAAAAATTCCAGCTATTGTTGATATAGCAATTCAAGATAAAAATGTATTTCATTTGGTGTTAATCCTTTGAAAGATGCCTTCTTCTCCAAGAGTTAAGTGGGTTTGACCCTTAGACACACATCGTTAATCATTTTTGGTCTAGAAAAACGTAGCACTAAGAAAAATTAATGAAAAGAACGCTTTAGATCCTTGCCTCTTGTCACACTAAATCAATCATTCTTGGGGGTTAGAAGGTGTTTTTTTAGCCTTTGTTTCCACTAAATTCCAAAGGTTTCACTCCAAGCTTATTGCTTCAACCGTATGGCTTGTGCAGAATTTTTCGTAAAAGGAAGCCAATTCTGCCACAAAAGCTAGTTATCAGAGGAGAGGTTCAAAATTCCCTTAGCTACCACCATTCTTTGGTGTGCAACTCTGCCTGCCCCATTGGGCCAGCCTTGTGAGTATTATTCCTGTTGGCAACTTAATGAGAGTCGAACCCGAGACGTGTAGGTAAGGAAGGCTCTGATACCATTTAAGGAAGCTAATTCTCCCATAAAAGCTAGTTGTCAAAGGAGAGGCTCAAAATCCCCCTTAACCAATATTTTACATAAGCACAAGAAGCAAAAGTATTGAACATAAGAAGTACAAGTATTGCGGAATCTCTCGACTGAAGGGGTGTGTCCTTAGCGAGAGAAGGAATGGTCTTTTTATAAACCATCCTTACTTGGCTTTTCCTAAAGAGACTTTTCAAATAAAAAGACTCTTTGAAAACCCATATTTTACTTAGCCTTTCAGAAAAGTAACGGCTAAAACAACTCTTGGGAAAATTAAAGACTACTTGACCTTTCAGAAAAGTAGTGGGACATCATACTTTTCGACAAGTTCCTATTTAAGTGGTGGGAAAACAATTCCACCTTCTTTCTACTAGAGACGCATCTCATCAGTTTTTCTCTGACATAAAGCCAAAGTAATGATAAAGTGAGATTCGCAAACTCATAGACTCGAATTATTTTGATAGCTATTCTATCACTAGGCCTCCATCATATTAGCAATATTTCCATCCTCCTAATCAATTCTTTCTTGTCCATCAAAAGGGGTGTCATATTCATCTTGCATTATTTCATCTTGTACTGCACAACATGTCCAAATTCTGATTAGCTAATAAAACTCTCTAAGCTCAGGGTCACTATTGAACAGGCTTTGATAAGGAACATAGATTTGACTAGGATGAATAATATCTGAGAAAATCTTCATATTTCTAGATTCAGCTAAAAGCTTATGATATATTCCAAAAGAATATTCTGCCATATGAGTAAGACCTGCTGCCCGATAGTTGAAAATTTGATCCACGATAGAAACTTCTTTATCAGGAATGATAATTAAATTTCTATGCTCATAAACATGATTTGGTCGTAGTCTTGGAAAAGTAGAGGTCAGAACCTCAGTTCTACAATCATTTGGATAATATGGGTAATACAAGGGGGATATAGAATGTAAAATCATTCTGAGATAACTGTCTCTGAAGAGATCTGCATGAGGATAGCGGTGACATCAGCCATTCTATAAACAATTTATCGATTTTTAGTTTACCAGGGTGGTCAACAAGTAGATCTTATATGTGGTGGCTTACTGACTAGAAATACAAAGTTGCCCATCTTTATGTGTTGCTAAATAGTTCAGAGGTGGAATAATTTATCAAGTTCATTAAAAACTAATTTTAAAGATGAATTCTCTAATTTAATAGAGACTAACTCTTCTATGCGATAATAATATATACTAAGTTATTTTTATGCTATCTCTTTAGTGTGTTTATTGGTCAATTGCGAACCTATCATCCAAAATCGGAGATCGTGACATTGACACGGAGATTGAGACCCACTTTGCTAGTTGGTTTCGTAGCCCTGTATGTAATGTTATATTTGTGCAAATTACCACGTCTCTATTTTCTATAATACTAATACTGCATTATTTGACTAGGTTTTGGGTACTGGGAATAATATTGACAATTAGCTTTTAAAGGACCTCTCAATAGGCACTTTAATGGCAGTTGAAGTGTACTCCATTTACTATATAAATGGATATTGTTTTCATATCATAAGCCATGGAGAAGAAAGATCAACAATGAATTATGGGGTGTGTATTCGAGGTACGACTTATGCACAATCAACAACTGAAGGAGATTACTATGGATTGATACAAGAAATACTCCATGTGCAATATCCTAGCTTGCTAGAAAAGAACACTATATTGTTTAAGTGTGAATGGTTTGATCCATGATCTCATGATAGTTTGAAAGTTCATCCAAGATATAGCTTGGTGGAAATAAATCATAGAAAAAGGTGGCCAAAATACGAACCATTTGTGCTAGCCCATCAAGCAATTCAGGTATACTATGCTCCATATTTGAGTACAAGACATGATATGAGTGATTGGTCGGATGTTTTTCACGTTAAAATGAGAGAGACTTTTGATGTGCCATAAGTTGAACGTGCTTATCAAAACAACCATTCCATTAGCATACCATTACAAATTCAAAATGATCAACTTGATCCTATACGTGATTCGTATGCTATAGGAGAAGAGGATGCCATTGGGAGTAATGGTAATGATGAAACTATTGATCAAGAAATTGAATATGAGTCTAAAAATGAGGGATATGATGCCGATGAATTGATTGAAATTGAGAACGAGTAAAATTTTCTTTGTACATATTCATATCTTTTACTTTTCTTACATAGATTATTATTTTTTAATTTGTAAACTAACAAATCATTTGCATCGCACATATACCTTGGAGTAGTTCATATTTTCATTTTGAGCACCCCGCCCCATCTACCTCCAATGTTCCACCATCACAAACTCCACAGAATCCTTTATGAAATGGGAGCATTGCTACTGGTGATAATGCTACTACTTTTATTGTCCCTTTACCCAATCTTTCTTCGTTGCAGTGACCCATCATACACATTCTTCTGGGGAGTGATAAGGTGTAAGTATACAATATATGTCTCCTGACGAGGAACATAAATTTTTACCTACAATTCAAACTATATTTTCCATACTTTTTGTTGAATCACTTTAAGTTTTGATCAGTGTCTTTGTGTTACATTTGGACCAATAAAGATTCAGTATAAAATTCATAACTACATCTCAAACGGCTTCAAGTTGAAATTTGATGCTCTGCACAAAAGGTGGTTGGATATGGATTTTGACACGAAGAATACTTGGTTTTAAGAATTCGAGGCCAGTGTTTAAAAATTAAATGTTATGTGATCTTATTGCTCTCCTATGAAGTTTCGAGTTAAAGTATCTTACATTATTTCCTTTTATTATAGAAACGATATAGACAGAGGGCAGAGGTTAGTGAAATGATTCGAAAAGCTTGGAACTCCAAGGTAGGGGAGCTATTCCGAGGGATTATTACTTCAGCCAAAAAGGCATGATTGAAAAATAGAGTTAAACTTCCATGGATGCCTGAGGATGTGTTTGACGCTATGGTAGCATATTGGCAGAGTCCAGAGACACTGGCACGATCAGGGTAGAATTCTTGTAATCACCAAAACCAGGGAGAGAATACCTCATGCATTAACACGGGCAAGCCCATTCCACATCACTCACATGCCTATCGCAGTGTAAGTGTCGAACAAATTTTAGGTATATGAATACTTAGTAAGTTAAATCATAAAGATAAAAACTATACAAATTTATTGTAGGCAGCAAAGAATGGTTGCGTTCTACTGAATACTCTTAAGCTTCATAGAAAGTTACATCAACACGAGGTTGAAGGGAGAATGGAATTCATCACACCATATGATCGAGATCTTCATGCAAGTTATTATTATTGTATATTTGGTTTAATATTTTTCATTGAATTATTTTTAATTCCTTCTAAAATCTTGACTCAATTAAGGAACGAGCTATTAGGATGGTTGAGAAGGTAAAAATACAGGTCTCCTCTACAGCCTCAATAACTGGTAAACATAGTACTGCTACTAAGTCTCCAGTGGTTGATTATGATAGCATTTTACTTACAGTAGCCGGGGGTGTAAGGGAAGATCGTGTCTCTGGTCTTAGTTCAGCATGTTAGCCTATCTTGAGTTTAAGGTCTAGAGGTAGCACATCTATGGGGACTAGCTATGTTGATCACAGAGTCCTTTAGGAGTTGCATAAGGATTATAGTTGCAAAATGCAAGAGATGCAATCAAATCATGCTCAAGAGATGTCACATTAGGAACAACTCATACTTGAGACTCATCATTAGATGGATGAGATGATGGCCACGATGCAGGTACACTTACAATCGTGCTTATCTCGAGGATTGTGCTCATCTAGAGGAGCCACAGACACTGAGAGAACTCACGGTGATGAATGATTGTAGTTTTGGAAAACTCATCTATATAATAGATTAGTTTTTATCGATTGTCACAACATACTTATTACTATTCTGTGGTGGAGACCATTTTGTGATGCCTTATTTTCTTGTAGGAGTTGGATATTATTGGACTTTATTTTACTTGTTAATCTATTCAGTTTTGTACCATGTGGCCTGGGTGTTTGCTGATATGTTGGGTTTTTTGTTATAGGGGTTTGGTTGTAGTTCTGATGGGTGTTTGGTTATAGGAGTTTGGTTGTTGACATGCTAGGTGTTTGTTGATATGTTGGTTATATGTTTATAAGATTTTGGTAAGGCCTTGATATGTGCATATCCAGTACACAGGTTTAAAAATTCAGACAGGGAACAACTACAGAAATTTCGTGGTTGAATTTTTTCTAACTTGATAACATAAATAGCCACGAGATTCTGTGGCTGATTAACAAATGATATTTCGTGGCTGATTGAATCAGCCACAAACGTGAGCTTCAAGCATAAAATATTCCATGGCAAATCAACCACAACTTTGTTTCCGTGACTAATTTATTTTCCTATTATAGAAATTTTAATTATATGAAATTAAATTAGCCATGAAATTAAATATTCAGCTACAAAAACTTCTGTGGCTGATCGCCCACGACAACTATTTCTGTGGCCGATTACCTGTTAAAATTAAATAGAATTTTATTATTATTTGTTAAATCAGCCATAGAATTTTATTGTCAAATACGAAAATTTTCCTGGCTAATCACCCACGCAATGGAATTTCGTAGTTGATTCCTTATTTTCCAATTAAAAAATTTTAAATTATTTTAAATTAATTAGCTACGGAATTTAATTTATCAGCCACAAAATATTCCGTGGCTGATCACATGGAAATATTTTTAATCAGCCATGGAAAATTATCCGTGGCTGAGATCAATCAGCCACGAATTTCTGCCAATTAGCCACGATATTTGTCGTGGGTGATTGACCATTTTCTAGAAGTGGATAAATAAAATACTAACCTAATACACTAGAGAAAAGGTCAAGTCACATAAGAAAAGTTACAAGGATAATCAAGGAGTGAGAACAAGGAGAAAAATATGTAAATAGATAGAAATCATTGAATACACAATAATGATTGATTAGCTATTCTCTCAATTTATCATTATCTTGGCATCATGAAGAATTAAAATAGACCTACTTCATTTACAATCCATAGAATCACTATCTTCTAGTTAAATCAATGGATATATTCTATCTCAATCAATTTACCCCAAAGATGTATTAAAATCAATCAACGCACAAATCCCTAAATTCTAGATGATTTAAAGTATGAAATTAGCCAATGAATATATATTCTAACAATCATTAACTAAACTTTGATTACCCAAGTTCTTGACAATTAACCTCTTTTGCAAGCAAGTTAAGAGATAATAAATATGAAATTAAATAAATTGAAACCACAATTAATCTATTTTTCAAGTAAGTCAACAAGAAGAATTAATCAATCAATTCCATAATTAAAACAAGTAATCAAATACTAAGAACAATAATCAATTGATTAAAGAACTAAAACCAATACAAAATCATGAATCCAAAAGAATATCCACTAAAGACAATGAAAATATTAATCTCAAAATGTCAGTAAATTACAAAGAAGAGAAAAAGTAACCACTCATCGACAAGTCTTCTCTTCTTTCTTGAAACCTTCTTGAGCAACCTCCTCTTCTATTCCACGAATTCTTCATTGATCCTCCTAAGTTTTGGTGTTTCTCTAGAAGTTTTCTAAAGATATCACATTGAAAAATTGAAAAACTACTTATTATAATGTCATAGTCTTGTATTTATAGGAGTACCTACAAGGGTCCTTTTCCATGGTTGAAAGAGTTTCCAAACAAATCCAACTGAAATTACCAAATTTTTCTGGAAAAGGAATCTACCGCCTTATGAACAGTACAATCGGCGCCAATTTAGGCAGAACAGTTGGCATCGGGTCCTTCTTGTTGTGCTTCCTGATGAACTATAACAACCGGCGTCGGCTTAGGCAGACTAGCTAGTGTCGGGTGCCTCCTATTTTGCTTTTGAATTTTCTCTATTTTCTTCTGTTCTTCCAAAAGTGACCCCCGACCGTCTTAGCTATGTCAGCCGGCACCAGTCCACCACTGTTTAGCCCAATTTTGGGCATTTTTCACCATCTTTTCAATATTTCTCCCATTTAATCACTTCACAACAAAAGGTAGCAAGTTAGTGGGATTCAAGAGTTATTTGAACATAAAAGCTACACAAATGGCCCTCAAAATAGTGGTACATTTAGCCTCTATCACATTCCCCCACACTTAAGCTTTGCTTGTCCTCAAGTAAACAAGAATTAAAACACTTAAGCAATCGCTTATGAACAAGTCAAATCAATTCATCAGATGTTTTCCTAGCAAATTCATCCACTATAAAGCAATAATCTTCTTCCAACCTCAAACATAAAGTCATCATTCAATCAACCCTTTCAAAACCTTATAAACTCATGTGTTAAATCAAACAGTCTCAAGGCCATCAAAGTTAAGTTAAATAAGTTTATATAAAGTACAAGAAAACCATCCTACTCCTCAAGTAAAAACATAGATAGCATAAATCATACAAGTCAAGCCATTTAACCAATTCTAGTATTATGAACTCAAATTTACACAACTTAAGTTAGTTAAACAAGGAAACACTCGACTCTTTTTTTTTTTTTTTTCAATGACTTAGGGAATTGATAGCCTTAAGTGAATGAATTTTTCTTCACGCACTATACTGGCCTCCTTATAGTTATCATCATTTTTTTAGTATTTTTTTTTCTTTTTCTCTCTTTCCTTACCTTCTTGCTTTCAAGATATCTTCAAGAGAGTGCACCAAATACTACTTGCTACTTCTCTCCATATTAACCCCCGTTTTAGCAAAAAGTCTTTTTTGTTTTGTTTTTTTACCACAAAAGATGAAAGCAATTTATTTTTCAACTCCATGTTTTTTCCAACTCACATTTTGTTTCTTTTCACTCTATTTTTTCCCTCACATTCCTTCTTCACAACTCAAAGTTAAGCAAACTTTAAATCTATAATACAAGAATTAATGAACGACTCTTCCCATATTTCATCATATAATCCATATTCCAACTTAAAAAGTAAAAGAAAACTCAAATACCAAATATAACCAAGGTTAACTTAAATTCTCAAGACTTAGTAAAATCTAATTTAATACAGAAGTAAACTTTAAAAAAAAAAAATCCACCCGTCATGAATGATAAATCCATATGCAAAGTTAAAAAGAAAATCATAACTTCATTATAAGCTCAATTTAGCTGAAAAATTTTTCAATCTTTCAGTTCTTTTTCAAAATTTTTCCAAAATTTGAAAGTTTTGCTCGAAACCAAGAAAACACCAAGATAATTGATAAAAACTTGGACAAAGAATACCACCAATCCATTCCCCCACACTTAAACTAGAAAATGTCCTCATTGGCCAAAAATTAACACAAGAAAGTATCTCCAAAGGGACCAAAAACGATAAAAAGAGGGATAAATTTAAGCGATACTCTCCAAGCACACAAAAATCGACTAAAGATGAAAACTTACAGAAGAATAGAATTGGTTCCAAGAAACATTTATTGAAACCTGCAAAGTAAAAACACGCATAAAAACATAAAGAAAATAATAGTAACACACAACAAAAATAAAAGAAAAGAAAAATTACGCAAAAGACTAACAAGAATAAGAAAGTAAATAAAGACAAGGATTCCCCTCCCTTCCCCCCCCCCCACACACACACACACACATTTAAACTGGAAAATATTTTCCCTATTACTAGGGGAAAAGACCTAACAATTATAAGACAAAACAATGATACAAATTCTTTCCACTCATTATGCTTTCTCATCAAACTCTTGGATAAGAAATTAAGGCTTGTTTTGGTTCGTGAAGGGTGAGGGGGAGAGGAAAGGAGAGGAAGATTGTCATATTTTACTTGTACTAGAGGACGTTAATGTATTTACTCTTATCCTGTTTGGTTGGAGTTAAAATAGGAAGGGAAAGAGAGGGAAGAAGAGAGAGAATAATTAATTTAGTTTACTATTTTATCCCTGATTATCTATTTTATTAAATTTTTAATGTTAAAAATGTGGTCATTGTTGTCGTTATTACTCCTATTTTATTTTCTCTCTCCCAATCCCCTCCCAATTCAGAGGGATTGGGAGAGAAAAAATGCTGATGTGGAGAGGGAGTGGTACCAACTCCTGATTTACTTTCCCTTCAACAGCTACATCCAACCAAACGAGATAAATGTCCTATTTATTTCCACATTTATTTCTCCTCCTCATTTACTTCCACAAAATAGTCTAACCAAGCGAACAAAGCTCCACTAAAGATGAAAACTTGGAGAAGAATAGAATTAGTTCCAAGAAACATTTATTGAAACCTACAAAATAAAAACACGCATAAAAACACAAATAAAATAATAGTAATACATAGCAAAAATAAAAGAAAACACAAATTACGCAAAAGACTAATAAAATCCTAAGAAAGTAAATAAAGATAAGGATTCACCCCCTACACATAAATTGAAAAACATGTTCCTTATTACTAGGGGAGAAGACCTAACAATTATAAAACAAAACAATGATACAAATTCTCACTTATCATGCTTCCAAATCAAACTCTTGGACAAGAAATTAAAGCTCAAAGTAGAAGATATCATTTAGACTATTCTTCTCCAAGAATTGAGAGGAACCTAAAAAATCATGTGACAAAAAGAAATTAGAATTATTTGTATGTAGAGTAGAATCGAATATCTCTCTTGCCACATTATGTAATTGTCCCTTATATCCTCTCTTCTATCCTTGGGTGTCCTCTTATTTCAGTGTGTGGGCATTTATGGCATCTTCATTCAACTCGGCTACTTGTGTTCTTTGAAGGCTCATTCATTGGGAAAATTCATCTTGATACTTAAGGAATGAATTGGAACTGGTGACAAAAGAATTCGTTGAGGCTGCAAGTGGCATCTCACAAAAAGTGTCAAACCGAGCTTGTAAAATTACCAAAATTTCATCATTGTGGCTCATTTGAATTTGTGCCCATGGCCACATATATCCCCATAGTTGATTGTCCATGATGATAATTTTAACCTTGTGCTCAAAGAAAAACAAAGATCAAATCGAAAAGAAAAATAAAACAAGTAAAAATTCAAACAAATTACGAAAAAATCAAAAAAAAAAAAATGTACAGGTTCACGAAGTACCTAAAAACACATACAAGATTCAAATGTTTCCAATAGTGCCCATTCCTAGCAATGGTTCCAAAAAATTGATGTGTGTCTTGTAGCGTATAAAATATTATCAACAAAGTCCACAATCAATCAAGCTTTAATTAAAATGCTAATCACTAAAACCCGACATATGAGCAAGTATACCCATGATATTGTATAGGGAACAGCAAGTATCGAATTTTCGAGAACTTATGCTCCCACCTTACTTTACCCAAATCTTTATTTTTTAGCCTAAAAAATAAGAAGAGGTAATTAAAATACTAACCGAATACACTAGAGAAAAGGTCAAGTCACACAAGAAAAGTCATAAAGATAATCAAGGAGTGAGAACAAGAAGAAAAAACATGTAAATAGATACAAATCAGTGAGTACACAGTAATGATTGACAAGATATTCTCTCAATTTATTATTATCATGCCATCATGAAGAATTAAAGTAGACCCACTTCGTTTGCAATCTATGGAATCATTATCTTCTAGTTAAATTAGTAGATATATTCTATCTCACCTAACTAACCCAAAAGATGCATTAAAATCAATCCTCGCACAAATGCTTGTATTCTAGGTGATTTAAAGTACGAAATTAGCCAATGAATATATATTCTAACAATCATCAACTAATATTTGATTACCCAAGAGGTTATGAATCGTAACCACCACCATCGGGTCCTTCTTGTTATGCTCCCTCATGGACTGTAACAACTAGCGCCAGTTTAGGCAGACCAGCCGGTGCCGGGTCCTTCTTGTTCAGCTTCCAAACTTCGTCTGTTTTGTTCTATTCTTCTAGAAATGACCCTAGACCGTCTCAGCTATGTCGGCCAGCGCCAGTTTAATATTGTTTGGCCCGATTTTGGACATTTTCACCATTTTTTTAAAAATATTTCTCCTATTTAATCACTTCACAACAAAATATAGAAATTTAGTAGGAATCATGAGCTATTTGAATGTAAAAGCAACACAAAATGACCCTTAAAATATCGGTACATTTAGCCTCTATCACATTGCCCCGCACTTAAGTTTTACTTGTCCTTAAGAAAACAAGAATTAAAAACACTTAAGCAATAGCTTATGAAGAAGTCAAATCGATTAATCAAATGTTTACCTAGCAAATTCATCCATAATAAAGCAATAATCTTCTTCCAACCTCAAACATAAACTCGTTATTCACTCAACCCTTTCAAAACCTTATAAACTCATGCATTGAATCAAACAATCTCAAGGCCATCAAAGTTAAGTTAAACATGTTTTTATCAAGTACAAGAAAATCATCCTACTACTCAAGTGATAGGGCCTAAATTAGTCATATTTTTCCTAGTTATTTGAGGCTATTTTGTGATACGTTTTGTTCAATAGCTGGTCATATTCCATCAAATTTGAGATTTTATCATTCGAAAGGTATTTTGTGCATTATTTCAGATTTTAGGGATAAAATAAGATAAAAACGTCGCAGAATAGAATAGAGGCGGCGCCAGATAGGACAGAGGAACCGGTGCTGGCCCCGTGTTGCTGGCATACACTTTGAGGAGACAAAAATTCAGTGAAACGGAGCGGAACAGAACCAAACCAACGCCGGCTGTGATGCTGTAGGTGGCGTCGACTATGCCTCGATTTTTGCATGTATTTTTTGGCAATTTTACAGAGTTTTAGTATTTTCCTATTTCTAATCAGCCAAAAACCCTACACCAATGAATTTAAGCACTTCCTAAGCTTATAAATAGAGGAAAAACACAAGGAAAAAGAGAGAATTCACAGATCTAAACTTCAAATCACTTAAATTAAGGAGGAATTCTGTCAAATCAAGGAAGATTGTGCAAGAGGGTCTACAAAGGAAGAAGAAGAAGGCTTGTCTATGAGTGCCTTCTTTTACTTTGTTTTCTTTTTCTTGAACAATGATGTATTAATTGTTTGATTGTAATTTGACATTGTTTTAGGTATTCATGATTCTTAGAGTTACTTTAATCTTTTAATTAATTGATTGTTATTCTTGGCATTTAATTATTTGTGCTAATTACGAGATTTATTAGTTATTTCTTTCCATTAACTTGCTTGGAAAAAGAGTTGATGGTGGTTTCAATTCATTAGTTTCAGATTTGTTGTCTCTTAACTTACTTGCAAAAGGGGTTAATTGCTAAGAAATAGGTAATTAAATGTTAATTGATGTCTACCAAGAATGGATTCATTGGTTAATTTCATGTATAAATTTGTCAAGATATGAAAATTTAATCAATGATTGTGTTTAATGCATCTTTTGGATGAATTAGTTGAGATAGGATATGTGATACTAATTTATCTAGGAGATAGTGATTTCATAGATTGGAAAAGAAGTGAATCTATCTTAATCCTTCATGATGCCAAAAGAATAATTAGTTATGATGATGATTGAGTACTCTAAGGTCATGTTTGTTAAAATAATGGTTTATTTTACATAATTCTCCATCCTTGACATGTATATATTATATTATATTATATTATTTTTATTTTTATTTCTTTTTCACTTTATTGAGTCGGTTAAACAATGAAAGAAAATGGATTAATGCATACTTGTTCCTTGAGGATCGACACTCGTTTGAACCCTATGCTATGTTAATGATGAGTACGCTTACTCATATGTGTAATTTAGGGTTAATATTTTAATTTAAACTTGATTGGGAATGTGCTTATGTTTATATGACTTTTATACCTAAATTTATACACATCAAGTTTTTTATGTCGTTGCCGGGGATTAGGATATTTTTCTATTTCATCATAGAGGTGTTTTTGAAAAACTTGATTTGACATCAAGTTTTTGGCGCCGTTGCCGGGAAACAATATCATGAAAGCTTGAATTTTGTTGATTTAACCATGTGAATATGTAAATATGCACATATGTAACTATGAAAATTTGTACGATTGTTCTTTTCGAAAAAACGTGCCATCTTTTGTATCTCGTGTATACCTTTGTAATCTAATTTACTAACTTTGACTATGTTTTATTGACTAACTTTTTATCCTTTTAATTTTGTTTTAGTCATGAATTCTGTTATCTAACTTGCTTCTTGTCTTTTTGTAGGTGTTATCCTTGGTACATAACCCGAAATTCTGAAGTTGAATAGTTGATTTTGATCCCGAAATCGAAAGGACACTGTTAAAAATCCGCCGAACAATCCAAAGGAACTTGATTGCAGACATAGATGCTGCTAAAACAACAATGTGGGAAACAATAAGAGGGTTATGGATGACTTTGTGAAACCTGCAATCTCGGGCATAGGCTTGAGTGTCACTAGACCTAGGGTGGATGCAAATAATTTTGAAATAAAGCCCAATATCATCTAGATGGTCCAAAATATGGTCCAATTCGATGGGCTACCTGAAGAAGATCCTAATGCCCACTTAGCCAGTTTCCTTAAAATTTGTGATACCTTCAAAATGAATGGTGTTTCAGAGGATGCCATCAAACTAAGAATTTTTCCTTTTTCCTTGAGAGATAGAGCCAAATCTTGGTAAAAGTCTTTACCTACAGGTTCCATCACTACTTAGAATGCCCTAGCTGAAAAGTTTCTTGCCAAATATTTCCCTCCAGCTTGGACAACCAAACTTAGAAACGAGATTTTTGCCTTCCAACAATTAGATTCAGAACCTTTATATGAAAGTTGAGAGAGGTTTAAGGAGATGCTGAGAAAGTGCCCAGACCACGGATTTGAGCTAAGAATGCAGATGCTCATATTTTTTAATGGCCTTACATTCGCAACACGATAAGTGGTGGACTCTTTTGCAGGGGGTTCCATCAATCATAAGACCCCAAAACATTCGATCTTATTGAGAACTTGTCTTTTAATAACTATTCTAGGAGAACTGTAAGGTCTAAAGCTCGTGTGCAAGGAGTGCACAAAGCGGATGTTATGGTAGCTTTGGAGGCTAAGGTGGAAGCGTTAACTCAAAAGATGGAACAAATGGTGATGTCTCAAGGCCAAGTGGTAAAAGGAAGTTGTGATTTCTATAGAGAAGGCCACCCAAATCATGAATGTCAAAACATGGGTTCACTCCAAGAAACCACGGAACAAGCGGCCTTTGTACGTAATATACGTCTAGGTAATAATCTTTATAACTCTACTTACAATCCTGGTTGGAGAAATCACCCTAACTTTTCTTGGAGCAACGAAAATCAACCTAGGCAAGGTTCTTTTAACTTTGGGAGGAATTAAAGGAACCAACCCCCATTGAACAACAATTCAGCACCTTCCTAGCCACCATTAGAGGACTTGATTGGCCAATTGGTAAATACAACGGAGACTATGTTCCAAGGAGTTGATGCAACAACAAGGAACTTAGAGGCTTCCATGCACAACTTGGAGAGCCAAATTGGCCAACTTGCTAAACTACTTGGGGATTGTCAAGCGGGGTCCTTGCCAGGAAACACTGAAAAAAATCTACGGGATTAAGGCCGTGGAAAACATTGAAGTCAATTTTTTTTTTTTTTTTTTGTGCTTTCAGTTTTTGTGATTTGGAATAATTTTTATTTTCGTCGTTTTATTTTATACTATTTTATTATTTCTTCATGAATTAAATTGCATTATTAAAAAAAAAATCAGAACCAGGATAGATTGCAACCGGCTAGGACTAGAATTGGCACCGGCTCCTGTTGAGGAAGGGTTTTCATCGATAACATTCCCCGGAGGCAAACTACTATGGAGCAGCAATGTGCTGAGTGGAGATAGCAATTTTCAAGACTACATGGCGGTGAGGGCACTTCCGCACCTGATGATGATGGTGATGGGTGATGCGTATTTATTTAGGTATAAAAATCATATAAAAATAAGCACATTCCCTATCAAGTTTAAATTAAAATGTTAACCCCAAATTACATATTTGAGCAAGCGTACTCATCATTAACATAGCATAGGGTTCAAACGAGTGTCGATCCTCAAGGAACAAGTATGCATTAGTCACTTTTCTTTTATTGTTTAACCAACTCAATAAAGTGAAAAAGAAATAAAAAGGAAAATAAAATAAAATAAAAGAATATATACATGGCAAGGATGGAGAATGATGTAACTTAAACCATTATTTTGACAAACATGACCTTAAAGCACTTAACCATTATCATAACTCATTATTCTCTTGGCATCATAAAGGATTAATATAGACTCACTTCTTTTCCAATCCATGAAATCACTACCTTCTAGATAAATTAGCATCACATTCCTGTCTTAACTAATTCACCTAAAAGATGCATTACATACAATCATTGATTAAATTTCCATATCCTAGCAAACTTAAAACATGAAATTAACCAATGAATCCATTCCTGATAGACATCAATTACCTAGTTCTTAGTAATTAACCCATTTTCAAAGTAAGTTAAGAGACAAAAAATATGAAATCAATGAATTGAATCCACCATCAACCCCTTTTCCAAGCAAGTTGATGGAAAGAGACAACCAATTAATCTCGTAATTAGCACAAGTAATTAAATACCAAGAAGAATAATCAATTAATCAAAAGATCAAATAACTCTAAAAATTATGAATATCTAAAATAATGTCAAACTACAATAAAATAATTAATACATCATTGTTCAAGAAAAGAAAACAAAGTAAAAGAAAGTACTCATAGACAAGCCCACTTCTTCTTCTTTTGAAGACCTTCTTGCATAGCCCTCCTTGATTTGAAGAATTCCTCCTTTGATTTGAATGATTTTCTATGATAATCTATGAATTCTCTCATTTTCTCTTGTGTTTTCCATCTATTTATCGGCTTTGGAAGTGGCTAAACTCGTTGGTGTAAGGTTCTTGGTCGAGTAGAAGTAGGAAGATACTAAAATTCTGTAGTTTACCAAAAACTGCGTGAAAAAGATCAAAGTATTACTTATACTCGACCAAGAATGAGCCAGATTTGGAATTGGGGTCAAAAGAACCTGTTGGAGTGATAGTGGGGCAAGCATTCTGCAAGATGGCCGAGATTCTTCAAACTTTAATTGAACGGAGGAATCCAAAGGGAGAGGACGAAGCTTTGGAGCGGTTTCTAAAATTCCATTTTCTTAGGAGAAGCCGAGCAGGATCAGAAAGCTGAACAATGGATAGAGCAAATGGAAGATATCTTTGCTACACTTTAGTACACTGAGAAGCGAATGGTGAAGTTTGCTGCATTCTGAATGAGGGGCCCAGCTCGGGCATAGTGGTAACGGGTTCAGGACGACTGGGAACTAATTGTCCAAGATTGGATATGGGCCAATTTCGTGGAAGCATTCAAAGTCGAATATATCCCTCAGTGGATAGTTGAGAGGTGGGAGGATGAGTTTCAGAATCTAAAGCAGGGAGGTATGACGGTAGCTCAGTGCGTAGCACGGTTCGCCCAATTGTTAAAGTACTGTAAGAGACTGGTGGACACCAAGTAGAACAGGATAAGGTAGTTTGTCAAGGGGCTAAGGGAGGAGTTAAGAAGGGCATTGGCACCTTCTCCACCAACGACCTACTCGGGGACTGTGAATGCTGCCACCCGAACTGAGAATGAAGACCGCAATCGAATGGCACCAAGACCTTTCTTACTGCCAAGACAACCATCGAGGCCATTGCAAAAGCAGCAGTTCGTCAAGCGCCTTACCAACCAGTAGTGGCAGAACTGAGGAAAGCAAGCCTGATCAGCACTGGTTGGTCTTGTGTAGGATCTTCCATTATACCGGCACTTGGAAAAAGGGGTCTTGTAGAGAACAATTGTTGGTCAAAGGGTGCTGAGCGGGAAAGCTAACATTGTAGTTGGTGCCCTAAGCAGAAAAGTCAGAATGGCCAGGCTAAGAATGCAGGAGGTTCGAGTGGTTTAAGATGTGTTGGATAGTAGGACGGAAGTGCAAGAGGAGAGAATTAGGGTTAGCAACCTGAAGTTGATGCCAGATCTAAGGCAGGACATTATTGAGGCCCAACAGATCAAGGACAAGGAATCCAATGGCAAGGCAGTGAATTCCGACAGAACGGAGCAGGAGTGTTGTACTTTCGAGATCATTTGTGTGTACCCGATGAGCACCAGTTGAAGGACAGAATTTTAGAAGAGGTGCATAGGAGCAAGTACGCCATTCACCCGGGAGGGGTAAAAATGTATCAAGACCTGAAAAAGGCTTATTGGTGGCCTGGAATGAAGAGGAACGAGGTTAAGTATGTCCCGACGTGTCTCACCTGTCAGGAAGTCAAAGCGAAGCACAAAAATGTGGCAGGATTATTGCAACCATTGCCAGTACCGGAATGGAAATGGGAAGAGGTGACCATGGGCTTCGTTACCGGACTCCCTATGGCAAGGAAACAAAAAGACGCCATATGGGTAGTGGTGGATCGATTAACCAAGTCGGCACATTTCATCCCCGTGAATGTGAGGGATTCAATGGAAAAGTTGGCTCAGACCTATGTGCGGGAAATAGTCAGATTACACGGAGTGCCTTCAAGTATTGTGTCCGACCGTGATCCGAGATTTACATCCTGATTTTGGGGAAAGTTTCAAGAATCGATGGGTTCTAGTCTGAAGTTCAGTACGTCGGCGCATCTGCAGACCGATGGACAGTCAGAAAGAGTTATTCAGATATTGGAGGATATGCTGAGAGCCTGTGTATTGGATTTCGGGGATAAGTGGATCGAAAGTGTGCCGTATGCCGAGTTGTCATACAATAACAGTAATCAAGCTTCGATTGGAATGGCTCTGTATGAAGCTTTATATGGACGGAAGTGTCAGGTACCACTCTACTGGAGTTGGTCAGAGGATGGTCACATAAGCAAATTAGGGGAAGTCTATGTTCAAGAAATGTTGGACAAGGTCAAGTTAATTAGAGAAAGGTTGAAAGCAGCCCAGAGCCGACAAAAGAGTTATGCAGACAATAGGCGAAGGGAGTTAGAATTTCAGGTGGGAGACAGCGTGTTCCTAAAACTGACACCAAATAGGGGAATTCTGAAGCATCCGAAAGGGGGAAAGCTGAATCCGAGGAATCTGGGTCCGTTTCCAATAAAAGAGAGAATTGGGCCGGTGGCGTATCGATTGGATTTGCCAGATGGGTTGACGGGAATTCACGACGTATTCCATGTACCGCATCTGAAGAAGTACAATGCCGATCCCGGACATGTGTTGAACGATGAGCCGTTAGTGCTACAACCCGACTTGAGCTATGTGGAGAAACCCGTAAAGATATTGGACCGAAGTGTCAAGACTCTCCGGAACAAGCAGATGCCGATGGTAAAGGTGCAGTGGGAGCATCATGGCACGCGAGATGCCACATGGGAAACAAAAGAATGGATAATGCGAAAGTATCCCGATCTGAGATAGAGGTACGTCTGAATTTCGGGACGAAATTCTCCTAAGGAGGGGAGGATGTGAAACCCCACCTAAAGCCAACCCTAGAGTAAGGGGGTCAGGATGCATATCATATTATTTTGCATGAATATATATGTTTTAAATGATTCTATGTGCTTTAGAGTTGTGGATTATAGGTTAAAATGCTTAGTTATGTTTATCGAGTAGGAAGGGTAAAATGGTAATTTTACTTGAGGTCAAAATAGGAAGAAAGCTTGAGGATTAAATAGGAAGAAAATGTGGGTGAGAAAATAACAACAAGAGTTATTGTGGTTTAGTGGTTAGAGCTTGGTGAATTAACTTCTAAAGTCATGAGTTCAAATCCCATCATTTAAGCTTTTGTCATGATTATCTTAACTAAGTTTGAATTTTTGTTTTCTTGCATTTCATGGAAATAGGAATGTTGTCTTAGGGGAGACATGAAGAGTATGTCCTAATCTTATCCTCATGTCCTAAAAAGAATTCTAGAGGAATTCTTGTCCTTTTTATTACCACTAGCTTGTCCTAACATCTTTATAATTCAAAACAATTAAATCCTTTCTTTTAAATTCCAAAAAAAATCTGTGATAACTCCTCCACCTTGAATTCGAAAATCAGCTTTGGAGGTTGGGAAGTTGGCCGAAAGTAGGAGAAGAAATAGGAAGGGTTTCCAAGAGAAAATCAATCACCATGAAAGAACCTTCAACTCCACCTTCATGTTGTCCATAGCTTAGTAAAAGAAAATCTGGAAATTTTCCAGAATATTTGCAGGCCATTTCTTCGAAAATTCAGCCAATAAACCCATTCATTTGCTGCCAAGAAAATGGTCATTTCATGTGGCTTGAAAGCTGGAAAAACTGTGCAATTTTCGGACTGCACAAAAAACTGCACAAACCAGAAAAAATTCTGGGCAGTTTCGCAACCTTCAAACCAGAAAATGAAGCTGTTCTATTCCACCTTCAAGCCAGCAAAACTTCTCTGCTTTTTCCCCATAAAGAGGGCTGGAAAACCTGCCTTAAAGGACCCTTGAACACCTCTCAAAACCTCTGCAAAACGGGCTGAAGAATTGCAGAAAACTGCACAGGAAAATTTGCAGCAAACCTTCGAAACATGAGCACCTTGAAACCAGAATTTTTCCAGCTTTGTTCCCTTCAAGCCTTGGCCGAACACCACCCTCCAACCTCTGTAAACTAACCCTTGTTTAGCCATGAACTGAAAACCATTACCCTCTCCACTTACCTTGCACAATTGGACTCCATAATCACACCTCAAATCTCTCCTACAATCACTCCATTCAAACTTCCATTTGAACTTCAAATTTTCCAGAATTTTTCTCCATGAAAACACCCTTGTACTAAGCTATACAACCAGAATTTCTCTGCCATTTAAGCTCTGAATTTCGTCCAGCCTTAAGCTTTATCAGACCTCATTCATTTCAGCAAAGCAAACCAAACCAGCCGACACCATTGAAGCTCCAAGAAAACCTTCATCAAACAAACACCATTAACATATCCTATACCTCAAACCACTCCTCAAATCACTCCATTTGAATTTCGAATGATCAGATTTTTCTCTCCCTTTCTAAGCTAAACTGAAACCCCTGAATTCCCTAAACTATTCAGTCTACACTCTCCAGAAATTCGTCCATCATTTTCCCTTAAATTCTCTCCATTTTCACCTAGAACACCAAGAACACACACTAACCTTCTTCAAGCCTAACCCTACTCTAAACACCTCCAATCACTCTCAAATACTCCAAATCACTTCCATTTAATCTCTAAACCTCATTTCTGTTATTTATAACACAAAACCTCGCAAACAAGAATTTTCGAGCGGATCAAAATTAACTTTTCTTTGAAGGTCTCAAGAACATCAACAAGGTAAGTCAAGAACAACTTTCTTATTCATCTTCTTCCATTCGATTATATCATTCTAATGATCTCTCTCTCTCTCTCTCTCTATCTCTTCTAACCGAAATGGTTGATCAAACATCAACCATGATCGTGTGTTTTGTTGGACCATTCAAGACACTCTATCGCGCGTGGACCTTCTTTTGTCTTCATCAAAGTACTCGACAATCAAGTATTCATTCGTAAATCTCTCTTATTAAATTCTGAAATCATGTCTCTTAGGTGTTGATAGGGAGATAGAATATGATTGGGAGATTGAGTATATGCATGTGGATAAAGGGATTGGGGTTAGGACATGATGATTGTTGTAGATGACTAGGATGTATGTGTTTTCCTTTTGAATCAATTTATGTTCTTCATGCTCAATGAATTTTATGGATGTTTGAAGCATGATTAGATATTATGACACCAAAGGTGATTAGGCTTTTATGTTCTTATTCTCCATGGAAGCCATGATTGATGATTATGCTTAGTAGGATTTTGGCCATGTGATGGTATGCGATAGTTCAAGTGTATGTTCATGAATGGATTGATTTATTGTTTGATGATGGAGAATGTGATCATGAATCTTTTCTAGCACTAGGAAAATCATGGTAAGAGATTATTTTCTTATTAATTCTAGGTTATATTCATTAACAAAATTTATTACAAAAAAATTAGAATTACTACTATAGTTTCCTTCAAAATTCGAAACACTAGGGGATTTTGATTGGAATATTTAATTAGACTATTAATATTTTTATTAAACAAAAATTTAATAAAATTCATTTACTAATAAATAATTATTATCTATTAAAAAAATTAATTAATTAATTAAAAATAATTTAATTTATTATTTATTTATAATAAAGCTATTTTTAAATTATCATTTATTAAAATTATTTAGGACTTAATATTATTTAAAATTCAAACCTTAGTTTATTTATTAATAACACTTAAGAATTATTATTTGAGTCTATAATTTATTAGAAATTATTTTAGAACCCCTAGTTATTTTAACTTATCAAACTAGACTTATTTTATAAAATTCTTTATCACCTAGCCTTAAAGCTTAGAACATTAGGGTCATGATTGTAATAAGTTGAACTAGGATTATTTGTGTAAGTGAATATAGCTTGAGTGTAACCTTATGTCTTGTGTTTACCCTAGGCGGGGTTAGGTCAGCCTTGGAAGACTTTTGAATTTGAGCAAGCAAAGGATCAGGTAAGCTCCTGCATAAAACTTGTTTGTTGTAAAAGGTTACCATGGCAAGCTAAACATGAAGTATGTGAATACTGATTTGGTAAAGGCAATTAAGGACTGTTTCTTTTCTTGATTCAGTCAAACCAATTATTTGAAAATTTTCAAAGCAGTTTTACTCAAATACTGAACTATTTCTAAACTGATTTTGGCATGGACTTTAGAAACCCTTGATTGCCATTTTCAAGCAAAGCTATATTTTATCAGTTTTCTCCCAAGTGGGACAATTATCGTTGAGTACTCAATAAGGGTAGGCTAGTAGTACTAGTTTTGAAGAGCAAGAGTGAGTCTTCTGGCAGGAGGCCACCTCCAGAAGATAAAACTCAACTTAGAGAAACTTCAGTACTACTTAGTCATGCCGGTCCAAGCTAGCAGTTTTTAGTTCAGTCAAGTGACTGTGTTTTGCCGGAATGGACACCCGGTTGTTGTTTGGGTATAGAGAAGGAGGAGTATCTTGCCCGGTAGGCCGATCACCTTATCTTTTGTCAGTCTGCACAAAGTGTCAGCATTCTGACCGGCAGTATGCACAAAGTGTGGCATACTGACCATCCGGTTATGGGGCCCAACGTGTGGTAACCCATAATCCTTTCTTTTGAGTGGTTGATCTTATAAATTATGTATGGCTGGAAAAGCCGAAAACACCACTCTTGTTTTTTACTAATGTTTATTGCTTGCCAATATTTCTCTTACAAAGTTTTCACATTTTGCATCCACAGACTATTGTCACTGAACACCCAAAGCACACACGGACTTACTGAGATTTTTATCTCATCACCTTTTATGCCATGTTTTCAGGTCGATCCTGCTGTGGAGATGAATAGCTAGATTTGTTGCCTATGCTTTGAAGACTTTATGTTATTTTTCTTATGTGTTTTTTTGAGAGATGGTAGTGAACAATTTATTCTAGGTTTGTTCATGTATTTTTGGGTTGTAATAAGTTCAATTTTAAAGTATTACTTTTATTTTCTTTTGTGTGACCTAGTTATAAAGACCCCTTGTCCTTCGGACGGGGCGACATCCCCGGCCCTGTCGGGCCTAGGTAGTGGGGTGTTATATAAAATAACTCTAAAAATTTTAAATATCGAAAACAATGTCAAACTACAATAAAACAATTAATGCATCATTGTTCAAGAAAAGAAAACAAAGTAAAAGAAAGAACTCATAGATAAGCCTCATTCTTCTTCATTTGAAGACCTTCTTGCACAACCCTTCTTGATTTGAAAAATTCCTCATTTGATTTGAGTGATTTTCTATGATGATCTATGAATTCTCTCATTTTCTCCTGTGTTTTCCATCTATTTGTAGGCTTTGGAAGTGGCAAAACTCGTTGGTGTAAGGTTCTTGACCGAGTAGAAGTAGGAAGATACTAAAATTCTACAGATTACCAAAAATCGCGTGAAAAAGATCAAAGTCCGTCTTATCCTTAGGGCATAGCCGGCGCCGCCTTGGTTGCTGGAGCTGGCACCGGTTGTATTCTGTTTCTTCAATCATTCGCCGATTGTTTCTTGATTTCCATGCAATGTTGTCCAGAGTACAGCCGGTGCCACCTTGGCTACTAGAGCCGGCACCGATTTGGTTCTGTTCCGGTCCTGTTTCAATCACTTTTTGTTACCTCAAAGTTCGTGCAATCAGCACGTGACTGGCACTAGTTCCTCTGGCCTATCCGACACTACCTCTGTTCTGTTTTGCGATGTTTTTGCTTTGTTTTACTCCTAAAATCTAAAATAATGCAAAAAATACCTTTCAAAGGGTAAAATTTCAAATATGAAGGAATATGGCTAGTTATTAAATAAAATGTATCACAAATGAGCTTCAAATAAATAGGAAAAATATGACTAATTTAGGCCCTATCAATGGGGAGGATTGAGATGCTTGTTCTACACGTGTCCCTACTTGTCATTCGTCTTTGTATTTTTTTTTCTCTTTTCCTTTATATTATCTTGATTTCTTTCTTTTGGACTAGTACTTTACTTTTCTCGTTTGTACTATTTTCTTTCTTTTGTTTTGGTTTATTTTTCTTTTCCAGTTTTTATGCTTTGGTGTGTTTCGTTTGTATTTTTTCTTTTTAGGTACTTCGACACTGCCTCTTTCTCTAGGAACTCAACTCTTGTATAGAAGAATGCATCATGAATGGAAGTAATTTCTTTCTTATCTTTTCCCATTTATTTTTGGTCCCATGGCACTTTTTCCCTTATTCTATTTATTTGGACATTGAGGACAATGTCCAGTTTAAGTATAGGGGAGTGGTTAGATTGTGAATTCTTCTATGCTTCATTCTTCTATACTTCATTCTTCTTGTGATCAAAATTTTCAAACTTTTCAAAAAAATTTCAGATTTTTATTTGACTTTCAAGATGTATTTTTAATGCATGTCTTTGTGATGGATCATAGAGCATATGTTCTATATCAATTATGGCTTATGCATGACTTTTGCACGCACTTAGACTAAGTAGTTCTTGATCATATGCTTTACATTATTCTTAAACCTGTTTTCCCACTAAAATTCATTGAGCATTCTAGAACTTACTTGAATACATTTCGAGGCGAAATAAGAAAGACATTCATGATTTAACTTAGGGATGGCGATAATAGGCCTTTTTTGGATAGTTTGAGTTTTTCAAGCCTACCTATTTTATATTATCTCTAGTGCCTATTTTGAGCCTAAATTGTTAATTTCTTTCTTAAAACCCGTTATCATACTTTGTCCGTTACTTCTTTTTGAGAGCTTGATTTATCTTCCAAATCTTTAATTGCTCTTGATGGATAAAGTACATGTAGGAGAATGTTGAGAAAATTATTGGTGGAAAGATAATAACTTGTTACTTTCAGTCATGCATTAATAGTTGTGTTGAGTTAGAAAAGGAAAAATTGAAAGAAAAGAGAAAAGAAAGATTCAAGAAACAAAAAGTTGCTAGAAAGTTTGAAAGAGAAAAAACTGAGAAACAAACAACAGCAGTATTTGAAAATAGAAGAGGAAAAGAAAGAAAAAAAATTGAAAGAAAAAGAAAAGAAAGATCACAAGAAGAATGGTGGATGAGCTGTAGGTATTTCTGAAAAACGTGAGTTCACATAAAGTTCTTGGCACCATTGCTGAATTTTTGAATGATCTTGTGAAAAAAATTATTGATGAGTTGAGAATGAGTAATGAAAATGCAAGATTTGCTTGAACTATGCTATAATTGCCATACAAGGTGATGGGTTGATTGATTTTGGAATAGGAGAGCAAGAGAAGTTTGGAATTTCTTGATATATTGTGTTTGTCCTTTTCTTGCGAACTCTCAGCAGTCTTTGATGTTTGATTCTCCTATATCCTTCATTTGACAAGCTATAATACATGCCCTTTAGCCTTACATTACAAGCTTGAAAGTCCTACTTGACCTAAGTAAAGTCATGATATGTCTCGGATTAGTGGACAGAGTGTATGAAAAGTAAGCTTATGGAATACATATTCTTTTTGAACTAAATTCTTTCTAATGGTTTGAGAATGATGTTAAAGTGTTGATATGGTTCTACTTGTCAATCTTCACTTACACAAGTCTTGCATTTATTATGAAAGATATAGTAGCTAATGTTTTGTTGTCTTGAATAAAGAAAGCATTGAAGATATTGTTTTGAAAGTAATTGAGTGATTTTTTTGTGAAAACTTGTATTTTTCCTACTTGTCTTTGATACTTTGCTTGAGGACAAGCAAAGAGCCATGTGTGGGGGAATATGATAGGGCTTAAATTACTCATATTTTCCTAAGTTATTTGAGGCTATTTTGTGATACATTTTGTTCAATAACTTGTCATATTCCTTCATATTTGAGATTTTACCCTTGAAAAGGTATTTTGTGCATTATTTCTGATTTTAGAGGTAAAATAAGATAAAAATATTGCAAAACAGAATAGAGGTGACACCGGATAAGACATAGGAATTGGCGGCAGCCACATGCTGTTGGCACACACTTCGAGGTGATAAAAATTCAGTGAAACGAAGTGGAACAGAACTGAACTGACGCCGGCTGTGAGGCTGTAGGCAGTGCTGGCTGTGCCTTGATGTCAAGGCAGTGCCTCCATTTTTGCTTGCATTTTTTGGCAATTTTGTAGAGTTTTAGTATTTTCCTACTTCTAATTGACCAAAAATGCTACACCAACGAATTTCGGCACTTCCTAAACTTATAAATAGAGGGAGAACACAAGGAAAAAGAGAGAATTCATAGATCTAAACTTCAAATCACTTAAATTAAGGAGGAATTCTGTTAAATCAAGGAGGATTGTGCAAGAGGGTCTACAAAGGAAGAAGAAGGAGGCTTGTCTATGAGTGCCTTCTTTTACTTTGTTTTTTTTTTTTTTGAACAATGATGTATTAATTGTTTGATTGTAATTTGATATTATTTTAGGTATTCATGACTCTTAGAGTTAGTTTAATCTTTTAATTAATTGATTATTATTCTTGAAATTTAATTATTTGTGCTAACTACGAGATTTATTGGTTGTTTCTTTCCATTAACTTGCTTGGAAAAGGGGTTGATGGTGGTTTCAATTCATTAGTTTCAGATTTGTTGTTTCTTAACTTTCTTGGAAAATGGGTTAATTGCTAAGAACTAGGTAATTAAAGGTTAATTGATGTCTACCAGGAATGGATTCATTGGTTAATTTCATGTTTAAGTTTGCCAGGATATGGAAATTTAATCAAGAATTGTGTTTAATGCATCTTTTGGATAAATTAGTTGAGACAGTGTAACACCCCACTACCTAGGCCCGATAGGGCCGGGGATGTCGCCCCGTCCAAAGGAGACGGGGTCTTTATAACTAGGTCACACAATCAAAATAATTGAATAAAAATAATACTTTAAACTTAAAATTTATTACAAACTAAGAATTCGAAATAAATCCATAAATAAAATTATCCACTCTCAACTCCCAAAGCATTACACAAAATAAATATCAGAAAAATCTTCCAAGGCAGGCTACAACTAGCTACTCATCTCCACAGTAGGATCGACCTGAAATCATGGTAAAAAGGGTGATGAGATAAAAATCTCAGTAAATCCATGTGTGCTTTGAGTGTTCAGTGAAAACAGTTCATAAATATAAAGTGTAAAACCTTCGTAAGAGAAATACTAGCAAGCAATAAACAATAGTCAAAATCAAGAGTGGTGTTTTGGCTTTTCCAACCATACATGTTCAATAAAATCAACCACACAAAAAGGTGATCATGAGTTACCACACGTTGGGCCCCATAACCAGTTAGAATGCCACACTTTATGCAGACTGACAAAAGGTAAGTGATCAGCCTACTGGGCCAGATACTCCTCCTTCTCTATACCTAAACAAAACCGATTGCCCATTCCGAAACATACAGTCCACTTGACTGAAACTGCTAGCTTGGACCGGCACGACCTACTGGACTGACATCTTATCCGAGAAGGACTCACCCCTCAGAGATGGCCACCAACTGAGAGACTTACCCTAACCCTTCAAAAACCAGTCCTAGCAGTCCACTCTTATTGAGTACTCAACATAACTTATCCCACTTGGGGAAAAATGAAATAAACATAGCTCCACTTTAGAATGGCAATTAAGGATTTCTGAAGTTTGAGACAAAGTTGGTTTTAGAAAGAGTTTTGAGTTTGGGTAAAATTGTTTATTGATTTTCAAATAATTTGTTTGCTTGAAATAAGAAAGGAAATAATCTTCAATTGCCTTTACAGAAATGAGTGACCACGCACTCCACAATTAGCTTGCCATAGAACCATTTTGCATCAATTAGGTTTTATGCAGGGAGCTTACTTGATCATTAGCTTAAGATACAATAAAGGTCTTCAACAGCTGACCCAACCCTGCCTGGGGTAAATATAAATCACAATCAAACTCAAGCCAAAATCCACTTTCACAAATAAAACTAGCTCAACTTACTACAACCATGATCTTAGTGTCCCAAGCTTTAAGGCCCAATAATAAATAAAAATGGTTTATAAGCTAAGTCTAGTTTGATATTAAAGTGATTAGGGTTTTGGGAAATAGGTACTATTAAGTTAAAGGTTTAAATCTTGCTAAAAATAAATTAGAGTTTATTTGATGAAGAGTCCTAGGTGGTATTAGGTAAAATAATGATTTGTTAATAATTAATTATTAGAAAATAATTAATAACTAAAATTAATTACAAGTAAATTTTAATAGGTCTTGATTAAAAGATAATAATTGAAAGATAATAAATTTTAATGGTATTTATGAATATAAGACTCACAAAATTAATATTTTACTTATTATGTTTATTTATATAAAATGGTTTATTTGATATTATTATTATTATTATTATTATTATTATTATTATTATTATTATTATTATATATAATATCTATATATTTTATTTCTGTAATAAAAGCTATCATTTATTTGACTAAAATATCACTATTTTATGTAAAAGACCAAATCCACATTTTCTAGGGTTTTCGAGATCTACTAGCAAAAATTATAATATTAATCATTTTATTGATGAAATAAAATTAGCTTAGGGACAACTAGATCATGATCATATTTCCACTTGCTAATCACAATCATGAACATACACTCCACTTCAATTCATCAAATCATCCAAATCATGAATAAAGGCATAGATCTAAATTTACCAAGACATGATCCAACCTCTACTAGCATAAACATATTCATGGCTTTAACAATCATATTTGAATATAAATCCTACTCACTAAAGGTGACATAATCTCTAACATGCTTGAACATAAATACCACTCACAACATGGAGACATGCACTAAACCCTAAAAACATCATAAAATCAACCAAGACAATCAACTCATGCATTAATCCGATCTCCATCATATACATACATTTATTCATGCTTCAATCTCAACTCATCACAACAATACATGCTCAAACCTCAAACATAATCCATCTCCTTTCAATATCACCCTAGAGACATGAATCTAGAATTTAAAAAGAGAGTTGAAGGGGCTTACTTGAATGATGAGTACCTTGGAGGAGTTTCGAATGGATCTCAACTCCTAGGAGACTAGATCCGTTCAAGAGAGATGAAGAAAACATGGCCATGGTTGAAGTCACCATTCGGCCAAGAGAGAGAGAGAGAGAGAGAGAGAGAAGAGAAGAAAAGAGTCCATTAGTATGATTATACACATATATGTTCATTAGAGGTTGAAGATTAGTGAAGATGAAGTTGATTGAACAAGCTTACCTTGACGACGTTCTTGAGCCTTCACCAAAAATACTGGTTTCAATCCAAAGGAGAGAGTTGGATTTTGGAGTTTGATGTTAAAAGTGGTATGAATGGATTCACGGAAGTGAGTAGGTGAAATCTGAAATTTTTTTGAAGAAGATTGAAGTGGTTTGGAGGGGTATTAGGTGTATATATGCTAGTAGGTGTTCTTGGTGTTCTATGTGTTCTTGGTGGTTGAAGAGAATGGAGAGGATTAGATTGAAGCTGCCGAAATTCTGTGGGAAGGAAGCGGCCGAATTGTTTGAGGGGTTTTACCAATTGAATTTTCTGGTTTGATAGGAAAAGGAAAGGCTGGTTGTTTGAAGTCCTAAAAGAATAATTTAGTGAATCAAAATTGGAAACAAAATATGGCAAGAAATCTTTGATCAATGGAGAGCTTTTTGGGAGCTGCAATGACTGACTGTTGGCTAGGGATTCTACTGGAATGAAAGCTGTTTGAAGTAGCTTAATGGTGGCCGAAAAGAGGGAGTACAATGGTGAAGGAATGTCTGGTTGTTTAAGGGATGTTTTATGGAAGTTTACTAAATTAGGATTGCTGAAATTTTGGTCTTCAATCAAGGTTTGATTGGAGTAATTGTTGGAGATATTTTAGGGGCATCCATGACTAGTTTTTTTAGCAGAAGTTTGGGGAAGACAATGGAGTTCAATTCATGGCTGTTCAAGAGAAGTTTGAACAGAAAGATAAGGGATTTTCGGGTAGGGCTGAAAAAGGAAACAAAGCTGGAAAAATTTCTGTATAGGATTTCGCAAGTTGCTGGAATTTTCTGGGCAGCTTTTGCTACCATTTTCTAGTCAGTTTGTAGAGGGTTTAAAGGTGATTTCAGAGGTCTTTCAAGGCTAGTTTCCAGCCTTCATTATGGAGGAAAAATGTGGCTAAGGTGCTGGGAGAAAATTGGAAGAAAACAGCTTGGTTTAAGCTCACCTAAGCTGCGAATTTGCCCAGAAAATTCTCTGCTTTGGACAGCATTTGTGTAGTCCGAATTTGGCTATAAAATTTCAGATTCCAAGCTGGTTAAGAGGGCTATATTCTGGTAGCATTTGGGAGGGAATGATGGCTGAAAATTTAGACACCTTCAATGCACAAGAAGCTGGAAAAAATTCTAGATTACTTCATGAAGAAAATGAACATGGTTAGAGTGGGGTTTTGAAGGTTCAACCATAGAGTTTAATCTCTTGGGAAACTTCCCCAACTCCTACCCATATTCGATCCATAAGATCTTACACTGAGACATTTTTGAACCTTCAAAGCCACAACACTTTACTGAAATTTTCTGGAATGAAATTGGCTAGAACAAATTAACCAACCTAATGAATTGAGAAGTAGGAAAAACTAAGGATCAAGAAGGGTATGAATTCCCTTGGGAATTTTTGTAGGGCACAAGAGTAGGATTAGGATACTCCTATCATGCCTCCCCTAGGACATCACCTCTACTCTTCTCTAAGGCACACAAGGCCGAAAATTCAACCTTCCAAAAAAAGAAAAAAAAAAAAATTTATCATGCTAAAGCTCCAATGATGGAATTTGAACCCAAGACCTCAAGAATTAATTCTAAAGCTCTACGCACTAAACCACAACAACTCTTGTTTTTATTTTATCTTCAAAATATTTTTCCTATTTAATCCTCAAGCTATCTCCCTATTTTCACCTCAAGCAAAAATTACCATTTTACCCTTCTTACTCAATAAACATAATTAAGCCCTCGAGATTATAATACACAAATCCAAATCACATAAAACCATATAAAAATATATTTAAACATGCAAATAAATATGATATGCATTCCAACCCCCTTACTCTAAGGTTGGCTTCAACTGGGGTTTCACATGCAGGATATGTGATACTAATTTATCTAGAAGGTAGTGATTTCATGGATTGGAAAAGAAGTGAATCTATCTTAATCCTTCATGATGCCAAGAGAATAATTAGTTATGATAATAATTGAGTACTCTAAGGTCATGTTTGTCAAAATAGTGGTTTAAGTTACATAATTCTCCAACCTTGACATGTATATATTATTTTATTTTATTTTATTTTTATTTTTATTTCTTTTTCACTTTATTGAATTGGTTAAACAATGAAAGAAAAGGGATTAATGCATACATGTTCCTTGAGGATCGACACTCGTTTGAACCCTATGCTATGTTAATGATGAGTACACTTGCTCATATGTGTAATTTGGGATTAGCATTTTAATTTAAACTTGATTAGGAATGTGCTTATGTTTATATGATTTTTATACCCAAATTTATACACATCATCAAGCAAAAACATAGATAATATAAATTATATAAGTCAAGCCATTTAACCAATTCCAGTATTATAAACTCAAATTACACAACTTAAGTTAGTGAAACTAGGAAACACTCAACTCTTTTTTTTTCAATGACTTAGGGAATTGATAGCCTCAAGTGAATGGGATTCTCTTCATGCACAATGTTGGCCCCCTTATAGTCATTATCATTTTTTTTAGCATTTTTTGTTCTTTTTCTTTCTTTCCTAGCCTTCTTGCTTTTGAGATAGCTTCAAGAGAGTGCATTGAATACCATTTGCTACTTCGCTCAATATTAACCCCCATTTTAGCAAAAGGTCTTTTCTTTTTCTTTTTTCCTCAAAAGATTAAAGTAATTTTTATTTCAACTCCATGTTTTTCCAACTCACATTTTGTTTCTTCTCACTTAATATTTTTCCTCACATTCCTTATATACAACTCAAAGTCAAGCAAACTTTAAATCTATAATACAAGAATTAATCAACAACTTTCCCCATGTTTCATCATATCATCCATATTCCAACATAAAGAATAAAACAAAACTCAAATATCAAATATAACCAAGGTTAACAAAAAATTTTCAAGACTTAACAAATTCTAATTTAATGTAGAAGTTAACTTTTTAATAAAAATCCAACTATAATTAATGATTAATCTATATCCAATTTCAAAAAGAAAACCATAACTTCATTATAAGCTCAATTTAGCTCTAAAATTTTCAAACTTTCAAGAATTTTTTCAAAATTGATACTAAGAAAACACCAAGATAATTGATAAAAACTTGGACAAAGAATATCACCAAACCACTACCCCACACTTACACTAGACAATGTCCTCATTGGCAAAAAAATTAACACAAAAGAGTATCTCTAAAAGGACCAAAAACGATAAAAGGAGGGAAAAAGTTAAGCGATACTCCTCAAGCACACAAAGTTCCACTAAAGATGAAAACTTGGAGAAGAATAGAATTGGTTCCAAGAAACATTTATTGAAACCTACAAAATAAATACACACACAAAGACATAAAGAAAATAATAGTAAAACACGCCAAAAATAAAAGAGAACACAAATTTGGCAAAATACTAATAAAAATCCTAAGAAAGCAAATAAAGACAAGGACTCACTCCCCCACACTTAAACTGGAAAACATTTTCCTTATTACTAGGGGAAAAAGACACCTAACAATTATAAAACAAACCAAAAATACAAATTCTTTCCACTCATCGTGCTTCCTCGTCAAACCCTTGGACAAGAAATTGAAACTCAAAGTAGAAAATAGGCATAATGAATGTAGAAAGAAGAAAGGTTTTTGAAAAATGTAATGTTCATGAAAATGATTTTTCTCAACAGAGCAAAATACATAAACCTCATTCTCTAACATTACTCTAGAAATGCAAATATCTTTTTCAACATATGAGTGCACATGTTATCTAATGAATGCATCAACATTGAAATCACTAATTAACCCTTCAAAAGAATTTTCACAATTAAAATTCCCCTTTAAACTTAGTATTTGAGTTCTCAAAGATAGGATGAAGAAATATTTACTTTGTACCACATCTACAAATGCCAAGTTACCTCCTTTTGAATGGGGTGAAGGGTAGAATTTATTAGCACAATCCAAGGGTTTCGTTTGATGTAGCATTGAAAGATCCTACTCCTTGAGGCATGTTAAGCTCAACACATCATCATTTAGACCATTATTCTCCAGGAATTGAGAGGAACCTAAAAAATCCTGTTACAAAGTGAAATTAAAATTATTAGAATATAGAGTAGAATCGAATACCTCTCTTACCACATTGTGCAATTGTCCCTCATATCCTCACTCCTTTTAGGGGTCCTCTTGTTTAAGTGTGTGGGCCTTTATGGCATATTCAACCAACTTAGCTAGTTGTATTCTTTAATGACTCATTCGGTGGAAGATTCATCTTGATACTTAATGAATGAATTGGTATTGGTGACAAAGGAATTCATTGAGGCTTCAAGTGATGTCTCACAAAAAAACGTCAATCCAAGCTTGTAAATTTGCCAAAATTTCACCATTGTGGCTCCTTTAAATTTATGTCCATGGCAACACATATCCCCATAGTTGATTGTCCATGATGACAATTTTAACCTTGGGCTCAATGAAAAACAAAGATCAAATCGAAAAGTAAAATATAACAATTAAAAATTAAAACAAATTACGAAAAAAACCATAAGAAAACATAAAGGTTCACGAAGTACATAAAATCGAAAGCTAGTCATATTTACAAGTACAACAAAGGCTAAATCAACAAGATTCAAATGTTTTCGATAGTAACCATCCCCGACAATGGCGCCAAAAACTTGATGCGTGTCTTTTAGTGTAGAAAATATTATCAACAAAGTTCACAATTAATCAAGATTTAATTAAAATTCTAATTACTAAAACCACACATACGAGCAAGAATACCCATCATATAGTATAGAGAATAGTAAGTATCGAATCCACGAGAACTTAGGCTCACACTTTACTTTACCTAAACCTTTATTGTTTAGCCAATAAAATAAGAAGAGATAAATGAAACACTAACCTAATATACTAGAGAAATGGTCAAGTCACACAAGAAAGTCAAAAAAATGATCAAGGAGTGAGAACTAGGAGAAAAAAATATGTAAATAGATAGAAATCATCGAATACACAATAATGATTGACTAGCTATTCTCTCAATTTACTATTATCTTAGCATCATGAAGGATTAAAGTAGACCCACTTCGTTTGCAATCCACGGAATAACTATTCTCTAGGTAAATCAATGGATATATTCTATCTCAATTAATTTATCCAAAAGATGCATTAAAATCAATTCTCGCATAAATCCCTATATTTTAGGTTATTTAAAGCATGAAATTAGCTAATGAATTTATATTTTAACAATCATCAACTAATCTTTGATTACCCAAGTTCTTGACAATTAACTCCTTTTGCAAACAAGTTAAGATATAACAAAGATAAAATTAATTAAATTAAAACCACAATTAGCCTCTTTTTCAAGTAGATCAACAAGAAGAATCAATCAATTAATGCCTTAATTAAAACAAGTAATCAAATAACAAGAACGATGGTTAATTGATCAAAGAACTAGTATAATTCAAAATCATGAATTCAAAAGAATATCCTCTAAAGATAATTAAAAAATTAATTTCAAACTGTTAATAAATTACAAAGAAGAGAAAAAGAAATCACTCATAGATAAGTAAGTTGTCTTCTCCTTCCTTGAAACTTTCTCAAGAAACCTCCTCTTTTTCTCCAACAATTTCCTTTGATCCTCCTAAAGCTTGGGGTTTCTCTAGTAGTTTTCTACAGATATTACATAGAAGAATTGAAAATTACTTAGTACAATGTTATTCTCTTGTTTTTATAGGAGTTCTAATTGCCAAAAAATGCTAACATAAGTTTTTTTCCGTTGTTGAAAGAGTTTCCAAAAGAATCTAACCAAAATTACCAAATTCTGCTTAAAAAGGAAAATTAGCCGCCTTATGAATAGTAACAACTAGCGCCGGTTTAGGTAGAATAGCCCGTGCCAGGTGCTTCTTGTTATGGTTCTGATGAATAGTAACAATCGATGCTAACTTAGGCAGACCCACCGGTGCCTGGTCCTTCTTGTTTTACTTCCAAATTTCCTCTGTTTTGTTCTATTCTTCCAGAAGTGACACCCGACCGACTCAGCAATATTAGCCGGCATCGGTTTAATACTGTTTGGCCCGATTTTGGTCATTTTTCACCATTTTTTCAATATTTCTCTTATTTAATCACTTAACAACAATATATAGCAATTTAGTGGGAATCAAGAGTTATTTGAACATAAAAATAACACAAATGCCCCTTAAAATATAGGTACATTTTGCCCTTATCATTGGTTTTTTCAGTGAATTTCATGGCTAAAATTAGGAAAAAATACAAGACATAGTGGGAGACCCAAAATAGTAATTTTTGGAAAATAAACAAATACCTAATTCGAATACTAATACCCTAGAATAATTAGAGAACCTAGAGCACTAGAAATAGGAATCAAGTCTACCAAACCACTCCCATCAACCTTTTGATCAACCTAGAATTCAAGAACAAATTCTATGGAGATCTAGGCAGCAAAACTAACTTCAACATAAGAGCCTTAAGTAAGAACAAATCTAGCCCTTTTTGGATAAACGAGTTTGATCTAACCTTTATGATAGTTAAAGAATCATCTAAAGTCAAGAAATGTGGTTTTAACAAACAACAAAAAGAATTCATCATGAAATAGAGGTTTTAACAAGTATCTTGTTGAAAATAGTAAGATCCACGACTTTATCAAATAGCATGGAGAAATGTCAGAAAAAATGGGTTTAATAAGTCATGTCAAGAAAACATCGAGAAACAAGGTCTTAACAAGTAGTGGAAACATATTCAAGCTTTCTAGTTAGAAAAGAGTTCAAAATTCTCAATATTCACGGTTTCCAAAACCACTGAGTGAAGTACTTGTAGTTTTGTTATTTTAGAAATCCGTAGTTATGGAGTATGGAAAATTAAAAGAGCTCAACCATAAATAAATTAAAAAAATATTCTCATATGAATAATTTGGGAAATCGTTAGCCCAGAGTGAAGTTCAATGATAAACAGACTCATTTTACACAAAATGTGCATGCGTAAGTTCAACAGAAAATTCATAGTTAAATATGGTCTTAAGAATTAGGGAACTCACGTGGAGCGTAAAAATATAGGTTGTTGTTGTGTAGAAGCATTATTTATCATAAATCCGGTGAAAAGGATTTATAATAAAATCTGGCATTTAATGCCTGCAAATTCAACTAAAAAACTTTTACTTGAACATATTAGAAAAACACTAATCCGTATCAGAACAGTTAACCATATCATATAAACACTTCACTACACCATAGGTTTTGGAACCTGGGAGGTTTTTAAGCAAAATTCTTTTCCTTGAATATGTCAGGAAAATATAAATCCATGTTAGGAAAGCATTTAATCGCGCTTGAGACATATTTTTGCTACAAAAAGGATTTAGAATCTCGAGACCTTCACAAGTTCAAGAAACCAGCAAGTTGACATGTCCAGGTTGTAATTTCTCAGAAAAACACTTAGTTAAAACGGGAGATAAAACTAAAGGACTCACCTCGTGTTAATGCTATTCTGTAACTTTATCTCATACTCAAATTTTTAGAATATCCTTGTCGGAATTATGCCTACATTGAGGTTCAATTCACACTCTTCTTAGTATCTTAGATTCATGATAATAATCAGCAAAATAATTACAAAAGCAATTTGGAATTCCTTTATTTCTAGTACGTCCTTAAACATAGAAATACACCGTAGAGAATAATAAAAGGAACATGACTTTCTTTAGATCCATTTCCTTATCCCGACATTTATTGTGATTGCACAATATGTACTTACCTCCTTGAATCCTTTATTATTCATAAAGTCCAAAAGAGAATACACTAACTTTATGTGTTAGAGAACTTCTTCATTTTTCTCACTTGGCATGTCTTAAAATTTCCCTGACAACTTTCGATCTACAAGTCTAAATGACCTCAAAATTTTGCCAAAATACTCCTAAGACCTTTAGCTAAAGATTCACACCTTCTATTCATTCAAACTAGCAACTATTTACAAACCACTATAAGGACAAGCTTGCTGCTTATCACAACAATTCACAATTTCTTTATATTACCATTCTTCTGTTCATTTATTCTTGTTCTTAACCTTTCATTATCACTTTGTTCTATTCATAAACCACCTTAACATCACTTATTCAGTGTATGTTCAGTCATGAAGAACACCAATTCACCATACATTCACTAAACAAAAATAACAACCATGATATAAGTATTAATATTATTAATTTAATCACAATAATAGCTATATATTTTGCTTTAATTATCCCATTGTTCATGAAACACCAAGTGAACAGCTAACATAGTGTTACGGATATGCCCTAACGTCAATTTGTACTTATACTATTGTTATTATGTATTATTCAATAATATGAGGTATTTTTTTCATGAATAGTGCATTTAGTTTTGTGGTCATCAAGTATGTGACTTGATAATAAAACCCTACAATTAATACAATGACATTCTTAAACTGTCCCCAATCGATTATTATTAGTAGAACAATAGTAAATTAAAATTATTATGTTTGTGACTTGATGGCTATATTTTATTGGTCATGGATATATGTGATATCAAGTTAAAGCATAAATAAATGTTAGAGAATATTGTATTAGACATGACCCACTGTGAGAGTACTTCATGGAACATGTCATAAGTACTTTCTAGCCATAATGATATTAAAAGTCCTTCGATTTGAATTCATCATAGTTTCTTACATAATAAATTCTATATTTTGATGTTGTCTAAAGTTGTCTTTAACCAGATAATAAATTAGACTGTTGTTGGATATAAAATAAATCAGGGAGAGAAATATGATTGATAGTGAAAGAATTTATCCCTCTCAATTACGGGAGAGATATCCATAGGCCCATTGATAAGTTAGATTGTTAAAATGCATGGTTGTGCTCAAATATATCAATTTGAGATATTGATATAATTTGTTTGAACAGTCCACTATGAGATCAAGAAATAATTGATTAAGCTTAATAAGGATGACATGCTTCGTGCCTTATGCTTAATCTAGATATCGTGTGACAAAAGGAATAAATATAAATTTATGGTTTGGTTCAAAGAGATCATTGATCTTCATTTAACTTGGATAGTTATAATGTTTTTCTAGAAACCACTTATAACTTGTAGGCCATTTAAATGTGATTTGGGCACACTGTTAGTATTAAATGAACCTATAGGGTCACACAATAAGCAAATTTGTTAGGTTATTTTTCTGATAACCAGGGTTGATGAATCTAGAAATATGTCTAAATTAATCGAACCAAGAAAATTGACCAGAAACAATGAATTTGGAAACATGTCCACATTCGATGTATCTGGATAATGTTCAGATTGTAAGAATTTGACTTAATAAATTAATTAGTTAAATTATCGAGTAACGGCGAATATAATCATATCTATTTTAATTTAATTTAAATTTAAAATAAAATATGATAAGATATTATCAGAGTTTGTCTCCAAGAGGTTCGGGTGGTTTTAAAAGAAAACCCTAGCTATCTTCTCAAGGCTGCTCTCTGTTAATATTCGTGCCAGAAAAATTCAAGCTTCTCAAACCCTAGGCGCTAGCATTCCCGGGGTAACGAGTTGGTTCACCGTGTGTATCCGATAGAGGGCATTCGCATGTTGCAGTGTCTGGTGATCGTTCGAATTACACATACGATAGCAAAACCATAATCCAAGGATCTTGATTACGCCAAACAGAGGTAATTCTGTAATCCCTAAATTGTCTTAATCGTTTGGCTTGGGTCCTCAGAAGAGATTCGTGTATGTTTTTCATGTTTAGAAGTCCATGAATCCTAACACATAGCTCCTCCAAATATGTTTCAATTCAGTCCCAAATATCACAAGAATCACATCAAAATACTCCCCAAAGTAACTAGTTCACATTCCTTCCAAAATAACATCAAAACCACAATTCTTCATATGTCGTCAGAGCTATTTCATGCTATTTTCTTCACAAATTTATACCAAAATAATCACGATAAGACGTATATCAACTTTAATCCATGAATTTTGATGCTTTACATTGTCTATAAGGAAATCCAAGCGTGTTTTACTCCAAGAATCCCTTCCTTCCTTCTTCTTCTTCTTCTCTCCCAATCAGTTTCCTTTTATTTTTTCTCTCATTTCTCTAGCTTTTTCTCTCGCTTTGTCTCCTTCTTATTGCAGCCAAATGGTTTATATATATAGGCACACCTCCACCGTCTTTTTTTCTTTTTATTTAGATGTGGGATGTTTTGCAAGCTTATATGATAAGCTTGCTATTTTAATTGCTTTTCTTTTTCTTCATCATTTCCTTTCTATTTCTCCTCTTGGTCGGCTATTTTCCCCTTCCTTTGCACCACCATTCCATGTCTCTTGGTGATAAATTTCACCATGTTACCAATAAAAGTCATCTTAGGTAACTAGTGCTATTTTACTTAAAAGGCTTTAAAGCTTCTTGAAGTAAATTGAAGCTTTTGATATATAATACTTAACTTAATATTATTGTTTATATCAAAAGCCATTTTTCTTTCTCTTATTAGGCCTTTAATAGCTTTTCTATCTTCCTTTCAGATAACCCATGAAAATGCATTCCTGAACTTTTTTTTCACATCACCTCTTTAACCATGGTTACATATGTACCCCAAAGATAACTGGAATAAAGGTCACTATTCATCCCAATTGCGAGACTCTTTATTCCTCCATCATGTTCTATACATTATACTCTGCATTTTGGTGTCTCTCTGAATTTTCATATCACGTCCGGATTTTTCTCTATTTGCGGTCAACAATTACACCAACGCCCTTTAGAATTTTTATGGCTCCAAAATATTCTTCTAATTAAACTAAGCATTTCTTGTTCTGAAAAACCATGCATATACTAATTTAATACAAAGTGGTCACCGTTCAAAGAATGAAGAGAGAGGGATGTTACAATCTCTCCTCATTTAAGAAATTTCTTCATCGAAAGTTATATTTATATTGGTTATCAAACATCTTCTTCTGAACCCAGCATTGCAGTTGTTTCTTCTTTATTTAGGGCTACTACGTGAGCTTTATTAGGAACTACATCTTGCTTTCATTTTACTGGCTTGAATCTTTCTTGAGCAGGTGTTATATTTTCCTCTTTCTTATTATGCAGAAAATTAGCAAGATTATGTCCCCTCTTGCCACATTGATAACATGCTCTAAGCCTTTTTTTACATTCCTCATAAATGTGTCCTTCTTTTTTACAGTAAGTACATTTATATTCCTTCTTGTTCGAAGTCGGTCCTTCATTCTTTTGGAGTTTTTCCTTAGAATACTGACTTAACTTAACTTTTCTCTTTTTGTCTAATCTAGTTTGCTCTAAATCTTCCTCTTCTAACCGAATGGCTACCTCTACAGCAGCACTGTATCTAGTTGAGGCGATAGTAATCGACGTTCATCTTAACTTGGATCGTAATCTTTTCGTAAATCACCAAGTTCAATCTAAATTCGATTGCACCAACAAATGACAATATTTTGAAAGTCAAGTAAATTCTGTAGCAAACTGTCCAACAATTATTTCTCCTTGTCTAAAATTTTGGATTTCTTCTTCTATTCTTTTTATTACCTAGCAAGGTATAAATTCACTCTTGAATTCCTCAAAGAATTCTTTCCAAGTCCATTCTTTATGTTCTTACTCTCATACTTTCCTTCTTTCTCAACCACTAGTCTTTCTTTCCAAGTCCTTCTTTCTCAACCACCAGTCTCGAGCAGGCTCTTGAAGCCTAAATGTAGCAAACTGTACTTTTTTTTCTCCGAATAATCTACATTTGTAAAAATATCTTCTATTTGTTCCATCCATGACTCGGCTTCCTGTTCTTGTTCTATTTTTCCATGAGACTGAGGAGGATGGAATTTCAAGAATCATTCTAATACTCGATCCATTACTTCTTCAGAACATTGTTGTACTCATGTTGGGGTCCCTGCTCAATGCTAAAGTGTTGTAGTAATGTTCTGCAATATTTGTGTCACTACATTCCCTATAGGTTGTGTTGACATTCTTAATATAGTATTTTCAATAGGATCAACTGAGCTTTCTCTAGCTTGATTCCCTACACGTCCACGTCTTGCACATTTTGATGGTATCTTAGTTCCTCATGGAATTCTAATAAAGAATTCGCTAGGCATTCAAGTAGAATGAAACTAAAATACTTGAAAACCAATTCTTTATAACAAACATTATGTAAAACAAAGAAGATATCTTTAGAGATGTATCCTTTATTAATTTTTCTTACTTCCTTATTATTATTATTATTATTATTATTATTATTATTATTATTATTATTATTATTATTATTATTATTATTTTTGCCTAGGCATATTTCCTTCATCAGCATTTTGCATACATTATCATATATAGATTTTCCTGTAAATAATCCTCTAGAAGTATTTTCTTTCTTGAGATTACTCCCATAAGGTTACCCATCCTAATATTACTCCCTCTTGAGCATGCTTAACCTCGGTGTTCTAATAAGATCTAGGTATATTAATGCCGATACAATCGTATCTATCCATGGTATACCATTATAGGGTTCCACAACGCATAGGTCTAGCACATCACACAAGTGCGCATATCTTTTTCTTATAACCAGACATATTTATAATGTTTGTGTGTGTGTGTAAAGCTCTCGAGTACTTAATTAATTTGTTCATCACTTCTGCTAGTCTCAGGAACTAAAGTTAAATGGTAAACCAATACTAAGATAAATTTAATCTGAGGCCTTCCTAGTACTCATTCTTTACTCAGTTTAAGTGTAGGTCATTTCCTATTTTATATCCTACAACAACATATCTTTCATTATCCCCTCTTCCAAAGCTATCTCAATCACCCCGATAGTCTATTATTCTAATTCATCGAAGATCATAACTAACCTAGATTACCTCATATTCAGGTAGTGTATCTATCTCTATATCTAGTTCCACTAGTTTTTCCACCTTGATGCCTATATTTTCCATCATTGGCTCTAGGCACTATTATGTTTCCTTATAGCCTTTCCTAAATTTCAACTTGAGCTATAATACAAAATGTAACACCACACTTCTCCATATTGTAGTGGGTCTTACATTGTGGGATGATAGGGGCTAAATTAGTCATTCTTTTCCTAGTAATTTGAGGTTCTTTAATAATACATTTTACGTAATAACTAGTCATATTCTTTTATATTTGAGATTTTACCCTTGGAAAGGTATTTTGTTCATTATTTCAAGTTTTTGGGGTAAAATAAAGTGAAAACGTCGCAAACCAGAGGAGAGGCGGCGCCGGTTAGGGCCCTAGAACCGGCGCCGGCCGTGCACTGTTGAAACGAACTTCAAAGCGACGAAAAAATTATTGAAATAGAGTGGAACAGAATCAAGGCGGCATAGGCTGTGCCTTGAAGCTAAGGCGGTGCTGTGATTTTTCTACGCAGTTTTTGGTAATCTGAGGAATATTAGTATCTTCCAACTTCTACTCGGCCAAGAATTTTGTACCTACGAGTTTAGGCATTGCCTAAGGCTATAAATAGATGAAAAACACAAGGAAAAATGAGAGAATTCATTGATCATTATAGAAAATCACTCAATCAAAAGAGGAATTTTTCAATTCAAGGAGGGTTGTACAAGAAGCTCTTCAAAGGAAGAAGAATGAGGCTTGTCTATGAGCGCTTTCTTTGACTTTGTTTTCTTTTTCTTGAACAATGATATATTAATTGTTTTATTGTAATTTGACATTGTTTTAGATATTAATGGTTTTTAGAGTTATTTGATCTTTTGATTAATCGATTGTTACTCTTGGTATTTAATTACTTAGATTGATTACGAGATTGATTGATTGTTTCTTTTCATTAACTTGCTTCGGAAAGGGGTTGATGGTGGTTTCAATTGGTTAATTTTATATTTGTTGTCTCTTAACTTGCTTGGAAAAGGGGTTAATTGCTAAGAACTGGTAATTAAAGGTTAATTGATGTCTACCAGAGTATAGATTCATTGGTTAATTTCATGTTTTAAGTTTGTCAGAGTATGAAAATTTAATTAGAGAATTGTGTTTAATGCATCTTTTGGGTAAGACTGGCTGAGACAGAGTATGTGATGCTAAGTTACCTAGAAGATAGGGATTCATGGATTGAGAAAGAAGTGAGTCTACTTTAATTCTTCATGATGCCAAGAGAATAATTAGTTCTTATAAAAGTTGGGTACTTTAAGGTCATGGGAGTCTAAATAATGATTTGAATTGCATACTTCTCCATCCTTGATATGTATATATTTTTATTTTGATTTTCTTTTATTTTGATTTTGATTTATTTTTTACTTTATCGAGTCGGTTAAACAATGAAAGAAAAGTAATTAATGTCTACTTGTTCCTTAAGGATCAACACTTGTTTGAACCCTATGCTCAGTTAATGATAGGTATGCTTGCTCATATGTGTGATTTGGGTTGAACGTTTTAATTTAAACTTGATTGGGAATGTGCTTAGTTATTGTATGATTTTTATACCCAAGTTCGAACACATTAAGTTTTTGGTGCTGTTGCCGGGGAACAATAGCATGAAAGCTTGGATTTTATTGATTTAGCCATGTAAATATGTAAATATGAAAATATGTAGATATATAAGATATGTATAATTGTTCTTTCCGTAAAAAGGTGCTATCTTTTGTATTTCATGTATTTTTGTACACCTGTGTAGCCTACCTTAACCTACTAACTTTGACTATGTTCTTTTAACTAACTGGGTAATCTTGTAATTTTATCTTCATTAGTAATTCCGTATCTAACTCGTTTCTATGTTTAGGAGAAATGGCGAATTGGGATCTAAGGAAGTCGAATGAGGGGCAGTACCCCCAGTACGCTTCAGAGATAACACTCATAGCACCACAATCAACAGAGCTTGAAACCTTAATTGGGAAATTTGCTGTTCATGTCACGAAGCGTTTCCAAGAAATCGATTCCACATTCGAAAAATTCGAAGTAATGATCCATAACATGGAACGACAAATCTGGTTTTTGACGGATATGGTGATAAAATCTCATGAACTCACTCCACTAGCCATTGAGGAAACAACTGTTGTCATATTGCGCAGTGGAAAAGAATTACCAGACAGTCCAGATGACGATCGGCGCCGGCTAGAAGAAGAGAACTGTTGCCGACTAGCCAGAAAACCCAAAACCACACAACATAGAACTGAACCGGTGCTGGCTAACGTACTGGAACCAGCGCCGGCTGTCACATGTCTACCTTCTGAAAAACCTTTTTTTCAGCCTAACATACCATACCCTACTCGTCTACAAAAGGCCCGAAAAGATGCTCAATTCGACAAATTCCTTGAGGTGTTCAAATAACTGCATATAAACATTCCCCTTAGTAAAGCTTTAATCCACATGCCCAAATGTGCCAAATTCCTTAAAAACATGCTTGTCAACAAAAAGCAATTGGAAGAGTTGTCCACAGTAGTCCTCAACGATGAATGGTCCGCCATCCTGCAAGACAACTTAAATTTGCCACATAAAGCAAAAGATCCAGGGAGTTTCTCTATCCCATATCTAATTGGCATTCTTCATTTCTGCAATGCATTAGCTGACCTAGGCTCTAGCATTAATTTATTGCCATATAAAACATTCAAAAGGCTAGACCTAGGAGAACCATAGCCCACTAGGATGAGTATTCAACTCGCGGATAGATCTATCAAATATCCTAGGGGCATAATACAAGATGTGTTGGTAAAAGTTGATAAATTCATATTTCCCGTGGATTTTGTTATTCTTGACATGGATGAAGATTCCAAAGTTCCTTTAATCTTAGGTAGACCCTTCTTAGCTACAACAAAAGCATTAATTGATGTTCATGGGGGGAGGTTAACACTTAGGGTTAGGGATGAGGAAATAGTCATTCAAATTCATAAGAGCATGCAACACCCTATGTCTTCTGATGATTTTTGTCTAAAAGTTGATATTCTTAATGAATCAGTTTTTAAGTTCATGTAGGAATCTAATGAGGAGGAATTGATGGAAACATCAAAAGCGTATTTGGAGGAATTTCATAATGAGGATGGGATGCAGAATTTGGAAATAGAAAAATGCAATTTAGGGAGAATGAAATCATCTATAGAAGATCCTCCCAAATTGAACTTAAAAGACCTACCTGAGCATTTGGAATATGTATTCTTGGCTAAATAATGTAAGTTTCCTGTCATCATTACCAAAGATCTCGAGCCAGAACAAAAGACCAAGCTAGTAAGTATGTTGGAAAAATATAAGGGAGTGATAGCTTGAAAGATCATTGATATTAAAGGCATTAGTCCATCCTTCTGCATGCATAAGATCTTGATGGAAGAAGGTGCAAAACCCGCAGTGCAACCGCAACGTAGGTTGAACCCACATATAAGTGAAATCGTAAAAGGTGAGGTGGTTAAGCTCTTAGATTCAAGCATCATTTACCCTATCTCTGATAGTGTTTGGGTAAGTCCTACTCAAGTGGTACCAAAGAAGGGAGGAATGACGGTGAGTCCCAACGATAAAAATGAGTTAGTCCCTATGAGATTGGTCATGGGTTGGAGGTTTTGCATAGATTATAGGATGCTAAACAAAGCCACTAGAAAAGATCACTTCTCTCTTCCTTTTATTGACCAAATGTTGGAAAGGTTAGCCAGACATGGGTATTATTATTTCTTAGATGGATTTTCTGGCTACCTACAAATTTCCATAGCCCCGGAGGACCAAGAAAAAATCACTTTCACGTGTCCATATGGTACATTTGCATATCGTCGGATACCATTTGGTCTTTGTAATAGTCCTGGAACATTCCAAAGGTGCATGACAGCTATATTTGAAGGACTTGTGGGGGACATCATGGAGGTATTTATGGATGATTTTTCAGTTTTTGATAATTCATTTGATTTGTGTTTATCTAATCTTGAAAAAGTGCTAGCAAGATGTGAAGAGACTAACCTCATGTTTAATTGGGAAAAATGCCACTTTATGGTGCAAGAAGGTATTGTGTTGGGGCAAAAAATTTCAAAGAAGGGTATATAGGTCGATAGGGCCAAAATTGAAGCTATTGAGAAGCTGCCTCCTCCTACTTCGGTAAAATCTATAAGGAGCTTTATTGGTCATGCAGGTTTCTACAGGAGGTTCATCTTAGACTTCTCAAAAATTTCAAAACCTCTTACCTCTTTACTTGAAAAAGATGTTGTGTTCAATTTTGACGAAAAATGTCTCAACGCTTTTACCATACTAAAAAAGAAGTTGATTAATTCCTCCATTCTAATTGTAGCTGATTGGTCTCTTCCCTTTGAACTAATGTGTGATGCAAGTGATTTTGCAGTTGGTGCAGTATTGGGACAAAGGTGGAATAAGCACTTCCAACCTATATACTAAGCAAGCAAAACTTTAACAGAGGCACAAGAAAACTACACAATGGAGAAAGAATTGCTTGCCATAGTGTTTGCTTTTGATAAATTCCGATCTTACCTTATTTTGTCCAAAGTTATTATTTATACGGACCATTCAGCCTTGAAGTACCTACTAACCAAACATAATTCCAAACCAAGGTTGATAAGATGGGTTCTATTATTGCAGGAATTTGATTTGGAAATTAGGGACAAAAAAGGTGAAGAAAACTTGGCTGCGGATCACTTGTCAAGATTGGACAATCCAAATTTGGAATCCTTGATAGAAGAAGACATCAATCATGCTTTTCCAGATAAGCAACTCTTGCTCATAGAAGGTGAGATGTAAATCACTATTTGGTTGGCCAATTTTGCTAATTACTTGGTTGCAGGAATTGTTCCAAAAACTTTTATAATGTAACAAAAGAAGAAATTCCTCTCCGAAGTAAGGCATTACTTTTAGGAAGACCCATATTTGTTTAAGTGTTGTGCAGACCAAATCATTCGTAGATGCGTGGACTCTAAAGAAGGTGACAAGATTCTAAGACATTATCATGAAGGACTTGCTGGAGGCCACTACCAAGCCAATAACACTTAACAAAAGGTGCTTGATGCCGGATTCTATTGGCCTACATTGTTCAGAGATGCCCACAGGTTTGTCCAAAGTTGTGATAGGTGTCAACGTACATGTAACATCTCTAAATCTAATGAGATGCTATTACAAAATTTTCAAGCTTGTGTAGTATTTGATTGTTGGGGGATAGACTTTATGAGATATTTTCCTAGTTCTTTGGGGAATACATATATTTTGGTGGCAGTGGACTATGTGTCTAAATGGGTAGAAGCCCAAGCTTTACCTACTAATGATACAAGGGTAGTGGTGAAATTCCTGAAAAAACTTTTCACCCGTTTTGGTGTGCCTAATGTGCTCATTAGTGATAGGGGGACTTATTTTTGTAATGCACAAATGGAAAAAGTTCTCAAACATCTAGGTGTGAACTACAGGTTTGCCACCCCTTATCATCCCCAAACGAGTGGACAGGTTGAAGTGGTTAATAGAGAAATCAAAAGAATCTTGGAAAAAACTGTTAACCATACTAGAAAGGATTGGAGTCTAAAACTAGATGACATCCTTTGGGCATATAGGATAGCCTTTAAGACACCAATTGGTACAACTCCGTTTCGGTTAGTCTATGGCAAAGCATGTCATCTACCTGTTGAAATTGAACACTAGGCTTATTGGGCAATAAAGCCTGTTAATCTTAATCTTGAGATAGCAGGGCAGTCCAGGTTACTTTAACTCATAGCTTTGGAGGAATTGCGAAAAGATGCTTGTGATACGACCACTCGGTATAAAAAGAATGTCAAAAAATGGCATGATAAACATATCACTCGACAACACGAATTCACAAAAGGCGATCAAGTATTGTTATTCAATTCTCGCCTACGACTTTTTCCAGGTAAATTGAAATCAAGGTGGTTGGGACCTTATACTGTGAATTAAATATTTCCATTTGGCACCATCGAAATTATTTACCCTACTAAGGGCACTTTCAAAGTAAATGGAAGTCGAGTGAAACACTATGTTTGTGACCTTCTTCGCAACACGGATCAAGTGGACATGATCTTGGCTACTGCGACATGATGATTTATACGTTTCCTCTTCGGGCTGTTGTCCTTTTTTCTTTCTTTTGTTTTTTCTTTATTTTCTTTTCTAGATTTTATGCTTTGGTGTGCTCTTGTGTATTCTTTTTTTTAGGTACTTTGATAATGCCTCATTCTTCAAGCATTCAGATCTTGTACAACACAATGCCAAAAGAATGAAAGTTTGTTTCTCTTCTCTCTTCTCCTTTATATTTTTGGTCCCATGGTATTGTTGTTCTTGTTATATTGATTTGGCCATTGAGGACAATGTTCAGTTTAAGTATTGGGGAGCGAGTTGATTAACAAGTCTTCTATACATATATTTTAACCTTCTTGGGAGCAAATTTTTGAAATTTTTGTGCGAAGTTTTTCAATTTTTTTCTAAATTTTTGGAGATTTCAAGCTATATTTTTAGTGCATCTCTTTGTGATGGATTATAGAGTGTATGTTCTAGATCATTTATGGCTTATGCATGACTTTTTTGCACTCACTTGGACAAAGTATTTCTTGATCTAATGCTTTGCATTGTTCTTAAACCTTGTTTTTCTACTAAAATTCATAGAGCATTCTAGAACTTTCTTGAATACCTCTCGAGATGAAATAAGAAAGATAATCATGGTATAACTTAGGGATGACGGTAATAGGCCTTCTTTGGAAAGTTTGAGTTTTGCAAGCCTACCTATTTTCATAACATCCCTAGTGCCTATTTTGAGCCTAAATCGTTGATTTCTTTATTAAAAACTCACAATATTTTGTCCATTACTTGTGTGTGAGTGTTTGAATAATTTTCCAAATCTTTATGCTCTTGATGGATGAAAGTATATGTAAGAGAATGTTGAGGAAGAATGCTGGGATAAAGATCATGACTTGTTACTTTTAGTCATGGATCAATACTGAGTTAAGCTGGAAAAAGAAAAGAGAGACTGAAAGGAAGAGAATAGAAAAAGAGGGAGTGAAAACCAGAAAAGAAAATAAACAGCTGCTAGAAAGAATGGAAAGAAAATGAGAAAGAAAAGAACAGCAGCAGTAGAAACAAAAGAGGAGTGAAAGAAGAGGAAGAAGAAAAGAGAAGATCACAAAAGGAATGGTGATTGAGTTGAGAAACAAAAGAATTAAGGTTCATATAAACTACTTGACACTATTGCTGGAAAATTTGGGTGATCTTGTGAAAGAAATAGAAAGGATTTCATGAAAAGAAGAAGAAGGGAATAAAGAAAAAATGCAGGATTTGTTTGAGTGGAGCTGTAATTGCTATATAAGGTTATGGTGTGATTGATTTTTGGAATAGGAGAGCAAGAAGAGTTGGGAATTATTGATTCAATTTGTTTATCCTTTCCTTACAAACTCTCAGTTTTTCTTTGATTTTTGATTCTCCTATATCCTTCGTTTGATAAGTTACATCACAAGCCTTTAGCCTTACATTACAAGCTTAAAAGTCCTACTTGGTCTAAGTAGAATCATAATATGTCTCGGATTAATGGAGAGAGTGTATGAAAAGTAAGCATATGGAATGCATATTCTTTTTGACCTAACTTCTTTCCAATGGTTTGAGAATATGGTAAGCATATGGTTCTACTAAGTCATTTATCACTACACAAGTCTTGCATTGGTTGTGAAAGATTTAGTAGCATGTGTTTTATATTCTTGAATGAAGAAAGCATTAAAGATATGGTTTTGAAATTGATTGAGTGATTAACGAAACCTTGTGTTTTCCTACTTGTTCTTGATACTTTGCTTGAGGATAAGTAAAGAGCTAAGTGTGGGGGAATATAAAAAACTTGATGTGTTCGGACTTGGGTATAAAAATCATACAACAACTAAGCACATTCCCAATCAAGTTTAAATTAAAACGTTCAACCCAAATCGCACATATGAGCAAGCGTACTCATCATTAACTGAGCATAGGGTTCAAACGAGTGTTGATCCTCAAGAAACAAGTAGACATTAATTACCTTTCTTTCATTATTTAACCGACTCGATAAAGTGAAAAACAAATCAAAATAAAAATATATACATATCAAGGATGAAGAAGTATGCAATTCAAACCATTATTTAGACACCCATGATCTTAAAGTACACAGCCTTTATCAGAACTAATTATTCTCTTGGCATCATGAAGAATTAAAGTAGACTCACTTCTTTCCCAATCCATGAATCCCTATCTTCTAGGTAACTTAGCATCACATACTCTGTCTCAGCCAGTCTTACCTAAAAGATGCATTAAACACAATTCTCTAATTAAATTTTCATACTCTGGCAAACTTAAAACATGAAATTAACCAATGAATCCATACTCTCGTAAACATCAATTAACCTTTAATTACCAGTTCTTAGCAATTAACCCTTTTCCAAACAAGTTAAGAGACAACAAATATGAAATTGACCAATTTTACCACCATCAACCCCTTTCCCAAGCAAGTTAATGAAAAGAAACAATCAATCACTCTTGTAATCAATCTAAGTAATTAAATACCAAGAGTAACAATCGATTAATCAAAAGATCAAATAACTTAAAAAATCATGAATATCTAAAACAATGTTAAATTATAATAAAACAATTAACATATCATTGTTCAAGAAAAAAAAAAAAACAAAGTCAAAGAAAGCACTTATAGATAAGACTCCTTCTTATTTCTTTGAAGACCTTCTTGTACAACCCTCCTTGAATTGAACAATTTCTCCTTTGATTGAGTGATTTTCTATGATGATCATTGAATTCTCTCATTTTTCCTTGTGTTTTTCATATATTTATAACCTTAGGCAATGCCTAAACTCGTAGGTATAAAGTTCTTGGCCGAGTAGAAGTTGGAAGATACTAAAATTCCTCAGATTACCAAAAATCGCGTAGAAAAATCACAGCATAGCCTTAGCTTTAGGGCACATCCTGTGCTGCCTTGATTCTGTCCCACTCTGTTTCAGCAAGTTTTCCGTCGCTTCGAAGTTCGTTTCAACAGTGCACTGCCGGCGCCAGTTCTAGGGCCCTAGCTGGCGCTGCCTCTCCTCTGGTTTGCAACGTTTTCGCTTTGTTTTACCCCAAAAACCTGAAATAATGAACAAAATACCTTTCCAAGGGTAAAATCTCAAATATGAAAGAATATGACTAGTTATTGCACAAAATGTATTACAAAAGAATCTCTAATAACTAGGAAAAGTATAACTAATTTAGCCCCCCCTATCATGGGATGTCGTCCCATCAGATCTCCTAGACAACAAACTCAGCTTAAAAAATAGTGGAATTTTTTTTTAAAACATTATATTTAGATACAAAAGTACACAGGGTTTAACCTTTGGTACATGAGTTTAGAAGAGATCAAATCTCCTAATTAGATACACAAATCATCCAGTGCCTTATAAACCATCCTCTACTACCACTTCAGAGTAATCGAAGTATCCGGAATTTTTTTGCTACACTCCGACCTCTAAAATTTTGATAAAAGATAGCGCATGTGTGAGTGCTAAAAACTCAGTAAGTCTTTTGTGAGGTAGTGTTTTTCTTAAAAAATAGCTTGTGAATCATGTAATATCCAAGACAAGGTAGAATGCTTGAGCCCATTATAAAAAGGCATACTTGAGTATAAAGAAATAAGATCAAGTAATGAGGACGCATAAAATGCGATAAGTAAAATCCATGTGCCAGCTCAAGAAAAATCATGTTCAAGATTTTACAAAATTATGTTCAAGATATCAAGAAAAATAAGGCAAGCTAGTTTATGATTCATGTATGGGAAAGATTTGAGGAATTCTACTCATCAAGATGCAAGAGTTAGTTCTTACACTAGGAGAGTTAGTGCTTACACCAAGAATAGTGCTTAGCCAAGATTTGCTTACACTAAGAATTCAAGATAATGCGTACGCTAAGAATTCGACTAATCCTAATACCTTATCACCCTATTTGGAGTAAGATGATTTCCAAAATTGACCAAGTCGTTGGAATTATCTATCTCTAATGTAGGCTAGTACAAAGAGAAGAGCTCTCGCTGAGTACTTAACGTGCACATGATACCCATATGCTAGGTTAAGTGATGGAAAATGTTTATTATTCCATTTTTCATAACTTGTCAAGTTAGTCAATGCATTGCAGAAAATATCATGAAAAATGACACATGGCATGATTTTTACAAGTAACTTGTAGAAAATTTCAAGAAACGTGGTTTTAACAAGTAACAAAAAGAATTTATTGTGAAACAGTGTTTTTAATAAGTAACTTGATGAAAATAACAAGCTTCATGACTTTATCGAGTAGAATGTAAAAATATCAGAAAAACATGGCTTTAACAAGTCATGCTAAGATAACATCATGAAACATGGTTTTAGCAAATAACAAAAAGAATTTATCGTGAAACAGTGTTTTTAATAAGTAACTTGATGAAAATAACAAGCTTCATGACTCTATCGAGTAGAATGTAAAAATATCAGAAAAACATGGCTTTAGCAAGTCATGTTAAGATAACATCATGAAACATGGTTTTAGCAAATAGTGGAAATATATTCAAGCTTTCTAGAGAGAAAAGAGTTCAAAATTCACAATATTATTGGTTTCCAAAACCACTGAGTAAAATACTTGTATTTTGGTTGTTTTAGAAATCCGTAGTTAAAACGGAGTTTGGAAAATCAAAACGGCTCAACCATACATAAATCACAAAATATTTTCATATGAATAATTTAAGAAATCATTAGCCCAGAGTAAGTGTCATAACAAACGGACTCATTCTACACAAAATGTCCATGCGTGAGTTCAATAGAAAATTCATAGATAAATATGGTTTAAAGAATTAGGGAAATCACGGGGAGTGTAAAATATAGGTTTTCGTTGTGTAAAAGCTTCATTGATTGTAAATCCCGTGAAAAAGGATTTATAATAAAATATAGCATTTAATGCCCACAACTTCAAGTAAAAATCTTTTACTTGAACATATCAGAAAAACACTAATCCATATCAAAAAGATATTTAATCATATCAGATAAACACTTTACTGCCCCAGAGGTTTTGGAAGCTGAGAGGCCTTTTAAGCAGAATGCTTTTCCTTGAATATGTCAAGAAAACATCAATCTATGTCATGAAAGCATTTAACCATATTTGAGACACATTTTTTCTACAAGAAAGATTTAAAAAGTCTAGAGCTTCACAAGCTCAAGAAACCAGTAAGTAGACATGTCCAGGTTGTATTTCTCAGAAAAATACTTAACTAAAATGAGAGATAAAACCGAGGGTCTCATCTCGTTTTAATGCTCCCTTGTAACTTTATCTCTTGCTCAAATGTCCTGAAAATCCCTGTAGGAATTATGCCTACATTAAAGTTCAATCCACACTCTGCTTAGTATCTTAGATTCATAATAATCGGTTAAGGGATTACTAAGGAAATTAGGGATTCTTTTAGTTCTAGCACGTCCTTAAATATGGAAATATATTGTAAAGAATAATCAAAGGAACATGATTTTCTCTAGATTCCCATTTCCTTGTCCTAACATTCATTATGATTGCACAATATGTACTTACCTCCTTAAATCCTTTATTATTCATAAAGTCCACAAAAGAATACACTTACTTTATGTTATGGAAAACTTCTCCATTTTTTTTTTTACTTAGCATGTCTTTCATCATAACTTTTGATCTACAAGTCCAAATGACCCGAAACTTATGCCAAAATACTCTTAAGACATTTAGCTAGAATCCATGTCTTTTATTCAATCAAACCAGCTGCTGTTTGCAAACCGCTATAAGCACAAGCTTGTGGCTTATCATACCAAATAACAATTTCTTCGTATTACCATTCTTTGGTTAACTTATTCTTGTTCTTAACCTTTTATTATCCTTTGTTCAGTTCGTAATCCTCCTAAACATCACTTATTTAGTGTATCTTCAGTTATGAAGAACACCAAATCACTATAGATTCACTAAACAAAAACAGCAACCCTAACATAAGCATTAATATTCTTGAATTAATCACAATAATGGCTATATATTTTAATTCAATTATTCAAACATCACAAGAATCATATCAAAATACTTCCCAATTTAGCTATTTCACATTCCTTCCGAAACAACCTTGAAACCACAATTCTTCATAAATCATCATAGCTATTTCATGCTATTTCCCTCACAAAATTTAAACCAAAATAATCATAATAAAACATAGATTGACTTTACTTCATGAAGTTTGATGCTTTACCTTGCCTATGATGAAATCCAAGTTAGTTTTGCTTCAAGAATCCTTTCTATCTTCTTGTCTCTCTCTCTTGGCTTCCTTTTATTTTTCTCTCTTTTCTCCAACTTTTTCTCTCCTTTTCTCCTTCTTGTAGTAGCCGAATGGTGTGTGTATATAGGCACACATCCACTACCATTTTCCTTCTTATTTAGATATGGGATGTTTTGTTTCAAGTCTTGGTCAAATATGGTCAACAATTGTAGGCTAGACTTGGTAAGGTTTTGTAACCTTATATGATAAGCTTGCTAATTTATTTCCCTTTCGTTTCCTTTTTCTTTACCGTTTTATTTCTCCTCTTGGCCAGCTATTTTCCCCTTCCTTTCCACCTCCATTCCATGTCTCTTGGTGATAAATTTCACCATATGGCTAATAATGGTCATCTTAGATAACTAGGGCTATTTTACTTAAAAGGCTTTAAAGCTTCTTGTAATAAATTGAAGCTTTTGATAAATAATACTTGACTTAATATTATTGTTCATATCAAAAGCCATTTCTCTTTCTCTTATTAGGCCTTTAATAGCTTTACTATCTACCATTCACATAACCTATAAAAATGCATTCCTGAACCTTTTCTCTCATCACCTCTTTAACCATGGTTACCTGTGTACTCCAAAGGTAACCGGAATAAGCGTCACTATTCATCCCAATTGAAAAAACTGTTTATTCTGCCACCATGTTCTACACATTATAATATGTATTTTTGTGTTTCACAGAATTTCCATATCACATCTTGATTTTTCTCTATTTATTATAAAGAATTACACCAACCCCCCTTAAAACTTAATTGCTCCAAAATATTCTTCTAGTTAAACTAATCATTTCCTATTCTAAACAACCATACATATAGTGATTTAATACAAAGTAGTCACTGTTCAAAGTATGGAAAGGGAGGGATGTTACAAGAAAAGATATGACATGTAATTAAATAAAATCCCTCTAGATTTGCCAAACACCAAACATTAATTTAACCTATTGAGTGCTCATACTAGCAATGGAAGGATTGCCTTCATTTGAGATTCACACTCTCTCAAGTTATGAATTCCTAGTCTTTAAAGCTCAATTTGATGGCATCTCTACCTCCCAAATCAAATCTAAAGATAATTAAACCTAAAATCTTGAAGTTTCAGTCTAAAAAGTACAATGTCACTTTCTCTAGGAAACACCACAAGTCTACCAATTGCCCATGATCATTGCCCCTAAATCCTCTCTCTAGTCATCAAAGGAAAACAAATCAAGTGTATAAATTAATTTGGCACCCAATTTCTAACCCAAACTCTTGAATTCTTTAGGCAAAGGGAAATTCAAATCAATAAATGCACACAATGTAAACAAGCAATTGATTACTAGAAATAGGTATCGAATAAACTAAAAGGAGTTTAACACAAGGCTAAATAAGGCTTCACGTTTCAAATACAATATATATCAATGTAGCCTAACATTAACAAAATAAGATTACAAAGAAAAGTTAGAGAAAACTCAGGGATAATTTATTTCTCTTTCTCTCTTGGAATCGTTGAGCATGCTCATCTTATCTTCGAGAATGCCTTTAATCCTTTCATGGATATCTCCTTGGTGCTTTTTAAGATTTCTTGGCATCTTTTTGTTTAGGGAATCAGGGCCTCATGTTTGGAAAGAGGGGCATTTATAGTTTTTTGATTGAAAATCTCCAAAAATTAGAAAACATAGGTTTTCTTATCTCTAAATTTAAATGGTGCCGTTTTTGTGGTCTTAGCCGACACTGCTACCTTCTTGAAGTTTGATGTTCTACTTTCTAAATTTGTGCGGTGTCTGGTTTCTTAGCATGGACGACGCTGCTTGTCTTCTTTTTCAAATTTTTACCGTGTTTCTTCATTAAATCTCTATTCCAAACGTTATACATTAAACACGGTAAACATAGGAGAATGAGTAATCTATCAAGGAATTCTTTACAATATTAACCATAAATAACATGAAAATATGTATCCTCTAACTACTCATCACCAAACCCTGGCTCTTGCCTTGGAACCGAATCCAGGTCTTCACTAGAACACTCTTGTTTTGTTCACTTTTTAGCAATTTGCAACATCATTCTAAGGACAACCCTTCTAAATCGATTCTACACAAAATTTATCAAAGTAGAGGGAATAAATAGCCATTTAACTTAAAAATAACACAAATATCGCATAAATTACTAGAATAATATATAGACATATTTAAGCCCTAGCAACTCCCACCTCTCAAACTTTTGCTTGTCCTCAAGTAAACAAGATATTTAACAACCATGAAATCAATTCATTTTCTTTCATACTAAATCATAACAAAGACATTATCATTCCTTGCACTAAAGAAAACATCATAACACTCATTTAGCTCAATCAATCCAAAATCAACTCATATATTAGCCTAAACATACTCAAGACCATCAAAGTAATGTTACACAAGTTTGTATACATTAAATGCCATTCATTCATTTCTCAAGCCAAAACAAAGTCAACTCCATTAATATAAGTTAAGATTCATAGCTAACTAAAAAATTCAATGAGCTCTAAACTTGTACAACTCCAAGTAATAGACTAGGGGCTCTTACTCTTTTTTTTTTTTTTTTCATAAATGGGATTTTATAGCCTCAAGAGAGTGCATCAAATGCTACTTCTCTTTGTATTGGCCCCCTTATACCTTAATAAAAAACATTCTCTTTTTTTGAAAGAAATACACATTCTTTTCTAGCTTTTTAACTCATTTTTTCGACATATCACACTATATTTCTTTTCACTCAAGACAATGCTAACAATTTTAGGATTTGCATCTCCATTTGTCACTTACTTAGCCCCCTATCTACTTACCCTAAAGTTAAAGTAAGTTAAGAAATTACCATTAAAAAAAAAAATCTATACATCTTTCTTAGATTTTACCATATCAACCAAATCAATGCTAAAAAAAATAAAGTTTCAAACATATAATATCCATAAACAAGAACGACTTTACTTCTCAAGACTTAAGCATATCCAACCTAACAGACAAGTTAACTAAGAATTAACTTAATTGAATAAGATTTATGATAAATCCTAAAGCATAAGAAATAATAACTACTCTATTATCAATGAATTTCAAGAAGTGCAATCAGTTTTCCAACAAAAATTGAAAAATTCTACCAAAAAATTTAACAAATTCAACAAATTACAAAAATCTTGATTAAGAATACACCAATACGTTCCCCATACATAAAATAGACAATGTCCTCATTGGCCTAAAAATAAAGCATGAAAAACATAGCCAATGGAGTAAAATGATAAAAGGAGATGAAAAATAATACTTCTGAAAGCAATAAACTCTAACAAGATAAGTGAATCCTTCCATTAGATAGAATCATTGAATTTCAGGAGAGAGTTGACCAAAGTCTTATAAATAAAATAGAACACACTATAAAAGCATAAAAGAAAATAAAATCTACTTAAGTAGAATAGAAATAAAAGACATGAAAACAAAAAAGTAAATAAAATAAAATAAAAGGGAAGAAAAGAACTAAAAGTCTTAAACAGATAGTCTCAAATTCACCCTAATTAGCACTATCAATATTAGTTTGTCTATCTTGAGCACAATGAGCACATCTAGCCTTGTGCACCCCTTGCCTTCTTCTCAAGTCCTCCAGAATTAGCTATTGCACATGTTGAGCTTGCATCATCTAAGCTATCATCTCCTTTTGATTGATCATTGCAAATCACAATTGCTCTAGCTGGGCACATATCACATCCTCAAAAGTAGCATGAGAAATATAACTACTTCCAATATTCTATCTTGGAGAAGAAGTCCCAAGCTTGTCATCCTTAGGAGAAGGCGCTGGAATACTAGGATATCTCACTTCATGGTGCTTCTTCCATCTCCTCTCTCGATTATTGTTTGTGTAGCTATAATTACTGAATATCTACTTAGAGAAAATGTCTTAAGAAGTAGTTAGTACAGAAAATTTCCCCGTCGTATCAATTCGAAAAGTATTCAATATCTCATGATAACTAAAGGAAAAACATATGTCTTGGAAGAAAGGCTAGATGCCATAACGTTTCTCATAGAAGTGATAATTAAAAGAGTACTAGGAATGAGCTAGTCATGAAGCATTTTATGAAGAATATAAATATCAATAACCTTAGTCACATTAAAACTATTAGCTCTAAGGAAGACAGTAGAAGCAAATATATATAGTAGAGCTCTCAATTGGGGTGTAAGATGATAAATTGAAATAATGTAAAACCTATGTAATATTCTCTTTGATTATCCCAAACTGCTGTAGGCATTATAGAAATCCCATTCTAGTTTACCTATTATCTTTTTATTGTAATGGTCCACTTCTAACCAAGGACCATCATCATTCACTTCAAGAATAGCAGCCAACCTATACCTATCAATCTTGATATGCATTATTCACCATTGTCTCAATTGTCTTCAAATTAAACTTTATTTTTCCTTCATGTTTACAAATAATTCTTTCACCAAAGCTGGACAGTACTTCCCCCTCAAAGTGATTATAAGGTCCTAACCAAGCTTCATAAACATTCTTGAAAAATGTAAAGAATAATCTAAAGAAGGCTTAAGGTTTTCTCAATGATGATTCTATCGGTGGCTTTATTTAAATACTATGAAGTATAATTAGGGTAAGGAAATTTGTAGGGAGCAAGGAAGTAAGCTCAAAAGACAAGGTGATATTAGAAGATGAGGCTGTAGCCTTTTTGGATGTTTGGCCTAATCCTCTTGTTCTATGTATGATTTTGGTTTTTCATTTCAATTGATAAATATCTAGAGGTTTGGAGGCTCAATTTGAACAAGAAGAATTTAATGTAACTCAATCAACTTCCTCAATAAACACACAATTCTCCTTTTCCAAAACTTAACGCTCTCTAAACAATAATAAAACTAAAAATCTCTAACTTAATACCAAGCCACATATTCATCAATCAAAATCCCCACACTCAACAAAACTAACCAAAACTCATGCAAACAATAGAATACCCATCCTCATTTTTCAACATAATTCACTTATAATATTATCAAAAATCCAAATGTTCAATAATTCCAACACAAATAAATATGAATCTAATCAACAATTAAATATGCATCTATCAATATCATAATAAAGCTCAACAATGCACCAAATAAATATGACCCAACAAAAACTCCCAATAGCTAAAAAATTCACCAAAATATGGCATAAACTCCATAAATCCAAGAATAGCCAAAAGAAGTTCAATAACATCATTACCAGTCAAATATCATTACATGAACTCATTTAACATTTATAAAACGTCAAAAATAATTGTTCAAGACAAAATAAAAAATTCCTCCAATAAAAATAAATCTAAAAATACCAAGAAATTCAGGGAGAAATTTTTACGTCAAACTTAAAGAAATAATATCACCACAATGTTCTCCACTCTATTGGTATCTCAGTTTTGCAACATTTTTGAGTTGAAATTAAAGAAAAGTAGGTGAATTAGAGAGAATTTTTAGAAATATCCAACCACAAGAATGGAAGAAAGATGTTTGAATGCAAGGATTTTGGCTAAAAAATAGTTTTTGATAGTGGAAGAAGGATGGTGGGGTTCGCGTTGAGGTAACTAATAATGGAGAAGAGAAAAGAAGAAGAGAAATTTGGTAAAGATGTGAGAATAGAATAGCACTGAAGTTGTTCAATACCTTCAACCCAATATGGGATGGCATCGGGAGATAGACTGACCCATATCGACCCATATCTGTTCGGGCATGAAAAATTGTTTCAAATTTATTTTTTAAATATATAAATAAAAATATTATAAATAAATCTAAATTGTAAGAATTAAAATAAATTAGCAACAAAAATACCAAAATACCAAAATAATACAGCAATTAAAAATTATCCCAAATCTAGATCACATGAAGTAAGTAATTTTTTTCATCCACGATCATGTTATTGAGGATTATTTTTTGTATTCCTAGGCAAAGATCCAGTTTGAAATTCCCTAAGGAGCTTAGCTAGTTGGCCAATTTGATTCTCTAGATTATGAATAAAAACCTCTTGATTTCTCACGAAAGTTTTAACATCTTGGAAAAGTGAATCTATAGAACTTACCAATTTATTCAATATTCTTCTAATGAAGGCTTAGGTGGGTTTGAAAATAGAGCATTATATGATAAGTGTCAAACCCTTGAGTTTGACCTGGGGCATATGGGACGGTGCCTGGACTACCTACGATCCAGAGTATGCTAGCAGGCAAGAGGACCCGAGAGATAGGGAGGCTTGGCTAAATGTTAGTGCCAGGACAAGATAATTGAACAATGGAATACTTAGACAGTAGATAGGCTATAAGGTATAACTAAGGCTAAGGCTTAGGCAAGGTGCTCGTACATAGCAAAATGATGGACCAAGGCATGATGGATAGACTTAGCTATGCGTGTGTGGGTCAGACAGACATGATTTGTGCATGGACCAGAGTTATGGGGTAGATCTTATAGACTAGTTTGTGGTAGATGCGTTTGATTTATAGGCTTAGCAATGTTAGAAGAGGCAGAGTCCAAGTGAAAGATGGAGTCTTATCCAAGACTAAGTCCAAGATCTTATCCCGAATAGATATGGATGAGGTGGGTTGATCTAACAATAGAGATCTTCCAAAGGCTTAGGGATAAGCCCTACGTAGCTGAGTTCAAGTCAGCTTGATGGCTTGAAGACTACTCCAAGGAAGCTCTATAAATAGACTAGGCATTCATTTTAATTAGAGAGCTATTGTATAGATAGAATACAAGAGAGACCAGGTAAGTTTCAGAAGGAAGTCTAATGCAGTTTATGAGGCTTGTAGTAATAAAGACTTAGATAATGGACTCAACCATGTGATAATTTTGTATTACAGCTCAGTTTGTGCTAAAAGGCAATTCATTAGCAAAATTTGTTGATTGACTTACTCAAGTGGAAGATACATTAGGTTTCTTATCTCAAAGTTGTAGGCTTTGAAGATATTAGGGAAGATTCCTCATCATTAGCCCAAAAGGGGAACCAACTTCATACTCAGGTACGCAACTTCGAGAAGTGGCGCACTCAAGCTCAACATGCTAAATCGCTTAGGCCAATCCAGTTAGGTGGTTTGATACTGCATACAAGACCTAACTTAGACCATTATTATTAGTTGAGAGTGGATTATAGATATGGAGTATAGACTAATTCGAGTGGAGTCAAGAAATGAAGGAGCTTACTCTAGCGTAAGCCTAGAGATTGAGAACATTAAGGCTGACCTTACCTTGATTAGGAGCACCTTAGCCAATAGAGCTGGTGAGAGGGCATCCAGGTAACCCAAGATGAAAATGTTAGAATCCAAATCATTTAGTGGACAGTACAACACCATGTAGCTCGAGAACTTATTTTGGGATATCAAACAATACTTCACAGCTACTCATATATTTGACGAGAAGAACATAACTATTGTTTTCATTACTTGGTCATGGATGCCAATCTATGGCAAAGAACATACTTGATAGATGAGAGTGTATCCAATATAGAGGAATGTGAATAGCTCAAAACATATTTGAAGCAGTTGTTTCTCCCAACAAACACATCTTGGCTGGCAAGAGAGTCATTGAAGAGCCTCATACACACTATTTCCACGTAGGACTATGTGAAGGCCTTTAGTTTATTGATATTAGACATTAGGTAGTTGTCCCAAAAGGATAAGCTCTTCAATTTCAATACGGGATTTTAAGCTTGGGTAATATAAAGTTGAGACGGCAAGGAGTCTAGAACTTGGCATAGGTGATGGCAGCTGCAGATTGTATGGTGGACTATAAAGTGATGCCTACTCCTATCCATGGCGAGAAAAATGACTAATGAAGTAGAAGAGCAATGCCAAGGGAAAGAAGAAAGCTGTCAAAGGTAAGGACAACAAGAAGGATAAGTCTACTGGTCCTAAATTGAGAAAAGCCCCAAACAATGGCTACTATACTTGTGGAGGTACTCATTATATAGCACACTACATGAGAAGAACAAGAACTGTAGGAAGCTCAGTACGACCCAAGTTTAGAAGGCAACGGATCGTCAGCACCATATGTCAATCCAATAGAGTTGATGAATGCTATGCTAGTGAAGAAGGCTTGACCCTATAGATTGATATATATAATGGCCCGAGTAAATAAAATAAGATTCTAGCTATGGTAGACTTGAGAGAAACTTATAACTTCGTGGCAGACTTTAAGGCAAAATGGTTGAGGCTAAATATTGCTGAGCATTTGAGCCAGCTAAAAGTAGTGAACTCAAAAGCTAAGTCTGTGTAGAGGATGGCAAGTATGAACTTGCAGTTGGGACTTGGTAAAGTAACAGAAATCTCATGGTGGTTCCTTTAGATAACTTTAATCCTATTCTTGGGAACGAGTTCCTGGTGGCAACAGTTATGTCATATGTTAATGGAGTGATGACAATGGAAGAATCAGGCCCCTCTTTATTTCAAAATATCTATTTGGACAAGCAAAAACTAGAGCTCAAGATAGTGTCAACCCTACAAATTAAATCAGGACTGAGGAATTGTGATATTACTTACCTGGCCACATTGTTGGAGATCAAGAAGGATGTTTACCAAAATCCCCTGGAGCGATTGCTAATATATTGAATGACTTTGTTGATGTGATGCCTATGAAGTTACCCAAGCACTTACCCCCAAGGCGTGCAATAGACCATACGTTCGAGTTGGTCTCAGTTCCAGCACAAGCACCCTATTGCATGTCACTTGCTGAGCTTGAGAAGTTAAGGAAGTAGCTCAAGAAGTTACTAGAGGGGGGTTGGATAGTTCCCTTAAATGCCCCATATGGAGTCGCAACACTTTTCTAGATTCACTCAAGTTTTTTTGTGGATTACTGGGTATTGAACAAGTTGACAATAAAGAACAAGTACCTAATTCCTAATATTACGAACTTATTTGATCAATTAGTGATAAAGAAGTACCTCACAAAGATTGATCTTTGGTCGGGCCACTGGCAAGTGTGATTCACCGATGAAGATGAGGCCAAGACTGCAGTGATAATGAGGTATGGCTAATATGAATTTTTAGTAATACCATTCAGTCAAACTAATGTCCTTGCCAATTTTTACAACTTTTTAGATCAGTTCGTGACGTGTACCTGGACGATATTGTGGTGCGCAAGAAGACCTTAGAGGAGTATGTGGTGTATTTAAATGTGTTCTAATAGCTTAGGGAACACGAGTTATACACGATGAACGAGAAGTGTGAATTTAGGATAATAAAGATTACTTTCTTATGGCACATGGTCAGTCAGAACCAGATCAAAATGGACTACTTTAAGGTGGAAACTGTTTTAAATTACTCAGTCATAACAAAGTTGCCAGAGTTGCGGTCATTCCTAGGATTGGCCAACTATTATAGACAGTTCATAGAAGGATATTCTAGGATGGTTGCCCCACTGACAAACTTACTAAAGAAGGTTCAAAATTAAGATTAGAGTGCTAAGTGTGAAGAGGCATTCTAAAGCCTGAAGCAAGCCATTACTTCTAAACCAGTCTTTAATCTAGCAGACTTCAATCTCCCATTTGAGATATATACTGATGTCTTGGACATAGATATTTATTTTTAGTCCCAGAAGAAGTTGAGTCCCAAGCAAGCACGATGGCAAGAGTTCTTGGCGGAATTTGATTTTGACTAGATGTATGGACTGGGAAGGGAGAATGCTATGGCTGACACCCTAAGCTGGAAACAAGTGAGAGAGACCGTGGTGGCCCTTACTATGGTGGAATTTATTTTTCAGATTGAATTAGGAGATTGTGTCGTGCAAACTCAGTCTAAGTAAAATTGCTGGACCAACAGTGAAAAGGTCTAGTGAGGCACTACTAGATAGAGGATAGCTAACTCTATGCCAAAAGAGGTAAAGGTTATATCCTGGTAGGGGACTATCGACAATAGCTCTTAAGGGAGAACTATCATCTCCAGTGGGCAGGTTACTCAGGGGTGAAATGGATGCAAGTATTACTATTAAGTAGATTTTTTTGGCCTAGGATGGAGTAAAACATCAGTGCATATGTGAGGTCCTGTTTGGTGTGCTAGGACATGTTAGTAATTATCTGCCTATTTACATATTCACTTGGCTCAATCGATAGGATTCAAGCTTTTATGATATTCTCCCTGGCAACGACACAAAAAAAGTTGAAGTGTTAAATTTCAGTAAATAAAATCATACATTTTTAAATCCATTTCCAATCAAGTTTTAATTAAAATGCTAATCCCAAATCACATATATAAGTAAGTGCACTTATTGTAAGACATAGTGTAGAGGACTAATGAGTATTGATTCTCAAGGTATATGTACACACTAATCATTTTTTATCCATTTGTTTTACCTCTAAATATCTAGAAACGATAAAATAAATCTTAAGTAAAGTATATACAAATATGAAGAAGGGAAAACATGCACTTATATAGAATTTCTCAAAGAAATAATCATAATCAAATCTCAATTATCACAATCAATTTATTACTCTAGCATTATGAAGGAAATAGAATGTAGACTCCACTTCTTTCCCAAGTTATAGATTTATTATCTTTCTAGCCAATTTATTAGAATTCCCAATCTCATTACAACAACCAAAAAGATGCATAGAGAACAAATGCTTAGAAAATAGTCCTATGTCTTGCTGATATTAAAGTATGAAATTAATCAATATCCCTATTCTCTAGATGACTCAAATCAACATTTGATTAATAAAGTTCAATTCACAGCCTCCTTTCCCAAGTTAGCCAAGAAAATAAATATAGAATTAACCAAATTCAACCTTTTTTCTAATCTTCTTTGCCAAGTTAATTAAAAGGAAGAAATAATCAATATCAATTCACTAAATAGATCCAACTAACCAGATACTAGAAATATAAAATCAAGTGATCAAATATAAACTCAATACATAGTCATTTTAACACATTCTTCTAAAATAAATTAAAACCAATTAAATCAACATTTTCTAAAAAAGAAAAACAAAGAAAAAAGATAGGAATTTATAGGTAAGCACTCATTCTTTCCAACTAAAGAACTCCTCCAACACAATGTTCCTCTTGATGGATTCACTATTTTCTTCAATAATCTTCAATATAACACCTTGAATTCATGATTATAGATTGTTTTTCCTTATATGTACAGCCTTCTTAGTTGCCAAAATCCATCCACATATATCTTCTCTCGTCTGCAAGCTTGCTTCCAAAGGAACTCTACAACAATTTCCAAATTCAACTTGGAAAGGATAGCAAACCAACAATGGAGAAGAGGACATTTGGCATTCACTTTTTGTTCTGCTTTTGCTCTATTTTTCAACATACATCCAATGGTGGCTCCCAGGTTTAGTCTAGTGCAGACCCTATTTTGTCCAATATAATTTCTATAATTTTAACTCCAAATCAAAGAAAGACCTTTCTACAATAAATTATTATCAAAAGAACATAAAATAGAGGAATTGAAGAACCATTATATATAAAAAAATATATAATTTTATCCCAAATAGCTATCAAATTATGTATCAATTTATCCCCTATCAGATGCCAAGACTGAATTTCATTTATTATATCAGATTACTAGCCAAAATGAGGTTTTGAATATGACTAACCTTCCCCCATAGTTTAGGTTGAATATTTCTCTTCAGGGGAATACATGTAGCCCCTAGGGCTAGTGGATTCAATAAGAAGAGGTTGGTAGATAATTTATATACGAAACAAGTAGGTGCATGCACAGACCATCCCTTTAGCCACTCTGATCATCTCCTGCATGGGAGATGTTGTACTTTGCATTCACTTCTCAAAGGCTTTTACCTTATCTCTATTGATTACCAAGATCCTTTAACACTTTCAGGTGCCATTAGAGGGGGAGTTATTAGTTTCTATTACTGCAAGTGAGATTACGACTGATAGGAAGAGAGAGAGAGAGAGTTGGCTAGTTTGAATTTCAAAATGAGGGAAAAATGGAGAGGTTTGGGGTAGAAGATTTGTTAATGGTGTTTTCTTCTTAAAGGTTTCTTATCCTTCAATGGTGCGTGGCTAGTCTAGCTATGTTTTGATTGTGAAATGGAGGAGTGTTTCAGCCTTATAGCTGGCCGAAAATGGCTGTACAAGAGAGGGAAAAATTCTGGTTTATTCATATAGCTAGGTGAGAGTTTAATGGAGAAAAAGCTAGAATTTAATTTTCAGGTTTGAAAAGTTTTGAATGGAGTAAAGTTAGGAATGGTTTGAGGTGTGTTAATGGAGCTTCAATTGTCATGGTAGATGAAGAAGACAAGATGTTCAGTCCAGGGCATCCAGGTGGCTGAAAATGTTGAGGAAAATTGAGGAAGAAATTGGTTCTTGACTTTGCTAAACAAGATGGAAAAATTCTGGATTTAGCTACAATAATTCTTGGGTTGTGGAAGGATTTTTTAGCAGAATTTTTGAACCATTTTGAAATGGATTTGTTGCTGAAACTTAGGATTATTTGAGGGTCCATTAATGGTGGTTTTCCAGCCATCATCTTGGAGAAGAAGGGAGAAAGTTTTAGGTGTTCTTGTGCATAAGTTGATGGCTAAATTCCATGTCTAACTTTTGGTAGTTTGCTGAAAATTTTCTGGTTTGATAAAGATGTACAAGCTGCAAAATCCCAAGACATTTTCAGCTTTCATCTTTACACAAAATGGTTGGTTGCTAGCAAGAATTATGAGGCAAATGTTGCTGCAATTTTGCCTGATAAACTTGAGGCCATAATTTACTAAACTTGATTGCAACTTCAATTGTTGAAATTTAATTTGTGAATTTATCCTAAGTGGGACAATAACTGTTGAGTACTTAATAAGGGTGGGCTAATAGTACTAGCCTTAGAAAGTTAAGATAAGTTTTCCAATAGGAGGTCACCTCAGGGAAATGAGCTCTTTGTGGATTAAGCAACAGTCCTAGTTGGTTAGAACAGTCTGTGTTAGCAACTCAGTCCAAGCTGATTATTATTTGAAGTAGACAACTAGTAAGTTTTGATGAGGGATTGATGCGTAAATTTTGCGTATATAAAAATCATTGAATTTAAATCCATCCCAGTCAAGTTTTAATTCAAACATTAATCCTAAATTACACATACGAGCAAGTATACTCATCGCAAGCATAGTATATGGAATTAACGAGTATCGATCCTCAAAGAAACAAGTACACACTAATCACTTTTCATTCATTGTTTAACCAACCTACTAAAGTGATAAGATGATAAAAAAAATAAAGAAATATGTACAACTCAAAGATATAGGAACATGCAATTTGGACAACTATCCTTGGAAAGATGATAATGAATCATTTAGTAACTATCTCAATTAATCACCATCTTGGTATTATAAAGGAATTAAAGTAAAGTTCAATTGTTTCCAAAGTCTTAAACTTACTATCCTATGATTAAGCGAGCATATTGCCCAATCAAACTAACATAACCAAAAAGATACATTAAACTCATCCTTCAAGAATTATCCCTATACTCTGGGAGATAATGAATATGAAATTAGTCAATAGCCCTATACTCTATGCTAAATTAACTAATCTTTCATTACTTTGGTTCTTCATCTTAACTTCATTTCCTAAGTCAATTAGAAGTGAATCAAAGGTCATCAACTCTTCCATAATTAAAAGTAATCAAATATTAAGAATAATAGAAAATTGATAAAATAGCAAAAATATCATGAATCCAAAAATAATGTCAAATTACAATAAAAATATTAATTACATCATTTTTTTTAGAAAAAGAAAATAAAAATAAAAGAAAAAACGGATAAATAAGCCCTTTTTCTTTTCATTGTAAACCTTCTTGAATAATGCCCCTTGATTGATAAACCTCTTCTTCTTGTGATTGATTGGCAACTTTGATCCTTGAATTCACACATTTGCTGTGTTTTTTCATTGTTTTAATAGGTTATGCAAAAGGCTAAAATTCATTCCCTAAGAGTTCTGGGCTGAGTAGAAATTGAAAAATACCAAACTCTTCGCAAATTACCAAATCAACTCTTGAAAAGGAAATTTGTCGACATTAGGCAGACTAGGGCCAGCGCTGGCTCAAGTTAGCAAGGCCAGTGCCAGCCGTGCATTGGCTGGCCAAATCGTGCTCTATTTTTTAGATAAGATTCCCTTGTTTTCCAGATTGGGGCAAGCGCTGGCTCCGTAGATCATGGCCGGTGTCTGCCGTGCACTGGACGGTGACTGGATTTTTCATTTTTTTGGTCATTTTCCCCTTTATTTGCAATAAAAAACCAAAACATCTTTCCAAGGGTAAAAGATCAAATATGAAGGATTATACCTAGTTATTGCACCAAATGTATCATAAAACATCCTCAAATAACTAGAAAATTATTGATAAATTTAGCCCCTATCACATTTCTCCACACTTGAACCTTTACTTTTCCTCAAGCAAAGCACTTTAAAATAAGTAAAAACAATACAATCTTTCAAAGGTTCAACTATAACAAAGCCACAATTGCCTTTTAAACTTTAGATATGACTTTGCCATTCTTCACAACCCCTAAAAACAATCACAAATTGAAATATTAAATAAAACATATCAAGGCCCTTGAAGTCAAGTTAAGCAAGTTTATACTTTAGTCTAAGAAAAGTATTTCACCTTTTAAACAAAACATAGATAACATGAATCATACAAGTCAAGCTATCTACCAACTCAAGCATTATAAGCCAAAAAATTGCTCAACTTAAGTTATGATTCAAGGAAAACACTCTAATTTTTTCTCTCAAAATTTTTCAATGACTTAGGGAATTGATAGGTTCAAGTGATTGAATTTCTCTTCATGCACCTTATTGGCCCTCTTATAGTCATCAGCATTTTTTCAACACTTTTTTTTTTCCTTTCTTTTGCTTTCTGGAATTAATAGCTTCAAGAAAGTGGATTTCTATTCACTCTCCGTATTGGTCTCCATAATCAAGAAAAAAGGGCTTTCTCGCCTTTAACTCACAATCAGTGTTTATTTCACTCAATCTTTCCACTCAAAGATTTTTTCCTCATATTCCTTGTCACAACTCAAAGTCAAGCAAAGTTTAGATCCATAATATAAGAGTTAGCTAACAACAGTCCCCACATTTATCACTTTATCCCCATTTAAGTTAGATGAGTCAAATAATACTCAAACACTAATGCATAAATAAGATTAATCCAAATTCTTAAGTCTTAACATATCCCATCCAATAAACCAATTCATTGTCAATAAAAATCCTCCAAATGAATGAAAAAACTCATATCCAAGAAAGAAAGATAACTACAACCTCGCTAAAGTAATGAAAACCACAAAAATTTTTAAAAAAAATTTCAGCAACATGTGTATATGGAAAATATCTCTAAAGCTAAACTCTCTCTCCAAACTTAAACTGGACATTATCCTTAATGGAAAAAAATTAACAATGAAAGCAAAGCCAAGGGACTAAAAAAAATAAAGGGAAAGAATAGAGAAAAGAAAATACTTCCATTACGGAGTTGCTCCAACATATGTGAATGCATCAAAATGTGTCATCGGGGAAATGTACCTAAATAAAAAACATAAAAGAAACAAAAATTGAAAACATAAATCTAGAAAAGGAAAAGATAATCAAAATAAAAGAAAAATGTACAAACCAAGTAAAAAGAAATCCTAAGAAAAATCATGAAAATATATGTAAAACCTAACCTAAAGCTACCCTAGATTTAGAGGGATAGGGTGCATATCATATTAACATGTATAAAATATATTTCTTGAATGATTTCAGGTGCCTTAAAATTGTAGTATATGGGTTATATGATTTATTTATGCTTGTCAAGTAGTAAGGGTAAAAAGGGAATTTTTGCTTGAGGACAAAATAGAAAGAAGGCTTGAGGCTTAGATAGGAAGAGAATTTGGCTAGGAAAATAAGATCAATACTTAATGTGGTTAAGTGGTTAGATCTTTGTAGTTAATCTCTAAGGTCTTGAGTTCAAATCTCATCACCTAAGTTTTATTCTTATTTATCCTAACCAATATTTGAAATTTTATTTTCTTACATTCTTTAAAGCTAGGAATGTTGTCTTAGGGAAGACACAAGGACAATGTCCTAATCATGTGATCTTGACCTAAAAGAGAATTTAGAAGAGTTTTGGTCTCTATCATTTTAGCAAGCCTTGTTCTAACCTATTTCAATTTAAAATACACCTATTTCTTTAATTCTTTTCAATTTCCATAAAATGTCTTGGATAATTCTTAGCTTGAATTTTCAAAACTTGCAGCTTTTGGGATAGGAAGAAGGCCAAAATTTAGGAAGGAAAATAGGTAGGTGGTTTTTAATTAAATCCCCATAGCTTTTCTTCCAAGACTAACATTTGTCTTCTTGTTATTGTTTTGGTTCAAATATGGAATTACAACAGAATTTACTAAACCTTGATTTGGCTTTAAAAATGTTTATTTAAATAAAGAAAGAGAAAAGTCCACAATTGCACTTCACAAGTACATCATTCTTCTATCATGTTAATAACAACATGTAAATCATAATATAACATTTGAATTACAAATAATTTTATAAAAGAACTTACCTTCTCGGCTTACATGGTTTATTCCAAGATTATGGTTATGACCTTTAACCATGGAAAACCTGTCCGACTATGACAAAAAAATTAAAATACTTAATCATATTTGCTCTTAATTAGCCTCACTACAAAGTACTCATGTTCAAACTCCCTACTCTACCTAGGCACATAAACTGAAATCCATCAAGAGAAAGTTAAAAAATCTACATACTACAAAATAGAAAGGAGGAAAAAAATAATAATAAATGGTACACATGATGTCAATAATGAGCAATAGAAATTGCTACTAATAATTAATTATAATAATTAATAAATAATAATAATAGAAATTAAAAATGATAAATTATGAATAATGATATTTAACAATAACATCTAATAATAATTATCATAGTAATAAATAATCACTACAAGAAAACACACGGATCTGCGACGGCATCACATTTGTGGCAAATACCTTTGTCGCTAAACTTTTTTGCAACAAAAATCATCTACCTTCTCAATCTGCCACGGGTTTGCAAGCAACTTTTTCTAGTGATAGCCATTGATAAACTTGTGATAAAATTGCTACGGAACGATTTAATTATCCATGGCAAAGTTGTGGAAATCTACCACGGATTTGCCATGGATAAAATGCTTCCAAAGTTGCTTTCATGGAAAATCAGTAGCAGATTGCAAAGGCTTTACCACGGTTTAAATGCTTCCCAAGCTTTGTCTGTGGCAAATCTGTGGGACGTTGCCACGGATTTGCTTTGGATAAATTAGTTCCAAAGTTGCATCCATGGCATATTACCATGGCTTTGCTAATGTTCGATTGCTTCACATGTTGTTTTCATGGCAAATCCATGACAAATTGCCATGATTTTGCTACAGAAAAATTGCTTCGCATATTTCTATTGAAGCAAATATGTGGTAGATTGTCACGGCTTTGCCATAGATTGATTGCTTCCCATGTTTTCACCATGGCAAAGCTGTGGCAAGTTGCCAAAAATTTGCTAAAGATAAATTGGTTCCAAAGTTGCATTCCTTCTGCCATGGATTTGCCACGAATAAAATGCTTCCAAAGTTACTTCCGTGGTAAATTCCTGGTAGATTTCCACGGTTTAAATGCTTCCCAAGCATTGTTCGTGGAAAATCCATGGGAGGTTGCCATAGATTTGCTATGGATAAATTAGTCCCAGAGTTGCATCCGTGGTAGATTACCATGGCTTTACCATGGTTCAATTGCTTCACATATTATTTTCGTGGCAAATCCGTGGTAAATTGCCACAACTTTGCCATGGATAAATTGCTTTGCATATTCTACTGTGGCAAATCCATGGTAGATTGTGTAACACCCCCTGAAGCCTAGGCCCGCCAGGGCCGGGGATGTCGCCCCATACAAAGGATAATGGGTCTTTATAACTAGGTCACACAAACAAATTGCGAAATAAAAATAATATTTAACTTAAAAATTTATTACAACCCAAAGAAATTTCAAGAATAAATATATGAATTCCAAAACAAAAACCATAAATAAAATTATTCACTCTCGCCTCCCCAAAGCAGTACATAAAATCAAAGACACATTCTCTTCCCAAGCAGATATTACTAGCCACTCAACTCCATAGTAGGATCATTCTGAAATCATGATAGAAAGGTGATGAGACAGATATCTCAGTAAGTCCGTGTGTGCTTTGGGTGTTTTGTGAAATCAGTTCATGGATGCAGAGTGTGAAACTTTTATAAGAGAAAACATTGGCAAGCATCAAGCATTAGTCAAAAGTAAGAGTGGCGTTTTGGCTTATCTAGCCATACACAAGTAATGATATCAACCACTCGAAAGAAAGGGATATGGGTTACTACACGTTGGGCCCCATAACCGGTCAGAATGCCGACACTTTGTGCAGACTGACAAAAGTAGGTGATCGGCCTACTGGGCAAGATACTCCTCATTCTCTGTACCTAAACAACAACAAGGTGTCCATTCTGGCAAAACACAGTCACTTGACTGAAACAAACTGCTAGCTCAGACTGGCACGACTCACTGGACTGACATCTTATCCGGGAAGGACTCACCCCTCAGAGGTGGCCACCTGTTGAGAGACTTACCCTAACCCTTCAAAGACTAGTCCTAGTAGTCCACCCTTATTGAGTACTCAACGACGTTTCCCACTTGGGATGAAATGAACAAAGCATTGCTTTTCATGAAGCTAGTAATTTGAGGGTTTCCAAAGTTTTGGGAACAATCAGTTTTAGGAAGGGTTTTAAGTTTGGAAAATCTGCTCAGTGATGTTTAAATAATTTAAGTGTTGGAAGTAAGAACAAATTCAACCCTCAATTGCCTTCAAATAAACGAGTGTCCATGCACTCCATATTTAGCTTGCCATAAGGAAAACATTTCACATCGATAGGTTTTATGCAGGAGCTTACCTGATTCTTGCTCACAACAACAAGGTCTCGAACAATCGACCTAACCCCACATGGGTAAATACAAATCTTAATCAGATTCAAGCTACCATCCACTTCCTCAATTTTAAATCAACTCATTTCACTACTACCATGATCCTAGTGTCCCAAGGTTTAAGGCAAAATAATAAATAAGTAAGTTTATAAGCTAAGTTTAATTTGTTATTTAAAATAATTATTGGTTTGGGAAATAAATTCTAATAAGTTGAAAGTTTAAATCTTGTTAAGGAAAATTTAGAGTTTATTTGATCAAGAGTCATAGGTGGTACTAGGTAAAATAGTGATTTAATGATAGTCTAGTTGTTAGAAAATAGTTGATAGCTAGAACTAGTGAAGATTAAATTTAATGAGTCTTGTTTGGAAATAAGAAGTAAATCCTTAAGGGGGTTTTGATTTAATAATTATTTTACTAAATAAAAATATTTTTCATAAAGGCTTAAATTAATTTCTTTATTTTTAATAATATTTATTTATTTTGCTTTCTAGCAAAAATCATTATTTATTTGGCTAAAATATCATTTATATGTATAATAATTCCAAATCTACCATTCCTAGGGTTTTTCGAAATTTACTAGCAAAATTAGTATTGGATACTTTATTCATGAACTAAAATTAGCTTAGGAACAACTAGATCATGATCAAGATTCTATGGCCAACTACAATCAATAACATACACAATCCTTCGATTCATCAAATCATCCAAATCTTGCATCTAGGCATAGATCCAAATTTATTAAGACATGATTTAACCATTACTAGCATAAACATGATCATGGCTTCAATAATCTAATCATGCATATAACTCCTATTCACCAAAGGTGACATAATCTCTAGCATGCTTTGACACAAATACAACCTATGACATGCATCACCCCTCAAATCATCATACAATCATCCAAGATGAACCTTTCATGCATAAATCCCATCTCCTTCACAATCATACAATTGCTCATGCTTCAATCTCAACAATAAATATACATATACCCAAATCCTATCACCATCCACCTACTAACAACATCATCCTAAAGACATGATTCTATAGTTTACAAAGAAGATTGAAGCTACTTACTTGATTGATGAATGCTTTGAAAGAGTTTAGAGTAGATCTCCGCTCCTAGATGGCTAATCTTGTCCAAGAGAGGTGGCGAAAGCATGGTCATGGAAAAAGAGACCATTCGGCCAAAGGAGGAAATTTCGGCCATGAGAGAGAGAGAGAGAGAGAGAGAGAGAGAGAGAGAGAGAGAGAGAGAGAGAGAGAGAGAGAGAGAGAGAGAGAGAAGAAGAAGAAGAAGAAGAAGAAGAAGAAGAAGAAGAAGAAGAAGAAGAAGAAGAAGAAGAAGAAGAAGAAGAAGAAGAAGAAGAGATCATTAGCATGCTTATTCATATAGGTTTTCATTAGAGATTAAGTTTGGAAAAGATGAAGTTGTTAGAATAAGTTTACCTTGAAGATGTTCTTGACCTTCACAAAATTTCCTGGTTTTTGATCCAAAGTAGCAAGATGATTTGTGGAGTTTGATGTTAATAATGGTGTTGATGGATTCACATCAAGGAGTAGATCAAATCTGGATATTTTCGTGAGGGTTTGAAGTGATTTGGAGGTGTATTAGGTGTAAGAAGGTAGTAGGTGTTTTTGGTGTAGTGGTGTGTTCTTGGTAGCTAGAGAAAATCGAGAGAGAGAGAGGAGGAAGCTGCCGAATTTTCTGAGGAATTGGGGCTGCCGAAATTCTGTAGGGTTTAGGGAGTGATTTCTCTGATTTGGAAGGGAAAGGAAAGGTTAGTTGTTACAATCCTTGAAGAATATTTTTAGGAAGAGAATTTGGAAACTAGATATTCTAAGAATATCTTGATTTTCTGGACAGCTTTGAAGTCTCTTATGGCCGACTGCTGGAGTGATTTTTCTGAGGGATTAAAGTTGATTTAAGGTGGTTTATGGTGGCCAAAATTAAGGTGCACTATGGAGGAGAAGAAGTCTGGTCAATTGAGTAAGATTTTATGGAAAGTAGCTAAACAAGATGGCTGAAATTTTGGACGGTAATCAAGCTAAATTATAGGGATTTGTTGGAGAGATTTTCGGACAGCCATTGATGGAATTTCATGCAGAAGCTCAAAGGAACAATGGAGCTCTGATAATGGTGGTTTGAGGAAGGTTTTTGCAGAAGTAGATTGGTGTTTCGGTTGGAAGAAAAATAGGAAACAAGCTGGACAATTTTCTGCACAGTGGTTTTTCTGGGCAGATTTTCGTCTGCCACTTCCAGCCATTTTGTAGCGAGCTAGGAGGGGGGTTTCAGGGGTATTCAATGCTGTTTTCCAGCCTTCTTCATGGAGGAAAAATATGGCTGAGGTGTTGCACAAAATCTGGAAGAAAAACAGCTTGGTTTGGACCTTTAAAGCAGCGATTTGCCCAGAATTTTTTTCTGGTTTTGCACTACTTTTGTGCAGTCCGAAAATGGTAGAAATAATTCATGTTTTGAGCTGATCTTATGGCCATTTTTCTGGCAGCATTTGGAAGGGAATGTTAGCTAAGGAGTTCGACAATTTGAAAGTACAACAAGCTGAAAAGTTTCAGCTCATGCCATGAAGGAAGAGGAACTAATTTGAAGTGAAATTTCAGCAAGCTCACTAGAGAAATTTTCCTCATGGAATTCCTCACAACTCTTCCATATTTTTTTCAGACCATAGGTAGTCTTTTACCAAGACATTTTGATCCTAAAAGGCCTCAGCACTTTACTAAATTTTCTGGAAAGAAAAAGACTAGAACACCTTGATCAAACTAATGAGTTGAGCATTGAGAAAAAAAAATAATAATAATAAAGAATAAGAAAGAATGAATTTCCTTTCAAGAATTTCGAGTAGAGTAAAGAGTGAAATGAGAATTCTCCTAACATGTCTCTCCTAGGACATTATCACCACCTTGCTCTAGGCTCTTATGGCCGAAACCAACTCCCCCCAAGCAAAAATAAAATTTAATCTAGCTAAAGCTTCTATGCTAGAATTTGAACCCAGGACCTCAAGAATTAATTCCAAAGCTTAAACCACTAAACCACAATAACTCTTGTTGCTATTCCCACTAGAAAAATTATTTTCTACTCAATCCACAATCTATCTCCCTATTTTCACCTCGGGCAAAAATTACCATTTTGCCATTCTCACACAATACTCACCAACAAGACTTCAAGACAATAAAAATCAAATCCCAAGCACATGGAAATCATATGAAAATATATTTAATTATGAAATAAAGTATTATATGCATCTCAACCCCCTTACTCTAAGGTTGGTTTTGTCCGGGGTTTCACAGATTGTCATGGCTTTGCCACAGATTGATTGCTTCCCATGTTTTGACTGTGGCAAAGCCATAGTAGGTTGTCATGGATTTGCTACAGATAAATTGGTTCCAAAGTTGCATCTATGGCAAATTCATGGTTCGATTGCTTCACAGGTTCTTTTAGTGGCAAATTACCACGACTTTGCCACAGATAAATTGCTTCACATATTTCTACTATGGCAAATCTATGACAAATTGTCACGGCTTTGCCACGGATTGATTACTTCTCATGTTTTAACCATGGCAAAGTCGTGGAAGGTTGCCATGGATTTGCAATGGAACAATTTCTTCCATGAAAATCTGTGGCAAATCCATAGTAGATTGCCATGGCTTTGCCATAGTAGACCTAATTATAATCTGTAAAACCAATTAGCACAGCACAAGAACCTTGCAACTCCCAGTGAATGGCTCAACAATCTATGGGGGAAAAAATCAATAACATCATACTACAAGCCCTAAAGATATGCACTCAAAATTCTACAAAAAGGACACCGATTTCTTACTGATAGAATGAATGACAAAAGGATAGCCAATAACCTTCACTCAACCAATGAACTAACGTGGGTAACTGAGGGGGAAAGAAGCTAAAAAACTAATAAAGGTTAGCTAAAGAAATGAAATGGGGAAAAATAGACTAGCAAATGTAGCTTAACGGGATGAAGAATATGCTAACAAGAGCTAATTTCGACACTGGCGGAAGAGACACTCAGTGGAACAAAAATCCACAAAATTCACCCTTATTTTGGCAGCACAAAAACCCATAAAATTTACTAAGAACTTAGAAAAAAAACATTCTAAAAAGAGAAGAAACCCCTCCCCCCCCCCCCAGTAGGCCAACAGTAGAAGTAACAATGGTGTGGGCAGTGGTGTCTGAGAGCAGAATATGGGAAATGATCTGGAAGGAGGGATGCAGAAAGTAACAGGAGGGAAGGGAATTTTTGCCTAAGTATGGAAAGGCAAGAGGCAGAAAATTATCATAATAGAATAATGACGTCGTTTAGTTGTTTAGTTGCTTATCCATGGCAACTCCTTTGGAACTTGCCATGGAATTGTGACGAAACAAATTTAACAAAATTAAAATTCGTGGCAAAACTGTGGCAGATTGCTAGGGATTTTGCACAAAATATAATTAATTTAAATAAAAATGAATTCTGTGGTAGATTGCCAGGGATTTGCGAGGGAACAAAATAAAATTTTAAAAACCATTCTTTTTATCTCTATTTTCCCTAGCATATTTTTGGCATATTCTGAAGTATAATATAATAAATTACAGTTATGTTTCAAAAGGCTTTTCCTTGTCAAAATACAAAGACTATATTATAGATATTTAAAGCCTTTTTGCTTAATACACACATATTTTAGACATATATAATACAATCTACTATTACTTTGTATCAACTCTTTTCCAAGACAAAATGCAATTGGAGATAAGCAAATTAAAAGGCTTGTAAAAGATTTGATTTCATTTCTTCAAAAGGTACCGAATTAGAATTAATACAAATTAATATCATAAAATAATGAGCCAAAAATTTAAAAAAAAAATCAGTGGCAAATCTCTTGCAGCTTGCCATGGATCTACTAGGGATTGCTAGGGATTCGTGGCAAAGCCGTGGCAGATTGTTAGGGATTTGCCACGGAATATAATTAATTTAAATAAAAATGAATTCCATGGAAAATCCCCGGCAATCTGCCACAGATTTTCAAGGGAACAAAATAAAATTTTAAAACCATTCCTTTTATCTCTATTTTTCCTAACATATTTTTGGTATATTCCAAATTATAATACAATAAATTATAGTAAAGTTTAAAAAGGTTTTCCATTATAAAAATACAAAGATTATATTTTAGATCTTTAAAACTTTTTAGTTTTAATACATCATATTTGTTAGCCCTAAGGGCATTCTCCTATGTTTTTACTTATGACAAACAATGATGAGGAGTAACTTGTATGATCTATATGTGATAGGATATGTTTGACCTCTGTTCTTCCAAGGCGTGCAAATAAGATCGCTAAGCAACTCTTAAGCAATGGAATCCAAGAATAGGTGATCAAGTAGAAGGCCAAACTTAAGAGATTGCATACTAAGAAGTCCTCAAGAAAGAACTTTAGACTAGGAATCGTTATTAAGGTATTTTTTATAAATTCCTACGTCTCTTTACCTTATATTCAATTTATTTCTACCTTGAAGTACACAAACAAAAAGATTTGAAAAATCTCAAAATTTTGGATTGAGTAGTTTGGATTATTCTGCATCCACAAGATTCATCTAAAATCCTATGAATAGTGTCAAAATGTTTCTGCCTAAAAAAAAAATGCCATTTTGGAATTACTTTTTGGATGCACCATCATCTAAAGCTTGAGTCTAAAACCTTAAAAAATCTGACAGTAAGAAACTAGTCGTTAACTAGCCGTTGCTGTCTTACTTTTCACTTCTATAAAAGCCATTTTAACCAAATTTTATATAAGATGTTTGTGCTATTTTTCTCAAAAACACTCTTACACTTTAGAAAACAAAAATCTTCATTTTCATTGTGCTTCAAAGATAAAATTGAAATGTTCAAAAGGTGAAAGGCTATTGGAGCTTATCTGTTCATATTTGCTCAAACTTATGAGCTATTTCTGTAAGTTTTCCCTCGTTCTATCCTATAACAAGGTCGTGGTGTAAAAATCAGTTGAGCTGAGCTTTGTTTGGTGAGTGTATCAAGGTTTTGGAGTAAAACCCGGTTGGGTGAACCTTGATTGTTGTGATTTAAGAGGTTTTGTGTAAAACCAAAGTTCGTGATCCTCTTATGTAAGATTGGAATAGCCTACCATCATTGATTTGGGAAAAATGTTTTAGTGATTGTGTTGAAATTCTTAAGTGAGTACTTAAGGTAGTGGATGTAGATCGGTTGAGGATCAAACCACTATAATTCCTTGGGTCTTTCCTTTTGCATTTCATCCTCACTCTATCACTGCATTTTTGCTGGTTATTAGATTAAAGAACTTTATGTTGATCTCTGCATTGTTGATCAATTTTAAAGACATTTGTGTTCTGTAGAAAGTTTATCTTTAATGTCCCAACTTTCCATTCTTCAAACAAGACCATCTTCTCGTCATTTAGTAAGTTTCAAAAGATTCATGTCTGTTCCCTTACTGCTGCGAAGCTAATCTGATTTTCATGCCTGTGCTTTTACTGCTCATCTGACTTGAAAACATTACACTCCTCTTTGCATCTAATAATCTGATCAAATATTTTTATGTTGATTAAGTGAGACTATTTGTAATGCTTTAGTTTAGATCTTCATTTCATCATTTACCGAAGTTCTTGAAAGTTCCTTAACAACATATTCAAAACTGCACAAAAAATATGTTTTTATGGCACTCGCACTTGTTTGTTCTTGTTTTAAGATTTTTAGAAGATTTTTATGAATTTGAAATTGTTTGTCATAAACCTTATTCATCTCCTCCCCCCCCTAAGGTTTATCAATTGGTATCAGAACCTTGGTCTATATTATCCTTAGCTGAACAACTTTGTAGTAAAGATCCATATGGCAAACACTACTGCTTTACCTTACATTGAAAGATCTTCCACAAATAGACCTCCTTTGTTCAATGGAAGTAATTATACATTATGAAAAAATAGAATGAAAATTTATGTTTACTTAATCAACTTTGAGCTGTGGAATTTGATTAAGAATGGACCATTTGTTGCGTTGAAATTTGTTGAAGGCAGAAAAGTGCCTACGATGAATATGACAACGAGGATATTTTGAAAATGACTCTGAATTTTCAGGCAATTACTATATTGTGTTGTGCTCTTGATGCAAATGAATACAACCGTGTTAGTGGGAGTGATTCTGCCTTTGATATGTGCAGATTACTTGAAGTCACCCATGAGAGGACTAATCAAGTTAAGGAATCAAAGTTGGGAATGATGGTCTGAGATTATGAGTTGTTCACTATGAAGACGTGTGAAAACATCACTGATGTGTTCACTCGTTTCACAAACATCATGAATGGTCTAAAGGCCTATGGAAAAAGCTACCCTCTCGGGGAGCAAAATAGAAAATTGCTTGATGCTCTGCCAAAAAGTTGGCAGCCAAAAACCTTGGCTATAGAGGAATCAAAAAATCTGAACAGTGTACCTACTGAAGAGCTTATCGGTTCTTTTTTAAACCTATGAAATAAAACTAAAAAAGTTTAAAGAGTATGATGAAGATGATAGAGGTAAAAGAAGAACTGCCTTAAAGGTTGTAAATGATGAAGCTATTAGTGAACAATTTGAAAGTGATTGTGACACTAATTTGGACAGTGAAGAATGGATCATAGTTGCTAGAAAATTCAAGAAGATGTTTAGAAAAGACAAGTTCTACAAAGGCAAGAGATTTGTCAAAAAGAAATGACAAACTTCATCCTTCAAACCTCAATGCTATGAATGCAAAAGCATGGAGCATTTTATTTCTGATTGCCCAATAGCAAAAGAAACAGAAGTTAAGCACAATATGAAGATAAGAAAAAGATTAACTGAAGCTCAGGACTAAGCTGAATATGAGATAGAAGGAAGCTATGAATCTGAAAATAAGAAAGCAAACATCTGCTTTATGGCCTTGGAGGATAAGGTAAATCCTACTTCTTCAAATTTGATATTTGAATTGCATGATTCTGATAGTAAGAAGCCTGATGATCCGAATGAACTACTTTTCAACATGTTTTTTTAACTTAAAAAATTATCTAGAAGAAATAAGGAAATGAAAATAAAAAATGATTCCTTGTTAGTTGACAATACTAAGCTATGAAATGAATAAAGCCTTACTTGATTTTATTTTGTGCTAAAGTATTAAAAGTGATGTTATCCTAACTTCTTTGCATTGTATGACACTTGAGAACAAATGTTTGTATGACAAAGTACTTTATCCTAAAAATAGGCTTAGTGATTTTAATAACATGAAAAATAAAGTTGATGATCTCACCATTTGTATTGAGAAATTCATTGATGGTCAAGATAATCTAAATAAATTGCTTTGAGTGCAACGTATAGCTAGAAATAGGAGTGGTCTCGGTTATAGACATGTGCACAAGGTAGAAAATCACAAACCTCATTTTGTAAAAGCTAGAAACTTAAATGTTGATCATATATACTGTTCTTAGTGTGGTTAAAATGGACATAATGCATTTAGGTGTCATATTAGGAAACGAGTTGAATGTGGTATGAAAACTATTTGGAGAGTTAAAAGAACTATCACTAACCCCCAAGGACCCAAGAAAATGTAGGTACCAAAAACTATTCTTCTACCTCATGAATAGGTACATCAGCTGCAAAAATTGAGCTTCACGAAATGGTATGGATAGTGGATGCTCAAAACATATGATGGAAATGCTGCACTAATGTATGACCTTCAAGCTGCAATTAATGGAGTTGTTACATTTGAATATAAGAAAAAGCGAAAAACACTCTGTAGAGGTAATATTGGTGAGAGATTCTCCATTATTATCATGCAAGTATTATTAATTGATGAATTGAAGCTCAACTTGCTTAATATTAGTCTTTTGTGTGAAAATTGTTGCAAAGTTATTTTTGAAAAAGATTTATGCACTATCATTGACAATTCTTGTGATAAAATCATTTTTTTTTTTTTTTGGTCAACCGCATTGGCAATACCTATGTATTATATCTTGATGATCTTTTTGCTTATGATATAAAGTGCCTTTCCATAAATGATGTTGATGGCTACCTTTAGCATTGAAAGTTAGGCCATATTTTTATTGATTTGTTAGATAGATTGTTATTAAAAGTACTGGAGAAATGACTGCCCAAAATGATTTTTTGACAAAAATAAATTCTGTGATGCTTGCCCTTTTAGAAAACAAACCGAGGCATATTTGAAATCCAAGAAAATGATTTCAACCTCACAATCTCTTGAGCTAATACATATGGATTTATTTGAACCAATGAGGAGCACTTGCTTGAATGGTCAGAAGTATGCTCATGTTTTAGTAGATGATTCTTTAAGATATACTTGGACTTTATCTCTTCTGTCAAAAGGGTATTTAGAGTGTTTTATAAAAGAACTCTATGTACGGAAGAATCCATACTTGTAAATTTTGATGTATCTAACATATATACCTCTAGAAAAGACGATAAGTATGTAGGTAGCTCAAAGAAAAATGGCATTGAACATCATAAAGCTCCATCATTTGACAACCATACCAAAGAAGAGGAATTAGAAGAGGAACAAGTTGAAGAAAGTGAGCAAAGAAGTGTCGAACACACTGATCAGAATCTGCCAAATGATTGGAAGTCTAAAACTATCCATCCAAAAGAACATATCGTTGGTGATCCTAGCTGCGAAGTTAAAATCAAATGGTATTTTGTTGATAATTTTGCTTTACTTTCTAGCACTGAACCTAATTAAATTGATGCAGCTTTACATGTTGAATTTTTTTATTATGGCCATGCAAGAAAAGCTGAACCAATTTAAAAAGAATCAAGTTCGAAAGCTTGTTCCTAGACCACTTAACCATCCCGTAATTGATACTAAGTGGATTTTCAAAAACAAACTTGATGAGCATGTCATTGTTATGTGAAGTAAAGCCAAATTAGTTGCCCAATGATTCAATCAAGAAGAGGGCATTAACTATGATAAAACTTTTGCTCTCATTTGCTCGATTAGGATTCAATAGAATGTTACTTGCTTTTGGATTTTTTTCAAAGGTTTTATCCTCTAACAAATGGATGTCGAAAGTACTTTCTTAAATGGTGTTATTGAAGAAGAAGTTTATATGAAGTAATCCCCAGGTTTTATTCATGAACGATTTTCAAACCATGTCTTAGTGGTTTTCTTCTTTCAGAAGGTTCTTCAATAGGCTTAATGGATACCACATGATTTATCAAATCAGAAAATTCTGATGATATTTTAATTGTGTGAATATATGTTACTGATATTATTTTTGGAGCTACTAATGAATCCTCATGCAAGAAATCTGCCAAGATAATGCAGCAAGAGTTTGAAATGAGTATGATAAGAGGACTTAAATTCTTCCTTGGTCTTCATAAAAAGCAAACCATAGACGATATCTTTCTAAATCAAGACAAGTATGCCAAGGAACTGCTCAAAAGATATATTCACAAACTACTGGCTGAAGAATGATTCGATCATCTGAGGAGAGGTTGGGAAATGATCAGATTATGTATCTAACGATTTTGCTATAGATTGGTTATTTATTCTTGCAGAATTCTTGAAGATCTTCTGATTTTGGATGGAGATATTGGATGGAGTACTTGAAATTTATTTTGGACTGGGAAATTGGACGGACAATCTGAGCCCAAAATGTTCAAATTTTTTAATTCAAAAATTCCCGCCTTTTTATTCCAACCGCAACACACTCTATCTTCATATTAGAATATCTTTACATATATACAGAAATCACCTTTCTCAAATGTACTAAATTGTACTTATGCTTTTCAATCCTCATAAACCCCAAAAAGAATTCAAATCCATTTGAATCTTCTTCTCATTTCAAAAATTCAAAAAGTTGTCATTTGCCTTAGCACTTTTCTCTTTTCTCTGGCCTTCATTTTCTCGATAAAAACCAAAAGAATCAAAACTTTCAATCCTGTCTGCCATAGGAAAAATCCTTGAAACCCAGTAAAGAAATCGAGCTAAAAGTGAAGGAAGTCAAGAAGAAGCTAATGAAAAGGAAATTAACTATTGATCGGACTGATATATGCGAAGAAGAAGGAAAAATGAGTGGCCATTGATGAGCCAAGTCCTCAACCTAGATTATCAAAACAACCTCTAGATGAGAAAAGCTCGGACATTCAAGTACCTTGATTTCTCAACTCAAAGAGGGTGAATTTAAATACAATGCCTGGGTATCTAGAAATAGAACTGTGGTTGTTGGATATTGTGTTGCCCTAAGTCCCTCTTAAACTACTCAATTGATTCTTAGTATGGTTGAGTCTTTTGGGTGAAGTGCTCTACTATTTGTGAATGAAAAACTATACACTACACTAGTTTGAGGTTTTTATACAAATTTGAGAAAGGGAAGAAATGAGGAAATAGTGAATGGGTTTAAAATGCAGGGGTATATATCTAGAGTTGGAGAAGTGAACTTTGAGTATAACCATTGTATATTAAATTGAATTTTTTTCAGAGACAGTGGAGTATAATTGTTTGAAATGAATAATCTGCTTGAAAATTTCTGAAATTTTCTTTGAACTGAGTCGATTTGAGATGAAATTTATTGGTGCCAAAAGCTTTAGAAATTCAAGTAATTGAAATACTGAATGATTAAATGGAATGGGGAAATTTCTACAACCATGGTGATACCGAGTCTTTTGCCACAAGACATATGCAAGTATTCTGAAAATGGTATTGTTGCTTGGGTCTATCAGAAGGGAAAAAAATTAATTTTGTGTTTCTGGTTGTGAAATTGTTGCCTCAATCTCAGAATACATCAAACAAAGCATTGGTTTAAGTACGGTTAGCTTGAGCACTGCAAAGTAATCATCTATAGCAGAAATTCATTTGAAAAAATGGGAACCATTTGAGCAGATAATCAAGGGATATTACTTAGAGAGGCAACTGGAGAAGAGATAGAAATGCAGAGTATTTCAAGAGGAAACACCAGGAAGAACAAAAAGAAAAGCTGAGATTGAAATTCAAAGAGAAACATTAAGTAAATAGAAGCGGAAAAATTAGGAAAGTGAAAAATGCAGAGCATTTTAGATTCTATAAATCTGCTATCTACTAATCTAAAACAGTCTGATTGCAGAAGTAAAAGGTGAACAAAAATTTGAAAAATCGACCAATAAATGTGGTAGGAAAGAAATATAAAGCTGAAGTCTATTCGACTGAACAAGTTCCTCCACCCGTGCTAGAGCATTGACCTATCATTCCTTGAACACAAGAAGAAACAAATATTCAGCCAAGATGGAGAGTGCGCAAAAGAACTAGAAAGAAATGTGCTCACTGTTGAACAACTGCAGCACCCAAGAAAGCTTCCAAGCAAAACAAACCAGCTACATTTGCCAGCCCATCTCACTAAATGCAGAAGCATGTCGTGGTAAAACAAAAGTCCAGCAAAATTATTGCAAAATATTCAAAGAAAGGCACTAATGCTAAGCCTACAACTATCCTTATTTCATGAGATGTGGCACATGATGACGGCTGAGTGATTAGTTCTTCTTCCAACTTTTATTCTTGATGACACAATCTTATTCTTGCAAAATTTTCTGCCCTCCATACTATATTTTTCATGAACTCCTTTATCTTAGTTTTGGACTGATATTCTTGCTAGTTTACTACTCCTTATTGACTGATACACTAGCTGCCTACTACTTATTGTTATTGTTAATATTGTTTATTAATATCTTGGTTGTGAACTATAGATACCAAGCGAAGTGCGAAATAATCTTTAGTGTAGGTGCATCTACATTAAGGATTTTGTGGAGGATTAAGTGTTAGTGTTATGCCCTAGAGGCAATCACTTGAATGTTGTATATGACACATTTTATTTTAATAAAAGGCATTATTTATCTTACAGTTTCTTTTGATTACTTTTGTGTAATACAACTGTTAGATAAAGTCCCTAGTATAACACTGTGTTAAGGAAATCATGATAGAGATTCCTACTACACTGTATAGTGTTAGTACTTAAATAGTCCCTAGTCATAGTATTAATGAGAATGGACAACATTAATGCAATAATACTAGCATGTGTTAGACTTCCTGATTTGATCAGGCAGTTGTTCTTATATCTATGAGTATTGAGATACTCAAAGTTAACACGTGGATGCTTGTTAATAGAACAAGTTCATTAAATGATCTAGTTATGAGATAATCTCATGGATAACTATTTAGTGCCAGTGATATAATCTCAATATAGCAAACGTGCAAGTATCCTTCGACTTGAGATCTCGAAGGTACTTTGTTTGTTGAGTAATGTGCTTTGATTCCATTCTTTGGAGCTAGATCAAGGGCTGCCTATAGGATGGATATTAGATACATTGTGCGGTAAACGAAAGTAGTTGAGAGGGTTAATAAAGGATTCACCACTCCTGATAGTAGGGGCGAATATCTCATGGCCACTTGTAAGAATTACTACTCGAGAAGTCCTTGGCCAAGACGATTGTGTATTGGAAATAGTTCTAATTGATACATATCTAGAATAGTAGCTTCCTGGTACAAGTATTATTATATTTGGGCCACAATTAATATATTCTGGATGGAGTTGGCACTAATTTCATACTATAAATTGAATGTGATATTGTATGGAGAAAGGATTTAATTGCACTGTAGTTTGTTATTGAAGGGTTCATGTCAAGCCACTTAACTTCCTTAACTCTTGGGTGGTCATGATATGTTGCTAGATACTACTCATGATCTGCAGAATATGGGTGTATTAATTGATGAATTATTAAACCAATCCTGATTAGAATCAATATAATTAATTCTATTTAATTATAGATTATTAATCTCAAAGACATTTGAATTAATTCATGTTCGCTACTAATTGACTAGAAAACCTAATAGGTCACACACAATAGAAGATTATATACTCAAGATGTTATTTGATAACACAGTGGGGTTAATTGCGAGAAAGAGAAGGAATTGTGGCCAAATTATAATTTGTTATAATTTATGGTTGAAATTGTAATTGTGAGAATTTGATGTTTCCAATTACAACTAGGGAATTCTAATTGTTTTAGAATTTTAGTTTTTCAGTGAATTTTTGTGATATATGATGATATGCATGAAACCCTATAAAAGGGATGATCTCACACGAAAAACCCTAGGGCACACAAACCCTCTCTTTCTCTTTCTCTCTCTCATTGATCTTGATCAAACCCTAGCTGCTACCTTGTTTTTCCTGCTAGCATAAAAATTCTTGGTGCTTGAGTGTGGTCCTCTGTGTGGATTTCTGTTAGAGATAGTCACACATTATGATTATAATGGTTGGAAATTCAACTCGCGTGGTGTTTAATCAAGAGGATTGCTAAATCGCGCCTCAAACTTGAAGAAGGAAAATTTTTATTTTTCGGATGCTCAAAGAAAGGTAAAACTGTTACCTTTGTTCTTTTTATGTCGTGTTTTCCACACATATGCAGATCCTGGGATGGTATCTCGTTTTAATTTTCCCCTGCTCCATATATGATATGCGTGAGATACCCAACATTAAGGTCAATATATATATATCGCTATGCTATAGTATTACACAAGGTGAGTCTGTGGGATTTTAAGCTCATGATTTGCTAGAGTGTTTTTCTAATAAATTTAAATGTTTTCCTGATATATTACGACGTGAATTCCCCACTTGAACTTGAGAATATGATCAATAACTTGATTTCCTGAATATTATGTATCTTGAACATTACATGTATTCCTTGATTCTTCAAAACTCCCTAATTGTTAAATGCTTTCCTGATATGGATCTGTGTTTTCCTAATATATACATGGAAAAGCATTTGTGCTTAAAATTCCTTGGCTTTCACGAACCCTTAGTATAGCAAACTGTTTTCCTAATATGGCTATATGCTTTTATGATATAGATTAGTGTTTTTCCAATGCATTTAAGTAAAATCCTTTTGCTTGAATTTGCAGGCATTAAAGGCTAGATGTTAATGTACATACTTTTCTTGATATTTACACATAACAAAGCTTTTATACTCAAAATTTTATAATTTTCTACTTCATGGGAGTTCCCCGAATTTGAAGCCATATTTCATCATAGGTTTTCTGTAGAACTCACGAATGAGTGTTTTGTGCAAAATGAATCCAATTGTTTATAAAACTAAGTTTTGGACTGAGGAATTCTTATAAGGAAATATTTTATGAATCACGGTTATCCAAGCCTATGGTTTTGCAAACTCTGCTATAGCTACAGATTTCTATATCATTTGAAGTACACGGACTTCACTCGGTGAAATAGAAAACCACGAGTATTACAAGTTTTGAATTTGTTTTCTAGTTAAAAGCTTGAACACTTGTCTACTACTTGCTAAAATCCAATTTCATGATATTTTCTCCAAAAAAATTGTTAAAGCCATGTTTCTAGAGCATGTCTTCATTACCCGTTTAAAACCATACTTCAAGACATTTTCTTGCATCCACTGCATAACCAACATGCCAAGTTTTGGAAAAAGGAATACCAAACCATTTTTGTAAAACTCCACCTAAAGCTAACCCTAGAGTAAGGGGGTCGGGATGTATATCATATTATTTTTCATGAATATATATATATATATATATATATCTATATTTGAATGATTTTATGTGCTTTAGAATGATGATTTATAGGTTAAAAGGCTTAGTTATGCTTATTGAGTAGGAAGGGTAAATCGGTAATTTTGCTTGAGGTCAGAATAGGAAGATGGCTTAAGGATTAAATAAGAAGAATATTTGTGTGAGAATATAAGAACAAGAGTTAGTGTGGTTAAGTGGTTAGAGCTTTGTGAATTAATCTCTAAGGTTATGAGTTCAAATCCCATCACTTAAGTTTTATTCATGATTATCTTAGTTAGGTTTGAATTTTTGTTTTCTTACATTACTTAAAGATACGAATGCTGTCCTAGAAGAGACATGAAAAGAATGTCTTAATCCTATCATCATATCCTAAAAAGAATTATAGAGGAATTCTTGTCCTTTTGATTACCTCTAGCTTGTCCTAACATCTTCACAATTTAAATTTGTTCAAAATTCATCAAAATTCATCTTTTAATTCCAAAAAATTCTGTGAGGATTTCATGGCTTTGAATTTCAAAAATTGATATTGGAAGTTGGAGGATTGACCGAAAATAGAAGAGGAGTTAGGAAGGGTTCCCAAGGGAAATCAATTACCATGGTAGAACCTTCAACTCATCTTCATAGTGCTCATGTTCTTGATGAAGGAAACTTGGAAATTTTCCAGATTTTTGAGAAGTCTAGCTTTCGAAAAACTCAGCTAGGTTCCTTGCTCAATTGCTGCTAGAAAAATGACCAATTCATATAGCTTGAAGGCTGAAATTTCAGTGCAAATTTGGATTGCATTAAACTGCTCAAAACCAGAAAAAAAATTCTGGGTAGTTTCATTGCACAACAACTTGAAAATGAAGATGTTTTTCTTGTCATCAATCCAGCAAAACTCCTCTGCCATTAAGCTCTAAATTTTGGCCAGCCTTAAAGCCTTAGCAGTCTTTCTTCATTTTAGCAAAATAAACCAGTCCAGCCGGCTCCGTTGAAGAAACCTCCATCAGTCAAACACCATTAACATGTCATATACCTCAAACCACTCCTCAATTCCTTCCATTTGAAATTCAAACAAAATTAGATTATTCTCTTCCTCTCTACCTGAAAACCGAAACTCCTAAACACCCTAAACTATCCGGCCAACACCAATCCAGATTTTGTGCAAACCTTTTCTCAAACTCTCTCAATTTTCACCAAGAACACACGCTACATTCCTTCAAGCCAAAACCCACCCTAAACACCTCCAATCACTCAAAAATACTCCAGATTACTCCTTCATAACCCCTAGTATTCATTTCTAGAATTTATAACATATAATCTCCCAAACAAGAAATTGCATTCGGATAAAAAACCAATTTTTTCTTGAAGATCTCAAGAACATCATCAAGGTAACCAAGAACAACTCCTTTGTTCATCTTCTTCCATTCAACCTTCAACGCACCCAACTAATTCTCTCTCTCTCTCTCTCTCTCTCTCTCTCTCTCAGCCAAAATGGTTGATCAACAACCATAGCTGTTTTTTGTTCTCTTGGACAATTCAAGACTCTTAATCACGTGGACCTTCTTAAGTCTTCATCGGAGTAATAGTCAATCAAGTATTTCTCCTTAATCCTCCTTATTAATTAAGCAGTCATGTCTCTTAGAGGTTGATAGGAAGAATAGAATTTGAATGGGGGATTGAATGTATGCATGTGAAGGAAGGGGTTGAGGTTAGGACATGAGAATGGTTGTATATGAATTTCTTAGGATTCAATGTGTGTTCATCATGTCTTATGAGAGTTATGGATGTGTAAAGCATGTTAGATGTTATGACACCTATGGTGAATAGGATTTTATAATCTTATTTCCATTGAAGCCATGATTGATGATAATGCCTAGTAGGGATTTGGCCATGTGATAGTATGTGTTGATTTAAGTTTATGTTCATGAATGGATTAGTTTATTGTTTGATGTTGGAGAATGTATTCATGAATCTTGTTTGGCAATAGGAAAACCATGATTATTTTCTTGTTAATCCTATGTTATTTTTATTAACAAATTTTATTACCTTAATTAAAATTATACTATATTTTTCCTAAAGATTTCGAAATTCCTAGGAAGTTTTGGAAATGGAATATTAAATGAAATATTAGTATTTTAGCCAAATAAATAATATCTTTTATTAAAAATAATATATATATATATATAATAGTAAATAAAATATTTTAAATAAATAAAATATTAATGACCTTGTAGACCATGGTTAAGACTTTTACCTATATTCATAAATATTATTTATATTTAAATTTATTTGTTATTTATTAATAAAAAATTTGATATAATTCATTTATTATTAATTTTATTTATTACTAATTATTTATTATTTATTAATTAAAAATTGATTGTTATTTATTTTTTATTTATAATAATGCTATTTAAAAATTACCATTTACTAATATTATTTAGGACTTAGTATTATTCAATATTTAAACACTAGTTTATTTATTAATAATAATACTCAAGAATTATTATCTGGACCTATAACTTATTAGTAGTTATTTTAGAACCCTTAGTTATTTTAACTTCTCAAGCTAGATTTTTTTTTATAAAATAATTTATCATCTACCCTTAAAGCTTACGACATTAAGGTCATGGTTTGTAAGTTAAAAATTACATAGGAAATATATTGGATTTAGATATTTTTGTAAGTTAAAAATAGAAAACCATTTTGTTTTATTTTTACACAAGAAAAATTGTTTTGTCAAATAAACTTGAGACGAAAGTCTCTAGAAAGTTTTAATTGAAAATGTTTTGAAACCATTAAAATTTTTACTTAAATAAAAATTAGTCCATGAAAAAAATCTCTCAAAGAATATAACCCTTGACATAGAGATTTTAATGGATTTAGATATTTTATTTTTGAGTTAAAAAAAATTTAATGGAAATTTTCAAAATGATGTTGTTTCTGAAAAACCCTTATTTTAAAAGACTAAATAGGAAAGGGGTTCTAACGGCCCCACGACTTCCATCACGATCCTCATTAGAGATCGTGGGTCCCCTCGCGTCATCTTGGGAGTGAACCCGTATAGGATGGGGATACCACAAGGATCTAGATCTAATGGAAGGATACAGTTAATAACCTGGGACATGTACTATGATCGGCCAGCCCACGTTGGAGGTTATAGTGCGAGGTATGTCCATCAGAAATAAGAGGAAATGGCCATCCCCTAGATGGAGTTATCTTCTAGATCATTATGTAGAAGGAAAATTAATTTGTGGTGGTTAACACACCTAGCTTAGGGAACTGTTAATCTTCCCAAGAAGCTATGTCAGTTCTTCTAGGAGCCAAATGAATTGTACTAAAGTAACTATTATCAGTTTTGATATAAGGATAAAGTGCACAAATTTATTTTGTTTTCACAAACTAAATCCTTTTTTTTTTTTTTCCAGAAATGGTGGGAGATTCATTGAGTCCTTTGGTTGTTATTCTCCAAGAGAATAATCTAATGGGTCCAAACTACGTGGACTGGAAGAGGAACCTAGATATAATACTCATAATTGAAGAGTAAAAGTATGTTCTCTATGAAACCTACCCTGTTATCGGGGAAGGATCCTCCGCCAAAGAGCAAGAGGCTGAGAAGGCGTGGAAGAAGGCTGATAAAATGGCACGCTGCTATATGTTAGCCTCCATGTTTAATGTGCTCCAGTCAAAACACGAGCACATGGCTTCTGCGTATGATATTAGCCAGTCACTAGCCACTATGTTTGTGGACAAGAGCCGGCCCACAAGGTAGGAGACTCTTCGAACAATAATTAACACTAAGATGGCTGAGGGAGCATCAGTCAAAGAGCACATGCTTAAGAAGATTGCTGCTTTTGAGGAAGCAGAAATCTTAGGGGCTGTCATTGACCCCGAGAGCCAAGTGGACATGGTTCTCAAATCTCTACCGGGTTCCTTACTCAGTTTAAGTTGAATTACAACATGAACAAGTTAAACATGAGTTAACTGAGTTGATGAAGGAGCTCCAGATGGCGGAGTAGGTCATGAAGCCTCAATTAAAGGCTATGATTGCTAAGGCTTTTTCCTCTAGAACTGGGCCCAAGCCTAGAAAGTTCAAAAGGATGAAAGGAAATGCAGCGGCCCAGCACAAGATCCTGCACAAAGATAAACCCAAGGGCAAGTGCTTCAAATGTGTAAAGAATGGACACTGAAAAAATGAGTGTCTAGATCTTCAAGCAAAGAAAAACTCCACAGGTAATGTTTTCTATCTAGAGTCTATATCAATGGTTGGATCAACTTCCACTTGGATTGTTGATCACTGATCACATCTGTAACTCCTTGCAAGGGTTTAAAAAGATTAGAAGACTCAAGAAGAGTGAACATGGACTATGCGTGGGAAATGGAGTACAATTCTGGGCCCTTGCAGTAGGAGAGCTGGATCTTATTTTTTATTGTAATAGAATAGTGATTTTATATGTACCTGGATTTCGACAGAATTTGATTTCAGTTGCGAATCTAATAAATCAAGGATATTATGTATCTTTCCATTCGGGTATTTCTATCAGTAGAAATGGAGAAATTTTATGTACTTGGCACATGTATGAAAATCTATTCTTCTTAAACCCTATTAACAATCAATTAAATAACGCTCAATCTGAACCTTTAACTAGGAAGAGAAAGACCAATATCAATGACTCATATCTGTAGCATTTAAGGTTGGGTCATATCAACTCAACTAGGATTCAGAGGTTAATCCATGATGGGCCTTTGGGCTTATTGAGATTGGAAAATTAGCCTCAGTATGAATCCTGCCTAATGGGAAAGATGCCAAAAGGTTTTTTACCCCAAAGGCGGATAAAGCTAAGGAGATATTGAGTCTTGTTCACATTGATGTGTGTGGTCCCTTGTCTACACCAACTAGAAGGGGTTTTGAGTACTTCATCACTTTCACGGATGATTGTACAAGGTTTGGTTATATTTACCTGATGATACGCAAGTTTGACTCTTTTAACAAGTTCAAGAAGTTTAAGGCTGAAGTGGAGCGTCGGACAGGTAAACTGATCAAGACCTTGCGATCAGATAGTGGTGGAAAGTACCTCCTTGGTGAATTCAAAGACTACATGGTACATCATATGATAGTATCCCAACTCTCTGCGCCAGGGACACCCCAGTAGAATGAAGTAGCCGAGAGAAGGAACAAGACATTGATGGAAATGGTCCAAAGTATGATGTTTCATGCTATTCTTCCAGTATCCTTTTGGGGATATGCCCTAGAAAACAACGGCATACATTCTGAACTTGGTGCTTTCTAAGTAAGTACCTAGGACTCCCTATGAGATGTGGACTGGGCGTAAGCCAAGTCTGAATCATTTCAGGATATGGGGTTTTCTAGTTTATGTACTGGTTAAAGAAGACAAGTTGGAACTAAGATCAGAATTATGCTATTTTGCCGGGTATCTAAAGGAAGAAAGGATGGTTACTTTTATCATCCAAGGAGCAGAAAGTACTGGTTAGTATCAATGCTAGATACTTAGAGGATGATCAGAATACTTTCACTAAAGGTTCAACTAGGTTAGAACTTGAGGAGAAGTTATACTCGGAATCAACTTCTTTTGATCCGATTATGGAACAAGAAGAGGCACAACCTCGAGAGCCTGTACAAATGGAACCTCGTCGTAGTGGGAGAGTGTCTAGGGTTCTAGAGAGATGGACTGGAGAAGCTTTTGACCTAGTCTCCGACCATCAGGAACAAGACCCCACTAGATAGCAAGAGGCTATTGCTGATGCCGATACAAATCTTTGGCATGAAGCAATGAAAGCCGAGATTAAGTCTATGTACTTCAATTAGGTTTGGAATCTTGTAGCTTCACCTGAAGGGATAAAATCCATTGGGTGTAAGTGGGTATACAAAAGGAAGAGGGGAGCGGATTGGAAGGTGGAAACCTTCAAAGCTAGTCTTGTGGCGAAAATGTATACTCAGAAAGAAGAAATCGATCATGAGGAAACTTTGTCCTCGGTAGCCATGCTTAAATCCATCCATATCCTCCTTGCTATTGCATGTCATTATGACTATGAGATATGGCAAATGGATGTTAGGACGGCATTTTTAAATGGCCATCGTAGTGAAGACATCTATATGTCCCAACCGGAAGGCTTTATTGCTAAAGGATAAGAACATATAGTTTGCAAGCTTAAGAAGTCCATTTATGGACTTAAGCAGGCATCGAGAGTATGGAACATTCATTTCGATAAGACTGTAAAGTCATATGGTTTTATTCAAAATGAGGATGAACCATGCGTGTACAGGAAACTTGAAGGCATTAATATAGTTTTTCTTGTCTTGTATGTGGATGATATTCTACTCATTGGAAATGATTTAGGGTCGTTGTCATCTACAAAGGTTTAGCTGTCTAGTCAATTCAGTATGAAGGACTTGGGTGAAACCAGTTACATTTTCGAGATTAAGCTTCTTAGAAATAGGAAGCAAAGAATGTTAGGATTATCCTAAGTGACATACATTAACAAGATGCTGGCCAAGTACAGTATGGACTCATGCAAGGGAGCTTTAATTCCTTATAGACATGGGTTATCTTTTTGTTCAAAGGACCGCCCTAAGTCTGAAGAAGAAAAAGACAGAATGAGTAGGATTCATTATGCTTCGGTTGTGGGAAGTCTCATGTATGCTATGCTATGTACTAGGCCAGATATCTGCTTTACCATAAGCTTAGTTAGTAGATATCAGTCAAATCCTAGGGAGGTTCATTGGCAAGCTGTAAAGCATATTCTCAAGTACCTCAAGGGAATGTGAGATTATATGCTGGTTTACAGAGCTGATGACTTGGTTCCTACAGGATACACAGGTTAGTGTTGTGCCCTAGAGGCAATCACTTGTACATTGTATATGACACATTTTATTTTAATAAAAGGCATTATTTATCTTGCATTTTCTTTTATTTACTTTAAGTAATACAATGTTCGATAAAGTCCATATTTCAACACTGTGTTAAGGAGATCATGATATGAGATTCCTACTACATTAGATAGTGTTAGTACTTAAATAGTCCCTAGTCATAATATTAATAAGATATGACATCGTTAATGCATTAAGACTAGAATGTGTTAGACTTCCTTATTTGATCAGGCGGTGGTTCTCATAACCGTGAGTATTGAGATACTCAAAGTTAACACATGGATGCTTGTTAATGGAACAAGTTCATTGGATGATCTAACTTTGAGATAATCACATGGATAACTATTTAGTGCCAGTGATATAATCTCAATATAGCAAACGTGCAAGTATCCTTAGACTTGAGATCTCCAAGGTACTTTGTTTGCTGAGCTTTGTACTTTGATTCCAATCTCCAAAGCTCGATCGAGGGCCGCCTATGAGATGAATATTGGGTACATTGTGAGGTAAACGAAAGTAGTTGGGAGGGCCAATAAAGGATTCACCACTCCTAATAGTAGGGGCGAATATCTCACAGCCACTTGTAGGAATTACTACTCAAGAAGTCCTTGGCTAAGGCGATTGTGTATTGGGAACAGTTCCAATTGATACACATCTAGAGTAGTGGGTTTCTGGTACAAGTAGTATTGTATTCAGGCCAAAATTAATTCTGGAGGGAGTTGGCACTAATTCCGTACTCCAAACTGAATGAGATATTGTATTGTGAAAGGAGATAATTGAATTGAAGTTTGTTATTGAAGGGTTCATGTCAAGCCACTTGACTTCCTGGACTCTTGGGTGGTCATGATGTGTTGCTAGATACCGCTCATGATCTGGGAATATGGGTTTATTAATTGATGATTTAATAAATCAATCCTAATTAGAATTAATAGGATTAATTCTAATTAATTATGGATTATTAATCTCAAACACATTTGGATTAATTCATGTTTGCTATCAATTGACTGAGAAACCTAATAGGTCGCATTCAATAGAGAATTATATACTCAAGATGTTATTTGATAACATAGTGGGGTTGATTGAGAGAAAGAAAAGTTGTGGTGGACAAATTATAATTAGTTATAATTTGTGGTCCAAGTTGTAATTGTAAAAACTTAATATTTCCAATTATAATTAGGGAATTCTAATGGGATTAGAATTCTCAATTTTAGCAGGATTTTTTGTGTGGTATAATGGATACACACGAAACCCTAGCTGAGTGTGATTGTCATGCCACACAACTAAGACACACGATATTCTCTCTCTCTCTCTCTCTCTCTCTCTCTCTCTCTCTCGTTTTGCTGAAAACGAAAATTGCCCTAGCCGACTTAGTGTTTCTGCTAGCACATAAAACTTCGTGCTTGAGTATTCCTTTGTGTGGATTACTGTTAGAGATAATCATACACTGTGATTATAGTGGTTTGACGTTTAACTCTCATGGAGTTTGCACAAGAGGATTGTTGGATCGCGCCTCGACTTGAAGAAGAATCTTTTGTTCTTCAGATGATCAAACAATGGTAAAAAGTTGTTACCTTTATTATCTTTATGTCATGTTTTCCACACATAGGCAGGTATTAGGATGGTATCTCGTTTATTTTCCACTGTGCCATATGGGATACGAGCCTGATATACCTAACAACACAGATTTAGACTTCCAGGCAGATAAGGATGAGAGAAAATCCTCTAGTGGATATGTTTTCACCTTGTCTGGAGGAGCCATTTCATGGAGAAGTATCAAGCAATCGTGCATTGATGAATCAACTATGGAAGCTGAGTATGTGGCAGCTTCGGAGGTATCCAAGGAAGCAGTCTGGCTCTAGAAGTTTCTTTTAGAACTTGGAGTCATGCCATATATGGATAGTTCATTTGTAATGTATTGCGGCAACATTGTAGTAGTATCGCAATTCAAAGAACCCAGGAACCACAAGAAGGGGAAGCACATCGAGAGAAAGTACCGCTTGATCCGAGATTTTATCTAGAGATGGAAAATTGTGGTGGAATAGATTACCTCAGAGAATAATCTAGTAGATCTATTCACCAAGCCTTTTACTGAGAGAGTCTTCAAGAGATACTTAGACGCCATAAGGGTGGGCACTTACGGACTTACTTCGTTTTAGAGTACAAGTGGGAGATTGTTGGGAAATATACCCACTTAGACTAGGTTTCTGATGTAAACATCGAATATTTTAATAAAAGAATTTATCTTCGGGAATTATTTGTGAATTTATATTTTATTTGTGCACAACTACGTTTGGAAAAGACCCATTGTGTTCAAGTAAATGGTCCATGTGAATGGTGGTCTTTCACAGTGAGGTATGGATCACGGGTTACTTAACACATAAACGTTATTCTTAACCAATTGATGAGAATGTGAATCTTATCATGTCTAGGTTATTGTGTTATGAATTCTAAATGGGGAATGGCTTACCTTTAGCCAGTGAGTAGTCCACTCACTTCATGACATAAGCTTATTTCGAATACGTAGAACAAGACTTGTAGTAGTGGTTTCTCAAAGTACTATATGGTAGAAACCTAGACTACTACTGCTACATCGTGGACTAGTACTCTACGACTTGAGTATAAGTTGGTAGTTTGACGAAGCTGGAAGCATATACTTTAATATGCTATAGTTGAGGTTCTATCGTAGGGCTAATATATTTGCATGTTGGGTATGTGTGACTAGTTAGTTAAGAAAACTTGTACAAGATAGTTTCTATACTATATCGCCCTTATGGTTGTCTGAATGATCTAAATATCCAGGGCCCTGGGAAAAATTACTTGGATATTTGCTTTAGGGTAGCTCCCTTGGAAAGCGGAAACAATCCAGGAAGTCATAGATCGTTGGACTAGAAGCCTAAGGATGGTAGATGACATTTAGAGAGGTGTTAGTACATTTCTTCCTCTCTAATGCATGGCAATGTAGAGAATGGTATTTTAGTCATTTCACCTATATTTCACATTGGGGTCAATATTTTCTTATGGTGATATTATGAATTATTTAAAATGCAAAATATAGCTATTTATATGGCAAGGGTATTTTGGTCATTTTAGTAGCTAAGGCGGTGTGTCTTTTGGTCCCCAGTATAGACCGTAAGTCTGAATTATATACAAGCTAAGGAATTGGTCTTAAATTAAATTAAATTAAATTAAATTTATTTTATTTAAGTAGCCTGATTTAATTATTGGGGTTAGAATAAAATAAAGGTCCACACAGAGAGAGAATTAATTCAATTAGTTTGATGGGTTAATTAATTATTCAGGGCTTTGTCCCATTTGAATAATTAAAGATTGATCTGGAACTAAACTAATATAGTCTTGTTAATTGGACTAGTTTATTTGGGCTGGAAAATTTATTATTTACTGGGCCATTTATTTGGTTCTGATTAGAATAATTATTTTAGTTCAAGAGGCTAAACTAAGAGTCTAATGGGCCAAATTGAAAATCTTGTTTAACCTAAGGTTTTATTTAGGTTAAATAGGAGAATAAAGACGTATGTTGTTTTTCTTTTCTTCTCCGAGAGAAAAAAAACATATAGCCTCTTTTTCTCTCTGAAAAATTCCTTAGTCTTGTGAGTTTTCACCAAACGTGGATCAGGCAGGTCATATATTAGAAGATCGAGAGGAAAGTTAGCATTAACATACATGCACGACATAGTAGGAGGCTTGTAGGAATCGCACCAGAGGTTTCCACCAGTGTACCTACCCCAGTTTTGTATATTCCAGTCTAGCCAATTTTGAGAACAAGAAGAGGTAAATAAATTGTTTTTTCTCCCTTTCACACAAGAAGAGCTGCTGCGTGGTTTTTTTCTTGTTCTTCGGTTGGTTTGCTATGACTTTGCTTCCTACTTATTCTTCAGTGGTAACCCATGGCTACCTCTTTGGGTGATTGTATTTATTATGCACATGTATGGTTTGAGAAGCAAAACACCACTCTTTATTTTTAACATTTATTTACTACTTACCAACATTTTCTCTTATGAAAATTTTACAACTTACATACATGAACTGTTTACGTGAAACACTCAAAGCACACACAGGCTTACTGAGATTTTTATCTCACCAACTTTTATGCTATGTTTTCAGGTCGATCCTGCTGTGAAGGTCATTAGCTAGATTGTTGCTTGTGGTTTTGAAGACTCTTTGTTATTTTCTTTATATGATGTTTTTGAGAGATTGTAGAAGACAATTTATTTTGGATTTGTTCATGTATTATTTGTGAAACCCCAATTGAAACCAATCTTAGAGTAAGGGGGTTGGAATGCATATCATATTTTATTGCATACATGAATATATTTTTATATGATTTTATGTGCTTTGGACTTGTGATATGTAGCCTAGATGGCTTATTTGTGCTTGTTGAGTAAGAAGGGCAGAATGATAATTTTTACTCAAGGTGAAAATAGAGAGATAGCTTGAGGATTAAATAGGAAAAATATTTGGGAGAGAAAATAACAACAAAAGTTGTTATGGTTTAGTGTTTAGAGCTTTAGAATTAATTCTTGAGGTCTTGGGTTCAAATTCCATCATTGGAGTTTTAGCATGATTAAATTTTATTTTTGTGTAGAAAGGCTATATTTCGGCCCTTGCATGATTTAGGGAAGGGTAGTAGTGTTGTCCTAGGGGAGACATGATAGGAATGTCCTAATCCTACTCTTGTGCCCTACAAAAAAAAAAATAAAAAAAAATTCTAAGGGTTTCATACCCTTCTTGATTCTCTAACTTTCTTTAATTCTTAATCAATTAGATTGATTAATTTATTCAAGCCAATTTTATTCCAGAAAATTCCAGCAAGGTTCTATAAGGATTAGGTTTCAAAAATGGCTATGAATGAGTTATCTTGTTGCCGAAAATGGAAAGGAGTTTTGGGAGGCTCCCAAGAGAATTAAACTCTATGGTTGAACCTTCAAAACTCCAACCTAGCTGTATCCATTTTCTTCATGTAGTAATCTGGAATTTTTCTAGCTTCTTGTTCAGCCCAAGTGTCAAAAAGTTCAGCTATCTTTTCCTTCCAAATACTGCTAGAAAAATGGCCATTTCACTTAGCTTGAAGACTGAAAAACTCAGCTAAAACCGAGCTGCACAAAATCTGTACAAACCAGAAAATTTTCTGGGCAACTTTTGCAGCTTTGGTGAACTTAAACCAAGCTGTTTCTTCCAGTTTTTCACCCAGCAACTTAGCCACATTTTTCCTCCATAAAGAAGGTTGGAAACCAACCTTCAAAGACCTCTGAATACCCCTTCAAACTTTCTGCAAGCTGACTGGAAAATGGCTGCAAAATCTGCCCAGAAAAATTCCAGCAAACTTGCGAAATCTGTTCAGGATTTTTCCAGCCTTGCTTCTTCTTCAGCCTTGTCCGAACCTCCACCATTTTTCTGTACAAACTCCCCTTGAACAGCCATGAACTGAGCTTCATCATCTTACCCAACATTCTGCTCAAAAACCAGTCCATGGCTACTCCTAAAATATCTCCATCAATCCCTCCAATCAAGCCATTTATTGGAGACCAAAATTCCAGCAATCATATTCAATAAATTACCATAAATCATCCCTCAAACAACCAGAAATCCCTTCACCATTGTACTCCATATTTTCAGCCACCATTAAGCTCCTTCAAACAGCTTTCATTCCAGCAAAACCCCTGATCAACCAGCCAGCCATTAGAGCTTCCAAAAGCTCTCCATTGACTAAAATCTTCTTACTATATTTTCTTTCCAAAATTGATTCCCTAAAATATTTTTTTTGGATTTCAAACAACTAGCCTTCCTTTTCCTCTCAAATCAGAAAATTCAATTACCAAAAGCTATTCAAACAATTCGGCCACTCTCTTGCACAAAATTTTGGCCAGCTTCAACCAAATCCTCTCCATGCTCTCCAAACCAAGAACACCTTCTAGCCTTCTCACGTCTAAGACCACTCCCAAACCTCTCTAATCTTTTCCAAAAAGTCCGGATCACACCTACTCAACCCTTTGAAACCACTTCTACAAATTTTAACATCAAATACCGAAATCAAAGTCTCTCATTTGGATAAAAAACCAGTATTTTCGAGAAGGCCCAAGAACACCTTCAAGGTAAGCATGATCGATTGCTTCCATCTTCACTCATCTTCAACTCCTAATGAATATATGTATATATAAACATACTAATAAACTCTCTTTTTCTCTTTTTTCTCTCTCTCTCTCTTGGCTGAATGCTCTCTCTCCCTCTTGGCCGAATAGTTACTTCAACCATGGCCATATTTTCTTTTTCTCTCTTGTCGGATCAAGTCTCCTAAGAGTAAGAATTCCTTCGAAACTACTCCAAGGTAGTCATCAATCAAGTAAGCCTCTTCAACCCTCTTTTTAAACTCTAGATTTTTGCCTCTAGGATGATATTAGAAGGAGATGGATTATGATTAGGGTTTAAGCATGTGTTGTTGTGAAGGAGTTGAGATTGAAGCATGAATAAATGTGTTTGTATGATGGAGATGGGATTGTTGCATGAGATGATTTGTCTTGGTTGATTGTATGGCATTTTTAGGGATTGTTGCATGCTCTCCATGTCATGAGTGGTTTATGTGATCAAGCATGTTGGAGATTATGTCACCTTTGGTGAATAGGGTTTATGTTCTTGTATGATTGTTAAAGCCATGAATATGTTTATGTTAGTAGAGTTTGAATCATGTCTTGGTAACTTTAGATCTATGCCTTTAATCATGATTTGGATGATTTGATGATTGGTGTAGAGTGTATGTTCATGATTATGGTTAGCAATAGAAATTATGATCATGACCTTGTTGTCCCTAAGATAATTTTATTTCATCAATAAAATGAATAACTCTATAATCTCTTCTAGTAGTTTCGAAAACCCTAGGAAAATGTGGATTCGGACTATTATATAAAATAATAATATTTTAATCAAATAAATGATAGCTTTTATTAAAGAAATAAAATTTATAGATATTATAGATAATAGTAATAGCAAATAAAGCCTTTTACGTAACAATCATAATAGGTAAAATATTAATTTTGTAAGTCTTATATTCATAAATACTATTAAAATTTATTTATTATCTTTTAATTAAAACCTATTAAAATTTACTTACAACTAATTTTAGTTACCAATTATTTTCTAACAATTAGTTATTAATAGATTATTATTTTAAATAATGTCATCTAAGGCTTAGGACCTTTCACCAAATAAATGCTAATTTATTTATAGCAAGTTTTAAACCTACAACTTATTAGTATCTATTTCACAAACCCTAGTTATTTTAATATCAAGCTAGATTTATCTTACAAACCTTTTCTTTATTATCTAGCCTTAAAGTTTGGGACACTAGGATCATGGTTGTAATAAGTTGGGCTAGAATTATTTGTGAAAGTGAATTTTGGCTTGAGTTTAATTATGGCTCATGTTTAACCCAGGCAGGGTTAGGTAAGCTATTGGAGATCTTTATTTTGAGCAAGGATCAGGTAAGCACCTGCATAAAACTTGTTTGTTGCAAAAGGTTACCATGGCAAGCTAAAAATAAGTATGTGAACTCTGATTTGGAAAAGGCAATTAAGGATTGCTTCCTTTCCTGTTTCAATCAAACCAATTATTTGAAAATCAACAAGCGGATTTACTCAAACACTAAATTATTTCTAAAACTAATTTTGACAAGGACTTTGGAAACCCTTGATTGCCATTTTCAACTAAAGCTACGTTTTATCAGTTTTTTCCCAAGTGGGACCATTAAACATTGAGTACTCAATAAGGGCAGGCTAGTAGTACTAGTTTTGAAGAGTAAGGGTGAGTCTTCTGGCAGGAAGCCACCTCCAGAAGATGAACTAAACTTAGAGAAACATCAGTACTACTTAGTCATGCCGGTCCGAGCTAGTAGTTTTTAGTCATGTGGACTGTGTGTTGCTGGAGTCGACAACCGGTTTTGTTTGGGTGTAGAAAAGGAGCAAAATCTTACCCGGTAAGCCGATCACCTACCTTTTGTCAGTCTGTATAAAGTGTGGCATTCTGACCGTTGTATGGTTATGGGGCCCAACGTGTGGTAACTCATGGCTGCCCTTTTGAGTTGTTGATTTTATTGAACATGTATGGTTGGAAAAGCCCAAAGCACCACTCTTGATTTTGACTATTGTTTATTACTTGCCAGTATTTCTCTTATGAAAATTTTACACTTTGCATTCACGAACTGTTTTCACTGGACACTCAAAGCACACACGGACTTACTGAGATTTTTATCTCATCACCCTTTTTACCATGATTTTAGGTCGATCCTGCTGTGGGGATGAGTAGCTAGTGTTGTCTGCCTTAGAAGAGATTTTCTTATTATTATTATTTTTTTATGTAATGCTTTATGAGCTGAGAGTGAATAATTTTATTTTTGGATTCGTTTTGAATTCTTAGATTGTAATAAGTTTTATGTTTAAAGTATTGTTTTTATTCTATTATTTTGTTTGTGTGACCTAGTTATAAAGACACATTGTCCTTTGGAAGGGGCGACATCCCCGGCCCTGTCAGGCCTAGGTAGTGGGGTGTTACATTATTGGGTTGTAATAAATTTAATTTTAAAGTATTCCTTTTATTTTGTTTTATGTGACCTAGTTATAAAGACCCCTTGTCCTATAGACGTGGCGACATCCCCGGCCCTAATGGGCCTAAGTAGTGGGGTGTTATATATTTCCACCACTTGAACAAGATTACATGCATTATATGAATGTTTAGTCCTTAATGAGAGTTTTTCTCCCTACACTAGCTCGCATTAGAGATAAATGGTTCTAAGTAACTTGATTAGTTCTCAGATCCATTTTACTCCAAATGGAGCGACATGAGCTTGAGATTAGCTGAATTCGTGGCGTGAGTGCAATATTTTAATACTTGAATACTTAAATACTTGAATTCTCAAATACCTGAATACTTGATACATGATACTTGAATACTTGGATACCTGGCATGATTTTTGACCCTATCATAAATTATAACTATTTGAAATACATGTAAATGAGTGGAATTCCTAGAAAATTCCTCTCATATGAGGATTCCTTAATCCTTGAACAGGCATGTATTATATAAGAATTCTTGACCAGAAAATAATTTTTGAATTTATTCCTATACTTTACAGGAAATTGAGTCTCAGCTATTGTTTACCTGTTTGAACAAGTTCATGTATACTTTCTTTTCTATGTTTTAGGAATTACTCTTTATGAGTTGTTTTTAGTAGAAAAACACCAACAAATATGGGACTCACTAAGCATTACGCTAACGTGTGTGCTATTTCTTCCTTAAGTATTTTAGAAGCAGAGATGCAGTGGACTCCTTGAGTCTCATGCTATATTCCGGATCTATATAGAAGCTTGAATATATATCAGAGGTTAGAACTTTTGTATCCTCTAATGTATTATACAAATATTTTGAGAAAATTTCCATTATGCATTGAGTTAAGTTCATTATAAGGACTTCTAGTCTGGAAGAGTAGATGGGGATACATCCCACAAAGATAAGCCAACTACATAATGGAAATATGGGGTTTTACAATTTGTATCAAAATAATAATAGAGACTATAAGGGAACACAATGAAATCTATAATAACGCTTCTAGTGGAGTGTAGCAGAGCCTCTAATGGGATATAATAGAGTCCATTATAGTACACTCGGATATAGATTTATAGAGATGGTAAATTTTATGGAGTCAAATATGGTAGTAGATGGGATACATGAATTTAAGGTATCTAAGCCCGATATAATCTCTTATTGGGAAATGAGATTATTGAGACAATTATAATAACTTCGGAAAAGTCTGATGAAGAAGAGGGATAGGTGCTAAAGCAAAGAACAATCCTGAACTCGGATAATAGTAAAGAGATTGAGGTCAGGAAGGCCTCAAACTTGATATACTTAAGGAATATTTACCAATTCTGAACTACCAGTTTTGGGTTGTATAGTGGATAAGGCAATAAGTAGAGAATTATGTACTTAAGGATCTTGTATATAGTACAACATAAATTGTGTAAACAAGAATATATGCAAGGATAAGTTAGGGTTCAGATACAAATGGACTACGCAATCACTTGTGATGTAGACAAAGGTGTTGTCCCCCAAGATACGTTTCGTAGTCTATTTTTTGGGGTACAATGTCTGTCCAAAAGTAAGCTCCATCAATGAAACATGGGTTACAGATGTATATACTATGCTCATAAGATGGTACACTTTGAGTGAATACCCTTAGCCCCATTCTTATCGCATCTATGCATGAGGTGACCATATATGATAGCCCCTTAAAGGCCTTTTTGCTTCCCTTGATCATCACCCAGGTCCTTATTTGTGTTAGTGTAGACTTTTTAGTTGAAATAGCTATGCCCACGTGCACCAATAATGTTACTTCAAACTAAACTTTGGAAAATATGGGATATGCTTTCGATAAAAATGAATAAAGATGGTTAACACCAAGAGAAGCCCAGGACATAGAAAAAGAAGAAGAGGATGAGCTCCTTAAGGCTTTGACGTCCCGAGCTCCACGACAAGCCAGGTTAGAGAACTTTCAAACCAATATGAGGACTGCTCTTGGACAAATGCAGATAGAGGTGGCACAACTAAGAACTGAATAAGGTGAAATACGAGCCACCCACCTGCAACACAATGCCTATTTTGTCCAACAACGCATTTATATGGAACATGATTGGCAATAGAAATTGGTCAAGAGCAGTAACTGCAATAGTAATATGAGTCCTTCACCCATCTTAGTGATCAGATGGACCAATACTGGTTGGACCAGAAGACCATTCGGGGTTCTATCAATAACATTCAGCAAATAAAACACCAACAATAGCAATATTTTGACAATATTTGGGTTACTGTATTTACGAATCAGGGGTCACATGGAGGCGTGGGACTATTGACTTGGGAGGGAGGAGCACTTCTAATTTTATTTTGGGGGATTTTCTTTCACTTGCTTTCCTTTGTATTTTATTTCCTTTAGACACGATTTTGTACACAATTTGTAATATTTCTCCATTTTTGTATTTTAACTAGTTACTATTACGTATAAAATAAGAATTTTTTAAGTGAAAAGAATAATTAACGACCAGTACAATGAAGTGCACATTTTGGTGCGATAAAAATATTTTGGGGCTGTATTGAAAATTTGAAATTGTAGGGACCCAGATGAAATTGTTCTACCCATAATTTTATATTTTAATTAATGACTCCTTCGTATAGAATGAGAATTTGGGTATAAGCTCAGTGCAAAAGTTGATCAGTGCGATAAGACGAACATTTTGGTATAATTTGAATTTTTAGGGATATTGTCATAATTTTGACCGCAATTAAAATTTTGATCGCAAATTGAGAAAAACTGAAAAGAAATTTGGGAATTCTGATTCCCACTATCAAATTCAATAAAATGCATAGAATCCATTGGTGGAATAAAAGTTTTGTCGATTGGAATAAATACTGAGCCAAATTACAATTCATTCCAGAAAAGAATTGTGAAGTGTGGTCGGAAGTGAAACAAGTGGCATTTCTATGATTGGCTATTGAGAATATGTGTGTCATTTAGTGATTTGTTAAAGAGGCCAAAGGTTTCTATTCGATTAGTTTAGATAACTTTTATACGTATTTCCTAAGCTTATTTTGCAAGATTTTCATGAGCTTTCTTAATATGCTTTTAACCTCAGTAATTCCAATTGAGGATATTTTGGAACTAGTTCGGCATCAATCGGACATGTGATTTAAAAATTATGACACGAATACTAAGGTATGCCAAGTGAAAAAAAATGTAAAATTTTGGTTTAAGAAAGTAGAGTTATGAGTTTTATTTCATGTGTGCTACTAAAGGCATGAAGGATTAAGGATTCATGTGAAAGCCTAGAAAATATGTTTGAGGAAAGGAGTAATTAAATGGATTTGGATTACCTCGAGAGGTATATTCCATTTTAGTATGAAATGAAGAAATAGGAAATTTGGTAATTCCCTTTGAAACATGTAATTGTTGATATATATTAGTTGTGAATTCTATAATATTAAAGGAAGTGTGAAATGATGACAAATGTAGATTATCTATTTTAAGGGTCTCGCAAAGGCTTAAGGATTACAAATATCATATTACGCAATAGCTAGGACATGAGGTGATTCCCAAGTCTTTTAAATTCCATTTAGCTAAGTGTTTTTCCGAAATAATCATATGCTTTCCTGATATATTATGTGATAAATATATGACACTTGAGTATGAAAGCATTATCAACCATTCGATTTCTTGAACATCTTGAATGTGAAAGGTCTCCTGTGATCTTTTCATTTTTCAAATCTTGATTTTGGTCAAGTGTGTTTTCCTGATGCGGTAATTGCTTTGCTAGTATACTCAAGTGGGAGTTTTCTACATAGATTTGGAAACATAATGAACATTATGAATCTTGGATTCTTGAGAATATCATGAATCTTAAATTCTTGAACATGTCATTCCTTGAATCCAATGCATGATTGACAATGTTTGAATACCTGAATACTTAGTGCATGCACTAGATTGAATATTTTGTATATGCACTAATTTGAATAATTGGCATATGCACTAACTCGACTAATTGGTATAAGCACTGACTTTAATACTTGGTGTAAGCATTCTACTTGGTGTAATCAGTAACTCAATTACTTCACATAAGTACTGGCTAGATACTTGGGATAAGCCCTGACTTGAATACTCGGCGTATGCACTAACTATGATTGAATACCTAAGTACTCGAATACTTGAATACTTGAATTAGAATATCTTATACTAGAATTCCTAAATACTTGAATCAATATGTTTTCACTAGAAATTGTTGAATACTTATTTTAGAATGTTTCCACACGAAAATTTCTGAACTAGCTTGTTTATGTTGAGATTACACTTCATGAGATCTTTTTAGTTGAAAATATTAGCACACACAGGACTCACTCAACCTTACACTCACATGTGTGTTATTTCTTTTGAAAGAAATATTAGGGATTAGAAGCGCAACAAAAGCATAGTGGACTCCTTGAGGCTCATGCTATATTTTGGATATATTATACCATTGAGTAAATGCATTAGAAGTGAGATTCTATGTACTTTTCTATATTCAATAAAAGTAATTTTAGAAAAATTTTCGCTATCTATTGAGTGTAGTTTGTTATGAAGATCCCTTGTTTGAGAAATCAGATGGGGCGACATCTCATAAAGTTATAACCTACTATGCCATGGAAATATAGGGTGTTACATATGGTATTAGAGCATAATAGAAAGCATAATAGTGTTTTTGATAGAATATAGCAGAGCCTGTAACAGGACAAAATGAAGTCCAGCCTAATATACAATGATGTAAATTTATAAAGTTAGTTCCTTTTATGTAGTTAGATATAAGGATAGATGAGGTATATGAATTTGGAGGTGTCCAAATTGGACATAATCATTTATGATGTGTCGGATGGAGAGAAAGTTGGGATAATTCTAATACATACTTAAAAGGGTATGTGATTGCAAACTTGGATAATAGTGAAGAGGTTGAGGTCAAGAAGGCCTCATATTTGATCTATTTAAAGAGGTATTACTAGCTCTAAACTTCCTATTTTGGGATTAGTAATAGTGAGAGGATGAACAAATAAGGTTAAACATTTAAAGGCCTTGTGTGGATAACGTAATATGAATTTTACAAATAAGGATATGAATATTTGTGTAGTGTCCAATATTATATTGAAGTGCCAAAAATCCTATTTTATGGGAATGTGTGAAAGGATATGATTATATTAACATTGAGGTACTAGGAATCATTAAACATTTGAAGTTTAGCGTGCTTGGGTTAGAGAAATCCTTTGATGGGTGACCCCTGGGAAGTACCCATGAAAGTTGAAAGGAAGTGATTTAGGGTAGTCTAAGGAAACGAAAGCATGATATATATACAAAATGATATAAATACAGGAGGTTTAATTAGAGATCATACAAGAACAATGTACATGAAAGTACATTATTAGGCTGGAAGAATATGAGAATTTCTCAAGAGATCATGTTTACAAGTGCAAAATAGAATTTTCCTTGCATTTCATGTCATATGAATGGAAAATATTGAGATGTATACATTTGCTTGGTATTTCATGAAGTAGATTTAAAGAGAAGAAGATATGTCACGAAAGGTTACTGTAGAAGCACCGGAGATCGAGTTGGAGAAAATGTGGCTAAAATTACTGGAAACACAATCTCTAGAAAAGAAGCACAACTTCAAGGAAATGAGATGGCACAAGTATTACAAAACATTACCTCAGTACTTCAGCGCATAATTAAAGCTCCAACCCGAGAAGGATAATATCCTGAGAGGACAGGGATAAAGCACTAGATAGATTTCTAAAGTTCAATCCCCTTCGATTTTATGGGCAAGCAAACTCAGAACAAGAAGCTGAATCATTGATGAAATGAATGGAAGTTATATTTGTAGTTTTAGATTCTTCTGAGTAGAGAAAAGTTTAATTGGCTACTTTTGAAATTGACGGACCTACTCGAGATTGGCAGGAAGAAAGAGAAGCGAGAACAAGAACAAAATGATTGGCCTTGGAAAGAATTCTTAGAAGAATTTAAGAATGAATTTATACCTCAATGGGTAGTTGAAAGTAAGAAAGGGAAGTTTCAAAAATTTTCACATACAGTGAGGATTGTTGAGAAGTATGCTTTTGAGTTTGCTCAACTGTCAAAGTATTATCCTTCATTGGTACAGACAGACTTTGATTGAACTCGGTGATTCATAAAAGGGTTACGACCTAAGTAAAAGAGAATACTAATTGTTATAGCCTTGACAAGCTATAGTGTGGCTGTAGAAATAGCGTCTCGACTAGAAATAAAAGACTTGAACCAAGATAGACAAAATCATAAGAGGGAAGCCGACGTTAGTCATCAGTATAAAGAAAAGCATCCAAAAAAGGAGCTGTTGATTTCAAGAAAGGCGGAACACGTTCAATGCACTTATTGTCACAAGGGTGGACATACTTATGAGTACTGTCAGAAGAGACTCAAAGCATGTTAATAAATGTGGGAAAATTAGACATACTTTGGCTAGTTGTCCATACACTAAGAAGTAAGAAAATACCCATTCTAGTCATGAGGAATTCAAACCTAGAAAAGTGTAAGGAAACAAATGACTCATCAGGATTCATATAGAGTAAAAAAGAAATAGATGGCAGGAGAAACCAGAAGTAGACGTCTGATAGAATCAAGGCAAATACAAATTTTGAGGATGAAATTTCTTAAAAGAGGGGAGATTATAATATCCTTCTTTTTTGTACTTTGGCTATTTACTACTATGTATAAAATAAGAATTTGTATAAGTGACTACAACAAGAAATGATTAGTATAATGAGATGAACGTTTTGGTGTGATAAAAATATTTAGGTGCATTATTGGAATTTTGAAATGTATGGACCTAGATGAAAATTTGAAATTATGCTACCCGTACTTTTATATTTCAATTAGTGACTACTTCGTATAGAATGGGAGTTTGGGTACAAGTTCAGAACAAAAGTTGATCAAGGCGAAGAGACGAACATTTTGGTATAATTTGAGTTTTTAGGGGTATTGTCATAATTTTGATTGGGATTGAAATTTTGACCGCAAATTGAGAAAAACTGAAAAGAAATTTGTGGAACTCTGATTCCCACCATTGAATTCAGTAAAATGCATAGAATCCATTAGTGGAATAAAAAGTTTTACTGATTGGAATAAATACTGACCCAAATTACATTTCATTCTTGAAGAGAATTGTGAAGTGTGGTTGGAAGTGAAACAAGTGGCATTTCTTTGATTGGCTATTGAGAATATGTGTGTCATTTAGTGATTGGTTAATGGGGCCAAGGTTTTCTATTTGATTGATTGAGATAAATTTTATAAGTATTTTCCTAAGCTTATATAGCAAGATTTCCATAACCTTTCTTAATAAGATTTTGACCTCAGTAATTCCAATTGAGGACATTTTAGAACTAGTTTGGAATCAATCGAACTTGTGAATTAAAAATTATGACAAGAATACTAAGGTATGCCAAGTGAAAAAAAATGTAGAATTTTGGTTTAAGAAAGTAAAGTTATGAGTTTTATTTTATGTGAGCTATTAAAGGCATGAAGGATTAAGGAGATTCTGAGCCTCTCCTCTGACAGCTAGCTTTTTTGGGAGAATTAGCTTCCTTAAATAGTATTAGAACCTTCCTTATCCACACGTCTCATGTTCGACTCTCACTGAGTTGCCAACGGGAATAATACTCACAGAGTTGACCCAACGAGACAGGTAGAGTTGCACACCAAAGCATGGTGGTAGTTAAGGGGATTCTGAGCCTTTCCTCTGATAGCTAGCTTTTGTGGGAGAATTGGCCTCCTTAAAAGCCTTGAAAATCTATTTAAGGAAATGAGTAATTAAACGGATTTGAATTACCCCAAGAGGTATATTCCATTATGGTATGACATGAAGAAATAGGTAATTTTGTAATTCCCTTAGCAACTTATAACTGATGATGCGTATTAGTTGTGAATTCTATAATATTAAAAGAAGTGTGAAATGATGACCAATATATGTTATCTATTTTAAGGGTCTCGCAAAGGCTTAAGGATTACGAATATTGTATTACGCATTAGCTAGGACATGAGGTAAGTCCCAAGTCTTTTAAATTCTGTTTAGCTAAGTGTTTTTTTTTTTTTTTTTTTGAATTGGCCATGTGCTTTATTGATATAGTTAATGCTTTCTTGATATATTATGGGATGGATGTTACACTTGAGTCTGAAAGCATTATCAAGCACTCAATTTCTTGAACTTCTTGAATCTAAAATATCTCATGTGATCTTTTCGATTTTCAAATCCCAGTTTTGATAAAGTGTGTTTTCCTGATATGGAAACTACTTTCCTAGTATACTCAAGTGGGAGTTTTCTATAGGGATTTGGTAACTTGATGAACATTATGAATATTCGATTCTTGAGAATATCATGAATCTTAAATTCTTGAACATTTCAATCCTTGAATCCAATACATGATTGATAATGCTTGAATACCTGAATACTTGGCGTATGCACTAACTTGAATACTTGGCTTGTGCACTAACCTGAGTACTTGGCATATGCTCTAACTTGACAACATGGCATAAGTACTGACTTTAATACTTATTGTAAGCATACTACTTGGCGTAAACACTAACTTAACTATTTGGCATAAGCACTGACTTGAATACTTGGCATAAGTACTACCTTGAATACTCGGTGTAAGCACTGACTATGCTTGAATACTTGAGTACTTAAATACTTGAATACTTGAATCAAAATATTTTATGCTAGAATTCCTGATTACTTGAACCAACATGTTTTCACTCAAAATCCTTAAATACTTGTTTTAGAATGTTTTCACATGAGAATTTCTAAACTAACTTGTTTCTGTTGAGATTACTCTTCGTGAGATATTTTCAGTTGAAAACACTAACATACATGGGACTCACTGAGCCTTATGCTCACACGTGTCTTATTTCTTTTGAAAAAAAAAATTTAGGGATTAGAAGTGCAACAGAAGCGCAGTCGATTCCCAGAGGCTTATGCTATATTTTGGATATGTTATACCCTTTGAGTATATGTATCAGAAGTCAGATTCTATGTACTTTTCTATATTCAATAAAAGCAATTTTGAAAAAAATTTCGTTGCCTATTGTGTGAAGTTTGTTATAAAGACCCGTTATCTGAGCAATCTGATGGGGTGACATCCCACAAAGTTATAACTCACTACGCCATGGAAATATGGGGTGTTACACATTTGATATTTAGTTTAGTTCTATTTCTATTTTTAGACGATGTATAGTATATTTATTTCTTCCGGTTAACATTTACTATATTTCACTTTTTTTGGCATTTTCTTTTCTTCTTCTTCTAATATGATTACACTTCTCCATGAAGCTGCGATTATTTGGAGAGTATTACTAACCTTTTTTCTCTTTTTCTTCATTTCAATTCATTTTGGATATGGTTATAGTTATATTTGTTCTAATTAAGACATTATCTTATTTAAGTGTGGGAGAGGGGTTAGGTTAATATTCTCTTTACGTTTTTATTATTATTATTATGCAATTTTTCTTGATTTGGAGGAGATGTGTATGAATTGGGCCAATTTTTCTTGCTTTTGAGTTGTGTGATTGGGGCAAATTTTTTTCGATTTTTGGACTTTGTTAGGCCTTGATGGTATTGTTGTTGTTCCCATTTTGGCATGAGAATTGAATCTAAAACCTATTGGATAAGTTGTTGTTGTTGTTGTTTTTTTTTTTTTGGTAAACTTGTACATTATGAATGAAATTGTTAGATCTTGAGAATTTAAATTAACCTTGTCTAGGAATTAGTAAAAGTGACACCATATTGTTTCTTAGGAATTGAGGTAGTGGTTGCGATGAATTATAAACATGCAATTTTAGGTTAATCTTTATTCTATGATTGTTGAAGTTGTTTTTTTATGCATAAATTTTGGGTGTATAAAAATTATTAAATTTAAATCCATCCTTTAGCTAAGTTTTAATTAAAACATTAATCCTAAATTATACATATGAGCAAGTATACTCATCACAAGTATAGTATAGGGAATTAACGAGTACCGATCCTCAAAGGATCAAGTACACACTAATCACTTTTTCATTCATTGTATAACTGACCTAATAAAGTGAAAAAAATAGTAACACACACACACACACACACACAATTCAAGGATGGAAGAATATATAATTAGACACATATTCTTGAAAACATAACCATGAGATACTTAGCAATTATCAGAATCAATTATTATATTGCAATCATGAAGGAATAAATTAGAACCACTTCATTTGCAATCCATGATTCCCTATCTTCTGAGTAACTTAATGGATATATTCTATCTCACTAGCCTTACTCAAAAGATGCATTAAAATCAATTCTCATATAAATCTCTATATTCTAGGTGATTTAAAAAATAAAATTAGTCAATGAATCCATATTCTACCAATCATCAACCAACCTTTGATTACCTAAGTTCTTGACAATTAACCTCTTTTTCAAGCAAGTTAAGAGATAATAAATACAAAATTAATTAATTGAAGTCATCATCCACTCATTTTTCAAGCAAGTTAATAACAAAAATCAACCAATCAACTTTGTAAAAAAAACAAGTAATCAAATCCAAAGACAAATAATTAATTAATAAAAAATCTAAATTAATCGAAGAAATCATGAATCCTAAAAATAATGTCAAATTACAATAGAAACATTAATTACATCATTATGCTTGAAAAAGAAAACAAAGGTAAAAGAAAAAACTCATAGACAAGCCTTCCTTCTTATATTTGAAAACCATCTTGAATAATGCTCTTTGAATGATGAATCTCCTCCATTTTTAAGTGATTAACACTTTTAATCATTGGATTCACACATTTGTCTTGTGTTTTTTTTCTTTAAATATGCTTCCAAGAGTCCAAAATTCGTTCCTTAAGAGTTATGGGACGAGTAGAGATTGGAAAATACCAAAACTTATAGGAAATTCCAAATCCACGCATAATTGGAAAAGTCGTTAACATGGGACAGAGCAGAGCCAGCGTCAGTACCGGCTTCGTTTGGCATGGCCAGCGCCGGTCGTGCTCTAGTTGGCCTAGTCATGCTCTATTTTTTTTTTATCGAAAAAATCCCTTATTCTCCATATCAGGGCCGATGCTAGTTTTGTGGGTCCGGTCAGCACTGGCTGTGCTTTGACAGTGACGGTTTTGACGCCATTTCGTCATTTTCTGCAATAAAAGTCCAAAATACCTTTCTAAGGGTAAAATATCAAATATGAAGGAATATACCTAGTTATTACAATAAATGTATTAAAAAATACCCTCTGTTGTAAATATTTGAATTAGTGGAAGCTCCACTAATTATGGATTTATGTGAATTATTAAGAAATTAGTGGAAGCTCCACTAATTAATGGAAACTTCACTAACTATGGATTTTTATAGATGTCCATCATTTAGTGGAGACGCCACTAATTAAGATTAGTGGATGATGATATATTCCACTAATTAAGAGCTCTATAAATAGAGCTATTCTTTAAGCTTGTAATACACCATTATTTAGTAAAAGAAAGAATTGTGATTGTGAAAGAAAATTGTGAGAGAAAGAAAAGAGAGATTTGAAGAAATTCTTGTGCAAAGAATAGTTAGAGTTTTATTAGTGTGTAGTGTGTAGATTTTTTTTTTCTCACACTACGTAAATTTTATTACACGTTATCAGCACGAGTCTCTACCATTATTAAAGCCAGAAGACAGGTATGCATTTATTAATCTCTATAGCTAACCTTGCTAACCTCGAATTTGTAGCCCTTGATATTGCTGGAAAAAATATATGTCATACAGAAATGCATCTAAATGTTAGGAAAAAAAAAAGGATCCATATGTCCTGTGGGCAATTTAAATTTCACCATCTGAAGATGGTCGTATTACCAACTGCACAGTATAAATGATTGTACCTGAAATTGCAAAATTTTAAAACCGTGAATGAATATGGCTCCGCGATGTATCAACTTACATCTCAATTAAAATTATGTAGAGAAAAAGTTACTGATGAAGATATATTGGAGAAGACATTCTCCATCTTTCATGCCTCGAATATTGTCCCGCGGCAACAATATCGAGAAAAATGGTATACACAGATTTAACTACTGCCCTCATCATTACAGAGAAAAAGAATGAGTTATTATTGAAAAATCATAAAGCCAGACTAACTGGCTCCACAGCACTCCCAGAAGTGAATGCTGTTGGCTCTAGCAGAAGTCATCGTTATAGTCGTAGATGTGGCAGTGACCGTGATTATGGTCATGGACACACTTGATATTTCTCTTAGCATAGAGCAATACTGGCCACTTGAAGTGGTCAGAAAAGATAATAAGGGAAAATGATATTTCCATTAATAATAAGTATCACATCTTTGAGATGTTACATTCGAATGTTAATATATACTATATTACTCTAACAGTTTAAAAAAAAAAAAATCTATCTCCTCTTGATCATAAGTCTTGTGTTCACTTGCATTTCCTTTAGTCATCTTACTGGTGTTCACATGAACTTGAGAATGCATGCTTGTAGTTTCTCTTTTTCAATTGAATTGAAAAATTGAGGATGAATGCTTGTAGTTGTTCTTTTTTCATGTTTGCATTAGAGGAAGACAAACAGGTAACAATTATGGATTTTAGTTCCTCTTCTTCGGCATCCTCCTTCTCTTCCTTCTCCCTTGGGCCAGCATCTAGACTAGCAGCAGAATTAGCCGTGATGTTACTGCACAATGAGTCTTGGGAGTTTCTCATCCCCTTAAGTTTTTTATTATATTTGTCCTTGAAGCATGCTTGTCTCAATTTCTGTGTTTGGTCCTCCAACTGCGTATTAGGACATTCTTCCACCAACTTCTTCTGATGTTCCAGTATCTCAATGGCTTCTCTTAACTTATGTCCTCATTCGTCTTTATTTTGCTCCTATAAATTGAAGTGATATAATCGGTGGAGATACATTCATTCCAGTCATTATTTACTTATAAATCTTTCATAGTTTCAGCAAATTACAAGTGTGTGTGAGAGAAAACCTGAACATTCTTGATTAGGGTTTCCAAGCTTATCCACTTCCTGTGAGGCCATCGACGAATTCCCAACTTCCTACATTTGTTCTTGAGAGGGGTTAAGCTAATATTCAGTTCTTTGGCCGCGCTCTTGATTGGCAGGTAAAAATACTATGAAATGGTTTCTTTTGATAGTGTCTTAGAGCTATTGCCCTTCTCCCCTCTCTGCCTCGTAATCCTCCCATTCTCCATAGGAATTTCATCTGCAATAATATCTTGAACTTCGATATTATACATTTCATGGGTCCTCACTCCGAATTCATTGCCAAGACCACTCATTATTTCTCCTAGAAATGGAAAAATAATATCAGTAAAGGTAATACCATGTAAAATCCATGTTTGAATGTATAATAATATCAGGAACAACATCAAAAGCAGTCTCTTAAATGGGTAGATCAAATTGAAAATCCAAAGCAGCATGTCTAGAACTATCATTGATTTACATCACAACAAACCAAAAGAGAGTTTAATTTCATTATTTCATTATTTCATTATTAAGCACACTAAAAAAAAAGGAAGCCCTTAAAGGTGTCTCACTTGAAATTAGGCGAAAGCGGCTGGCTTGGAAAATTAGACGAAAACGGTTGTCTTGGAAAGGAAAATAGATCAAAATCTTCTGTATTAGACTTAACATTAGGCAGAAGCAGTTGGCTTAGAAAAGAAAACACATCAAAATCTTTTGCGTTAGAAACTAAGTCAAAATTTGACAATGTCTCAAATGAATTACGAGTCTCCATATCTGCTTCAAGGTTTTTTTTTTTTTATATGTTTACTAATGGCTGATGATTGAGATATATATCAATACACATAGACATACATATATATATATATATATATATATATATATGTACGAGAAAGAAGAAGAGGTAGATGATAGGTGGAGGGACGGAGGAGAAGAAAAGATAAGAAGGAAGGGGAAAAGATGGAACCGGGAAGAGTGAAAAAAAAATGATTTTTTTTTTCATTTCCTACTTGTCATCATGTTCTTACATTTCTTTTTCTTTTCCCTTATTCTCTTGTGAAATCATAATTTTCTAAATTATAGGGAGAACAGAAACAGTATAAGAAAGATCTTAATTGGACAACATCATTAAATTATCTTGATCCGTGTATAAGCGCGTGTGAACTTGAAGTTCAAAAGATAATTCATTTGTAAAGCATTGCAAATCAAATGCCAGACGCTTTTGTTGACTCCAGAAGAGTAACAAAATCGCATATTCCAGCTATAGATGCTCATATTCAACTTGAAGTTCCAACAGAACAAAAAGATTATACCTATAGCTGCTGAGCCAAAAGTACGCCAGAAGCGTGGCTGACCTCTTGGTTCTAAAGATAAAAATCCTCGAAAGAAAAGAGGATTAAATGATCCAGATGTTCATAGTGAATTTATATTAATTATACCACTTCTGGTAGAAGTTGGAATCGGATAGAAACAATTATTGATAATATTTTTGCATATAATATATCTCTTAATGTTATACAGGATAATGATGATCCTTAACCAATATCAGTTGATGAATGTTGGCATAGAAAAGATTGGCTACAATAGAAAGATGCGATTCAATCGAAGTTAAATGCACTGACACAACGTGAAGTCTTTGGACCTGCAGTCTGAACACTAAAAGATGCAAAACTTGTAGGCTAAGAATGAATATTTGTGAGAAAACGCAATGAAAATAATGAAATCATACGAGATAAAGCACGGTTAGTAGCCAAAGATTTTTCACAAAGATCAGGTATTGATTATAATGAAACTTATTTTCTTGTTGTTGATGCTATTACACTCCGATATCTTATTAGTTTGGTAGTACATGAAAAGATAGATATGTGCCTATTAGATGTTGTCACTACTTACTTGTATGAAAATTTAGAAAATGATGTTTACGTGAAAATCCCCGAAGGCTTTCATATGCCTGAAGCATATGAACATTATCCTCGTGAAAATTACTCCATCAAGTTGCAGAAATCATTATATGGCTTGAAGCAATCTAGGCGCAGGTGATTTAATCGTCTTAGTGAATATTTATTGAAAGCGGGATTTAAAAATGACCAGGTATGTCCATGAGTTTTTATTAAGAAATCTGGTTCTAAATTTGTGATATATGTTGATGATATTAATCTTATTGGAACTCCTGAAGAGCTCCAAGAAACAATTGATTATTCAACATCAAGGATGTTGGTACAATTACATTTTGCCTTAGTTTACGAATTGAACATTTGGCAAGTTTCATCAATCAACATAGAAGAACTCCTTGGTCCTGAAGTACCATATCTCAGTGCAATTGGTGCATTGATGTATCTTGCTAACAATACATGACCTGATATTGTATTTGCTGTCAATTTATTAGCAAGATTTAGTTCTTCACCAGCACGACGACATTGGAATGGAATTACAAGTCCTTCATATCTCCAAGCAGCTACTTCTTCAAATCATGCTGAAAGTATAGCCATTCATGAAGCAAGTAGAGAATGTGTATGGTAACGATCAATGATTCATGATATCCGAGAAATTTATGGATTATCATCTATCAGAGATATTCCAACTCCTCTTTATGAAGACAATACAGCTTGCATAGCTCAAATACGAGGAGGATATATTAAAGGAGATTGGACAAAACATATTTCACCAAAATTCTTCTTTACTCATGAACTCCAGAAGAAATGTGAAATTGATGTGCTACAAATAAGGTCATGTGACAACCTCGCAGATATTTTCACGAAGACTTTACCGACTGCAACATTTGAGAAGTTGAGATATAAAATTGGTAATGCATCGGTTCAAAGATTTAAAGGAATCATCTCATCAGGTGGAGTAATAAACAGACATATAGAATAGTGTACTCTTTTTCCTTCATTAGATTTTTTTTCCCACTAAGTTTTTATCTAGTAAGGTTTTAACGAGGCACATTCTTTATGTAATGGATGGACATCCACGGGGGAGTGTTGTAAATATTTGAATTAGTGGAAGCTTCACTAATTATGGATTTATGTGAATTATTAGGGAATTAGTGGAAGCTCCACTAATTAATGAAAACTCCACTAATTATAGATTTTTATGGATGTCCATCATTTAGTGGAGACACCACTAATTAAGATTAGTGGATGATGATGTATTCCACTAATTAAGAGCTCTATAAATAGAGCTATTCTCTAAGCTTGTAATACACCATCATTTTGTGAAAGAAAGAATTGTGATTGTGAGAGAAAATTGTGAGAGAAAGAAAGAGAGAGATTTGAAGAAATTCTTGTGCAAAGAATAGTTAGAGTTTTATTAGTGTGTAGTGTGTAAATTTTTTTTTCTAACACTACCCAAATTTTATAACATCCTCAAATTAGTAGAATAATATAGATAAATTTTGCCCCTATCATATTTCTCCACACTTGAACGTTTGCTTGTCCTCAAGCAAAGCCCTTTAACACAAAGAAAAACAAGACAATCTTTGAAAAAGTTTACTTAGAACAAAGCAACAATTACCTTTCAAACTTTAGATATGTCCTTGTCATTCTTTTAGCCTTTTGGAAACATTCACAAAATAAAGTACTAAATAAGACATATTAAGGCTCTTGAAGTTAGATTAAACAAGTCTATACACTAGTCTATGGACATTATTTCACCATTCGAGCAAAAACATAGATAGCATGAATCATACAAGTCAGGCTATCTACCAATTCAAGCATTATAAATTAAAAAATTTTACAACTCAAGTCATGATTCGAGGAAAGAACTCCAATTGTTTCCTCTCAATTTTTTTCAATGACTTAGGGAATTAATAGCCTCAAGTGCATGGGTTTTTCTTCACGCACCATATTGGCCCTCTTATAGTCATCACTTAACATTTTTTTCAACAATCTTTCTTTATTTCTATTACTCTTGGGAATTAATACCCCTAAGAACGTCGATTTCTCTTCACTATCCATATTGGCCCCCCCATAAATGAGCAAAAACATTTTTCTCTCCATCAAATAAACAATAATCAACTCATTTTTTTCAATCTTCAACTCATAATTAAATGTTTTTCCACAATTTTTTTTCATATTCCTTATCACAACTCAATGCCAAGTAAAGTTTAAACCTATAATACAAGAGTTAGCTAACAACTTTCCCTACATTCTTCACATTATCCATATTTAAACTACATAATTCAAATAATACTCAAACACTAATGCATAAACAAGATTAATCTAAATTCTCAAGTTTTAAAAATATCCTATCCAATAAACTATTTTAGTCTGAATAAAAATCCATCATCTAAATGAAAAAACTCATATCCCAAGTAAGAAAGATAATTACAAGATTGCTAATGCAATGAAAACCACAAAAAAAATTTAAAAATTTCAGCACTCGAAAATTTTTTATGGAAAATATCCTCAATACTAAATTCTCTCCCCCCCCCCTACCCCTCCCCCTCCATATTTAAACTAGACATTGTCCTCAATGGCAAAAAATATAACAATGAAAGCCAAGCCAAGGGACCAAAAATAAATAAAGAGGAAGAATAGAGAAAAGAAAATTCTTCCATTGTAGATTAATTCCAATACATGTGAATCCACCATAAAGAGTTCTTGGGGAAAGTGTACCTAAATAAAAAAAAAGAAACAAAAATAGAAAACATAACTCTAGAAAAAGAAAAAAAATCAAAATAAAAAAAATCAACTAAAAAGAAATCCTAAGAAAGGTCATGAAAATATAAATTGAAAAATAAAACTGCAGAAAAGAAATACAGAGTAGTGGAAAAATACTCAATCCTCATCAGCATGAGTATCCTCATCCTCATCATCTGTCCCATGGCTACCATTACCTCATTGATTTCTAGGAAATCTGTGCATCCATTGCACCTATTATTATTCTTGAGCATCATGCCTCCTTGTGAGGGCAGTCATTGACTCACGCAACTATAGCAATATTTCCATTTAGGTCTCCATGCTAACTCTCAATTGCTCTAATTCACCTCTCACCTTAGCCTCAAAATCACCCCTAGATTGTGTCTGTGAATTACTAGCATCCAGGTGAGGGTTGCAAGATGCTTTTATTCTTCAAGTGGAAGCTCAACTTGTCACGGGTACTGCACATCAAAAGGCCGTAACCAACACCTTATCTCTGTACTGTACTGATAACCACAGCTAGTAAGTGTTTGCTCGGTAACTGTATCATGCTTCGTTGTGGTCTCAGAAAGCTCCCCCTCCAAGCTAATGCCAAAAGCTTCAAGAATTTTCATTATCACAAGGGAGAAGAAAAAGGCTTTGGTAGAAAGGCGAGAATAGACCACATCCCATATTGATTGAATAATTAAAGGAGTTAGCAGAATAGGCTGAGTGTGCTTCATCCTATGAAGAATATACAAGTTAATCACATGGGACTCATTGAACCTACTATCTTTTGGAACAATATTGTAAGCAAAGATATAGACCAGGGCACGTAGGTTGGCTTTAAGATCATTATTAGAGTAAAAACCTACTTGCCCTACTGGACCTCTCGTATACATTCTCAAGGTAGCTCTAGTATCACATACTTTTCACTCAAGATCAGATAGTATCTTTTGGCAGTTGTGATCTATAGCTAATCAATGACCTTCATTTTTCATACAGAGGATGGCAACTAGTCTCTTCCTATCTAGAAAGATAGGGGTGCCCTTTACCCTAGTCTCAATGGTCTCAAGATGGTTATTGCATTTTTGGACCATGTTAGCATAGAATTCGTTAATTAGGACAGGGCAATAGGGTCCTTTCAATTGAACTATTAGTCCCCACCTCAAGCATCTAAACATGAGACCTAACTTGAGGGTACAGTCTAAGGAGGGTGCAAAGGTGCATTCTACTATAATCTTATTGGCTGCCCTTTTAGTGTACTACTCCTGGTAGGATGGATCAATGAAATCAGCAGGGTGTATGAACAACGGGTCTATGGAGGTAGGCGTAGAGGAAGATAAAACTCTAGCCTGTTTAGAAGATTGACCCCTCTCTCTAGGCATGATGAAGTGATAGGAAAAGGTTGAATAAATACTATGACCGAGGTACCACCACAATGTAACAACAACACTCAATGGGATCACACCACTACAACACAAATCTGCACACAATCCTCACAATCCATAATTTGTAATCAATCCACCACAACCTCAATCCATAATATCAATTAAACCCAACCTCCTTTCAAAACTTGCAAGAAAAATAATAGAATGCCACAATTTAAACCATAAATATGATTCCCAATGACTTCACAACTTGATCAGAGCATGAAAAACGTGCCATACCCTAAGTCAAGAACAATGGCTATGCACACTATCCAATTATCATGAACTCATCAACAAGACCATTGCCATAACCAAAAATAAATCACCTATGATGATAATATGGACACATGGTTGTAAAAATAATCCATGAGTCATACTCTCATACTATTCTAGTCATAATAATGCTATCAAGACAATCAAATTTAACCAAAACTTTGAATATATGCAATTTTCGTCCAAAAATAGGCCCAAAAATAGAAAAAATTCAATTGCAAGAATTTAACCTTAGGAATTTAAGAAAAATCATACCATTATGTTCTCTAATGCATGGGCATGTAAAATATGCAATCTTTTTGAAGAAATCCTTGCCTAAAATGAGAGATTTGAAAGTGGGGTTTTGAAGAAAAGATTGAGATTTTTTTAGTTTTGATTCATAGATTCAACAAAAACAAGACGATTTTGTGTTGGATTCATGTTTTTGAATAAAACAAACGGAACCGGTGGTGTTTAGGGATGTAGAAACGGCGCTGGGTGGAAAGAAAAATTGAGGGAAATTTGTTTGTTTGAAAACAAAGTGGCCAATTCGGCATGTGAAACCGCAATTAAAAACAACCTTAGAGTAATGGGGTCGGGATGCATATCATGTTTTCTTGCATGCATAAATATATTTTTGTATGATTTTATGTGCTTTGGATTTGTGATTTGTAGTCTAGATGGCTTAATTATGCTTATTGAGTAAGAAGAGCAAAATGGTAATTTTGCTTGAGGTGGAAATAGGGAGATAGCTTGAGGGTTAAATGGAAAAAATATTCGGGAGAGAAAATAAAAACAAGAGTTGTTGTGGTTTAGTGGTTAGAGCTTTGGAATAAATCCTTGAGGTCTTGAGTTCAAATTCCATCATTTGAGTTTTAGCATGATTAAATTTTATTTTTGATAGGTAGGCTATTTTCGGCCCTTGCATGCCTTAGGGAGGAGTAGGAGTGTTGTCCTAGGGGAGACATGAAAAGAATGTCCTAATCCTATCTTGTGCCCTACAAAAATTTCTAAGGAATTCATACCCTTTTTGATCTCTAGCTTCCCTTAATTCTTAATCAATTAAGTTGCTCAATTACCTAAGCCATTTTTATTTCCAGAAAATTGCAGCAAGGTTTTGTGATTTTGAAGCTTCAAAAATGCCTCTTGGAGGATGGAATTTTATCTGAAAATAGGGAAGAGTTATGGAAGGTTCCCAAAGGAATTAAACTCCATGGTTAAACCTTTAAACTCCAACCTATAGGTATTCATCTTCTTCATGTAGTAATCTGGAAAATTTTTGGGCTTCTTGATTAGTCCAATTTTCAAAATCTTCAACCATCTTTTCCTCTCAAATAATTCCAAAAAAATAACCAATTTGCTCAACTTGAAGACTGAAAAATTTGGCCAAATTTTGGACTGGTCAAAGCTGTGCAAACCAGAGAAAATTCTGGGCAGAATTCGCAGCATAGCAGTACGAAAAATCAAGCTGTTCCTCTAGCTTTCAAACGAGCAATTTAACCCTATCTTCCCTCCATAAAGAAGGCTGGAAACCAACTTTAAAGGACTCTCCAATGCCTCTTCAAACATTCTGCAAGTTAGCTGAAACATTGCAGAAAAATCTGCACAGGAATTCCAGCAAGCCATGCGAAAGAGGAACCAGAATTCCAGCTTTGTTTCTTCTTCACCCTTGTCCGAAACTCATCCCATTTTTCTGTAAACCAACCTTAGTCAGCCATGAACTGAACTTCATCATCTCCACCACTGTTCTGCATGAAAAGAGCTCCATGGCTACCCCTTAAATAACTCCATCAACCGCTGTAATCAAGCCTTCAATTGGAGTCCAAAATTCCACTAAATTATTTCCTCAAACTTCCATGGATTAAGCCTCAACTATCCAGAAAATTCCCTCACCATTACATTCCATAATTCGGCCACCCTAATTCTCATTCAAACATCATTCATCTCAGCAAAATTCCAGCCAAACCAGTTGGCCATTGAAGCTCCCAAAAGACCTCCCTCAACCAAGATATTCTTACCATAATTACTACCATAATTCACTCCCTAAACTACTCCTTTTGAATTTCAAACAACCAACTTTCCTTCTTCTCCCAAATCTGAAAATCTAATTACCTGAATTCTCCAATCCATTTGGCCACCCTTTCCAAGAAAAATTTTGGTCAGCCTTCCTCCATTCTCTCTAAACCTCCAAGAACACCAAGAACACACACCACTATTCTCCACGCCTAAGACCACTCTAAACCCCTTCAATCTTCTCCAAAAACTCCAAATCACACCTACTCATTCTCTTGAATCCATTTCTACAATTTATAACATCAAACGCTGAAATCAAAGTTCCACTTTCGAATACAAAACTAGAATTTTCTTGAAAGCTCAAGAACACTTTCAAGGTAAGCATGATCCATTATCTCCGTCTCCTTTCCTCTTCGACCTTTCATGAAATAAACTAATAAACTCTCTCTTTTCTCTTCTCTCTCTCTCTCTCGGCCGAAATGGTTACTTCAACCATGGCCATTTTTCTTCTTCCTCATTGGACGGATCAAGCCTTCCAAGCGTGAGGATTCCCTTGAAACATCTTCAAGGCACTCACCATTCAAGTAAGCCCCTTCAATCTTCTCTTTAAATTCCAGATTATGTCTCTTGGATATAGTTGGATGAGGATGGTATATGTTTGGAGATGGAGCATATGTTTATATGATGGAGTTGGGATTGTTGCATGAGGATGACTTGTCTTGGTTGAATTTTTTGATGTTTTAGGGTTTGTTGCATTCTCGTCATGTTGGGAGTTAGTATGAATGATTAAGCATGCTAGATATTATGTCACCTTTGGTGAATAGGGTTTTATGTTCTTGTAATCTTGTTGAGGCCATGAATATGATTATGTTTAGTGGAGTTTGGATCATGTGTTAGTAGATTTGGATCTATGCTTTTATTCATGATTTAGATGGTTTGTTGATTGGTGTAGAGTGTATGTTCCTGATTATAGTTAGCAATAGGAATTAAGATCATGACCTTATTGTTCCTAAGCTATTTAAGTTAGCCAATTTTATTTCATTAATAAAAATTAATACTATATTTTCTTCTAGAGATTTCGAAAACCCTAGGAATATGTGGATTTGGATTGTTATATGAAATAATGATATTTTAACCAAATAGTATATATCTTTTGTTAAAATTAAAGTATAAAAATAGTATATATTCATAAATATAATAAAATTTATTTATTATCTTTTAATCAAAACAAATTTATTTTATTTACCAATTATTTTCTAACCATGAATTACTAATAGATTATTATTTTAAATAATATCGTCTAGGACCTAGGACCCTTCATCAAACAAACCCTAGTTATTTTATTATCATGCTATATTTATTTTATCAAATACTTTTTGATTATCTAGCCTTAAAGTTTGGAACACTAGAGTCATGATTGTAGTAAGCTGAGCTAGAATTATTTGTGAAAGTAAATTTTGGTTTGAGTTGAATTATGGCTTGTGTTTACCCCAGGCGGGGTTAAGTCAGCTTTTGGAGATCTTTGATTTATCTCGAGCAAAGGATCAAGCAAGCTCCTGTAGAAAACTTATTTGTTTGTAAAGGTTACTATGTCAAGCTAAACACGATGTATGTGATACACTGATTTGGTAAAGGCAATTAAGGACTGTTTCCTTACTTGTTTCAGTCAAACCAATTGTTTGAAAATCAACAAGCAGTTTTACTCAAACACTAAACTATTTCTAAAACCAATTTTGACACGGACTTTAGAATCCCTTAATTGCCATTTTCAAGTAAAGCTATGTTTTATCAGTTTTCTCCCAAGTGAGATAAACTACGTTGAGTACTCAATAAGGGTAAGTTAGTAGTACTTGTTTTGAAGAGCAAAAATGAGTCTTCTGGTAGGAGGCCATCTCCAGAAGATGAACTCAACTTGGAAAAGCGACAGTACTACTTAGTCAGACCGGTCCGAGCTAGCAAGTTTCAGTCATGTGGACAATATGTTGCCGGAGTAGACAACCGATTTTGTTTGGGTGTAGAGAATGAGCTGTATCTTACCCGGTAGGCCGATCACCTTCCTTTTGTCAGTATGCATAAAGTGTGGCATTCTGACCGTTGTATGGTTATAGGGCCTAACGTATGGTAACACATGGCCGCCCGTTTGAGTTGTTGATTTTATTGTACATGTATGGTTGGAAAAATCAAAGCACCACTCTTGATTTTTAACATTGTTTATTGCTTGCCAGTACTTTTTCTTATGAAGTTCTTACATCTTGCATTGATGAACTGTTTTCATTGGACAATTAAAGCACACACGGGCTTACTGAGATTTTTATCTCATCACCCTTTTTCCATGTTTTCAGGTCAGTCCTGCTGTGGGGATGAGTAGATAGTTTGTTACATGCTTTAATTGTCTTGTGTTATTTTCTTTATGTATTGCTTTGAGAGATGAGAGTATTCAGTGTATTCATGGATTTGTCTTGAATTCTTGGATTGTAATATGTTTTAATTTTAAATTATTATTTTATTTTTGTTTGTGTGACTTAGTTATAAAGACCCATTGTCCTTTGGACAGGGCGACATCCTCGGCCCTATTGGGCCTAGGTTGCAGGGTGTTACAAGTGGTATCAGAGACTAGGTTTAGGCAAATATTAATAGTATATGTTCTATTTATTTAAGTTCAAATCTTTATCTAACCTATCTTGTTTATGTTGTAGGATGGTTAGAATTCTTAGAACCGCAAGGAAGGGGTAGCAATGGCATCCTCTTATCCCTATCTACCCAGAAGACCTTCCAGTACCTCAGCCTGCTCCTCAGCCAGTTATTCCTTTGGAAGATAGCAGTGATGATGAGGTTCCGATCTATGAGCCACCCCCAATACCTGTGATAGAATTGAGTTCTGATAGTGAAGATGAGGAGCTAGACATGGAGTATGTTCCCCACCCTCCTAGCCCCATAATTGATTTATCAGCAGATAGTGATGACCCGGGAGAGATAGATTTTGAATCTCCACCTAGGCCTTCTTTCATTTTTCCACGCAGCCAGGTTAAGACTGGGGAGAGTTCTAGGTCACCCAGGAAGAAGCCAATGGAGGGGTTTGCCAGTGGGGCTAGGATAGACTTCTCTAAGAACTCTAGGGGATGGTTGTATGAGCCTGTTCTTGAAGATTCTGATGAGGACTAGAAGGGCTTAGAGTTATTATGATCAGGATGTTTATTTATTATTTTTCATGAACTTCTATGTTAAGGAGTTTTATTTCTGTCTTCTATTTAAATTCAAATTTATGCAAATAAGAGTACCCGAGTACTCTAAGTTTTGAGAGAAAATTTATGAGCAATTCATTTGACAAAAACTTGCATATGATTTTCTTTTACTTAAATCTGACCGTGAATGCATGCTCAACTAAAATGATTTAATCATTAAATACATAAACTTATCATTTAGGTATGGTTTAGAATGGCACCCAAGTGTCATGTAGCTTCGTCAAGCAGGAGGATTCCGGAAGTAGATCATATGGCACCAAAAGTTGAGACAACCCAGATGCAATCACCTAACCGAGGTAATGAGAGTGAACCAGATATGGGAATGGGGTCTGAAGCACCGGTTGATGTGACGATGGGGCAAGCATTCAGTAAGATGGCAGAGATTCTGTAGACCCTGACTGAGTGGAGAAACCCCAAGGGAGAAGATAAGGCATTGGAACGATTTTTGAAATTTCAACCGCCAGTCTTCTTGGGCAAAGCTGAGCAAGATCAGAAAGCTGAGCAATGGATCGAGCAGATGGAAGACATATTTGCTACGCTCCAGTACACTGAAGAGCGAATGGTTAAGTTTGTTGCATTCCGTTTGAGGGGCCCAGCTCGGGCATGGTGGCAGTGAGTTCATGACGATTAGAGATGGTTGATCAAGAATGGACGTGGTCCAACTTTGTTGAAGTATTCAGAGCTGAGTATATCCCTCATTGGATAGTGGAAAAATGGGAGGACGAGTTCCAGAATTTAAAGCAAGGAGGCATGGCAGTGGCCTAGTACGTAGCCTGGTTCACCCATCTATCGAAGTATTGCAAGAGGCTAGTGGACACCGAGCAGAATAGGACGAGACAGTTTGTCAAGAAATTGAGAAGGGCGTTGGCACCTTCTCCACCAACAACCTATTCGAGGGTTGTAGACGCAGCTACCAGGACAGAAAATGAGGACTGCAGCAGGATGGCATCGAGACCTTTCCAGCTGCCAAGGCAACCTCAGGGACACTTCCAGAGATAGCAATTCAACAAGCGCCCCGCCAACCAACAGTGGTAGAATCGGGGAAAACAAGCCCGGACAGCACCAGTTGGTCTTGCGTAGAATCTTCTGTTATGCCAGCAGTGTGGGAAAAGAGGCCACATAGAGAAGAACTGTTGGTCCAAAGAAGGTGAACGGAAATGTTATCACTACGGCGACCTAAATCACCTGCAGAACGCATGCCCTAAACTTCAATGAGTCGAGCAAGGAAATCCGGCTTAGAATCCGGGACCTAATAGAGCTAATGCCATGGGAGCATCCGAAAGTGGAGCATCGAAGCCTCAAGTGAAAGCCAAGGTTTTCGCTCTCAACAGAGAGGAGGTTGGAACCGATGCAGTAGTTGTGGAAGGTATGTTTACTATCCAAGGACATTCTGTTAATGCATTATAGATTCTGGCTCTACTCATTCCTATTTGAACAAGATCTGTGCATGTCATTTGGGTTGGGATGGAGTGGAGCTACCTTTTACCTTATTGGTAAGTACACATTTGGGAAAGATGGTGCAAGTAGATCGGTATGTGCGAAATTGTAAAATTGATGTGGGGAGAGAAAGCTTGGAGGGAGATTTGATAGTGTTGGATATTGAGGATTATGATTTGATATTGGGAATGGATTGGCTAGCAAAGTATGGGGCTAGAGTAGACTGTAAGAATAAATCAATCCAATTCATTAGACTGAGTTGTGATGTGTTGGAATTCGATGGAAAGAGAATGAAATAATTGAAGTATTTGATAGCGAGGGCTAAGGCCCAGAAATTGCTGAAGCAAGAATGTTAAGGATACCTGGTTTATGTGATAAACAAGCCGAAGGACCAGTGCACTCTGGAGGACACGATGTAGTGAAGGATTTTCCCAATGTGTTCCCAACGGAACTTATCTCTCTACCCCCCAGTCGAGAAGTTGAATTCACCATTGACCTAGTTCCGGGAGCCGAACCAGTATCTCGGACCCCATATCGGATGGCACCGGCAGAGCTGAAAGAACTAAAGGAGCAGTTAGAAGATTTAGTGAAGCAAGGCCACATCAGACCTAGCACGTCGCCCTGGGGAGTACTTGTACTGTTTGTGAAGAAGAAGGATGGGACTCTGAGACTGTGTATCGACTATCGGGGCTTGAACAATCAGACAATCAAGAATAAGTATCCCCTACCGCTAATTGATGAGCTGTTCGACCAGTTACAAGGATCCAGTTGCTACTCCAAATTGGACCTGAGGCAAGGGTACTATCAAGTGCGGATAAAAGAGAAGGATATCCCCAAGACGGCCTTCAACACCAGATATGGACACTATGAGTTCGTGGTAATGCCGTTTAGGGTGACCAATGCTCCAGCAGTGTTCATGGATTTGATGCATCGACTGTTCCGACCCTATTTAGATAAGTTTATAGTGGTCTTCATCGATGACATTCTAATTTATTCCAAGAGTCCAGGGGAGCATGCAGAACATCTGAAGCTCGTATTGGAGAAGCTGCGGGAGCACAAGCTTTTTGCCAAGTTTAGCAAGTGTGAGTTCTGGCTGGATAGTGTAGCATTTCTTGGCTACGTGGTGACCAAGGAGGGAATCAAAGTAGACCCAGCAAAGGTTAAAGCAGTGTTAGACTGGAAGCAACCAGAGAACATCACCGAGATTCGAAGCTTCTTAGGATTGGCTGGTTACTATAGGAGGTTCATCAAAGGATTTTCAACGCTCGCATCGCCTATGGCCCAACTGTTGAGAAAAGATGTTCCATTTATTTGGAGTGAAAAATGTGAGAAGAGTTTCCAAGAGCTGAAGTGAAGATTGATGACAGCACCAGTGTTGAGTCTACCAGAGGGAGATAAGCCTTACACTCTGTATACCGATGCTTCGAAGGAAGGATTGGGAGCAGTTTTGATGCAAGGCCAAAAAGTGATTACTTATGCTTCTCGAAAGTTGAGGCCTCATGATGTCAACTACCCTATGCATGATCTAGACCTGGCGGCCATTATGTTCGCTCTAAAAAAATGGCGACACTATTTGTACGGGGCAGAATATGAAGTGTTCACTGACCACAAGAGCTTGAAGTACATCTTCACCCAGAAGGATTTGAATTTGAGACAGCGAAGATGGATGGAATTTTTAGAAGAGTACCATTGCCCAATAAACTATCACCCCGAGAAGGCCAACGTTGTTGCTAATGTCCTGAGCAAAAAAGTTAGTATGGCCAGATTAAGAGTGCAGAAGATTCAAGTAGTTCAGGATGTGTTGGACAGAAGAGTGGATGTGCAAGAGAAGAGAATTGTTGTTAGCAACCTGAAGTTGACACCAGATCTAAGGCAAGAAATTGTGGGAACTCAGCAAAGTAGCGTAGAATGTCAGCTTTTCAAGGACAAGGAGCTTAAACGGCAAAGTAGTGAATTCCGGCAAGACGAGGTAGGAGTTTTGTATTTCAGGGATTGGTTGTGTGTACTCGGAGAGCATCAATTGAAGGACAGAATATTGGGAGAAGCGCATAAGAGAAAGTATGCGATTCATCTAGGGTAAGTCAAAATGTACCAGGATCTGAAAAGGGCTTATTGGTGGCCCGGAATGAAGTGGGATGTGGTTAAATATGTCTTGACATGTCTTACCTATCAAAAGGTCGAAATGGAGCATAGGAAGTCAGCGGGATTTTACAACCGTTGCCAGTACCTGAATGGATGTGGGAGGAAGTGACCATGGATTTTGTCACCGGACTTCCTATGTCCAAGACCCAGCAGCACACCATAGGGGTGGTAGTAGATCGACTGACCAAATCAGCACATTTCATACCAGTGGATGTAAGAGATTCCATGGAGAAGTTGGCTCAGACCTATGTGTGAGAAATAGTTCGTCTCCATGGAGTGCCTTCAAGTATTGTGTCTGATCGATACCCGAGGTTTACATCTCGATTTTGGGGCAAGTTTCAAGAATTAATAGGGTCGAGTCTAAAGTTTAGTACGACGGCACATCCGCAGACCGATGGGCAGTTAGAAAGGGTTATTCAGATATTAGAGGATATGCTAAGAGCGTGTGTTCTAGATTTTGGAGATAAGTGGATCGAGTGTGTGCCGTATACAGAATTGTCGTATAATAATATTTATCAAACTTCAATTGGGATGGCTCTATATGAGGCCCTATATGGATGCAAATGTCAGGTACTGCTATACTGGAGTTGGTCAGAAGATAGACACATAAGCAAAACCGGAGAAGTCTATGTTCAGGAAATGTTGGACAAAGATAATTTAATCAGGGAAAGGTTGAAGGCAGAACAGAGATGACAAAAGAGCTATGCAGACAATAGGTGGAGAGAGTTGGAGTTTCAAGTAGGAGATAGTGTATTTCTGAGATTGATGCCGAATAGAGGCATCTTGAAACATCCGAAAGGTGGAAAGCTGAATCTGAGGTATTTTGGGACCATTCCCGATAAAGAAAAAGATTGGATCGGTAGCATATCGATTGGACTTACCAAATGGATTAAGGAGAATTCATGACGTGTTTCATGTGTCACAGCTGAAGAAGTATAATGCTGATCCCAGTTATGTTTTAAATAATGAGCCGTTGGTGTTGCAACCCAATCTGAGCTATGTGTAGAAACCCGTGCGAATATTGGACCGCAGTATCAAGAATCTCTGGAACAAGCAGATACCGATGGTAAAAGTTTAGTGGGAGCATCATGGCATGTGAGATGCCACATGGGAATCAGAAGAGTGGGTAAAGTGGAAGTATCCCGATCTGAGATAGAGGTATACCTGAATTTCGGGACGAAATTCTCGTAAGGAGGGGAGGATGTGAAACCCCAATTAAAACCAACCTTAGAGTAAGGGGGTCGAGATGCATATCATGTTTTCTTGCATGCATAACTATATTTTTGTATGATTTTATATGCTTTAGATTTGTGATTTGTAGTCTAGATGGCTTAATTGTGTTTATTAAGTAAGAAGAGCAAAATGGTAATTTTGCTTGAGGTGAAAAAAGGGAGATAGCTAGAGGGTTAAATAGGAAAAGTATTTGGGAGATAAAATAAGAACAAGAGTTGTTGTGGTTTAGTGGTTAGAGCTTTGGAATAAATCCTTGAGGTCTTGAGTTCAAATTCTATCATTTGAGTTTTAGCATGATTAAATTTTATTTTTGATAGGTAGGCTATTTTCGGCCCTTGCATACCTTAGGGAGGAGTAGGAGTGTTGTCCTAGGGAAGACATGAAAAGAATGTCCTAATCCTACTCTTCTGCCCAACAAAAATTTCTAAGGAATTCATACATTTTTTGATCTCTAGCTTCCCTTAATTCCTAATCAATTAAGTTGCTCAATTACCTATGCCATTTTTATTTCTAGAAAATTCTAGCAAGGTTCTATGATTTTGAAGCTTCAAAAATGCCTCTTGGAGGATGGAATTTTATTCGAAAATAGGGAAGAGTTATGGAAGGTTCCCAAAGGAATTAAACTTCATAGTTGAACCTTCAAACTCTAACCTATAGGTATTCATCTTCTTCAATCTGGAAATTTTTCCTACTTCTTGATCAGTCTAACTGTCGAAATCTTCAGCCATATTTTCCTCTTAAATACTGCCAAAAAAATAACCAAATTTCTTAGCTTGAAGACTGAAAACTTTGGCCAAAATTCAGACTGCTCAAAGCTGTGCAAACCAGAGAAAATTCTAGGCAAAATTCCCAGCATAGCAGTCCGAAAAATCAAGTTGTTCCTCCAGCTTTCAAACCAGAAATTTAACCCTGTCTTCCCTCCACAAAGAAGGCTGGAAACCAGCCTTAAAGGACCCTGCAATACCCATTCAAACCTTCTGGAAGTTGGATGAAACATTGCAAAAAAATCTGCACAGGAATTCCAGCAAGCCATGCGAAAGAGCAACCAGAAATTGTTGCTTTTTTTCTTCTTCACCCTTGTCCGAAACTCGTCCCATTTTTCTGTAAACCAACCTTAGTCAATCATGAACTGAACTTCATCATCTCCACCATTTTTCTGCATGAAAAGAGCTCCATGGCTACCCCTTAAATCACTCCATCAATCGCTGCAATCAAGCCTTCAATTGGAGTCCAAAATTCCAGCAAATTATTTCATCAAACTTCCATGGATTAAGCCTCAACTATCCAGAAAATTCCCCCACCATTACATTCCATAATTCGACCACCCTAATGCTCATTCAAACATCATTCATCTCAGCAAAATTCCAGCCAAACCAGTTGGCCATTGAAGCTCCCAAAAGACCTCCCTCAACCAAGATATTCTTACCATAATTGCTACCATAATTCACTCCCTAAACTATTCCTTTTAAATTTCAAACAACCAGCTTTCCTTCTTCTCCCAAATTTGAAAATCCAATTACCAGAATTCTCCAATCCATTCAGCCACCCTTTCCAAGAAAAATTTCAGCCAGCCTTCCTCAATTCTCCCCATTCTCTCCAAACCTCTAAGAATACCAAGAACATACACCACCATTCTCAACACCTAAGACCACTTTAATCCCCTTCAATCTTCTCCAAAAACTCCAGATCACACCTACTCATTCTCTTGAATCCATTTCTATAATTTATAACATCAAACATTGAAATCAAAGTTCCACTTTCGGATAAAAACTAGAATTTTCTTGAAGGCTCAAGAACACTTTCAAGGTAAGCAAGATCGATTATCTCCATCTCTTTTCCTCTTTGACATTTAATAAAATAAGCTAATAAACTCTCTATTTTCTCTTATCTCTCTCTCTCTCTTGAAATGGTTACTCCAACCATGGCCATTTTTCTTCTTCCTCCTTGGATGGATCAAGCCTTCCAAGCGTGAGGATTCTCTTGAAACGTCTTCCAAGGTAGTCATCATTTATGTAAGCCTCTTCAATCTTCTCTTTAAATTCTGGATTATGTCTCTTAGATATAGTTGGATGGGGATGGTATATGTTTGGAGATGGACCATGTGTTTATATGATGGAGTTGGGATTGAAATATGAGAATGAATGTGTTTATACGATGGAGTTGGGATTGGTGCATGAGGATGATTTGTCTTAGTTGAATTTTATGATGTTTTAGGGTTTGTTGCATGCTCTTCATGTTGGGAGTTAGTATGAATTATTAAGCATGCTAGATATTATGTCACATTTGGTAAATAGGGTTTTATGTTCTTGTATTCTTGTTGAGGCCGTGAATATGATTATGTTTAGTGGAGTTTGGATCATGTGTCAGTAGATTAGATCTATGCTTTTATTCATGATTTGGATGGTTTGTTGATTGGTGTAGAGTGTATGTTCATGATTATGGTTAGCAATAGGAATTATGATCATGACCTTGTTGTTCCTGAGCTATTTAAGTTAGCCAATTTTATTTCATTAATAAAAATTAATACTATATTTTCTTCTAGAGATTTCGAAAGCCCTAGGAAGATGTGGATTTGGATTGTTATATAAAAGAATGATATTTTAACCAAATAGTTGATATCTTTTGTTAAAATTAAAGTATAAAAATATTATATGGTCATAAATATAATAAAATTTATTTATTACCTTTTAATCAAAACATATTAATTTGATTTACCGATTATTTTCTAACTATTAATTATTAATAGATTATTATTTTAAATAATATCATCTAGGACCTAGGACCATTCATTAAACAAACCCTAGTTATTTTATTATCAAGCTATATTTATTTTATCAAATCCTTTTTTATTATCTAGCCTTAAAGTTTGGAACACTATGGTCATGATTGTAGTAAGCTGAGTTAGAATTATTTATGAAAGCAAATTTTGGCTTGAGTTTAATTATGGCTTGTGTTTACCCTAGGCGGGGTTAGGTCAGCTTTTGTAAATCTTTGATTTATCTCGAGCAAAGGATCAGGTAAGCTCCTGCATAAAACTTGTTTGTTGTAAATGGTTATTATGGGAAGCTAAACACGATGTATGTGAACACTGATTTGGTAAAGGCAATTAAGGACTGTTTCCTTACTTATTTCAGTCAAATCAATTGCTTGAAAATCAACAAGCAGTTTTACTCAAACGCCAAACTGTTTCTAAAACCAATTTTGATACAGACTTTAGAAACCCTTAATTGTCATTTTCAAGTAAAGTTATGTTTTATCAATTTTCTCCTAAGTGGGATAAACTACGCTGAGTACTCAATAAGGGTAGGCTAGTAGTACTAGTTTTCAAGAGCAAGAGCGAGTCTTCTGGCAGGAGGCCACCTCCAGAAGATGAACTCAACTTGGAAAAGCGATAGTACTACTTAGTCATGCCGGTCAGAGCTAGCAAGTTTTAGTCATGTGGACTGTGTGCTGCCGGAGTGGACAACCCGTTTTGTTTGGGTGTAGAAAAGGAGGAGTATCTTACCCGGTAGGCCGATCACCTACCTTTTTGTCTGTCTGCACAAAGTGTGGCATTCTAACCGTTGTATGATTATAGGGCCCAACATGTTGTAACCTATGGCTGCCCGTTTGAGTGGTTGATTTTATTGTACATGTATGGTTGGAAAAGCCAAAACACCACTCTTGATTTTTAACATTGTTTATTACTTGCCAGTACTTTTTCTTATGAAGTTCTTACATCTTGCATTCATGAACTGTTTTCACTGGACACTCAAAGTATACACGGGCTTACTGAGATTTTTATCTCATCACCCTTTTGCCATGTTTTTAGGTCGGTCCTACTGTAGAGATGAGTAGATAGTTTGTTGCTTTCTTTAAAGGCCTTATGTTATTTTCTTTATGTACTACTTTGAGATACGAGAGTATTCAATGTATTCATGGATTTGTCTTGAATTCTTGGATTGTAATAACTTTTAATTTTAATTATTGTTTTATTTTTGTTTGTGTGACCTAGTTATAAAGACCCCTTGTCCTTTGGACGGGGCAACATCCTCGGCCCTGTTGGGCCTTGGTTGCGGGGTGTTACACGGCATTTTTAAAGCTTTCAGCCAGCTCCGGCTACACGCAGTTGGGCCAGCACCAGGCCTGGTCTGGGCAATATATATATATATATATATATATATATATTAAATTTAAATTTAAATACTGTAAATATAATAATGGAAACCATGAAATTATGAAGAAAATGCGATTATCCTAAAAATTTAAAATACATGAAAATAAAGAAAAGCACAAAAAAAAATATATATGTCCCAAAAAAAATAGTAAAGATCATTTTTTTCCACGGTAAAGATCACATGGATTGGTCTTAGTGTTTCTCAGAAGGGATCCCGCTTGATGATCTCCAAGAAGTTTGGCCAGTTGTCCAATTTAATTTTCGAGGTTGCACATGGAAGCCTCCAAATTTCTCGTGGTTGCTTCCACTCCTTGAAATCATGTTTTTGTACCACTTACCAATTTGTTAACCAACTCTTCCAGTGATGGCTTAGGCGATGGTGCATTGTAAATTAAGGAGGGTTGAGTCCTTTGATTCCTAAAACTAGAAAAAGTCTATCTAGGTTTGTTTCGGTTATTCCACGAAAAGTTTGAATAATTCCTCCAACCAGGGTTGTAAGTGGTGCTATAAAGATTGTTACCTTATCATCTATTACCTACAAACACAGCTTGTTCCAATGACTTTTGTGATGACCCCATACTTCGGCACTTATGATTTGAATGCCTTTCCCCACAAAAATCATAGCTTACTAATAGCTGTCCTTGGGAATGAGACATCAATATTTGCTCCATCTTTTATGTTAGTACCTCCAACTTTTAGATTCCAAATCTACCATTGCATTCACCTTGTACACTCTATGAACATGAGCTCATGACCTTGAACGACCCCCATGCATAGTTATTTGTTGCAAGATTTTCAATCAAATCAAACACCTCATTTGGGGTCTTTGAATTTATGGAACCTCTAGTAGATACATCAACTAGTAGTAAAACTTAAGCCACTATGAAAGATTTGCATTTGTATACCTAGCTCGAACTCGTGTTGAGGACATTTTCTAATCATCTCCTTAAACCTCTCCCAACACTTATAGAGATTTTCAAATTCTAACCATTGGAAAGCGAAAATATTGGTCCTAAGCTTGGATGTTCTAGCTGGGGAACAACAGTTTGCCAAAAACTTTTTAGCGAAAACATTCCGAGTGGTAATGGATTTGGCTGGCAAAGACTTTAACTAGGATTTAGCTCTATTTCTCAAAGAAAAAGGAAAATGTCTCAGTTTGATAGCATCTTTAGAAACCCCATTAATCTTAAACGTGTCACAAATTTCTAAAAAGCTAGAATGGTGGGCATTAGGATCTTTCTCAAGAAGCCCAACAACTTTATCATGTTTTGGATCATTTGGATAATATTATGCATTATTTCAAAGTTATTAGCCTCCATCCTATGCCTCATAATACTTGAGCCTATTCTCGAGATTGCAGGTTTCACAAAATCATCCATAGTCCTCCTATTATTACCACTATTACTACCATTTTTTGGTTTGTTAACCTCCATGTCTCCTCTTACCCTTTTGCTAACAACCTTTCAGATCTTTGTGAGGGTTCTCTTAATCTTAGGATCAAGATCTACTATGTCTGCTTTAGATCGCCAGGTCATACACTAAGGGCAAGATCTACAGAAAACAAAAGATAGTAATATTATAGAACTTACAAGTTAAACAGTTACTACACATTCACAAATTAAGTTAGAAAAATTACAACATGTAGGGAAATTAGGAAATTAAATTACAAGTATACAAACAACAAAATATGGCACCTATTCCATACAAGGAACATATATACATATTAGCATATTTACATATAGACATATAATTATATAAACATGGTTAAATTAATAAAATTCAAGATTTCATGATATTATTCCCCTGGCAACGGCACAAAAAACTTGATGTGTAAATTTTGGTGTATAAAAATCATTAAATTTAAATCCATCCCTTAGCCAAGTTTTAATTAAAACATTAATCCCAAATTACACATATGAGAAAGTATACTCATCGTAAGCATAGTATAGGGAATAAACGAGTATCGATCCTCAAAGAAATAGGTACACGATAATTACTATTTATTTATTGTTTAATCGACCCAATAAAGTAATAAGATAATAATTAAACAAATATTCTCTAAAACATAACCATGAAGTACTTAGCAATTATCAGAATCAATTATTATCTTTCTATCATGAAGAAATAAATTAGAACTATTTCATTTGCAATTCATGATTCCCTAACTTCTAAGTAACTTAATGGATGTATTCTATTTCACTAGCCTTACTCAAAATATGCATTAAAATCAATTCTCATATAAATCCCTATATTCTAGATGATTTTAAAAAATAAAATTAGTCAATGAATCCATATTCTAACAATCATCAACCAACATTTGATTACCCAAATTCTTGACAATTAACCTATTTTTCAAGTAAGTTAAGAGATAATAAATACAAAATTAATTAATTGAAGTCATCATCCACTCCTTTTTCAAGCAAGTTAATAACAAAAATCAACCAATCAACTTCGTAAAAAAAAAAAAAAATGTAATCAAATCCAAAGACAAATAATTAATTGATCAAAAATCTAAATTAACTGAAGAAATCATAAATCCTAAAAACAATGTCAAATTACAATAGAAACATTAATTACATCATTATGCTAGAAAAAGAAAATAAAGGTAAAAGAAAGAACTCATAGACAAGCCATCATTTTTCTCTTTGGAAACCTTCTTGAATAATGCTCTTTGAATGATGAATCTCCTCATTTTTTGAGTGATTGACACTTTTAATCCCTAGATTCACACCTTTGTCTTATGTTTTTCTTGTTTAAATAGGCTTCTAAAAGGCCAAAATTCATTCCCTGAGAGGTTTGCGTCGAGTAGAGAGTGAAAAGTACTAAAACTCTTCAAAAATTACCAAGTTCGCACATAATTGGAAAATTCACCGACATGGGACAGGGTAGAGCCAGCACCGGCACCGTTTGGCATAGCTGGCACTGGTTATATTTTGGTGGGCCCAGTTGTGCTCTATTTTTTTTTTTAATCAAAAATTCTCCTGTTCTCCCAATCGGGGCTCCGTTTGGCACGGCTGAGGCCGACCGTACTCTGGTTGGTCTGATCGTGCTTTGTTTCTTGACTAAAAAATTCTCCTATTCTCTAAATCGAGGCCGACACCTGTTTCATGGGTCACGGCTAGTGCCAGCCGTACTCTGACGGCAACGGTTTTGATGCTTTTTCGTCATTTTCTGCAATTTAAGTCCAAAACACATTTTCAAAGGTAAAATATCAAATATGAAGGAATATACCTCATTATTACAATAAATGTATCACAAAATACCCTCAAATAAGTAGAAAAATAAAGATTAATTTAGCCCATTTCATTTTATTTTTTGGTGAGTAAATATGGATTAAGGTAAAATAATGAGAGAATAAAGTATGGAAATACAAAATCTGAAAAATACTTATTTATATCTTTACTAGGCCTTTGAAATACGTTGTCTATTCCAAAAGAAAACAGAAAAATTTCTCGAGTAAGGCAATGCAAAAGCTGAAAAATCATTATTACATATCTTTACTAAGCTTTTGCATTACCTCACTACAAGAAAAAGAAAAGAATTGAAAAGGCATTGAGAGAATAAAATGAGCCTATAAAACAATCCTATAGTTGCCTATTTAGACTATGGTGGTTGGCAGATCGCAGAGCATAGAATTAACTTATTGGGTGTAACATATATATATCACACTACTCACTTTTGAAACCCAAAGAATCAAAATGGAACACCTTGACTGAACATAGACTTGTTTTAACTTAACTTGCTAATTTATTTGTTTACACAAAAATTGGCTTGGCTAATTGGGTTTTGGACTTGATTCTTAAATCAAGAAGGAGCTGTGCAATGTTGTCCAAGAAGAAGGTGGCCAATGGAAGTTCCCCAGGCTACCAGATGATCAAGAGAATTGTGTTTCGTCCAGAGGGTAGGTGGCAAAGGAAAGCTCAAGTTCCCTAGGCTGCTTGGTATTGTTCGTTTGTGTAAAAATTCCAAGAATGTTGGTGGCCCAGGAAAAACTAGCTTCCTTTGGCCATCTAGTTGTTAATATTCTTGCATATACATAGTTTAGAAGGCAGTCCAAGGAAGTCTAGATTCCTTAGGCCACTTGGTAGCTTTATTTTTTGCTGTTTGTCTGGAATATTAGTGGCCCAGAGAACCTAAAGTTCCTTAGGCTGCCTGGTTGACTTGATTAATTAAATAAATAAATATATATATATATATATATATATATATATAGTTAGGTGGTAGCCCACGAAACTTGAAGTTCCCTAGCCACTTAGTCTCCAGCACTATTACACTAGTTTTCTAGAAAGTTGGTGGCCTAGGGAAGTTTAAGTTTCCCTGGGCTCCCACTGGTGAGGAAAGTACTATTTTGAGCTAGTTTTCAAAATTTTCACGGAAGAATCTCTATATAATTATTTTTTACACTCAAAATCAAGGAAGGGAGTTTTACAAAGGCTAGGGTTTCTCTCAAGAATCCTAGTTCTTGTGACTTTGAGTACCAAGAAAAGAGGAAGATCAAGAGATCCAAGGAAGAGGAATGGAGCTTACTTGAAGATTTCAAGAGGAAGAAGAAGGAAGGCTTGTCTTTGAGTTTACCTTTCTATTCCTTTTGTAATTCTACTTGTACTCTTGTGTTAAGAATTAGTTTTTAATTATAATGAATGGTTGTGCCCTATTTTTGTGCTTGAGAATGAAATATGTTCTTTGGATCTATGACTCTTGTTTTTGGGTACTTGGTTATTTTAACTTATTTGGTTTATCTTGATTGATTGGGATTTGATTGATTTATTTCAATTAATGGTTCTTCTTTAATGATTTCAAAAGTTAGGGTTGAGAAAAGGACACCCACTTGATTAGGTTAACATTTGTCATTTTAATTTAACCCAAGAGGGAGATTGGAAATTAGGGTTAATAACTAAAGGGCTTATGAAATTGCCTAGAGATAGGGATTTTGTAGCCTCCAGATGGTTTGGGACGATGAGTGATGATTAATGCACCTTTACATTGGTTGGTTAGGTAGAGATACTAATTAATCGAATTTGGGGTTTGAAATCTCATAGCTCGAGAGAGGATGAGATTGATATGTGACTCACTTTGGTGCCTAGAATTTGGAATTATGGGTCCAAGGGGTACTCATTGCTTAGGTCTTGAGTGGGGGACATCGTTTTGTTACATGACTTATTCTCTTTCTTATTTATCGTGGAAATTGACTATTTCTTGTGTGCAAGAACATAACCTCTATCCTACTGTAGTTAGTGTTATACCTTTTATTTAATTTGGACTGGAGAATGAGAAAAGAAGGAAGTAGTAGTGTTAGCCCCCGTTCTCTAAGGTTCGTTGATACTTTTCAATAATACCAGACTACATGATAAGTGCACTTGGCTATATATGAATGTATTGTGTAATTCTAATTGGTATTTGAATTATTAAAACTACGTGTATGCGGGGCACAACGACTTGAATTTTCTTATATGCAAAGTCACGCATCACCAATATTGCATCTTACATTCTGTGATGTTCCCATAATATTTTACTATTGGTATTTGGTTATTCCGAAGAACCTTAATATTTTGGTTTGGGACCGTTACCAGTTTTTCAGCATAACCTAAGTGGGGACAGTATTGAACCACTTCTTTTTTGAGCAACTGTTCCTATTCACGTTGATGTTTCTTGGGCAGAAAGATGTAAAATACGACATGTGAAACCCCAGTTGAAACCAACTTTAGAATAAGGGGGTTGGGATGCATATCATATTTTATTGCATGTTTAAATATATTTTTATATAATTTTATGCGCTTTGGATTTGTGTTTTATAGTCTAGAGGGCTCAGTTATGATTATTGAGAAAGAATGGCAAAATGGTAAGTTTTGCCTGAGGAAAAAATAGAGAGATAGCTTGAGGATTAAATAGGAAAAATATTTTAGAGAGAAATAAGAACAAGAGTTGTTGTGGTGTAGTGGTTAAAGCTTTGGAATTAATTCTTGAGGTCATGGGTTTAAATTCCATCATTAGAGCTTTAGCATGATTAAATTTTATTTTTACTTGGGAAGTGGTACTTTCAGCCTTAAGAGCTTTAGGGTAGAGTAGAGATGTTGTCCTAGGGGAGACATGATAGGAGTACTCTAATCCTATTCTTTTACCCTACACAAAAATTCCTGAGGGAATTCATTTCTTCTTGATCTTTAATTTCTCCTAATTCTCAATTCATTAGGTTGGTCAATTTTGTTCTAGCCAATTTCATTCCAGAAAATTTAGTGAAGTGTTGTGGCTTTGAAGGTTCAAAATGTCTTAGTGAAAGATATCTTATGGACTGAAAATGTGGAAGGGATGGGGAAGGTTCCAAGAGAATTAATTCCCCTAGTGAACCTTCTAAAACTTCACTCTAGCTAGGTTCATTTTCCTTCATGTCATGAACTGAAATTTTTATAGCTTCTTGTGCCTTCAAAGTGTCGAAATTCTCAGCCATTATTCCCTCCCAAATGCTGCCAGAAAATGGCCCTTTTGAACATCTTGAAACCTGGAATTTTCTGGCCATTTTCGGACTGCACAAATGCTGTGTAAAACTAGAAAAATTTCTTGGTAAAATCGCAGCATAGGCGACCCTAAACCAAGCTGATTTCTTCCAGTTTTCTCCCATCTCCTTAGCTATGTTTTTCCTCCATGAAGAAGGCTAGAAACCAGCCATAAAAGACCTGTGGAATCTCCTTCAAACTCTCTACAAGCTGGCTGGAAAATGGCAGCCAAAACTACCTAGGAAAATTCCAGCAATAGCGAAAATTCTATTCAGGATTTCTGTCCAGCCTTGTTTCCTTATTCAGCCTTGGCCGAAACTACTCCATTCTTCTGCACAAACCACTCTTAAACAGCCATGAACTAAACTCCATTGTCTCCCAATCTTCTGCAGAAAAATCAGACATGGCTGCCCGAAAATATCTCCAGCAAATCACTGCAATCCCGCCTTGATTGGATACCAAAATTCCAACCATATTAATTTAGCAACCTTCCATAAAATGTCCCTCAAACAACCAGACCTTTCCTTCACCATTATACCCCCTCTTTTCGGCCACCATTAACCTTCTTCAACCAGCTTTCATCTAGCCGAATCACAGAGCAATCAGTCAGCCATAGCAGTTCCGAAAAGCTCTCCATTGATCAACATATTCTTGCTATATTTTGTTTCCAAATTTGATTTCCAAAAATATTCTCTTAAGATTTCAACAACCAGCCTTTCCTTTTCCCTTTCAAACTAGAAAATCATCTACCTAAAACACTCTAGCAATTCGGTCACTCTTTCCCTCAAAAATTCGGCCAGCATTAACCAAAATTCCTCCATTCTCTTCAACCTTCAAGCACACATAGAACACCAAGAACATCTACTCCTTTCTTAAGCACACATAGAACACCAAGAACACCTACTCCTTTCTTTCGCCTAATACCTCTCCAAACCACTTCAAACTTCTTCCAAAAATTCTAGATTTCATCTACTCATTGCCGTGAGTCTATCCATACCATTTTTAACATTAAACTCCAAAATCCAACTTGCTCTTTTGGAAAAAAAAATCAGAAAATTTGTGAAGGCTCAAGAACACCTTCAAGGTAGGTTTGTTCAAACAACTTCATCTTCTCTAATCTTTGATCTCTAATGAATATATATATATGAATAATCATGCTAATGGACTCTCTTCTTCTCTCTCTCTCTCTCTCTCTCTCTCTCTCTCTCTCTCTCTCTCTCTCTCTCTCTCATAGCCGAACACTCTCTTCTTCTTAGCTGAATGGTTCTTCACTAATGGCCATTCTTTCTTTATCTTCCTTGGACGGATTTAGACATCTAGGAGTTGAGATCCATTCGAAACTCCTTCAAGGTACTCATCAATCAAGTAAGCCTTTTCAACCCTCCTTTTAAATTCTAGATTCATGTCTCTAGAGTGATATTAGAAAAAGATGGGCTATGATTGTGGTTTAAACATGTGTTGTTGTGATGAGTTGAATTTGAAGCATGAATGGATGTGTGTATATGATGGAGTTGGGGTTGATGCATGTGATGATTTATCTTGGATGATATTATGGTGTTTTTAGGGTTTAATGCATGTCTCCATATCTTTGTGATCAAGTATGCTAGAGATTATGTCACCTATAGTGAATATGATTTATATTCATGTATGAGTATGAAAACCATGATTATGTTTATGCCAGTAGAGGTTGGATCATGCCTTAGTAAATTTAGATCTATGCCTATATGCATGATTTGGATGATTTGATGAATTGAAGGGATGTATATGTTCATGATTGTGGTTAGCAATAGAATTATGATCATGAACTAGTTGTCCCTAAGCTAATTTTATTTCTTCAATAAAATATTTAATATTATAATTTTTGGTAGCAAATTCGAAAACCCTAGGAAGGTAGATTTGGATTATTATATTTTAGTCAAATAAATGATAGCTTTTATTAACAAAATAAAATATATAGATATTATATATAATAATAATATCAAATAAAGACTTTTATATAAATAATCATAATAAGTAAAAATATTAATTTTGTAAGTCTTATATTCATAAATATCATTAAAATTTATTATCTTTTAATCAAAACCTGTTAAAAATTATTTATTAGCTTCCAATCAAGACCCATTAAAATTTATTTTCAACTAATTTTTGCTAGCAATTATTTTCAAACAAATAATTATTAATAAATCATTATTTTTACCTAATACCACCTAGGACCCTTTATCAAATAAACTCTAAATTATTCTTAGCAAGAATTAAACCTTCAACTTATTAGTACCTATTTCCCAAAACACTAATTATTTTAAAAATAAACTTAGACTTAGTTTATAAACCTTTTATTTATTATTTGGTCTTAAAGCTTGTGACACTAGGATCATGGTAGTAGTGAGTTGATTTAGTCTTATTTTTGAAAGTAGATTTTGGGCTTGAGATTGATTGTGATTTATATTTACCCCAAGCGGGGTTAGGTCAGCAATTGAAGATCTTTATTTTATCTCGAGCTAAGAATCAGGTAAGCTCCTGCATAAAACCTGATTGATGTAAAATGCTTATTATGGCAAGCCAAATGTAGAGTGCATGGACACTCATTTTTGTAAAGGCAATTGAGGATCGACTTCTTTCTTATTTCAGACAAATGATTTATTTGAAAACCAATAAGCAGATTTACTCAAACTCAAAACTCTTTCTAAAACTGATTTTGACAAAGACTTTGGAAACCCTTAATTGCCATTTTCATGTGGAACTAGGTTTTGTTCATTTTTTTCCCAAGTGGGATAAGTTACGTTGAGTACTCAATAAGGGTGGACTACTAGGGCTAGTCTTTGAGGGGTTAGGGTAAGTCTCTTAGTAGGTGGCCACCTCTGAGGGGTGAGTCCTGCCCGGATAAGATGTCAGTCTAGTAGGTCGTGCCGGTCTGAGCTAGCAGTTTATTTTTCAGTCAAGTGACTGTGTTTTGCCGAAATGGACACTCGGTTGTTGTTTTGGCATAGAGAAGGATGCCCGATAGGCCGATCACCTACCTTTTTTGTCAGTCTGCACAAAGTGTCGGCATTCTGACTGGTTATGGGGCCCAACATATGGTAACCCATGATCCTTTCTTTTGAGTGGTTGATTTTAATAATTATGTATGGCTGGAAGCCAAAACGCCATTCTTGATTTTAACTAATGTTTATTGCTTGCCAGTACTTCTCTTATAAAGGTTTATACTTTACATTCACGAAATATTTTCACTGGACATTCAAAGCACACACGGACTTACTGAGATTTTTGTCTCATCACCATTTTTACCATGATTTCAGGTCGATCTTGCTGTGGGGATGAGTAGCTTGATATTGTCTGCCTTGGAAGATTTTTGCCGATAATTTATTTTGTGTAATGCTTTGGAGAGATGAGTGGATAAATTTTATTATGGATTTGTTTTGGTATTTATGGATATATTCTTGGATTTATTCTTGGGTTGTAATAAATTTTAAACTAAAGTATTATTTTTTTATTCCGCTATTTTATTTGTGTGACCTAGTTATAAAAACCCTTTGTCCTTTGGACGGGGCGACATCCCCGGCCCTGGCGGGCCTAGGTGGTGGGGTGTTACAAGTGGTATCAAAGACTAGGTAATAGGCAAATATTGATAGTATATATGCTATTTATTTAAGTTTAAATCTTTATCTAACCTATCTTGTTGATGCTATAGGATGGTTAGGATGCTTAGGACCGTGAGAAAAGGGCAGGAGTGGCACCCGCCTATCCCTATTTACCTAGAAGACCTTCCAGTTCCCCAACCTGCCCCTCATCCAGATATCCCTATAGAGGATAGCAGTGATGATGAGGTCCAGATTCTTGAGCCACCCTCAATTCCGGTGATAGACATAAGCTCTGACAGCGATGATGAGGTGATAGTAGTGGATCATGTACCCCACCCTCCCAGTCCTGTAGTGGACTTAGCAACTGATAGTGATGACCCGGGGGAGATAGACTATAAGTCTCCACCTAGGCCTTCTTTCATTCCTTCCTTCAGCCGAGTTAAGCCCGGGGAGAGTTCTAGGCGTCCGGGGAAGGAGCCAATGGAGGGGTTTGCCAGTGGGGTTGGGGCAAATTTTTCCAAGAATTTTGGAGGTTGGTTGTATGAGGCTGATGATGAGGGTTCTGATGAGGACTAGGGGACTAGGAGTTATTTTGAATTGGATGTTTATTTATTTGTTGTTTTTCAAGAACTTTTATGTCAATAATTTTTAATCCTGGATTTTTGTTAAAATTTTGGATTTATGCAAATCAATTTTGAAGGAGAATTTATTGGTAAATCTTTGGAACAAATTTGCATTTGATTTATTTTTACTTATATCTGTCTGTGAATGCATGCGCACCTAAAATGACTTAATTCTCGAATGCATACACTTATCATTTGGGGTGTGGTTTTGAATGGTACCCAAGCGTCGTGCAGCTTCATCAGGCAGGAGGGTTTCGAAAGCCGATCATGAGGCGCCGGAAGTCGAGACAGTTCAGATACAATCACCCAACCAGAGTGATGGGAGTGGTTCGGATATGGAAGTGAGGTCTGAAATTCTGAGTGATGTGACAATGGGCTAGGCATTTAGTAAGATGGCCAAGATACTACAGACTTTAATCGAGCAAAGGATCCGTAAGGGTGAAGATAAGGCCTTAGAACGGTTTCTAAAGTTTCAACCGCCCATTTTCCTGGGCGAAACAGAGCAAGATCAGATGGCAGAGCAGTGGGTTGAGTAGATGGAGGACATATTCGCAACGCTCCAGTACATTGAGGAGTAAATGGTTAAGTTTGTGGCTTTTCGGTTGAGAGGACCAGCTCGGGCATGGTGGCAGCAAGTTCAAGACGACTGGGAAATAAGCGAGCAAGAATGGACATGGTCTAACTATTTTGAAGTCTTTCGAGCTGAGTACATCCCTCAGTGGATCGTGGAAAAGCGGGAGGATTAATTTCAGAATTTGAAGCAGGGGAACATGTCCCTGGCTCAGTACGCGACACGATTCACCCAGCTGTCAAAATACTGCCAGAGATTAGTAGATACTGAGCAGAATAGGATGAGACAGTTCATCAAGGGGCTAAGGCTAGAATTGAGGAGGGCATTGGCACCTTCTCCGCCAATGACCTATTCGGAGGCAGTGGACGCAGCTACCCGAACGGAAAATGAGGACCGCAACAGGATGGCGACAAGGCCTTTCCAGCCGCCAAGACAGCCGCAAGGGCACTTCTAAGGACAGCAATCTAACAAGCACTCCACCAATCAGCAGTGGCAGAACCAGGGAAAACAAGCCCGGACAGCACTAGTGGGATCTACCCAAAACCTTCCAACATGCCGGCAGTGTGGAAAGAAAGGCCACACTGAGAAGAACTGTTGGTCCAAGGGTGGTGAGAGGAAATGTTATCACTACGGCGACTCGAATTATCTGAGGAACACTTGCCCCAAGTTGCATCGAGTTAGTCAAGGAAATCCGGTGCCGAATAGAGCCAACACCATGGGAGCATCCGGGAGTGGAGCGCCAAAACCGCAAGTGAAAGCCAAAGTATTCGCCCTCAACAGAGAGGAAGTTGGGACCGATGCAACGGTTGTGGAAGGTATGTTACTTTCCAAGGACAACCTGTTAATGCATTAATAGATCCTGGCTCTACTCATTCCTATTTAAGCAAGGTTTGTGCATGTCATTTGGGTTGGGATGGAGTAGAGCAATCCTTTACTTTAGTGGTAAGCACACCTTTGGGGAAAATGGTGCAAGCAGACCGATATATGAAAAATTTTAAAATTGATGTGGGGAGAGAAAGTCTGGAAAGAGACCTAATAGTGTTGAACATTAAAGACTATGATTTGATATTGGGAATGGATTAGTTAGCCAAGCATGGGGCTAGGGTAGGTTGTAAGAATAAGTCGGTCCAGTTCGTTAGACCGGATTGTGATGTATTGGAGTTCGATGGCAAGAAGGTAAAGGAGTTAAAGTTTTTTATAGCAGGGGCTAAGGCCCGAAAATTGTTAAAGTAAGGATGTCAAGGGTACCTGGCTTACGTGATAATCAAGCCGAAGGACCAGTGCACTTTGGAGGACACCGAAGTGGTGAAGGACTTTCCTGATGTGTTCCCAGCGGAACTTGATTCTTTACCTCCCTGCCGAGAGGTGGAATTCACCATTGACTTAGTTCCGAGAGCAAAACCAGTATCACGGACCCCGTACCGGATGCCACCGGCAGAGCTGAAAGAGTTGAAGGAACAGTTAGAGGAGTTAGTGAGTCAAGGCTACATCAGACCGAGCACGTCGCCTGGGGAGCGCATGTGCTATTTGTAAAGATGAAGGACGTAACTCTAAGACTATGCATCGACTATCGGGGTTTGAACAACTTGACAATCAAGAACAAATATCCCCTACTGTTGATTGATGAGCTATTCGATCAGTTTCAATGATCCAGTTGTTACTCCAAGTTGGATATGAGGCAAGGGTACTACCAAGTACGGATAAAAGAGGAGGATATTCCCAAGACTGCTTTCAACACCAGATATGGACATTATAAGTTTGTGGTGATGCCGTTCGGGGTGACCAATACTCCAGCAGTATTTATGGACCTGATGCACCGAGTGTTTAGACCCTATCTGGACAAGTTCATGGTGGTCTTCATCGACGACATTCTGATTTACTTATCTGAAGCTCGCATTGGAGAAGCTTCGGGAGGACATGTTGTACGCCATGTTCAGCATTTTGACCGGTTATGGGGCCCAACGTGTGGTAACCCATGATCCTTTCTTTTCAGTGGTTGATTTTAATAATTATGTATAGCTGAAAGCCAAAACGCCACTCTTGATTTTAACTAATATTTATTACTTGCCAGTACTTCTCTTATAAATATTTAAACTTTGCATTCACGAACTGTTTTCACTGGATACTCAAAGTACACACGGACTTATTGAGATTTTCGTCTCATCACCATTTTTACCATATTTCAGGTCGATCCTGCTGCGGGGATGAGTAGCTAGATATTGTCTGCCATGGAAGATTTTTGCCGATAATTTATTTTGTGTAATGCTTTGGAGAGATGAGAGTGGATAAATTTTATTATGGATTTGTTTTGGTATTTATGGATATATTCTTGGATTTATTCTTGGGTTTAATAAATTTTAAGTTAAAGTATTATTTTTTTTATTCCGCTATTTTCTTTGTGTGACCTAGTTATAAAAACCTCTTGTCCTTTGGACGGGGCGACATCCTCGGCCTTGGCGGGCCTAGGTAGCGGGGTGTTACATGACATGTATTCCTTTCATACTAGTTGACAAATCTAAAATTCATATAATAGGACTGATTTTCTCGATTACTTGAAAGGGTCCTATATATCTTGAACTCATCTTGCCTCCTTCAAGTGCTTTAGAATTCCCCTAACCAGAGTCTACTTCAGGAATGTCTGTTTATTGACTTAAAACTTTGGCTCCCTTTTTGGGTGTCTATATAGTAAAACTAACATGTTGTAAGACAATCTAATATCTAACTAACTTGTGTATTGAAACATTAGTGGTTAAGTTACAAATTTGATAGGGAAAATCGCTATAGACTAGGTCAAAACATAGCATCAAAAGAAAAATGATAATCAAGAATGAAGCATTGAAAAACAAAGGATGCCATGCACGCATGAAAATAAACCCAGTAGGGCAAAGACACGGCACAACGGAAGGTGAAAATTAGTACCTTTATGTATCTTTGTCTGTCTGGCTGAGAAGAAAAGGTGCCAACTACGAGAGCGGATACTTGTCTCGATAGTGATTCTAATAAGAAACCAGCGATCCGTCGGCTTCTCCTTGGCATATGCACAAAGCTTTTCGCTTCTCAGAATATTCTTTTACCTAATTTATGTTGGTGAAACAACCTAAGTGAGGAAAAACACTTCTTGAATCCTTGCTATTAATTAGCAAGACCAAGAAGAACATACAAGGGAAAAGGATGAATGAGGGAGAGAGAATGAAGAGAACCACTCTGGTTTTTTTCCACTGTGTCATGAGTTGAGTATTTGTGAATAACATACCCCACGACTCCTATTCACATCACCAAATAATCTAACCCCGAGTTTTGATATTTCAAACATCCAGATATTATCAACAAAAGAGATTTTTGTTATCCTTAACTCTTCTATATCGTGAATAATAAAAAAACCCTTTAGTCCAGGCTATTAGGCCAAAATCATTTATTATTTTTTCTTAGACTCAATGAGCCCAAAATAGTAACCATTAATTATTTATTTCATGGGCCTATTAAAATAACTCAATAAGTAATTAATGAGCCCAAATAAACTAAAATAATTATTAAACTATTTATTAACTAGTTTAAATCCAGGTTAATTTTCTAATTATTCAATCTGGGCTTAGGCCCAGAATAATTAATTAACCAATTAAACTAGGTAACAAATTTAATTTCTCCAGTTCCTTTATTTTATTCTAGCCCAAAAATAAATCAAATTTCCTGAATAAAATAAAATCCTCTTCATTGTGTCCATTTCCTCGACCTAAAATAATTAGGACTTATAGGCTATTCCGAGAACCAAAACGACACATTGCCTTGATTACTAAAATGACCAAAATACTATTGCTATATAAATAGTTGTATTTTACATTTTAAATATTTTTTAATATCACCATAAGAAAATATTGACCCCAAGAATAATACTACATTTGCTATGTCTTTGGCCCACATGTGAAATGACCAAAATACCCCTTTACACATCGTCGTTCATTTAGAGAAGAAAGAGTATACTAACACCTTTCTAAATGACATCTACCCTCCTTAGGCTTCTAGTCTTATGATCCATGACTTCTTGGAATATTTCAGCTCTCCAAGGGAGCTATCCTAAAACTAATATCCAAATCCTGTTCCCCAGGGTCCTGGATAATTAGATCATTCGGACAACCACAGGGGGCGATGTAATGTAGACACAATCTTGTACAAGTTTGTCTTAACTAACTAGTCATATATACCCAACATACAAGTATATTAGCCCTTCTCAAGAACCTCAATTATAGTATATCAAAGCATACGCTTCCAGTTTCGTCAAACCACCAACTTATACTCAAGCTATAGAATACAAATCTACGCTGTAGCAGTAGTACGGGGCCTATTCTACGTATTCAAATATGCTTATGTTTATGCAATGAGTGGACTACTCATTGGCTAAAGGTAAGTCATTCCCTATTTAAAATTCATAACACCATAAACTTACCATGATAAGATTCACATCCTCAGTATCTGATTAAGAACAATAGTTTATATGTTAAGTATCCTATGGTCTATACCTTACTATGAAAGACCTCAATTCACATGAACCATTTACTTAAACACAATGGGTCTTTTCCAATTAAAATTGTGCACAAATATATAGAAGATTTCACAAATAAATTTTGAGAAAAATACTTTTATTAATACAAGTCAAAATTACATCAAATACCTAGTCTAAGATGGCATAGATTCCAACAAAGAAAACATTAAAGAGCAAGACAATGAAAAGACTGAAAGACATGATTACCAAAGAGGTTGTTAAGTTTGATGAGAATTAACACTTCTATAGATTAGAAGACGACGAGTATTTATAAGATATAACAAATGGCATGAGTAAAAGTATGAGCACATAATGACATTAGGATTTTAGGAAAGGGGAAGAACTACAAAGGGAAGGCACAAGCTAAGACATACTAAATCGAAAGGATGAAGACAATTATAAGTTGATAGATAAGGTCTCAAGGTAGCAAAAATCAGAAAGTCAACACAAAGGTGATATAGGAAAAGTTTAGTTGAAATGTTGATGAGTTTGATGACGAACATTTGCAAACAATAAATAAAGTTCCTATAATTACCTCAAATGACCAAGTTCTGGGTGGAAAGCCCATTGTGGCAACAAAAGATGGAAGAATAGAATTGGCAAGATGAGTCTTAAAAGAGAGAGAGAGAGAGAGAGAGAGAGAGAGAGAGAAAAGAAGCAAAGTTAAGAAGGGTGTACCCTTATCTAAGAAGATCGCCATCACGGCTTCTTCTTTCAATGCATCCATATATGATGCTTAAATTTCTTATTCTGGCCGAGTATCATATATGAGATAAGGGAAGGATAAAGTTTAATATGATAAAGTCTAATATTATAATCGCAAGAGATGGAGGAAAGGAATTTGGCAAGAAGAAGCTAAAAAAGTAAAGGAAAAGAGAGATTAATAAGAATGCGCTTTTACATAAAGATATAACCTTTATGGCTTCCACTCCTTCCTTTGATGCATTTGTGGATGGCATATGATACATGTAAATGGCTAAATGCATGTCTAAGTTATACACACTAGGTGACTTGGGGTCATTTGATTATGAATCATATGATATATCCAAATCTTCTTTACTTGGTAAAATGGCTAAAACTCTATTTTCTGGAAAAGGAGAAAGGGCTAAAGAATTACTAGAACTAATACATGCAGATATATGTGGCCCAATGTCTATACAAGCAAAAGGAGGTTATCACTACTGTATAACCTCCATCAATGACTATTCACGATATGTGCATTTGTATTTAATGAAATACAAGTCTGAAGTATTTGACAAGTTCAATGACTTCAAGAATGAAGTAGAGAAATAACTTAACAAAATTATTAAAACTCTTAGATCCAATTGAGGAGGTGAATACTTAAGCCAAGAGTTTCTAAGTTATCTTAGAGATAATAGGATATGATCTCAATGGACTCCACCACATACACCTCAATATAATAGTGTATCTAAGAGAATGAATCTAACCTTTCTAAACATGGTACGAACCATGATAGCTTTTGCAGAGTTACCAAAATCATTTTGAGGATATGCACTGGAGACTGTTGTTTATTATTAAATAGAGTTTCGTAAAAAAATGGTTGATACCACTCCTTATGAGTTGTTCTTTGGTAAGAGACCAAAGTTATTTCAATTAAGGATTTAGGGTTGCCCTGCTTTTGTTAAAAGGGCAATGTCAGACAAACTTAAAAGTAAGTCTGAGAAATATTTGTTTGTTGGATATTTGAAAGAATCCTTCAGGTATTATTTCTATCTTCCTTCTGAAAATAAATTTTTTATTTCAAAATATGTTGTCTTCTTAGAGAAGGAGCACATGTTTAAAGGAGATAGTGGGAGCAAGCTTGAACTTAGTGAAGTTTAAGAAAAACAGACAAATATTGATCAACCGTATGAACCCACACCTATTGATGAACCTTCTAGCACACAAGAGCTTCATTGGTCGAGTAGGATACGAGTGGTGCCTGAGATATAGATTTCTCATAAGTGACCATAATGACGTATTGCCTATAGAATAAGATAAGCCTACTACTTACAAGGACGTTCAGAATAGTTCAGAATCTAATAAATGACTTGAAGACATGAAGTCAGAAATAGATTCCATGTATGATAACCAAGGGTGCGACTTTTGTTGATCTACCGGAAGGAATCTAGACTATAGGGTGAAAATGGGTTTCCAAGAGAAAACCCGACATGGATGGTAATATGGTACATATAAGGCACATTTGGTTGCAAAAGGTTATCGACAACATCAAAGTATTGACTGTGACGAAACTTTTTTACTAGTTACTATGCTAAAATCCATTAGAGTACTCCTAACACTTGCCACTCATTACAACTATGAGGTTCGGCAAATGGATGTGACAATAACTTTTTTTAACAGAAACCTGATTGAGGAAGTGTATATGACACAACCTAAAGGTTTCACATCCAAAGATGGCACAAAAGTATGCAAGTTGCAAAGGTCCATCTATGGAAATAAGCAAGCATCTAGGAGTTGGAACATCCGTTTTGATAAGACAATTAAAGAATTTGGTTTCATTTAAAACATGGATGAACCTAGTGTGTATAAGAAGGTTAGTAGGAGTGCAGTTATTTTTTTATTGCTTTATTTAGATGACATATTGCTAATAGGAAATGATGTTTCCGTTCTTCAATCTGTAAAGATATGGTTATCCAAGATGTTCTTCTTGAAAGACCTTGGAGAATCAACGTATATTCTGGGAATAAGGATCTATACAGATAGATCAAGGAGGTGCTAGATCTTTCGTAGTCTACATACCTAGATAAAGTACTGAAGAGGTTTAGCATAGATCAATCCAAAAAAGGATTCTTACTTATGGTACATGGAGTAAGCCTTTCAAAGTCGATGTATCCAAAGACACAAATAGAAAGGGGTTATATGAGTAGAATTTCATATGCTTCGACAATTGGGTCTATCATGTATGCTATGATATGTACTAGGCCTAATGTATCATGTGCTCTTAGCTTGATAAGCAGATGCTAATCTGACTATGGAGAGAGTCATTGGGCAGCTATAAAGAATATCCTCAAGTACTTACGAAGAATTAAGGATGTATTCTTGGTATATAGAGATGGTGATTTCCATGTAAGAGGGTATACTAATGCTAGCTTTCAGTCCAATAAGGATGACTACAAATCACAATCTGGCTACATGTTCATGTTAGGTGGCAGGGCAATAAGTTAGAGAAGTTCCAAATAAGAGACTATTATTGATTCAACAATTGAAGTAAAGTACATAGCGGCTTCCAAAGTAGCTAAAAATGCAGTGCGGATTAAGAAGTTCGTGACTAAACTTGGAATGGTGCCTAGCATTGTAGATCCAATAGTTTTGTATTGTGACAACAATGGAGCCATTGCACAAGTAAAGGAACTATGATCTCATCAACAATCCAAGCATGTACTTAGATGCTATCATCTTATTAGAGATATCATAAATAGGCGAGATGTAAAGATAGAGAGAATTCCCATGGATCAGAATATAGCTTATCCACTCACTAATGCACTTTCCCAAAAGATACATGATAAACATGTTGAGTAATTTAGTATTCGATATATGAATGATTGGCTCTAGTGCAAGTAAGAGATTATTAGTATTGTGCCCTAGAGGCAATCACTTGTACTATGTATATTGCATAATAATTAATAAAATGGGCATTCTTTATCTTTCAGTTTGATATATCTTAATATACATATAAATTGTTTGATAAAGTCCCTAGTACAATACAGTATCAAAGAAATCATGATAGAGATGATGATGTGAGATTCGTACTACACTACATAGTATTTTTGATTGAACAATCCTTAGTCATAGTATTAATGAGATGGGACATTATGAATACACTAAGACTAGCACATGTTATATCTCTTAATTGGATGAAGCAATAGTTCTCATAACCGTTAGTATTGTGATACTCGAGATTAATATATAGATCTTGTTATATGAACAAGTTTATTAGATAGCCTGGCTATGAGATAATCACTTGGATAAGCAATTGAGTGTCAGTGATAGAATCTCATTATAGCAAGTGTGCAAGTATCTTTAGACTTGAGATCTACAATGTATTTTGTTTATCAAGCGTTATACTTTGATTTTAATCTTTGGAGTCTTACAAGGACTGCCTGTGAGATGGATATTGGGTACAATATAAAGTATATGAAAGTAACTGAGAGGGTAAATAAAGGATTCGTCACTCCTAATAGTAGGAGAAGATATCTCAGGACCACTTGTAGAAATCATTACTTATAAAGTCTATAGCCAAGGCGACTATGTGTTGAAAATAGTTTCAAATTTGATACACATATTGAGTAATAGATTTCTTGAACAAGTACTAAAATATTCAGGCCATAATTAATAATATTCTGGATGGAGTTAGCACTAATTCCATACTCTAGACTGAATCAGATATCGTATGGTGAAAGGAGTTTATTGCATTAGTTATTTGCTATTGAAAGGTTCATGTCATGCTACTTGACTTTCTGGACTTTTGGATGATCAAGATGTTAGGATTCGTTGATTCCTAAATGTAAAAAACACCCACGAATCCCTTCCAATGACCCAAGCCAAATGATTAAGATGATCTAGGAATTACAGAATTACCTATGTTCGGCGTAATCAAGATCTCTGGATTCTGGTTTTCTATTGTATGTGCAACTCAAACGATCACCAAATACTGCAATGTGCAAACACCCTCTATTAGATACACACGATGAGCTAACTCTTCACCCTAGGAGTGCTAGCGCATACGGTTTGAGAGGCTTAAATTTTTCTGGTGAATGGAGGCACGAATAGTTTTAACAGACAGTGCCTTTGAGAAGACGGCTAGGGTTTTCTTTTAAAATCACTCGAACTTCTTGGAGTCCAACTCTGATAATATCTTATCACATTTGATTTTAAAATTTAAATTAAATTAAAATTGATATGATAAGATTCTACCATTATCTCAGTAATTTAACCAATTAATTTATCGAGTTAGATTCTTACAATCTGGATATCATCTCGATACATCAAATGTAGGCATATTTCTAGATTCATTTTATTTGGTCAATTTTTTAGATTCGATTAACTTAAACATATTTTGAGATTTATCGAACCTAGTCACCAGAAAAATAACCTAACGAGTTTGCTTATTGTGTAACCCTATAAGTTCATTTAACACTGGCATTGTGCACAAATCACATTTAAATAGCCCACAAGTTATATGCGATTTCTAGCAAAACATTATAACTATCCAAGTTAAATGAAGATCAGTGATCTCCTTGAACCAAACCATAACTTTATATTTTGTCCTTTTATCACACGATATCCAGATTAAGCATAACGCATGGTGCATGTCATTCTTATTAAGCTTAATCAATTATTTCTTAATCTCATAGTAAACTGTTCAAACAAATTATATCAATATCTTAAATTGATATATTTGAGCATGGCCATACATTTTAACAGTCTAACTTATCAAGGGGCCCATGGATATCTCTCACATAATTAAGAGGGACAAATTCCTTCACTCTCAATCATATTCCTCTCCCTGGTTTATTTTATATACAACAGTAATCTAATTTATTGTCTGGTTAAAGACAACTTTAGACAATATCAAAATATAGAATTTATCAAGTAGGAAGCTATGATAAATTCAGGTCGAATGACTTTTAATATCATTATGGCTAGAAAGTACTTATGACATATTCCATGAAGTATTCTCACAGTGGGTCATGTCCAATACAATATTCTCTAACATTTATTTATGTTTTGACTTGATATCACATATATCCATGACCAGTAAAACATAGCCATCAAGTCACAAACATACTAATCTTAATTTATTATTGTTCCACTAATAATAATCAATCAGAGACAGTTTAAGAATTGTCATTGTATTGATTGTAGTGTTTAACTTATCAAGTCATATACTTAATGACCACAAAACTAAATGCACTATTCATGAAAAGAAATGCCTTATATTATTACATAATACATAACGACAATAGTATGAGTACAAATTGGATATAGGGTATATCCCTAACACAAGAGTCATTGCTAGATGTCGCTCTTATTCTACTAAATATGAATTTATTAATTAGAGAATTAATAAATTAATCCTATTTTTATTTGAGATTATTAATTCTAAAGCTGTTAGAATTAATTCATATTATACTGCTAATAAGTCCAAGAAACCTAATGGGTCACACACAATAAAAGTTTGAATGATTAACATATATTATTTGAGAATATTGTGGGGTTAATTGAGATAAGAAAATATATTTATAGGTGAATTATAAGTTTGTTATAATTCATGGGAATGGTTGCAATTATATAAATTTCAATGACCCAATTGTAGACATTAGATCTTAGAGGACTTAATTGCAATTAACACAAATCCAAAAAACTATAAATAAGGAATCTTTCCTTTGGCTAATATGAGTTGAATGATAAAAAAAATAGAAGAGTGATTTCGGATGTCCCTTTTCTTTCTTATTCTTCTCCAATTAAACCTAGCCGCTCCTCTTCTACTAGTATAGTTTTGAGTGGGCTTTAGGGGCAATTTAACCTTATGTGGATTACTATAAGAGACAATCCTACTCTTGATTTGTAGTGGGGTGATTGGATGATCAAAACAAGGGAATTGATTCCTAGTTTAGCTTAAGAAAATTCTTGTTTGTTAGCTATAGCAGATAATCACCGTTTCCTTCCTCTATTCTCATTTTAATTGCAAACACGTGATCCTTGGGTATGGATTTAATAGTTATTTTCGCTGCATTCTTATTTGATAAGTATGATGAAATCCCAACATTTTTTGCAAAAGATCATACTCAACCTGCACATTGATCATTTCCACTCACAACTCTCGCTTACCCGGATTTTTCTCAAAATTGGGACCTAAACATTCATTCTTCCTAAAACTGGCACTCAGCCTCTTGATCACCCTACTCATAGAAGCTTCTTCCTTCCCCTAAAGATTTATACTACCACTATACAAAGAGCGAAGTTACCTACTATCACTTGGATCGTGTCGAGCATAGTTTGGATAGAGGTATCCGAGTTTTTACTTCTCTAATTGTTGCCTGCCTTGTGCTACCTTGCCATGATCTTATGTTTCTCTAGTACTCAATTTTAAATTAGGTAGTTTAGAATGTCGTCCCTGGATTGTTTTATGGTGATATTCTCATGTTTTGTATGAAACCTATAGGTACAATATAGGCGGCAGTTTTGATCAACTTGTGGGTAGTGGGTTACTAGGATTGCTTGAGGAAATGACTGAGTAGTGACTTAATGTTGTGAATATGTTAGAATTAGTGGAAGCTCTACTAATTGTATATCTAGATGTCCACCATTAAAAATTAGTGGAGATACCACTAATACATTTTAGTGCATGATGATGAATTCCACTAATAAGAGCTCTATAAATAGAGCACTTTTCAAGCTTGAAAGATATATTATTTTGTGAAAGAATTGTTAGAGAAAATTGTGAGAGAAAAGAAAGAGATAAATTTGAAGAAATTATTGTACAAATAATAGTTAGTGATCTATTATGTACAGATTTTATTGTAACACTACCAAAATTTCATAACACGTTATCAGCATGAGTCTCTGCCTTTACAAAAGCCAGAAGACTAAAGCATGAGTTTCTACTGTTACAAAAGCCAGAAGACAGGTATGCACTTATTGATCTCTATGGCTAACCTTACTAAATTCGAATTTGTAACCCTTGATATTTTTGAAAAAAATTAAATGTCATGGGTTCTCGATGCAAAAATACATCTAAATGCTAAAGGCCTTAGTGAAACTATTCAACAAAACAATAGTGCATCTGCACAACAAAAGGACAAAGCTTTGATTTTTATCCGTTGTCATCTCGACAAAAATTTAAAAATGGAATATCTTACCGAAAATATCCATATGTCCTGTGGGTAAATTTAATAAAAAAAAGATTTGACCACCTGAAGATGGTCATACTACCAACTGTACGGTATGAGTAGTTGCAGCTGAGATTGCAAGATTTTAAAACCGTGAATGAATATAGCTCTACCATGTATAAAATTACATCTCAGTTAAAATTATACAGAGAAAAAGTTACTAATGAAGATATGCTGGAGAAGACATTCTCCACCTTTCATACCTCGAATATTATCCTGCAGCAATAATATCAATAAAAAAGGTATACAAAATTTACTAATTTAATTACTGCCCTCCTCATTGTACAGAAAAATAATGAGTTATTATTGCGAAATCATGAAGCCAGACAAACTGGCTCAATAGCACTCCCAGATGTAAATGTTGTTAGCTCCAGCAAAAGCCATAGTCGTAATCGTAGTCGTGACCGTGGCCGTGGCCGTGGCCGTAGTTGTGGACACGATCGATATTTCCCTTATCATAGTAATAATCAAACTGTAAGAAATACTGGCCACCTAAAGTGGGAAAGAAAGGGAAAAGAAAAAGAAATACAAGAAAATTATGAGGATAAGTGTTGTATGATGTGGCATGAAAGGTCATTTGTCACATAACTGTCGTACGGCCAAGCATTTAGTGGAATTATATCAAGCTTCATTGAAAAAGAAAAAGAAAAATGTTGAAGCAAATTTTTCTCAACATCCAGTGAATGATGCTAAGGATGATGATATTGATTCAGAAGATCTTAATATCAATATACCCATAATGATGTATCTAATTTTTTCGAACACCCAGATAATAGGATAGACCATTTAATTGGCGAGGGAAATGTCAAGAAAAACTAATGCCTCACCCTGATATTTTTAAAATTTTGTTATATTTTAATAATATTTACATTTGCATATACATATTTTTGTTCAGATGGCTATTATTAATGATGATGTATGTATTATTGATAGTAGAACTACACACGCCATACTCAAAAATGAGAAATATTTTTCTTATCTCAAAATGAAAGAAATAAATATTTGTACTATAAACAGTAGTACAAATGTGATTGAAGGCTCCAGAAGTTGAAGGAACAACATTACTATTGATAAGGCATTATTTTCCTTAAAATCCAGAAGAAATTTATTGAGTTTTAAAGATATCCGTAGAAATGGGTATCATGTTGAAACAAATAAGGAAAATGGTATTGAGCATCGTTAAATTACACAAATTAATTTGGATAAGAAATTTATATTAGAAAAACTACCATCTTTTTCTACTAGCTTATATTTTACAAAAATACGTACAATTGAAATTTATTATCTACTAAATCAGAAGTTTACTAATCCTACTACTTTAGCATTTGGCATGACCGGTTGGGTCATCTGGGATCTACCATGATGAGAAGAATAATTGAGAATACACATAATCATCCATTTAAAAAAAAAAGAAAAAGATATTGACATCAGAAAAATTTTCATGTACTGCATGTTCCCTAAGAAATTTAATTACTAGACCATCACTAGTAATAGTAGGAGCTGAAAGTCCTACATTTTTTGAACGGATTCACGGAGACATTTGTGGACCTATTCATCCACCATGTGGATTGTTCAGATATTTTATGGTCTTAATTGATGTATTATCCCGATGGACACATGTGTGTTTATTATCTACTCACAACCTAGCGTTTGCGAGATTACTTGCTCAAATAATTAAATTCGAGCACAATTTTCTGACCATCAAATTAAAAATATCTGTTTGGATAATGTTGGCAAATTTTCATCACATGCTTTTGATGCATACTGCATGTCAATTAGGATTAATGTTGAACATCATGTAGCTCATGTTCATACACAAAATAGTCTTACTAAATCTTTTATTAAAAGATTATAATTAATTACTAGACCAGTATTAATGAAAACAAATCTCCCAACATCTGCCTGGGGACATGCTATTTTACATAATGCAGCATTTGTACGTATAAGCCCAACTAGTTATCATAAATTCTCTCATTTGCAATTGGCTTTTAGTTTAGAACAAAATATTACTCATTTAAGTATTTTTGGGTGTGCTATATATGTTCCAATTGCACCAAACCAATGTACAAAGATGGGTCCTCAAAGAAGAAATGAGATATACATTGGATATAATTCTCCCTCTATTATCAGGTATATTGAACCCTTGATATGAGATATATGCATAGTAAGATTTGCTGATTGTCATTCTGATGAATCATTATTCCCTAAATTAGGAGGAGAACATAAACAGCATAAGAAAGATCTTGCTTGGACAACATCATTAAATTATCTTCATCCGTGCACAAGTGCGTGTAAACTTGATGTTTAAAAGATAATTCAATTGCAAAGCATTGCAAATCAAATACCAGATGCTTTTGTTGACTCCAAAAGAGTAACAAAATCGCATATTCCAGCTATAAATGCTCATATTCGAATTGAAGTTCCAATAGAACAAAAAATTGTACCTATAGCTGCTGAGTCAAAAGCACACTAGAAGTGTAGCCGACCTCTTGGTTCTAAAGATAAAAATCCTTGAAAGAAAAGAGGATTAAATGATCCAGATGATCATATTGAAGAAAATAATGACAAAGACCAAGAGAGAACTAATGACAAAGAACCAGAAGTTGATGAAAGTAATACTGAAATTTCTATCAATTATACCACTTCTAGTAGAAATTGGAATCAGATAGAAACAATTATTGATAATATGTTTGCATACAATATATTTCTTGATGTTACACAGGATAATGATGATCCTGAACCAATATCAATTTATGAATGTCGACATAGAAAATATTAACTACAATGGATAGATAGAATTCAATCGGAGTTAAATGCAATGACAAAATGTGAAGTCTTTAGTCCTGTAGTTCGAACACCGGAAGGTGTAAAACATGTTGACTACAAATGGATATTTGTGTGAAAGCGCAATAAAAATAATGAAATCGTATGATATAAAGCACAGTTAGTAGCCTGAGATTTTTCACAAAGACTAGGTATTGATTATGATGAAACTTATTCCCCTGTTGTTGATGCTATTATACTCCGATATCTTATCAATTTGGTAGCACATGAAAAGATAGATAAGCGCCTATTAGATGTTGTCACTGCTTACTTGTATGGAAATTTAGAAAATGATATTTACATGAAAATCTCCAAAGGATTTCGCATGCCCGGAGCATATAAACATTATCCTCGTGAAAATTACTCTATCAAGTTGCAGAAATTATTATATGGCCTGAAGCAATCTGGGCGCATGTGGTTCAATCATCTTAGTGAATATTTATTGAAAGTGAAATTTAAAAATGACCAAGTATGTCCATGTGTTTTTATTAAGAAATCTTGTTCTAAATTTGTGATATTAGCTATATATGTTGATGATATTAATCTTTTTGGAACTCCTGAAGAGCTCCAAGAAACAATTGATTATTTAAAAAGAGAATTCAAAATCAAGGATTTTGGTAAAACTAAATTTTGCCTTGGTTTACAAATTGAACATCTGGAAAGTGGAACATTTATTCATCAATCAATATATATACAACAAAAGTTCTAAAAAAATATTACACGGACAAAGCACATCCATTGAGTATTCCAATGATCGTCTGGTCATTAGATGTGAATAAAGATCCTTTCTGACCTCAAGAAGATTATGAAGAATTCCTTGGTCCTGAAGTACTATATCTCAGTACAATTGGTGCATTGATGTATCTTGCTAATAATACACGACCTGATATTACCTTTGCTGTCAATTTATTAGCAAGATTTAGTTCTTTACCAACGCGATGACATTGGAATGGAATTAAACAAGTCCTTCGATATCTCCAAGATACAATTGGTCTCGAATTATTTTATTACTCAAATAAAACCAGCCCAACATTGATAAATTATGCAGACGCTAGTTATTTATTTGATCCATATAAAGCACGTTCTCAAACGGCCTATCTATTTACATGTGAAAATACTGTTATATCATGGCATTCTACCAAACAATCTATAATAGCTACTTCTTCAAATCATGCTCAAATTATAGCCATTCATGAAGTAAGTCGAGAATGTGTATGATTAAGATCAATGATTCATTATAACCGAGAAAGTTGTGGATTATCATCGATAAGAGATATTCCAACTCCTCTTTATGAAGACACTGTAACTTTCATAACTCAATTACGATGAGAATATATTAAAGAAGATCGGGCAAAATATATTTCACCAAAATTCTTCTTCACTCATGAACTCTAGAAGAAAGGTAAAATCGATGTGCTACAAATTCAGTCGTGTCACAACTTCGCAGATATTTTTACGAAAACTTTATTGACTACAACATTTGAGAAGTTGAAATATAAAATTGGTATGCGTCGGTTCAAAGATTTAAAAGAATCATTTCATCACGGGAAGTAATAAACAAACATATAGAATAGTGTACTCTTTTTTTTTTACTAAATTTTTTCTCCACTGGATTTTTATCTAGTAAGGTTTTAACGAGGCATATTCTTTATGTAATGGACATCCAATGGAGAGTGTTGTGAATATGTTAGAATTAGTGGAAGCTCCACTAATTGTATATATGGATGTCCATCATTAAAAGTTAGTGGAGACACCACTAATACATATTAGTGGAAGATGATGAATTCTACTAATAAGAGCTCTATAAATAGAGCACTTCCCAAGCTTGAAAGATATTTCATTTTGTGAGAAAATTGTATGAGAAAAAAAAGAGAGAAGTTTGAAGAAATTATTGTGCAAATAATAGTTAGTGGTCTATTATGTGTAGATTTTATTCGAACACTACTAAAATTTCATAACACTTAATTATTTTTTGTTTTGTTAATGGTTCGGAAGGTAGTCACTCACGTGACGTTTATGGCTCCACTTTCTCAATATTCTATGGAAGTCTAGTAGATTTTGTTTGCGTATGATAATCAGTAGTCTGGAACCATATGTTCTATGTGGTATCTACTAGGACCTTTGATTAGAGGAGATTTTGAACTGTGTACTGTTTCTGTATGCAATATAAGAACAGTAGGATCATGTATTATATTATAATACAACTTTAATTTATTAGTCGTGAATGTTATCACTGCAAAAAAAGTATTTATTCAATTATTGGTTAGTTTTGTTTTTAGTACTTGATTTATTACTACTATGTTTAACATATATAATATGATTATCATACTATTCGTTTCATAATATATATTAATTTAACATATGTTGTTATTATTGTTATTTATTAATTATTAGTATAATTATTAAAATTATTAAAATTATTTAATATGTAGTATTATTTTTATTCTTATCATTTTTATTTATTGCTATTATTGTGTATTTTACTTCTTATTATACTTCACATTATTAATTATTAATTATTAAAAATAACTATTATTATTTATTTACCGTTATAATTAAATATTTGTTATTATCATTGAAATTATTATTTATTATTATTACTGTCTATAATTAATTATAAACATTTACTAGTAACAATAAGATTATTTATTATGGTCAACGTATCCCTAAATAATATATCAAGGCCATTATTATAATTTTTAATAATATAATTTAGTACATACTATTATTTATAATATCGAATATTTAGAGCATTGTTAATTTATTTACTTATTTATTTATTATTCATTAACGTTATTTGTTAATATTATTACTAAAATTTTTATTTATTATTTAATGTTATAGCAATTATAATTATTTAATACTATGATAATTGTTATTAGACGTTATTATTAAATATCATTATTCATAATTTATCATTATCTATTTCTATCATTATTTTTTACTTATTATAAATAATTATTAGTAGCAACTGCTATTACTCGTTATTGACATCGTTTGTTACCATTTATTTTTTTTTTCCTCCTTCCTATTTGGTAGTACTTGGATTTTATGGACTTTAGATTGTTAGACTTAACTTTATTTGCCAAGGTAGAGTAGGGAGTTTGAACATGAGTACTTTGTAGTGAGGCTAATTAAGAGCAGAGAATGATTGAGTATTTTAATTTTTTGTGATGAAAGGAAAGGTTTTCCAAGGTCAAAGTTCAATACCATAATCTTGGAATAAACTACGTAAGCCGAGAAGGAAAGTTCCTGTACAAAATTGTTTGTAATTCAAATGTTATGTTGCGAGTCACACATTATTGTTATTATGGTAAAAGGAGGATGTACTTGTGAAGTGCTATTGTGGACCTCTCTTCCTTTTTTTAAATATACATTTTTCAGCCAAATAAAGATTTCTCAACTAAAGTTTTGTAATTCTTAAACCTAAACTTCAAACCAAAATTTACTAAACCATGATTGTAGCTTCAATTGTTGAAATTCTATTTGAGAATTTATCCTAAGTGGAACAGCAAACATTGAGTACTCAATAAGAATAGGCTAATAGTACTAACCTTAGAAGGTTAGGGTAAGTTTTCCAATAGGAGGCCACCTCTAGAAAATGTGCTCTTTCTGAATTAGGCGACAGTACTAGCTGCTCAGGCCAGTCCAAGCTAGCAATTCAATCTAAGTGGACTGTTATTCGGAAGCGGACAATTGGTAATATATTTGGATGAGGGATAGAAGAGTATCTCATCCACTAGGCCGATTACCCACTAATGTTGTGATGAAGGGTTTCAGAGTACTTGGTTATCATGCAGGGTTTCATGGCCGGGGCTATGATGCAGGGTTTCATAATCCATCTTTAAGAGTGCTTAGATTCTTTCAGTTTGCTAAAATTCGTTACTTGAAAGAAACTAAATCTTGTGGAATCATAATGAATATTTGACAATACATTTCGTTACCTGCTAAAAAACTTATCCCTGTTTGCCCCTCATTCTTTGAGAATCGGAAAGATACTATGATTTTGATTTGGTCAAAATAGGTGGATTACTTACTTTTTGTGGGAACCTATCATGAATCCACTGATTTGTTCTCCTCCTTTTAAATTGGAAACTCGCTCGAATGGGATCCCAACATTGAAGATATATTCACAAAGTTGTTCCATGTTTTCAAGGAGATCCTGCATTGACAATGTTGAGATTGCCTAGAGATTGAAGACATTGTTTCTTTTATTTGATGCATTTCTTGAGAACTTTATTTAGTTATTTTTGAGACTTATGTATGTTTTAATCAACTATAATAAGCTTGGATTTTTAGTTTATTTTCTTTGAGTTTGTACTTCACCTAGTTATAAAGACCCCTAGTCTTAAGGACGTGACGGCATCCCTGCCCTTATGGGGTATATAGGTAGTGAGGTATTCTAAGCCATATAAGAGCCTTAGTTTAGGTAGCATTAAAAATTATTTTGGTTTATTTTTTTAAGTATTGTGATCTTTTACTAACCCAAGTTATTATGTCCAACCCGCAGAACTACCTTCTTCTGACTCTGAATATGAACCTGAGCAACTCATGAACGAGAGATCAAAGATGATGTAGTACAAATTATGGAATCACCTATAACCCTACCTATACTAGTGATTAACCAAGTTTTTTTTTTTTTTTTTTTTTTTGCAACATAGATGAGGCATGAATTAACAAACTTGTTCCAATCCCTCCTGCCCACGAGATTGACGTGACTGTAGATAGTTATGACCTAGGGAAGATAGATTTTGAAGAAACTAGAGAGAAGAGTGAAATTGTTTAAGACTTTAAAAAACACTGGAAGAAAGCCAAGGTGATAGATAGTGAGGATGAGGAGGAGATAAAGGAGTTTTGTATGCTTATTGACCCAACTGGGAAATACTCAGAGTGGTTATCCAAACATAACAACCCTAGTAACAACTAGGCACTAGATAGGTAATAAGTGATAAAACCTTAGACAAACAAAGTGGTATTTTTATAAGCACTCCTTATAATTGTGTCAACCATGTTTGATTCCCATTAACATGCCAAATTTTTGCAAAAATTATGCCTTTATGGAATATAAAAATTATGTGAGATGTTTAGGTGATGTATACTTAGATATGCATCAATTAATATCTCATGGAGTAATTATTTTTGGGAAGTTCTCTTACTTATTTATGTTTATGTGAGAAAGATCTACAAGATATATGACACACTTTTTTTATGTTGCATTGCTTGAGTTGCATACACCATCACGACAACTAATATGATCACATGTTGATCGCCACAATATTTCGTGTGCTTGATAAGTTTCTGCATATTGTTTTCTAATGACATTTTTTATGAAATAAGGATACCAATGTATATTCCTTTTTATTTGTAAAAGCAATTTTCCTTTTATGCATAAAATGTTTATCCTTGATAATAAATTGTTTCAAGAGGTTTTTTATACTTCTAGTACACGATAGCTTCAGGTGTTCAAAATAATGACATACTTGCATAAAATATTATTATGGTATTTGATAGACAAAATTGTATAAGTTTTTTATATATTGACTGCAAATACATTTTATTCTAAGTTATACTTTCTTTATAGTATATTATTTGACTTGCCTATAGTATCACACATATGAGCATTTCTTTCATGCGTTCATAACAAGAGTGTGATCATTGTGACAAGAAAATGACACATCGAAATCAATTTAGTACCTGCAACCATGTTGTTCTTGGAGAGGAACTAAAGATATTTGTGTGGCCCAAGATATCGACGAAACGCCAGAGATGCTTTAAGAAATTATAAAACTGAGGAGGAATTTTTACATCCTTCCTTTTAACTGCCTGAGTCGAGAAAATGCAATTAATGATAACCAAAGTGAAATCGAAAATGTTTGATCCATGCAGAGAGGACCTGGGATTTGATGCATTAAGATAAACTCATTATCTTAATCCTTTAAAGGAACATGTCTTTGATCTTAATACCTCATATTTACTATATTATGTGGTGTCCTACTCATCTGAATAGTGATCGTTGTGAACCGACTTTCAAATTGGATAGGCGTACTCTTTCATGCAATGAAATAGAAGTGGAATTTTGGTAGGAAAAGTGAACTTCTAGGGAATTAAACTCGCACATTCTTTGGGGATTATGATAACATATTAGACATGGAATCATAGTCGAAGTAAGGGGCATAAGTTAATTATAGATGTAGGGTAATGCATTTTTGGAGATGTTTTAGATGTGATTAATTGTAGAGAAAGTAAGGCTAAGGAAATGTGGTACTTCATATCAAGAACGAAGAATTATAAGCTATTATAGAAGAAGTACTAAGAATTTTTGCTTGGCTTCAATAGCTTATGTATATACATGGACCATTAGTGGGGGATGATACTTGAGTATGTTAAGGGTTTCTTTAGTATAATTCTAATAATTTGGCCATATTATATCTACCTGGGAAAGAATATGTGGTGAAGATAGTGTTAGTCTTAGGACAATTGATATTAGCTTTAGCAATGGTAAGGAGCAAAAGCTTTTGACTAGGTTGGTAAGTATGAATTTTGGTCAACCGTAGTTTTACTTTTGGGACATGAAATAACTCAATTACACATGTCTAGAATGTATAAACCATTAACCAAAGTTGCAGAACCATAATAGATATCATTTAATGAAAAAGAACAACGATTATTCTTAAAATTTAAATGAAATCCAAATAAGTCTAAACAAGTAATTGAGATAATGTTTTTCAATAAAACTGGTACAAAATAATAGTTTTGAAGTTCTAAAATCAATCCAGAAGATAGATTAAGATGATAAGTCCCCACAACTAGTGGAACAACTTTTGCTCCATTTACAGCTCGCAGGTCCACATCACCCTTTTCCAGCCTTCTACTACCTTTTAGTCCCTATAAATTATTGCATAAATAAGATCCACAACCGGTATCTAATGCCTATATCTCATTATTAAAGGTAGTATTAATCTCAATCATAAACATGCCAGGAGTAGAAGTAGAAGTGCTTGCAAGCTTCTCATTCTTTTCCTCCACAGTCTCCAAGTAGGCTTTGCAGTTGCACCTCCAGTAGTTCATCTTATCACAATGATGACATGGGTATTTAGTGGCTTCTATCTTCTTCCTCACGCCTCCTTTAGGTTTGGTAGGATTTTTCTTCCTCTTCTTGGGAACTTTCTTCTTGGAAGATGAAAAACCTGCTAGTAAGATCGCCTTATCATCCTTCTTCATGGATGATTTAGTAGTCTTAAGCAAATTGATAAGCTTAGGTATGGTGGTCTCAATATTGTTCATATGGTAGTTAATCACAAATTGTGAAAAACTACTTGGTAATGGTTCTAGAATTAAGTTTACACTTAAATCGTGATCCATTACAAAATCAAGTGGCCCAAGCTTTTTAATATAGCCCAACATCTGCAATCCATGAGTGGCCATTGAAGTACCCTCAACCATCATAGAATGGAACAGTTACTTAGAGATCTCATATCTCTCAATTCTAACTTGTTTATTAAACAACTCTTTAAGATGGAAGATAATGGTTTGAGCATCCGTATGCTTATGCTGTTTTTGTAACTCAAGAGTTATTGAAGGTAGCATAATACATAATGCAGTGTCACTGTCCTCCTTGTGCTTCTTGTAGACAGCATGCTTATCAACATGAGCAACTTGGGCTGGAGGTGGTGGAATAGGAGTATCTAGCTAGCACGTAGAGCAACTTTTCCAACTTAAGAATGATTCTCGAGTTTCTATACCAGTCCAAATAGTTTGATTCGGTGAGCTTATTTATTTCTAAGATGCTATGTAGGTTTAGGTTTGTCGACATGATGCAAATCACCTAAATGTAAATATAGAGTAATTAGAACATTTATATGCTCATAATATGCAAGTAATTAGGTATTTCATTAAATGCATTTTTATTCCACTATTTTACTTAAATCAATAGCCCTCACTATTGACTTGGGAAAGCCCGTTGGAAGCCTTTTTAGTGGACCAGTATCCAAATTCCTTAAGAATGACCTTGGGTTAGCCCAATAAGCCACTCTTAAGTTCAGTGGTAGGTACCCAATACCAATTACATCAAATGTAACTACTGTATCATTTGGTGATTAATATCATTTAATCATTTAAGTATTTAATACTATCCCAAACTTGCCTCTAATATTCTCTATTCTTGGGTTAGCCCAACCGGGATAAATAAATTGGTTAAACCCAACCCATTAATCAGGAATTAAATTCTATAGCTTGAACATACTTAATGTCAAGTAGGCTTGGGTATGCCCAACAACTTGGTCTCGAAAAAGAGCTCTCATTCTTATTATATTAATGGAAGGTATTAGATTTAATATTATTTGAGGGATTTATTCCTTTTAGTTGTCTCATCATTTGGCATGCATATAATTAATCAATAAGCAACATAAATTGATAAATATAGTAATAAACAATTACGTGTTATGGTTATGGACTCTCTAAATTAATTCTCTCAAGCCATCACGAAAATTAATATAGTTAACCATATGTGTTCATGGATGATTTAGGTAGAATGTTTACCATCTCGCTTGGTTTTGATTGCTGTCTTCAAAATCTTGTAAATGAAATTATACCTCAATCTAACCTATTTAAACTAATTAATAATTTATTAAATAAAGAAACCTCGAGTTACAATCGAAAGGAGTTAGATAAGAAGAGAATTGCACAATAAATTGAGATAAGGCAGGACACGCATGCCCCATTTAATATCACTACTAGAAAAAAATGAAAAGTCGGTTGGTAATTAGCTAAATTCGGTTCATAATCATAATTTACCAACCAAATGGCATTGCATGCAAAAAGCCTAGCTTGTAAATTTTCCAACTGAAATTTTTGAAGCCGGTTGGTATTACCAACCGCAATTCGATTGGTAATGTAAAATCTTTTCTTGGAAATTTGGCATTAAGTTTGGCATTTGAGTTGACTATTTCAGTTGGTAATTACCCATCGAAATTTGGTTGGTAATGTAAAATCTTCGATTGGAAAGATGGCATTAAGTTTGGCATTTGGGTTTGTAATTACCAAGAAAATTTTATGTTACCAATCGATTGTTGCGGTTGGTAATTATCAACCAAAAATTTAGTTTGTAAATTTATAATTTTTTGTTGGTAAATCTGTATTTAATATAAGATTGCAATTTACTAATTTACCAATTGAGAAATGTTGCTACCAACCGATATATGTGTATGTAATTACCAACTAACTTTTGGTTGGTAAATTTTTTTTTTTTTTTTTTTGGTTGATAGTTTTATTTATTTACCAATTGAACATTCAGTTGGTAATTTCCCAACTATTTTAGTTATTTATATTCTGTTGGTAAATTACTGACCAAGTTATTCAGTTGCTATTCTTTTTTTTTCGTTGGTAATTTCCTTTATTTACCAACAAAATATTCAATTGGTAATTTTCCAAATGTTTTAATAATTTAAAATATGTTGGTAATTTTATGTTAGTAAATTACAAACTAAGTTGTTTGTTCGTAGCTAGTTGGTTTGAAAATTACTAACTGTTATTTAATATATTACCAATCGAATTATTTTCAATTACCAACTAAAATGCCAACCGAATTATATTCAATTACCAACTAATTTCTCAGTTAGAAATTTTTCTTTGATTTGGCAGAATTCTGGTGCATCTGAACATATAACCAAACACCTGCATTTGACAAATTCATAAAATAAAGCCAAAACACATCCACAAATGCAACAAAAACATCATCCTTCCAAAAATTCACAAAACATCATCTGTCCACAAATTCACAAATCCAACACAAACATCATCCTTCCACAGACATAAACATCATCCTTCTGCAAATTCAAAGCAAATATAATTCTCTCACAAAAGACCACAAATCCTAACCAAACATCATCTTTAATTAAACATAAAAGTTTATCATAATATGAAAGTGGGATGAAGTGCAGGTCTAAGGTTTAAGAACAAGGAATACAATTAAGGAACACAGTGAAAGAATATTAATTTTCTGGTGGATTTGATCAACTTAGGTCCTTAACCTTCAGTGTCAGCAAAGAAACTTTTGCTATCAACTACTCATTTGTCTTCAATACTTCTTCAATCTATGTGTCAATAGCCTTTTGCACCAACTCATTTATAGTATTTTGAGAGTTAGTTGTCTCCACTTATTGCGAAGGATGCGCCGATGAAATGGATGAAGAAGATGATGACTTGTGTGAAGTAGATTTCTGTAGACAACTGGAGCTTAGGGATCCCATGCCATAAACTGCATTCCCTTTCTTAGGTTGGCCTACAACTCACAACCAAATATCAGCCTTGTTTATTGGTGGAGGTTGCTCCCCTTCAAGTGTCTAGTTAGTAAGTGATGCCATCTCTTTATTCAATTCTTCTTGGTAACGACACTAACACATACACAAATGCAAAAATATCAAATTAAAAAATGGATAAGAATTTTGGAATAAACACCATGAAAATCTCAACTATATTAGTGATTGTGAAGCCTAAAACAAAGAACATCCATCAGAATTAGTATCATCTGGTTGTAACATAAAAAGTTAAAAAGTAACACCATCATTTGAATATTTTGCCATCTTTCCAATCAGAAAAGTTTCTTTAACTTGGTCCACAATGCAACCTTAACACCCCTTTCATAGTTCATGCATAACAAACACATTTTAATACGAAAAGATCAAATTTCTTACTCAAGGATTATCAAATGTAGTAATAGTAAAGAATCTAAAGGCTTTTAAGGCTCTTGTAAATTCAACAAAAAGTAAATCTAAAAAGCAAGATTAAAAATTTTAGCACAATGACATGACAAATAAACCATTCATTCATAGAATATAAGATATTCTCATCTAATCGTCATATTGAAGAAACAATTCATCAAATAAAGGCAGAAAACATAACAAATTTATTTCAGATATACCATATGCAAGAGATTAATCCTCAATTCACATATTACTTAGGAGGCAGCAAAAGAATGCTTACCTCATTACTAGAGTTTAATCTTGCAATCAATTTACTAAAAATATTTGAAACTATAAATGATGGAGAGATATCCATGACTTTAGTCATTTTTTTTCAACCTCATCTTCTGCAAAATAGATAATAGTTCATATACTTTTTCCTTCACTACCACTCTACCCTGATCTCATTACATTTATGAAAGCAAAATCATGTACTTGGCATTATACATTACTATGTGAAGCATCCTAGATGAGCTATCAAGTCATTAGAGTAATAGATTTTATCGTTTCTAGCCATTAAACGTCCCATATAAAGATTTAAGAAATCAAGTACAAAATAGAGAAGCTTCAACACTCATGCAAAAGAGAATGAAAGATTCATGTGAAAATAAATCGAGAAAATTTCTTGATGACCTGGGTTCAAGTACTAAAAATTTCAGCTAAAAGTAGTTTATTGGAGAAAAAGACTCAGGACTCTTGATCAGTAGTCTAACGGTGCATCACAACTTAGAAAAATGTCATTATAGAAGAAGACTTGGGTTAGTCATGACAGCCTCAAAGGGGAATGTATAAACCGTCCTTTTCATTTTAGTCCTAAACTTGGACTACTACAGAATTATTCATGTGCCACAACTCACAAAACATAAGTTTGCCATATATTTCCAATCTGCATCACAGTAATTGACGTATCATCTGCACGGTTCTAAAATCCTACAAACACCATGCACCTCCAACCATTCCCCCCCCTCCCCCACCCTTAAACTCCCACAAAATAGCTATATATATGGAAAGCAATAAATGGGCATATCAAAGTCTTCCACTTTGGATGGGAAAAATGGAAGCGCTAAAGCTACCTTCACTTAAGCTGAAAAGACCTGAAGAGATTAAGATTGCAAGCTGTCATAATAGTAACTAAGAACAGTAATCATCTAGCCAAAAAAAAAACTGAGAACAGTAATCTAATGTGTATATTTTGGATTAACAAGGCAAATGCTGTGAAACTCTTCTTTCCATTCCAGCTGTAAATCCAGAATCAACTTCCTGAATCTTTGTAAGCACATAAACCCCTAAAGATCATACAACAATAACAAACTAAGCCTTTATTCCAAGAAACTTGTGGTCAGCTATTTGAACTAACGTCAGGCAACTTGTAGTCATCCACATAGATCCTTTCTCGTCACTACCTTTTATCGACTATTATACTCTCATCCAAATCTAACAAAGACATATCTCTCCTAATCACCTCTATCCATATCATTTTAGGCCTGCCTCTACCTCTGTCTAACCTATCCATCCTCTTTCCCTCAATCGTCCTAACAGGATCATCCCTCGGTCTTTTCTGTATATGTCCAAACCAACGCAGATGACTTTCTCTCATTTTTTTTTCTCAATAGATGCCACTCCCACCTTTTTCCTAATGGGTCTCATTTCTGAATTTATCCTTTTTATTATATCCACACATCCACCGTAACATATGCATCTCAGCTACTTTCATTTTTTGAATATGACACCTTTTAACTATCCAATATTTCGTGCCATATAATAAAGTAAGTTATATAGCTGTTCTATAAAACTTTCCCTTTATATTCAGCAGTATTTTATGATTTTATAGAATAGCAATCACACTCCTCCGTTTCAACCAACCCACTTTAACTCGGTGTACAACATTGCCATCGAGCTCTCCATCTTTCTGAATAATATATCCTAGATATTAGAAACAATCAGCTATCAGTATATTTCTACCATCTAAAGTTACACTCTGGACTATATTTCTGCTACCACTGAATTTGCATTCCATATACTCTGTTTTACCCTTACTAATTTTGAAGCCCTTGGATTCCAACGTCTGTCGCCACAACTCTAATTTAGCATTTACACCAACTCTAGTCTCATCAATCAATACAATATCATCCACAAACAACATACACCATGGCAAAACCTCCAGTATAGTGCTGGTCAACTCATCCATAATGGTCGCAAAGAAGAAAGGGCTAAGCGCTGATCCTTGATGCACCCCGATAGTAATAGGGAACTCTGCTGTCTCTCCGACGCAAGTCCTTACATTTGTACATGCTCCGTCATACATATCTTTAATGATAGTATATATACTTTAGCGATATACCTTTCTTGGCTAGAACCCACCAAACTACTTCACGAGGCATCTTGTCATAGGCTTTCCCCAGATCAATAAATACCATATGTAAATCTTTCTTTCTTTCCCTATAATATTCTATTATCTGTCGTAATAAATGAATTGTCCCTATAGTGGAACACCCAGGCATAAAACCAAACTAATTATCTAAAATCTATATAATGCCCCGTAACTTCTGTTTAATCACTCTCTCCCAAAGCTTCATAGTATGACTCATGAGTTTAATCCCACAATAATTGGCACAATCTTGAACATACCTTTTATTCTTTTACAGAGGAATTAAAGTACTCTTCCTCCACTCTATACGCATCTTATTAACTCTATATATCTTGTTAAATAGACTTGTCAGCTAAGTAATACCTATCTCTCCTAAACACTTCCAAACCTTGATCAGTATACCATCTAGTCCTACTATTTTTTTTTTATCTCATCCTTTTAAGGGCATCTCAGACTTCATGCTTTTGAATACAATGAATACACGCACGGTTAACCTCTTCGTTTGAAATCACCAAGCCACCCACACTTGGAACTTGGACATGACTCTCGTTAAATAACTTATCAAAATATGACCTCCATCTTTCTTTCATTTCTTCATCCTTAACCAAAATTCTATGGTTGTCATCCTTTACACATTTCATCACACCGATATCTCTCATCTTCCTCTCCCGATATTATTATTAATTTTCATGCTCAAATTACACTTTGCTAAATATAATGAATATAGCAGTATGTAATAAATAATACTAATGACCATTATTAACTTATGAAACTTACATTTGTTTCCTCAGACCGCTTGTTAATAAAGACAAGTCCTGGGCCTCCAAGCTCCATGTCTGCACCCTGTAACATTCGGTGTTACTTCTTAAGCACTTGCTCAACCTTATCTTCAGTGTTTGTTGTGTGTGTGAAGACATATATTTCAGAGCGTGAGTAGTCCCTATGATATTTCCCCTCCTATATTTGGTTTAATCATAAAATAGTATTAAAGTACATTAGATATATAGATATTAATTCTAAGTATCTTTAGAATAAGTTATTTTCATAAATTTGAATTGAAGTACTAAAAATAAGAAAAGTTGCTAATTTTCTCTTGTGCATTGTCGCTGGTATGGAATCGCTGGAGTGACGTGAGCCTCCTAAACCTCTGGAATCACTATTTCTATTTGCCTTCATTATCTCTAAAATCTTCTTGAATTTGTCACCATCCCAAATTGCTCGCAGCTTATTATAGTCTTCATCCTTCATAAAGTCATGTGAGACTTTTCCTTTACGAACTCAGTCCATCCAAGAAGTGTAGATCTTGCCACCTTTCTTATCCTATTTTGATCTAATGAGTCCATCATATGTCCAATCCCACTGGAACTATTTCTACATATTAGCCATAAGAATTGTAAAAACATTATATAGATGATTAATACATAACACTTACAATAAAAACAATAAAAGAAACAATTATTGTCCACTTGACAAACCAAACATCCTTAATTTGGGACCTTTAACCAAGATTCATATGGTCCAAGAAACATTGATTGTATGATTGGGCGAATGGAACGTGCATGCTTGTTACCTGGCAACCTCTTAGCTTTATCTTCTTCGTAAAGGATTCAGCAATGCAAGAAAAAATTAACAAAAACAACCTTTAGGTTATATAGAAAAGTGGCAGATTCATTTATTAAAAAAAAAAAAAATCGGTTTCATCTTTGTTTCCTATGCTCATTAATTGCAGCAATACTGTTTTCTTTAGGCAATGGTAATAATTATTCTAAATTTGGAGGTGATCAAAAAATTGAAATTAAAGATATAGAAATTTAAGAACTTGAATCAAATTCTATAATAATTCATTTCATTTCACAAAAAAAAAAAAATGAAGGCTTTCAACAAGAAATGAAGGCTTTTTTTTAGTGTTCTATTGATTTATGTTGTTAGGTTCATAATATTCATTCATCATTGAATGGTTGCAATTGGGTGCAACTATGTCATGCATGTGGCATTTCTTAGTTTTTCTTTGCAAATATATTCTTTTTATGTTCGGATTAATATTTACCCAATAATAGAGATGACATTCTACTTCTCAAAATTTTGATGCTTGACTGAAAATTCTATTGCTTAGTATGTTCATCTATTTCTAAAAATTTTGATACCATCTTTTTTACTGATTATCTTTCTTTTAAAAAAAAATAAGAAAAATTTGCCATTTCTTAATTTGTAGCTCCTTGGTACAGTTACGATGCTAAATCATCTATCTTTCTTTGAAAAAGTCATTAGTAGTAGGTAAGAGACCCTAAAGATTTAGAAGGAAAAATGGGTACAAAATAGGAAGTCCAAAAATATGGCCAACTTTTATATCATAAAAACAGAATGATTTTTTTACAGCAGGAGTACCTCTCTACCACAGAAAAGAACGAAGAGGGATAGGAGTATAAAGGGAGGAAAATATATAAGAAATTAAATGTGTTGCCGATTAGCAGCTGTTTTATTACAATTTCTAAGAATGTACCCTACTCTCTGTGGTAGATTTGGTTAGCAAAATTGCTTAATGAAAATGTTAATTGGTCATTAATGCGCAGTCAAGTTTGCACAATTTGAAACACTGGTTAGGGTGGGAGATTTCAATCTTTAGAGTGGTTTTTAGAAACATAAAATAAAAAAAGAGGGAGAGAGAAAGATTTTGCCTTTATAGGCTGAGAAAGTTACATATCCTCTTATCCAACCCAAGAATTCCAAGTTACTGAAATCATTTAGAGCAGTAGACTAAACCACTACTCAGATATAATTTAGAAGGACATGCAATGTTATCCTTGAAGCTTAAAATAATGTCCATTTTAAACCATTAAGCTCAAACCCCTAAAGCAAATTCATAATCTAGTAGCAAAAAATGTGCAGTAAAAGAAAAGAGAAACCACTTACTCATCTCCCTCGATAAAACAACAGATCTTGCCTTGAGATTGAGTATTAATTGTAAAAGATGGGGCAGATGGCTGCACCACACCAGGAGTAGAAGATGCTTGGGCATGATTATCAGAAGGTGTACTGTCGGGGTGACAATCAGATGGTATAATATCAGCGTGGCCATTAAGAGAAGTATCAACCGCTTCAACATTTGCATCAACATTTTGAGGAGTATGATATACATTGTCAGCAAGAATATTCTGAGCACATTCATCAACAGCAATATGGTTTTCCTCATTCTCATACAAAACAGGTGACAGCTATTGTTTAATAGCTGCAGTGACTGATGTAGTAGATTTCAGCAAAGACGTCAAATCCTTTCAAGTAGACGTTGATGATTGTTAACTAACTGAGGGGCCAGCAAGAGTTGCTCATCCTCTCCTTGACAAAGGTGAGGAACCAGAACCCCTACTAGTTTAGTTTTTCTTTCCACACACCATTTCTAAAAAATACAATAAGTAATGAAAATTATTAATTAAACACTTAATTAAAAGAATACAAATAAATGAAAATGTTTATTGGAGATAAACAAACCACAAGTACTGAAGAATAAGATAAAATAACTATAGACAATCTAACCCTACCATTCTAGCCACTAAGATAATTGGAATCACTGCTTAGTTCTTTTTCAGAGTCATCTGTTGATTCCTTTAACTTTTCTTCATCAAAACTACTTATGAACTCTCCCTCACTCTTTACTAGATAAACATTGTCAATAGTATCCACTTCATCAAAAGTGCCATTGGGATCTCCGAGACTATTATTTCATCATCCCAAATATCAAAATCTATAGCTTGGACTTCATTCTCTTGAAGTGCACTATCCATTGTCCCCATCTCTATGTTTCTTGTTGCAGCTACATGACAAACATGCGCCCAATTTGTTAAGTCTTTCCTTTGGCTTGGATAAGGCATGTAATACACTTGGCTTGCTTGATGTACAAGTGCAAATGGCTCATATCTTCTCAAACAATGCTTGTGATTAATATCAATTATTTTATACTTTGGATGGATTCTCATGACAACATTTTGCACCGAATCATACCAACCACAATGAAACAAGCAAGCTCGTTTAATTGGCAACCTTAGGTATTCCAATTCAACAACTTCCTTTAGCAAGCCATAATAATTCAATATGTCTTCATCATTGCTATTTGAACCTTTTATGCACACACCACTATTGGTTGTGGATTTCCCTTTACTATGGGCAATAGTATGGAAGTTGTACTCATTCACAAAAAACTGTGAGTATGTGATCTCTTTGGGTCCTCACTTGAAACATTGTTAGTTGGATCATTTGCCTAGTTGACATAACACATCGAACACTTACTAATTATTGAAATTAAAGGGGAAAAAAAAAGAGTTCCTAAGAAGTTGAATTATGCTTACATGTCTATTAAACTAATGAACAAATTCTTTTTCCAATGCTAATTCGATGTTAGAGGCAGAAATTCTTGAGGAATGAAGACGTTTTTCAGCTTTGAACAATCTAAATATTATATATAAAAAAAAAACAATGTGTAAGTTATGTATCCCCCATTATTTGTAGTCACTAAGAAAAATAAATACTCACTCTACATAGGGTTGGACCTATTCGGTGTTCAACAATATATACAATGCAGTTGTCTCATGTTCTTTGTCTGATAGAAATATATTTTTTGAAGCACTTGATGCCTACCCTGGATAGCTAAAAGTTGAAATTCTTGAACCAAATAACTCTGAACTACCATGATCATCATTTCTATCAACTATTCTACTCTTTGTTTTGACATGGGGTTCAAAGTAATGCGTGCAAAAACTTGACACATCTTCAACTATGTATGCATTACATATTGAAGCCTTAACCTTTGCCTTATTCTTCACCTTCTTTTTCAAAGTATATAAGAACCTAAGGATAAAAAGTATTAATGCCATGCCCAAAAATAAATGCCATCAAATAAGGTAAGAATTATTTGACTGACCTCTCAAAGGGATACATCCATCTAAATTGCACAGGTCCCCCAACTAGAGCTTCATAAGGTAAGTAAATTGGCGAACGCTCCACTGAATCAAAAAGGCTTGGAGGAAAAATTCTCTCTAACTTTCATATGACCACAACAATGTTTTCTTCCAATTTAAGTACTTGGTCATCATGCAACATTCTAGAAGTCAAATCCTTGAAGAATAAGCTCAATTCTGTCAGTGCATTGCTAACAGCTTCTAGGAGCAAATGCCAAAATGCTATGGGAATCAACTGGAGCATGAATACATGACAATCATGAGTTTTGAGGCCAAATAATTTGCATTCCTTCATATCCACAATCTTGACAAATTGGAAACATAACCACCAGGAAATTTTAACGATGTTATCCACTCACACAAGATTTTTTGAGCATTTTTTTCCAAATAATAGCATGCCTTTGGCTTCTTTGTACGTCCTTCAGATAGCTGCAAATCCTTTCATCCACAAATCTCACTTAAATCTCTTCTTGCATTTTCACTATCCTTGGTTTTTCCCTTAAAATCAAATACAGTATTAAATATATTGTCATTTTTTTTTTTATGATATGCATAACATCAAGATTTTGTCTGATGAGATTTGTTCTCCAATATGGAAAACCCTAAAATATACTTTTCTTGCCCCAATTATGAGACTCCCCTAGCCTTTTGGTACACCATTTCCTCCATTTCAAGCACAGCAGGCAAACTTTTCACTCGAGCCCATATTTCATTCCCACTTAGTCTTTGTGGAGGTGGTGATTCCTCAGTTTGATTCTTCCTAAATGAGCTTTTATTCTTTTGAAAAGGGTGATCAAGAGGCAAAAATTGTCGATGACAATAAAAAAAACTTTGCTTGCGAGAACATTAAAGCCTAAATGCCTTTGACTTCTCCATACAATATGGACAAGATAATCTACCAGTCGTGCTCCATCAAGACAACATGCCATAAGCTGAAAAGTCACTTATTGTCCACATCAAAGTAGCCTTCACTTGAAAATTTTGCTTTAGTGAAATTTCATAAGTTGGAACTCCTACTTCCCATAACTGTATTAACTTACCCACTAGAGGTTGAAAATAAACATCTAACTGTTTCTTAGGATTTTTGGGACCAGGAATTACGACACTCAGAAATATGTACGGTGATTTCATACACATCCCAGGTGGCAGATTGTAGAGAGTTACTATCACAGACCAACAGGAATACTATTTACCAGATTGGCCAAATGGAATGAAGCTGATATGTATGAAATTCGGTATAAAAAAGCAAATAAAAATAAGCATATTCCCAATTAAGTTTAAATTAAAATATTAACCCCAAATTACACATATGAGCAAGCGTACTCATCATTAAGCATAGCATAGGGTTTAAAACGATTATCTATCCTCAAAGAACAAGAATGTAATAATCACTTTTCTTTCATTGTTTAACTGACTCAATAAAGTAAAAAAAGGAGAAAAAGGAAAATAAAATAAAATAAAATAAAGAATATATACATGTCAAGGATGGAGAATTATGTAACTCAAACCATAATTTTGACAAACATGTCCTTAAAGTACCCAATCATTATTATAACTAACCATCCCCTTGGCATTATGAAGGATTAATATAGATTCACTTCTTTTCCAATCCATGAAATCACTATCTTCTAGACAAATTAGCATCACATATCATGTCTCAACTAATTCACCCAAAAGATGCGTTAAACACAATCCTTGATTAAATCCCTATATCCTAGCAAATTTAAAACATGAAATTAACCCATGAATCCATATCCTGGCAGACATCAATTAACATTTAATTACCCAGTTCTTAGCAATTAACCCATTTTTCAAGCAAGTTAATAGACAACAAATATGAATTTAATAAATTGAGACCACCATCAACCCCTTTTCCAAGCAAGTTAATAGAAAGAAATAACAAATTAATCTCGTAATCAGCATACGTAATTAAATACCAAGAATAACAATCAATTAATCAAAAGATCAAAGTAACTCTAAAATCATGAAAATAAAAAATAATGTCAAATTACAATAAAACAATTAATATATTATTGTTCAAGAAAAGAAAACAAAGTTAAAAGAAAGCACTCATAGACAAGTCTCCTTCTTCTTCCTTCGTAGACTCTTTTGTACAATTCTCTCTGATTTGATGAAATGATATTGAGTGATTTGTGTTTTGCTCCTCGAATTCATCCCTTTTACTTGTGTTTTTCCTCTATATATAGGTTTTAGAAGTGCCTAAATTCGTCCCCCTAGGGTTTCTGGCCGAATAGAAGTTGAAAAATACCAGAACTCTGAAATTTGCCAAAAATGCGTACGAAAATTAAGGCACTACCTCTGTACCATTGCACAGTTAGTGCCACCTGTCCTACCTAGGGCCGGCGCAAGTTACATTCTGTCTCTCTGTCCGTTCGTCAATTTTTCTCAATTTTCATGCCGAGTCTTCCAGGTTCCAGCCAGCGCTGCCTCTAGGCTCACAACCAGTGCTGGCTATGTTTTGTTCAGCCCCTGTTTTGCCAATTTTTTATTGTCTCAAAGTACGTGCCAACAACACATGGCCCGCGCCGCCTCTCCTATCCTGGCCTGTGCGGCATTTAGTCTATTTAGCAACGATTTTGCCTTATTTTACCCATAAAATCTGAAAAATGCACAAAATACTTTTCCAAGGGTAAAATATCAAATATGAAGGAATATGACCAGTTATTGCACAAAATGTATCACAATATAGCCTTAAATAACATAGAAATATATGACTAATTTAGGCCCCATCATATTCCCTCACACTTAGCTCCTTGCTTGTCCTCAAGCAAAGTATGAAAGATAAGTAGAAAAACACAAGTTTTCACAAAATCACTCAATCAATTTCAAAATAATATTTCCAATGCTTTCTTTATTCAAGACAACAAAACATATGCTACTATATCTTTCATAACAAATGCTAGACTTGTGTAAGTGAAGAATGACTACTAAAACCATCCTAACACTTAACATCATTCTCAAACTATTGGAAAGAATTTAGTTCAAAAAAAAAAAATGCATTCCATAAGCTTACATTTCATCCACTCTATCCACTAATTCAAGACATATCATGGTTCTACTTAGGTTAAGTAGGACTTTTAAGCTTGTAATGTAAGGCTGAAGGGTTTGTAATGTAGCTGTCCAACAAAGGATACAGGAAAATCAAATATGAAAGATGATGAGAGCTTGCAAGAAACGGATAAACAATATATACCAATAGATTCCAAAATTTTCTTGCTCTTATATCACAAAACCAATCAAAAACCAATAATCTTGTATAGCAATCATATTACAGTTCAAGCAAATCTTGCATTCTTTTCATCAATAGTTCTCAACGCATCAATCATATTGCACAAGATCCTCAAAATTTCAACAATTCTTATTCCAACTCAACCAACATTTTTCCTGTGCTCTTCTTTTCTTTTTCTTTCAGCTTTTCTTTTCTTTTTCTCTTCTTTTCAAATGCTGCTTTTGTTTGTTTCTCAGTTTTTTCTTTCAACATTTTCTAGCAGCTTTTTGTTTTTCTCAATCTTTCTTTTTCTTCCTCATTTCTCCTTTCACAACTCCAACTCAACACATGTGCATGACTGAAAGTAACAAGTCCTGACATTTACACAAGCATTCTCTCTCATAATTCTTCTACTTGTACTTTTATCCATTAAGAGTAATCAAATATTTGGAAGGTAAATCAAACTCTCAGAAAGAAGTAATAGACAAAGTATGATAATGAGTTTAAGAAAAAAAATTAACAATTTAGGCTTAAAATAGGCACTAGGAATAATATAAAATATGTAGGCTTGAAAAGCTTAAACTATCCAAAGAAGGACTATTACTATCATACCTAAGTTAAATCATGAATGTCTTTCTTATTTCTCATCGAGAGGTATTCAAATAAGTTCTAGAATACTCAATGAATTTTAGCAAAAAAACAGGTTTAAGAACAATATAAAGCATTTGATCAAGAACTACTTAGTCCAAGTGCGTGCAAAAAGTCATGCATAAGCCACAAATGATATAGAACATATGCTCTATGATCTAGTACAAAGACATGCATTAAAAATACATCTTGAAAGCTCAAAAAAATTTGAAAAAAATTTGAAAAATTTGCTCAAAAGTTTCAAAGAATTTCAGAAAATTGAAGCATAGAAGAATTCCAAGGTTCAAAGAATTTCAAGAAGAATGAAGAATAGAAGAATTCCCATTCGAACCACTCCCCTACACTTAAACTGGACATTGTCCTCAATGGCCAAACAAATAGAGTAAGGAAATATTGCCACGGGACCAAAAATAAAGGGGAAAAGAGAAGAAAGAAAATACTTCCATTGCATTGTGTATTCTCCTACAAAAGAGTTTAATTCCAGCAAAAAGGAGCATTGTTGAAGTACCTAGAAAGAAAAATTCACAAAAGAAACACACCAAAGCATAACAACTAGAAAAGAAAAATAAGCCAAAAAGTAAAGAAAATAGTATGAAAAGAAAAGTACAAGAAATAACTAGAAAAGTCATGAAAATATAAAGGAAAAAGAAAGTGACAAATAGGAATAAGTGCAAAAAAATAATCTCAGTCCTCCCCATCATCATCATCATGTGCTGAAATGCCATCACTGCCATGCAGTCCCAAAAATGCTACATCCAGTGAGCCCATTGCTGCTCCTGAATAGTCTGACTCTGGGCAATGTCATCAATGGAGTCTCGCATGTGTAGAAACATCTCCATTTGCTGAGCTAATTGTCCCATCAATGCAGTCTCAAAGTCAATCCTTAGTTAGGACTGTGAACTACTGGCTCGTGCTCGCGATGGCGGTGATGGGTGTTGCCCCTCCACAGGTGGTGGCTGAACTTGTCCAGGATGTTTTACCTCATAGGGATTTAGCCATTTCTTCATCTCCTGACTGTATTTGTACCTGTATCTCATTAACATTTACTCCGTGACCAGGTTATGCTCAGTGGTAGTCTCAGTCAATTCCCCCTCAGTACTAATACTAAAATCCCTAAGAATTTTAATGATTATTAGAGGAAAGGCGAAGTCTTTAATAGAGAGACAATGATGAACCACATCTCTAACAGATTATATGATCAATGAGGGTAGAGGGATAGGCTGAGTGGTCATCATCCTATGCAAGATGTACTTAATAGTGCATGTCTCATTGAATCTACTAACTTAGGGTACGATATTAAAAGCAAACATGTATACTAGAGCCCAAAAGTTAGCATCAAGATCATTGTTAGAGTAGAAGCTATTGGCTTGGAAAGCATTTTTCTTGCGCAACCCTAGAGTAGCTCTAGTTCCAATGGCATCCTAATTAGGGTAAAAAAGAATCTTTTGATGATTGGTATCTATCCCCAACCAAGAATCATCATCATACACATAGAGAAGAGTGGCTAAATGGTTTCTTGTGATGAAAATAGGGGTGCCCTTCACTCGTGTCTCAATATGTGGAAGATGGTTATTGTCCTTTGCAACCATGTTAGCATAGAATTCTTTTTATGAGCACTGGACAATATTCCCTCTTAAGCTATACTATAGGTCCCCACCCTAGTCTCCTAAATATCATTCCTAGTTTAAGGGTGCAGTCTAGGGTAGGGGAAAAGGTACGCTCCATAATAATCTTATTTGAGGACCTCCTATCGTACCACTCCTCACAGGATGGATCAATGAAATTTGCTGGCCTGAGGAACATGGGGTCTACAGACGAAAGGGCTGAGGAAGAAGAAGCTCTAGCCCTTTTGGATGATTGGCCCTGTGCTCTAGGCATATTAAAAAGTAGATAGTAGGGAAGATAGGAGTATAAGTACTTGGAAGCTCAAAGATTTTAGAAGAATATAATCTGCCCTTTTTCAAACACAATGCACAACACCATACTCAACTCTCAACCAGCTCACACCACAATTTCCAAACTCCTTAAATTACACCTTTCACCAACACAATAACCAATTCAACCTCCTCCAATCAATCTACCACAATTTTCACACAACTTGCAAGAATATGCATAATATCTCACTGGAAAGCGTAAATGTGCTGAACAAACCCAATGTATCTAGATGCTCATAACATGATCATGTGAATTATGGAATCATCATGGCATTATAGTGATCAAGTGTAAGATAATTCAAGGCCAATGTGTAACTAGTTATTCAATAGCCATAATCATACCTTTAAGCGAATACACAAACTCTCTAATGTTTATGTGAATGAATAAAGTTCTCAAGAATCATCAACCCATAATATATCCAATGTCATGAAGCTCACAAATTCATTCACAATGCAAGAGAACATTAAATATCCCAAATTTCGGCAAAAAATTTACCTACAACATTTTAATAGTGGGAATTCAAGAAAAAATGTACCTTTATGTTCTCCAATGCATGGACAAGCAAAATATGCATCCTTTTTCTAGAAATCAAAGCTCTTTGAAGGCAGATTGAAGATTGGGTTTTTGTAAAAAAATAGAAGATTTTGAGGATTTTGATCCAGAGAATCAACCAAAAAAAAAAAAAAAAGATAGATTGATACTCTAGAAGTGTTTGGAAGGTGAAAAATCAAAATTTGGAAAGTTTCAGAGAGAATTTGAGAGGGAGTTGGAGAGTTTGAAAGAAAAAATGGCCAAATTAGCCTGTTTTTAGTGCCTCCCGTGACAGGAGCTGGCGCCGGTTCCAAGCCTGGCCGGAGCTAGCCCTTGGCTGTCCGAGCTCTGATTTTTTTTTTTTTTTTTTGTAAAAAATGAAATAAAAATAATGAACACACAGCAACGATGAATAATGAAATTTAATTCATGAAGAAATAAATAAAAATGAAACAAAACAAAGAAAATAAAAAAAAAATGTTCCAAATCACAAAAAATTAAAGCAAGAAAGACTTCAATGCTCTCCACGACCTTGATCACGTGGATTTTTTTCGATGTTCCCTGATAATGTCCCTGCTTGACGATTCCCAAGTAATTTAGCCAGTTGGCCAATTTGGCTCTCCAAGTTGCGCATGGGGGCCTCTAAGTTCCTTGTTGTAGCATCAACCCCTTTGAACTTAGTCTTCTTTGTACTTACCAATTGGCCAATTAGTTCCTCCAATGGTGGCTTCGAAGGTGCTGAATTGTCGTTCAAATGAGGTTAGTTCCTTTGATTTCCCCCAAAGTTGAAATAGCTCTGCCTAGGTTGGTTTGCATTTCTCTAAGAGAAGTTAGAGTGATTTCGCCAACTAGGATTGTAAGTAGAGCTATATGGATTGTTACCTGGATGGCTATTACCTGTAAAGGCTGCTTGTTCTGTGGTTTCTTAGAGTGAACCCATATTTTGGCACTCATGATTTAGGTGCCCCCTTTTTCATAGAAATCACAACTTACATTTAGTACTTAGCCTTGAGGCATTAGGAACCTCACCGGTAGTTCTTTGCTCTGTGGGGAGATATATGGCTCCCTATGGGAATACCATTGATAATAATTTGGAAGAAATCCTTTCTTACATAGATGAAGCTTTACATCATCAACAATTAAGATTTTTTTATTCCTACACTTTGAACATGGACATCTAATTTTCCCCTACCAGTAAAGTCCAATTGTGTGATTGCAAATTGGACAAATTCATTAATAGTATTCACAAACTCTCTCGTTATCCCCCTTTTTACCAGGTAGGAGCCTATTATACATCCACACTCAATCAGGCCTCATTGAGAGCACTTGTGTCGAACAAGCTAAAAATGCAAACAATGAAATAGATATTCTAAATAAAAAATATTGAAAATATTCCTAGTAGATCTTGAACTTTAAATATTCATTTTTTCCAACAGTTATCTATCATAAATTTCTTGTTTAGACAATATATATTCAAGCTTAATAGTACTTGAACAAATTCATAAAGTTCTAATAAAATAAATAAAATATTCATTTTACTAGATTGAACACGCATGCATTGTCAAAGACAAGTACAATCAGCCACCTACCCAAACAAGCAAGTCCGTAATATAATTAAAAAAAAACAACAAAGTCATTTGTGGTTAATGTTATCCATGAATACAGGTGAAAATTTTTGTGTCCAACCATTTTACCACCAAGTCAAGTCAACACAAACAACAAGTTATCCTAGCAATGACATAACTAGAAGAACTAGTTTCCAAATTGGTCATTAATTAAGAGAAAGCAAACTTTATCTGAATTAACTAGCAAACTCCAATAATAGATAAGGTTATCCAAGTTTATAAATTCATTAGGTAAATATACAAGGGTACTCAAATAAATCTATATAACCAATACCTTAAAAAAAAACAAAAAGGTTTTTACAGTAACACATAGAAAAAATTTACAGAAACATGAATAAGCTTCCAAACGGCATGATTCTCAAATCAGATGCCTACATTACTGAACAGAACTACAAAATTATATCAAACTACTGCAGAAACGTACATTTTAGTCTAAAATAGTGGTACACATAGGGAATAATCAATAAATCTCAGCTAAAGCCTCGAAGAAATCAAAAGAAGAGGAACCAAATAACCATGGAATAAACAAGCTGAAGCTAAATAGAAACCCAGATGAGAGAACAAACCTCTTCATTCGAATCGAAAATCAGATCTACAGAAATCCTCTCATGGCCCAGAAATGATTCTTCAATGGTTCGAATGAAACACCTATCAGTTGATAGCAAAAAGATCAAAGAAACTCGGAGAATACTTAAAAGGGTTGGAATTTCTATGTAGCAATGTAAGAAATTTGAAGGCTATTACCTGTTTGATTCTATTTCAATAGCCCCAACATTGCTGCAAATCGATGACCAGAGGCTGTCGGCGGTGGTAGAGATCAGACTGGGGCTGTTGACAGTAGGTATAACGGCACAAGCGAGACAAAGAAGCGGCGAGGCGTCGAATGAAGAAAGTTAGAAGTATAATAGGCTATGCTTACTACTTCACTACTTTGTCTGAATTCTTTTATTTTTGTTCATCTCATTTTAGTTTATCTATTTTTCATTTAAAATAAATATATGTTAAAGTTAATAGATTATGTATATATACATATTATATTATATAAGTATAAAATAATTATTATATAAAAAATATATATACATATATTATATTATATTTTAAAATGGGTGTTTCTTTTTCTATTTGTTTCTAAATATTCTACATTCTTTGGTCCTTTTTTTAATTCATCCTATTTTCTTATATAAAAACCACCTATTTTTCTATAGAAATTTTGCATTATTTAGTCTTTTGGTTTCTTTAAAAAAAATTTATACTTTTATTAAATATAATTAGATATAATTATCTAAATGAACTAAGTTACAAAATATAATGAATCAAATAATATTTTTTGAAACCTTGTGATCCTAAGGGTTTCTTTTGAAAACTTTCGAGACGTAGATATAATTATCTAAATGAACTAAGTTAAAAAATATAAAGATTAAAATAATTATTTTAAAAGTTTTTATTTATTTTTCAAAGGATATTTAAAATAAGTTGTGCTTAAAAAAATTTATGGTCGTAAGGGTTTCTTTTAGAAACTTTAGGGACTTAAATATAATTCTCCAAATGAATTAAATTAAAAAATATAGGGATTCAAGTAGTGACTAAATGCGTTAAAAATTAACTAGTATATGACCTTAAGTCTTAATACACATTCACATATTACTTGAAAATATACAAATTTTATCTATAATAATTACAATTTATATATGTGCATGTATACAGAAAGACAAAATGTGATATAGTAATTAAAAGTATGGGATAAAAATAGTAACTTTACTAAGTATTTCTACTTTTATACTGAAAACTTGTTATTTTTATAATATTTGTTGTATATAATATAAATTTAAAAGTTTATCAATTTGAATATAAAATAAAAGTATCAAATTTATGAATATATTAACAATTTATATGCATTAATAAAGATAATTCTTATTTAATTTTCTATGACTTACAGTAATTACTAATATTATATGTGCATTTATATAGAAAAACATAATACAATGGAAACACACCCTACATATATACATGATGCCTATATATTTATATTGTCATAGAAATAAAAGTAATAACTTTTACATCATGACAAAGAGAATAACAATTATATCTATTAATAAAATTATGTGTATAGATATAATATAACTTTTTTATTGTTAAATTTCATACACCTAATTGATAAAATTTTTAATGCCTATTTAGTTATGAATATTTGTATAATTAAAAAATTATGAACGAAGTCTTCTAAATTCAAAAGTATTTATTATATTAAAAAATTTTATAACTAAGAAAGTTGTTGTATAACTAAAGGTATGAAAAAATTGCTTACTTTTATTATTAATTCAAAAAAAAATTATATCATTTAGGAATATATATACAGAATAATTATAGAGTCTGATAAATATAAACAAATTAAAAATGAAAAAATATCAAAAAATTAAAAGTGATAACAAAATTTTACTTTATTTATTTAAATCAAAATTTGCAAGTTTTAGAAGTGTATTTCATATAATAGTAATATTTTGTATGAAGTAAATAAATATAATATGTGCTTCCAATTTGCAAAAACAATGACGTAGTACAGCAGTTGGAACACTGCGCCTCCACAATAGAGACACTGGTTCGACTCTTGTTTGCGCAGGAGAGGGGAAGGATTTTCGCATGCCAAGCTGGCGAGGCTTGCGCGGTGCCTCGTGTGTGGTGATGTGGCATCATGTGGCTGCCACATGGCGAACCCTCCTGCCATGTGGCATATTTAAATTTTTTAAAAAATTTTTTAAAACTTTTTTGTTTTGAATTTTTTTTAGTGATGACTTATTTTTGTTGTCCATTTAGTGACAACCTTTTTTTTGTCATTAGATTTTTTGTTATTTTCTTTTTTTTTTCCTAAAAATTGCAAGAGTTGTCACCAAATGATGGGACATTAGTGACAACTTATTGTTGTCACAAATAATTATTGATTAGTGACAACAAAATAGCAATTGTGACAAAATTTTTAGTGAATTAGTGACAGGAAACGTTATCACTAATACATGTCGACATTTAGTGATTACAAGCTATTGCCACTAATGCTAAGGCTTTAGTGACAACCCATTAATGTTGTCATTGGGAACCTTTTAGGGACGCACTTTTAGTGACAACTTTTTTTTTTTTCTTTTCACTAAACACTCTTTATTGACAATATTTTGGATTTAGTGACAACTTTTTGCTATCACTAATTTTGATTTTTTTTTTCTGTAGTGAACCGATTACCAATTGAATATATTATCAATCGATACATTTGGGTTAGTAATCGGTCAATAAAATTTATAAATTAAAATATCAATTGATTACTAACTGAATATATTACCAACCGATACATTTCAGTTAGTAACCAGTTGGTAAAATTTTTAAATTAAAATACCAACCGATTACCAACTGAATATATTACCAACCGCTATATTTCGGTTAATAATTGATCGATAAATTTTTTTAATTAAATACCAACTGATTACCAACTGACTAGGTTTACCAACTGAAACATTTCGGTTAGTAGTTGGTTGGTAAAAATTTTAAATTAAAATACCAATCGATTACCAATTGAATATATTACGAACTGATACATTTCCGTTAGTAATTGGTCGATAAAAATTTTAAATTAAAATTATAGGTTTAATCCAAAATCATAGGTTTCAAATAAATTCTAATCATTATTAGAACCTATTCTTAAAATTTAAAAAGATAAAAAAAATTTATTAATGTAAAATATCGTAGGAACGTAGTACACCTGGCGCCAGGTGGGTTGAACGTACCCAGCACTAGGTATGCTCTGGAGGCAGAAAAATAGTACTATTCATCTTCTTCCCCAGATTCTGCAAATTTTTTCCAGGAATCTCAAAGTGTTTTTCAAACTGTAATTTTTAATCACATTAACAACCAACTGTAATTTACATCATAATTAAACATCAATCCAAATTTTTGAATCAAAAGCTTGATTGCAGGAAGAATCTAATACAAAAAATAGACCCATATGGAAATAACTTCCCAATTGTTTTTCAATGACACAGAGACTCTTCAAATCAAAAAATCAAGACACGCCATACAAAGCAGTAGACATACAATAGTTATAGTCATACAGTTACATGCTCAGAAATGATTTGAAAGCGCTGAAAGGCCCATTAAAACACAAACACGAAGGCTCTAATACCACTATTGGGATTTCATCATACTTATCAAATAAGAACATAGCAGAAATAACTATGAAATTCATGCCCAAAGATCACATGTTTACAATTAAAATGGGAGTAGAGGAAGGAAACAGAGATTACCTTCTATAACAGAAAAACAAAAATTTTCTTGTGCTAAACCAGGAACTAATTCCCATGTTTTGATCGTCCAATCACCCTAGTACAATCCAAAAGTAGGATTGTCTCTAGCAGTAATCCACACAAGGTTGAATTGCTGGCAAAGGCCACTCAAAACTATGCTAGTAGAAGAGGAGCGAATAGGTTTACTTGGAGAAGAATAAGGAAGAAGAGGGACGTCGAAAGTCATTCTTCTATTTTTATCATTCAACTCACTTTAGCTAAAAGAACGATTCCTTATTTACAGTTTTTAGGATTTCTATTAATTGCAATGAAGTTCTGCAAGATCCAATGTCTACAATTGGACCCTTGAAGTTTATATAATTGCAACCAAGTCCCATGAATTATAACAAACTTATAATTCACCTATAAATATATTTTCTTCTCTCAATTAACCCCACAATATTATCAAATAATATATATTGAGCATTCAAACCTTTATTGTGTGTGGCCCATTAGGTTTCCTAGTCTTATTGGTAACATAATATGAATTAATTCTAATAGCTTTAGAATTAATAATCCTAAATGAAATATAAGATTAATTTATTAATTCTCTAATTAATAAATTCATATTTAGCATATCAAGAATGATATCTAGCAAGGACTCTTGATCACCTAAAAGTCCATAAAGTCATGTGGCTTGACATTAACGTTTCAATAGCAAATAACTAGTGTAATAAACTCCTTTTACCATACTATATTTCATTCGATCTAGAGAATGGAATTAGTGTTAACTCCATCTAGAATATTATTAATTCTTACCCGAATATTTTCGTACTTGTTCAAGAATTCTATTACTCTGTATGTGTATCAAATTTGGAACTATTTCCAACACATAGTCGCCTTGGCCAAGGACTTCATGAGTAATGATTTCTACCAGTGGCCCTGGGATATCTTCTCCTACTATTAGGAGTGGTAAATCCTTTATTAACCCTCTAAGTTATTTTCATTTACTTTATATTGTATCCAATATCTATCTCATAGGCAGTCCCTGTAAGACTCCAAATATTAGAATTGAAGTACAACGCTCGATAAACAAAATAGCTTGGAGATTTTAAGTCTAAAGATACTTGCACATTTGCTATAATGAGATTCTATCACTGATGCTTAAAAGCTTATCCAAGTGATTATCTCATAGCTAGGTCATCTAATGAACTTGTTCATATAACAAATGTTCATTTAACAAACATCCATATATTAATCCTGAGAGTCATAATACTCACGATTATGAGAACCACCGCTTGATCTAATCAAGGAATATAACATGTGCTAGTCTTGGCGTATTAATAATGCTCCATCTCATTAATGATATGACTAAGGATTATTCAAGTACGTACAAATACTACATAATGTAGTAGGAATCTTATATCATGCTCTCTATTATGATTTCCTTAATACTATCTTGTACTAGGGACTTTATGAAACAGTTTATACGCATCTTAATATATAACAATTAAATTGAAAGATAAAGAATACCTCTTTTATTAATAATTATACAATATACATGGCACTAGTGATTGTCTTTAGGGCACAACACTAACAAAAAATTTATACTAATGTTTGTTTGAAGAGCTGGTGCCATATTTGTGCTTGATTGAGGAGATGCTGTTGGCTTGAAGAGATTCGGGGTGATCCTTGGTTACTTAAAAGTCAAGTAGATTCGGCTATTGCTTTTTAGCAATTAAATAGGCCTCACGACATTTGGATTTTCTCAAAGTGGCTACTAGCTTAGAGTCTTAGCATTATTAGTATTTGCTAAAAGAGAAGAACAGAATCAAGAGTTTGTTCCAGCTTCTGGAATTCAGCCAGGTGATGGGAATTTAAGAAGAGATGTAGAAAAAGAATGGATATGCCATGAAATAAATGAACGAAAAAGGTATGTCGACCACTAGTGAGAGAGCTAACAACAAAACTTGCTCACTATCCTCCTTGATAACCACCACTCATTATTATCGAAATACAAAAACCGAAAGTGACGGCTAAACATGGAAATGGTAAATGAGTCTTGAAGACCTTAGAACCATATGTTTCAATACCCACTTGGAATTCCAAAATGGATCACGTAGCAGAAAACCCCCGTGTGAAGTGAAAACACTCTTTTAAAAACTGGGATGCCAGCATATAGATTGTGAAGTCGGTTTTCATAGGAGACTGAAAGGAAAAACGCTAAGTATCCTAGGATTTCAGATGCATCCTAATCTCATTTTAAAATTCAAATGTGATGCTACACGCTGGGAAGTTGTAGGAGTTTTTTTTTTTTTTTTTTTAAAGAATTTTACACTTAAAACAATGCAAGTAGATTGGTGGTGACTGGTAAAGAAATTCAATGGAGGTTAGAGGAGTTTTAAAACTTAATAAACCAAATTTTAAACTTCAAAAACTCTTTTGCTGAAGATAACAAGCATGATTTCAAGGAGTTAGCTAAATTATAAGTGATGATTGGATAGTGAATAGTAGAGAAGCAATTCTATTTTCAGCTAATACTCAAATATAGAGAGTTCAAAAGTTAAAATGGTGATTGATTAAATCTTCAAGATAAAGTGGCGGTGAAATTACTTTCTAGTATTTTATTTTATTTTTTTGAAATATTAAACATTGAAATTTAAAATTGAAGAAATAATTTGAATACCCAAGAAATTTGAAATTCAAGATTTTAGGTATTATAATCCCCTTGAATTTTCAAACAGGTATATTTGCAATAAAGCCTTCCGTTATGGTGGTTAAGAGGAGCTGTTGTAAGATATTCAGAATTTAAAACCCATGAGGATAGGAGTAGTTAATGTCGGTCAAAAAAAAGGAGAAAAAGAAATTAATTAAATTTAGAAAAGTTGAGTTTCGAACTCTGGTTGTTAGACAATAAACTCAAAGCTCTAACAACTCGATGACATAAGTCCTTGTTTTCACTTGCGCTTTCATCAAATCATTTACCTCTAGCTCATATTCATCTCAACACTTCAATCACCATCATCACTAATAAAAGTCTAAACACACAAAATATAATCCCCCAATCAACCTAACTACTCAATAAAGCCACACACATTCTAAACAAAACACATATAAATGCATTTAAAATTAATGTGCACATATTATATATGCCATGCAATGTATGCTTCCTTCTATATCTAAGGGTGGTTTCAGGGAGGGTATTACAAGAAGGGTACTTGTCCATGAGTTTTCCTTTTCTTAATTTTGTATATTTGATTTGGGGATGTTAATATTACTTGGATTTAATTGTATTTAAAGAGTTGTACCCTAATTTAATCATATATTGAATTATTATTTAGATTATTGAATTCTATTTGAGTATTCTATCACTTGCATTTGATTGATTGGATGGATAGAGTGGGATATTCTCCTATATGGACCTTGAGAAAGGATGTATGAGATGCGTACACATTTATACTAGTTCAATAGATCTATTTAACCTTGATGAACTTGACAAAAAATTTAGAGGATGAGAACTTTATGATAGAAGGTATTGTTGGGTCATCTATATGTAAGAGCTTTGGTACCTTTTTGCTTGATAATTATGGATATTTGATTTCTACGCATCATTGAGTTTGATTTGGATGATAAAAATGTCTATTGGTTGCTTAAGGATAGGGTATTAGGGTTCTGCCCTATAACTAAGCCATTCATACAATGTAATTTGTACATTTTTTAATAAAGGCATTCTTTATCTTTCCGTTTCTTTATTTCATATGTATATGTGTATAAAACTAAAAATCCCTAACATAAAGTATAGAATTAAGGAAATCATGTTGGTTGATTCTTCTATGAAGAAAGAAAACAATATGGTAATGTTGGTTGATTCTTCAATTTCCAAGAAGAGAAATGTTTCTAAAAGAAAGAAGAAGAATCCAATCAAACCAAAAAGTGGTGTGAAAAAAAATGGGACAACTGTCAAAGGCCCATGTCATCATTGTGGCAAGATGGGCTGCTAGATATGCAATTGCAAAAGCTACCTAGAGACTATCAAGGAAAAGGAGGAGAAGGAGAAGCTTGCTCACACTTCTACTTCTATTCTTGGTATGTTTATCATTAAGATCAATGCTATTTTTAATAATGAGATATACTAGCTATGGATATCATTTGTGTAATAATTTGAAGGGACTAAAGAGCAGTAGGAAGCTTGAAAAAACTAATGTGGATCTACGTGTTGAAAATGGAGAAAATGTTGCTATATTTGTGATGTGGACTTATCATCTACACTTGCCTTTCGGATTGAAACTAGAACTTACAAACTGTTATTATATTCCTATTTTGGATAATGAATATTTTCTCAAATACTTGTCTAAACATTAACGGTTTTTAATTAATTTTTAAGAATAAAAGTTATTTTTTTTTTTGTTAAATGATGTCCAATATGGTACTGTGACTTTCGTAAATGGTTTATATATTCTAGACAAGGAAAATCAAATTCTCAGCATAAACAATAAGAAATAAAGAAATGATACTATAAACACATCTTACTAATGGCATTGTCATTTAGGTAATGTAAACTACAGTCGCCTTTCTAAGTTACACAAGTTTGGTTACTTAGGGTTAGTTGATTATGAATCATGTGATACATGCAAATCATGTTTACTTGGTAAAATAGCCAAAACATCATTTTCTATGAAAGGGGAAAGAGTTAAGCAATTATTAGAACGAAAACATACTGATGTATGTGAACCAATGATGTAACACCCCACTACCTACGTACCCAGATAGGGAAGGATGTCACCTCGTCTAGAAGACCAGGAGTCTTTATAACAAGGTACAAATAATAAATAATAAAAAAAACCAACTAAATAAAATGGTAAAATACTCTTATTACATCCAAGAGAAATACTTATACAAGTTCGAGAGATCAAAACTAACAAACATCTCTTGGAAAAATATAAATCAAAATAAAATAAACAAATGGACGATTATCGCTTAATTCTTCAACCTGCTCAATATAAGCATGCCCCTGAAATTATGATATAAAAGGTGTGAGATTGGCATCTCAGTAAGTCCCGTGTGTGCAAGTGACAAATATAACCATTTCATACATGCAGGTCTCTCCAAATCCCAAAATCGTGTTTGCAAGTTAATATCATCAACAATAGTTATACAAAGGAGTCTTGCTCAATAAATCCAAAATAGTTCACAAAAAAAAAAATCATCATTTCATCATATTCATCATTTATTAAGTAGGGATTAGCAATAATTCAAATAATAGTATCACAAACTATATCATAATTACCACCATGATAGCGTCCCGATGTATTCTTTTAACAATGGGTAGTGGGGTATCCTCCCACTAGGGTGAGCTACTCCTCCATCTCTACACCCAACACTCCGGTTGTCTAACCCGGATAAACAATGTCCACATGGACCAATATGCTAGCTCGGACGGCTTGACTAAGTAGTACCGTCACCTCTCTAAGTTAAGTTCATCTTCTGGAGGTGGCCTCCTGCCAGAAGACTCACTCTCTCTTCAAGACTAGTACCACTAGCCTACCTTCGTTGAGTACTCAACGCTTCCCATTTAGGGGCAGAATTATTTTTCCTTTATTGAAATTCTTTGATTAGCTTGATTGCAAAATTTGATTTTTCATAATAGCATTTCCAAATCGTTTAGTGATAGAGTAAGAAATCATTTTTCAGTTTGAGCAATTGAAATTTGATAATCTCATTTAGAAAGTAAAACATCCACGTTTCCAACCCCAAGTATCAAAACAACACAGTACAACTCATCATGTTTAACCAACATTTCAATCCTCTTGTCAAAACATCATATTGACATCAATTTCAAATAACATTGTGAAAATTGCTTGCAAACATTTAACATTTATCAAAACGGTTATACAGAGACTTACTTTGATAAATCAACAGCTAGACCCAACTCAATTGATTGCCCTTACTTCTACTCCTTTCTTATCTAGAATAAATGATTCTATAATTAGGATCTAATCATTACATCCACTATTTCATGCAACATGAATTCTGATGATCTCATTAATCATCTAACTCATCCATGGTATCTAGGTGACTTAATTCATTAGATCTCATACACAACTTCCTTTGCTATGTTATTGATCATAACCATGCATTCATCCAAATCAAATCACCATCTGACAACCCCTATATTCAACTAGCATAAAATCATCATAATCAGCCCCATCAACTTTAAAAGATCTCATCTTTGCTAACCTAGAATAGATTTAGATTCATCATGACAAGATGCATCAATGTCCTATCTCATACATGCCTTGTCTATGTCCCACATCAACATATTTATCATTCTACTCCATTCATGCATTCATGCTAGACTCTGTAAGCATTCATAAGTCAATAATTTAAAGATCAAAGCCATTTAAATCAGTAAAAATAGGATCTTGATTACCTCTTTGTGAACTAGACTTAAAACATGACAACTCCTTGATGACTAGCTTAAGGTTAATGGATAGTTGAAGAAGTTGGCCCGCCTAGATGTTCTTGATCGAGATTCACCATAAAAGGGAGAAAATCAGTCCCTTATAGACATGATTTAAGAGAGGAAAGAGAGAAAGAATGGAGTAAGAGATGGATAGAAGGATTGAATATTGTTTACCTTATAGGTTGTTTCGGTTTTGGATTTGTTCTTGGAGTGTGCTTGCTGAAATTTTGAGTAGGAAAAATGATGTTTGTTTTGTGAGTTTGAAAGGCTGAGAGAGTGGGAATTCTGTGGTTTTCTGGATAGAAAAGATTAGGTTTTGGTGTTTGAGTGTTTGGAGATGTCCTACCTTGTTATGGATTCTAGATCTCAAGAACAAGTTGGACAGCTTTGGTACTTCTTTGGGTTACTGAAACTGGGCAGTAGTTTGGGGGTTGTTGCTACTGTGTTTTTGGTGCTTATGATGGCCAAAAATCTGGATAGAAAGAAGGAAGAGATCAGGCTGGTTTCAGTCTCTATGGTGGCGAGAATAAGAGAAGAAAAGTGAGTCTTTGTGTAGTTGTGTTTTTGCTCAATGACTAGAGAGAATTTGTGTAGGTTTTTGGCTGGAATTTTTGTGCAGATTGGTGTTGATTGTGGCCAAAAATCTGAAGGATTGGAAGGGAAAATTGTGGTATTTTTTTTTTTTTGCTAAAACAAAGTCCTAATTGGTTAAGGTTTTATTGGATAACTTTACCTAGGGTTTGAAGAGTTTGAGTTGAGCTCCAATTGCTTTTAAGGTGGCAGCTACTTTGAGGAATTTTCCAGAAAAATACATGAAGGAATTAGGTTATTTGTTTAGGAAATAATTTAATTAATTCCCTATATTAATTTGGACAAAATTTAAATAGCTATTAAATAATTATTTTATAATATAAAATTCTGATTTTATTTTTCTTGAAGCTAACAAAAATTCCTTTCCCTTTTTCCCCAAAATTTCGGAAACACATATTCTAAACGATAAGTGCTTCATTAAAAATCCAAAATTTGTCCTTTTATTTCCTTTTAAAATTATTTGAAGAAATAAAAATATGGAGACTTATCTCCTTAAGAAGTGCCGGCTACTTTTAAGAAAATAAGCTATATTTTTATATTCTTTATTTCCTAATAATTTACTAAGATATAGCTTTCAAAATCCAGATTAGTAATATTTAAAATTCTCTAAAATATTATGATAAGATATTAGAAATAAGAATTTAATTTATTTTCAAATGCTTTATAAAATAATTCCTAAGATAAATCACACTCCTAAATTTTAGGAATTAGCCTCTAAGGTGGCGGCTACCCAGGAGAATTTCGGCTAAGGCTTAGAAAAATTAGGGAAAAAGAAAATAAAAGAAAGGAAAGGAATTGAAATAGCTAGGATTCGAACTCAAGCCCACTAAGAATTAGGCACCAAGCTCTAACCACTATTCCACATTAATTCTTATGTAAATATTCCCCTAATAAATTCTCTTAATTCCTACTCACTTGTTTCATCTTCTTTCTAATAAACTCTCGTCAATAAAACAAAAGCTTAACTAACTCAAATAACACAACCATATCAAAACAAATTAATTCATGAAATAATAAACTCATGAAACTATATTTTCATGAAAATACTTCAAATCATCAAATAAAATATAAAATGGTGTGGCATGCATGAATTTCCCCACATAGTAAACGTGGTTTAATACAGGGAATTACATCCTCTCCCCCTTAAAAGAATTTCGTCCTAAAATTCAGGGTGCTAAGCCTTTAAAGCAAATTCAGATACATCATTTTTACCCAATCTTTCATCTCCCACGTTGCATCATGAGTACTATGATGTTCCCATAAGATCCTCACCATAGGTATCCGCTTATTCCTCAACATCTTGACACTGTGATCTAGAACCATAATTGGTCTCTCAACATAGCTCAAATCAGGCTGAAGAATCAACGGTTCCTCATTTAATACATGCTCTGGATCAGGGTTATATTTCTTAAACTGGGACACATGGAACACGTTCTTGCTAACCCTTCTAGCAGCTCCAACAGATATGCTACGGGTCCGATCCTTTCAATCACTGGAAAAGGTCCTAAATATCTAGGACTCAGCTTCCTTCCTTTCGGATGTTTCAAAATTCCTCTGCTAGGCGTTAGCTTTAGAAAAGTCCGATCACCCACTTGAAACTCCAACTCCCTTCTTCTATTGTCGGCATAAATCTTCTATCGGCTTTGTGCGGCTTTCAACCTCTATCTTATCACTTTCACTTTATTAGCCATTTCTTCAATATTCACTTCCCCGGACTTATTGATTTGACCATCTTCTATCCAACCCCAGTATAGTAGTACATGACATTTTTGCCCATATAGCGCTTCATAGGGTGCCACTCCAATTGATGCCTGATAACTGTTGTTGTAGGCTAGCTCGGCATAAGGTATGTAATCTAACCACTTATCCCTAAAATCCAACACGTAAGCCCTAAGGATATCCTCCAATATCTAGAAAAATATTTTAGATTGTCCATCTGTTTGCGGATGAGCAGAAGTGCTAAGCTTCAGAGTCGTTCCAATTGCCTCTTGCAATTTAGTCCAAAACATCAAGGTAAATCTGGGATCCCTATCGGATACAATACTCGACGGTACACCATGCAATCTAACCACTTCTCGAATATAAGTCTTAGCCAACTTTTCCATAGAGTCCTTCATATTTACTGGGATAAAATGAGTAGTCTTGGTCAATCTATCAACCACAACCCATATAGCATGCTTTATAGTCTTTAACATCGGCAGCCTGGTGACAAAGTCCATCTTTGCTTCTTGCCACATCCATTTGAGGATAGGCAATGGTTGCAACAATTCGACTGCCCTCTTTTGCTCTGTTTTTACCTTCTGACATTTAGGTAAGTAGAGACGTATTGCGCCACATCCCTTTTTATTCTCGGCCACCAGTAGGCATTTTTCAAATCATGGTACATTTTCACATCACCCGGATGAATAGTATACCTACTTCTATAAGCCTCGTCCATTAACTTCCTTTTCGACACTTGATCATTTGGCACACATATCCGCTCCCAAAAATATAACATTCCAGCCTCGTCAGCTCGAAACTTCGCATTTCCTCTATTTTCTTCCTTCTCCTTGAACGTCTAAAACTCTTGGTTATTCCGCTGCACCTCACCAATCTCTTGCCTCAGCTCAGGCTCCAACTTCAGGTTGCTCAAACTAATTTTTCCTTTCCCCACTTTCGCCTTTTGCCCTAAGAATTCTTGTACTATTTGAACCTCTTGCACCCTCAGGCTAGCCATCCTCGGCTTCTGACTCAGCGCATCAGCTACCACATTCGTTTTTCCCAGATGGTAGTTAATTGGACACTTGTATTCCTCCAAGAACTCCATCCACCTCCTCTACCTTAAGTTCAAGACTTTTTGCATGAATATATACTTCATCTTATGATCCGTGAAGACATCATATTCTACTCCATACAAATAGTGTTGCCATTTCTTCAAAGCAAATACTATCACAGCCAACTCTACGTCATGCATCGGATAGTTCACTTCATGCGGCTTCAACTTCCTCGATGCATAGGCAATAACTTTTTTGTCTTACATCAGCATTGCCCCTAGACCTTCTGTAACACCCCTACAAAAAGTAATAGCAGAAGCATATCAACACCAAGTGTTGCCCAATCCAGTTACTCAAACAAGGGGACTTTATAATGAAAAAAAAAGTCTAACAGAGTATTACCTAAAAGGGAAACGGCCGGTCCTATTCTGTTGTCACTGTGGTATCATCCTCTATTCGTAGGTTCTTCCAACTCCGGATCTAACAAAAAGGTAAGATAAAAGACATGTGTGAGTGAAAAATCATCCAATGAGTCCCATGTGTGCTAATGCTTTATCAAAGAAGCAGAGTATACAAATCTTTTATGAAATAACACAACATTGTTCATTAAAAATGATTCCAAAACACTTTAAGAAAGAGTGTATTCAGAACTCAATCATTTTTAGAAAACTATATTTCAATTTTCAAATCATTGCCCCAGTTTTCAAAACACAGGCACTTCTCCAACAGAAGGTTGGCCTGTATGCAAGTCCTGCAGTTCTTGCCTTTAGCTACACGGTTTCTTGTGCTAAGGACTGTACTTTATAGCACGTCACCCATGTTATGCCAGAACGGTGAGCATAAATATGTACCTCACCATGCACTTAGGGATCTTTTACTTGCCACCACAAGCCAAGGGTCCCAATTTTGACATCAATCACCATCGAGGTGACAAGGGATTGAACACACTGAGTGTATCCATTCAGCAACATGTAAACAATCCACCACCATAATCAATAGGCAATTGCCAGGCTTAAAACGGCTAGCCAGGATGACTCATCTCAATATCTTGTCGCCCTATTTGTAGTAAGACAATCCCCAGAACTAGCCAGGTTACTTGAGGTCATCTACCTCTAACATGAGCTAGTACAAAGATCAGAGTCCGTGCTGAGTACTCAACGTCACCAACCTCGTCTGATTGATCAGGCCAGAGGGTTATCCGATCTCACAAAATTTTTATATCAAAACAGTTTTGGGGCAAAACAACATTTTTCCAAAAATCATGTTGAAACCAGATAAAGGGTTCTATTCACACATCAAAATATGTTTCCAAGAGTATCCTGGTCATTTTCTCCATACTCGATCACAAATGTCATTTCCAAGTGTATTCAGGTCATTTTATCGATACCCGATTCCAAAAGACTTTTCGAGGGTATTCGGGTCATTTTACCCTTACCTGATTTTAAAAATATTCAGAAGAGTTCCAAAAAAGATATTTCGGTCATTTACCGAATATTCAAGTTCCAAAAGTTTTCATGAAATATTCCAATAAGGACATTTGGAACATTTTCCAAATACCTGATTCCAAAAAGGAACTTATTTGAAGAAATCTAGAATTCTTATTCCAAAAGAGGATTAAATTCAATGTTTCCAAATATATTTCCATAAAATGTTCCGGATGGTATATAATATAGCATTTTATGGAAAAACAATACACACTAACTTTAGAAAGAATTTTAGAAATCCAAGGGACTTACCTCATGTCCTAAGCCACTCATTCCATTCATGGCCATTTAACCTTCGTTCCTACTGTTTTTGACATTTCGTTGGCCGTTTGTTGCTAAACCTACACCAAACATTATTTTCAGATCAATCCGTGTTTGGCCGAAAAATAGCCAATGGGTAGCCGACGTCCGGCTGACGTGCCCAATGGTTAGCCGACGTTCAACCGTCGTTTAGCTGATGGGGCCGACGGTTAGCTGACGAGGCCGATGGTTAGCCGTCAGTCAAGGAAAACGTTTAACTTTCGTTCGCGTCGTTTTTCCGTCGTTTGATCAATTCTTTCGTTTTTCTTTTTCCACATCCTTCCTCCCTTCATAAGAAAGGGATTCACTTCATGTTTCCCTAATTATTTTATCCAAAATCACATAATTAATCACCCTTAAGTTTCATTTTCAGACTACATTCTGGAATTTCATTGGTTTGATACACCATTTTGTTTTGCACATAACTTTCAATTTACAGCTCCGATTTGGCTCCATGATATACCAAAATGACCATAAGACTCTTAAATTTAATTCAGTACAGGCCATTTTTAGGTTTCTAGTTCCAGTACCATGATAGTGGGCAAAAAAGCCTCAGTAGTTTTTGCCTTAATTTCACTATTCATGTTTTCCTTATCATTCTGCAATTTTCCAGTTTGACACCATAACTTGTTTTGCCCATAACTTTTAATACACAAATCCAAATGATGTCAAACCAATTGTAAAATATCCTTAAGACATTAATTTACAAGTTCCAATTCATGGAGTACCAATTATGTTGTCCATTTTGTTCAGTTTTGAACACAAAGATCCAGTTGTAAAATCCCGTTACTGATTTGGCACCTTTGACTATTTTTACCATAACTTTTGATCCGTAAATCCGATTAACACCAAATATATTTCAAAATGCCTCTATGATCCTTAGCTACAAGGATATATTCTTTATTTGTTTAAATCTGAAAATGTTATAGATTTACTGGACATAAAACCTCCCATGAGTTTTTGGAATTAAACCCATCGTCCAGCAAAACACATTATATCTTCATTCCTTGTTTAATATATGAATTAATTCAATTCAATCTCCCTTTTATCACCCTTAAAGCTATTAATTTCCAGTCATACATAAAACAGAAAATTTCACCATAGTACAACAAGAAAACCGGCAGCCTTAATCATAACATATCTTCACACAACTTCACCTATCTAGTTTCCATAATTCATGCATAACCTCTCATAATTTGTATACCAAAATGATCTCCATGATTTATATAAATAACTTTACTTCAAGTAAGGTAGATCCTTATCTTTTCTTTGCTACGTTTGGAAGCTAAACAGCCCAAGCATCTTCTTGTTTTTCCTTATCTCTCTCTCTCTCTCTCCTCTCTACTTCCCGAATTTCCTCTCTCTTTCTTCTCTATTGTCTTTTTCCTTTCTCTTCTCTTTTCTTCCTTGTTTGCTGCGAAATTCTAGCTATCTAAAGCCATTTTAGCTGGCCTTCATGGCCTATATATAGAGAAATATGGTCTTTAAGTCCAGGATGCATTATATGGTCTCAACATTTGGAAGCCCTTGATTGGTCCACCTAGCTACTTAGGTGTCCTTTAGAGTATTCAAGAATTCTATGGAATTCTTTAGAAAGTTCTTGCATGATTTTTCATGTAACCAATCATAGAATCAACACTTGGTGAACTTTCATTGGTCCTTCATCCCTTGTCTTAGTTTAATTGAACGGTGGATATTTCTAAGTGCGTTCCAATAGGATTTTTACTCACCATCCACTTTTCCTCCACAAAATTTTTCCTTTATTTCTTCCTTCCTTCTTTATTTAAGCTCTTGGCCAGTTTCCCAGCCCTCCACCACCATTCTTGAGTCCTTCCACCGCCATTCTTGAGTCCAAGGGTCAACCAACATTAAATGCATTGTGGGCTATCCATTTAAAGCTAATTTCCTATTGGAGGATTTAATTTAAATGCATAATTCTTAAGCTTATTCAATAAGCTTTTGCAATTTAATAATCCCACAAATATTTTACTCCCCCAATGGTATTTTAACACTTGTTTTCATCCACCATTCACATGATGCCACATGTCCATTTTTCAACCGTATTTTCTTATTTTCTTCAGAAATAACCAAAATTGGGTTCGTAATGGAAAAATATTTTATTTCACTATTCAACTCCAAAAATTCCACTGAATCCATTGGTAACACTTAAATTCTTCAATTCCCTCTTTACTTGGTCAAATTTGCAGTTGAAGTCACGAGCGCCGTCAAAACGATGAAAATGCCCCCGATACCCCCGGGTAGCACAATTTGAACCAAAACGTGCGTCTCATTGCATTGATCAATTTCTCTTTCTAGAGTACCCTAAAATTCTTATTTTGTTAATCTTAATATCCTTCCAAAAATTTAGAGTACGCGTAGAACAAATCCAATAATTACATCTAGCTCTCGATAAAACTTTATTTCATCAAAGTATTCATCGTAATACACCGATCAACTTTTGTTCTGGCTATGGATAGAAATTCTCATCCCATTACAGATAGTAGCCAACTGAAAGTAAAAAGGTGGGGTGTGTCACCTTCCTTAGAAGCATCTGTATACAAGGAATAGGCTTTACCCTCTTCAGGTAGGCTCAACACTGGTATTGCTATCAATCTCCTCTTAAGCTCTTGAAAGCTCTTCTCGCACTTATCATTCCAGACATATGGCACGTCCTTCCTTAGCAATTAGGTCATCGGCGTCGCCACCGTAGAGAAGTTCTTGATAAATCGACGGTTATATCTTGCCAATCCAAGGAAAATCCTGATCTCAGTTACGCTCTCTAGTTGCTTCCAATTGGAGATAGCTTTGACTTTTGATGGATCCTCCTTGATTCCCTCTTTAGATATCATATAACCAAGAAAGGCCATTGAATCAATCCAAAACTCACATTTGCTAAACTTAACATAGAGTTTATGCTATCTCAATTTCTGCAGTAGCAACTTCAGATGCTCCACATACTCCTCAGGACTTTTCGAGTAGATCAAAATATCGTCTATGAACACCACCACGAACTTGTCCAGGTATGGCAAAAAAACCCTGTGCATAAGATCTATGAAAATGGCGGGTGCATTAGTTACTATGAACGGCATCACCACAAACTCATAGTGCCCATATCTAGTGTTGAAAGCCATCTTGAGAATATCTTCCTCTTTGATTTGCACCTGAAAATAACCTTGCAAGAGATCCAACTTGGAGAAGTAACAATAGCATTGCAACTAATCGAACAACTCGTTAGTCAAGGGCAGGGGATACTTGTTCTTGATCGTGAGGTTTGATAGGGGCTAAATTGGCCATACTTTGCTTAGTTATTTGAGACACTTTTGTAATACATTTTGTGCAATAACTAGTCATATTCTTTCATATTTGAGATTTTACCCTTGGAAAGGTATGTTGGTCATTATTTCAGTTTTTTGGGTAAAACGAAGCAAAATCGTTGCGAAACAGAGCAGAGACGGCACCGACTAGAGCACTGGAACTGGCGCCGGCTATACACTGGTTGTACAAACTTCAAAGTGATGGAAAAATTGTAGAAGCGGAGTAGAACAGAACCTAAGCGGCGCCGGCTGTAAGGCTGGAACTAGCGTCGACTACATTCTGGAGCTTATGTGCACAATTAGAGAAAAATCGGCGAACGAGTGGAGAAGTAGAACACAGGCGGTGCCGGCTCTGAAGAACCAAGACGGCGTCGGCTATGGTCTGTCCTTAAGGCGGTGCTGCGATCTTTCTACGCGATTTTGAAAATCTTTGGAGTATTAGTATCTTCCAACTTCTACTCGGCCAAGAACTTTGTACCTACGAGTTTAGGCACTTCTTTGGCCCATAAATAGATGAGAAACACAAGGGAAAAAGGGAAGAATTCATTGATCATCATAGAAAATCACTCAATCCAAAGAGGAATTCTTCAAGTTTAAGGAGGGTTATAAAAAAAAGGTCTTCAAATGAAGAAGAAGGAGGCTTATCTATGAGTGCTTTCTTTTACTTTGTCTTCTTTTTCTTGATAATGATATGTTAATTGTTTTATTGTAATTTGACACTGTTTAATATATTCATGATTTTTAGAGTTATTTAATCTTTTGATTAATTGATTATTTTTCTTGGTATTTAATTACTTGAGTGTATGACGAGATTAATTGGTTATTTCTTTTCATTAACTTGCTAGACCAAAGAGGCTGATGGTAGTTGCAATTGATTAATTTCATATTTATTGGCTGTTAATTTGTTAGACCAAAGAGGTTAATTGCTGAGGATAGAGTAATTAAAGGTTAATTAATGTTTGCCAGACCAAAGATTCATTGATTAATTTCATATTTTAAATTTGCCAGACTAAGGAAACTTAATCAAGGATTGTGCTTAATGCATCTTCTGGATGAATTAGTTGAGACAGACCAAGTGATTCTAACTTATCTAGAAGGTAGTAATTAGTTGAGATAGACCAAGCGATGCTAATTTACCTTAATCCTTCATGATGCCAAAAGAATGATTGGTTATGATAATGGTTAGGTACTTTGAGATAATGTTTGTCTACACAATGGTTTGAGTTGCATACTTCTCCATCCTTGATGTGTATGTATTTCAAATTTTGTTTTCTTTTGTTTCGGTTTGGTTTTATCGAGTTGGTTAAACAATGAAAGAAGGGTAATTAATGTCTACTTGTTCCTTGAGGATTGACACTCGTTTGAACCCTATGCTCAGTTAACGATGAGTACGCTTGCTCATATGTGTGATTTGGGTTTAACGTTTTAAATTTAAACTTGATTGGGAATGTGCTTAGTTTTGTATGATTTTTATACCCAAGTTCGGAAACATTAAGTTTTTCGCGCCGTTGCCGGGGAACAATAGCATGAAAGCTTGAATTTTGTTGTTTTAACCACGTAAATATGTAAATATGTCAATATGTATACTTGTTCTTTCTGTAAAACGATGCTATCTTTTGTATTTCGTGTACTCTTGGATAACCTTGTAACATGACTTAACCAACTAACTTAGACTGTGTTGAATTATTAACTTTGTAGCCTTGTAGTTTTGTTAACCATTAATTATATATATCTAACTTGCTTCTTGTTTTCTTAGGTATTACACTTGGTACATGACCCAAAAATCCAATGGCGAGATAGTCGATTTTGACCCTGAAATTGAGAGGACGTTATCAAAATTTCGCTTAACAATTCAAAGGAATCTGATTGTTGAGATGGATGGTGCTCAATAGAACAATGTTAGAAATGATAGGAGAGTTATGGACGACTTTGTGAAACTCGCAATCTCAGGCACAGGCTCGAGTATCACTAGACCTAGGATAGATGCAAACAATTTTGAAATAAAGCCCAACATTATCCAAATGGTGCAGAATATGATTCAATTTGACGGGCTACCGAAAGAGGATCCTAATGCTCACATAGCCAGTTTTTTTTTAGATTTGTGATACCATTAAGATGAATGGTGTTTCTGAAGATGCCATTAAATTATGACTTTTTCCTTTTTTCTTGAGAGATAGAGCTAAATTGTGGTTAAAGTCTTTACCTACAGGTTCCATCACAACTTAGAATGTCCTAGTTGAAAAATTTTTGGCCAAATATTTTCCTCCAACTAGGACAGCCAAGCTTAGGAATGAAATCTTCGCCTTCCAACAACTAAATTCTGAGCCCTTATATGAGAGTTGGGAGAGATTTAAGGAAATGTTAAGAAAATGCCTACACCACGGATTCAAGCTGGGAATGCAAATGCTTATCTTCTTGAATGGCCTTACGTTCGCAACACGGCAAGTGGTGGACTCTTCTGCAGGGGGTTCCATTAACCATAAGACTCCGTAACAGGTATTTGCGCTTATTGAAAATTTGGCTTCTAATAACTATTCTTGGGGAAGTGCAAGGTCAAAGGTTCATGTGCAAGGAGTGCACAAAGTGGATGCCATGGTAGCATTAGAGGCTAAGGTAGACGCCTTAACTTAAAAGATGAAACAGTTGGCCTCAAGACCAAGTGTTAAACGTTAACTGTGATTTCTGTGGAGAAGGACACCCCAATCATTAATGCTAAAAGATGGGGTCACTCCACGAAACTTTAGAACAAGCATCCTTCGCAGGTAATATCCAGCCAAGTAACAATCCATATAGCTCTACCTATAATCCTGGCTGGAGAAATCACCCTAATTTCTCTTGGAGCAATGGGAATCCACCTAGGTAAAGTTCGTTCAATTTTGGAGGTAACCAAAGGAATCCAAACTCCATGAACAACACGACAGCATCTCAAAAACCACCATTGGAAGAATTGATTGGCCAATTGATAAGTACCATGGAGACTAAGTTCCAAGGAGTCGATGTGACAACAAGGAACCTAGAGGCTTCCATGCACAATTTAAAGAACCATATTGGTCAACTAGCCAAACTCATGGGGGATCGTCAAGCAGGGACACTACCAGGGAATACGGAGGAAAATCTACGGGATCACAGCCATGGAAAACCTTGAAGCATTTCTTTTCTCTTTTCTTTACTTTTCGTTTTATGTTAAGGACAATTTTTTATTTATAGTATTCTCATTCCAGTGCATTATTCAGCATTCGTGTGTTTTTCTGCATTCTTATGAAAATAAAAAAAATAAAAAAATTTGAGAATCGGATAGAACAAAGCCGACGCCGGCTCCAAGAGCAGGGCCGGCGCCGGTTCCTATCAGGAGGAGCATAATTAAAGGGCCATTTCGGCCACTTTTTCTTCAAAACCTCCATTCTCCCTCTCAAATCCTCTCAAGCCCGTGCCGGCTTCACATCCATCAGTGCCCAAAATTTGATTTTTCAACTTCTAAACACCTCCATAACATTTATTACCTTCTTTTGTGTTGATCCTATGGATCAAACACCCCAAAAGCTTTGATTTTTCACAACAAAAGCACATTCAATCCAAAAGCAAAGGGAGTAGATTTTCACAAAAAGCTTGCATCTTTTACTTGCCCATGCATATAAAAGCCTAAAAGGTATGAGCTTTATTTAAGTCCTACGATTAAATTGATGGAGATGATTTTTTTTTTTTTCTAATTATAGGGATAGTTTTGGCCGAAAATTGGGAATTATATATGCTATGATTGTGCATTCCTCCTTAAGCTTCATGAATTGGATTACATTAGGAGTTATTGAGCCTTCCCTACTTGATTCATGCTTGCAACCATTCGAGAATTCATATAGCTCGGGCTAGAATTATGGTTACTGGTGCTACTTGAATATATTGAACATGCATTGTTGATCACATAATACCATAATACTGCCTTTATTCACATGATCATGTTTACTAGCATGCTTTGAGAAAATCAACACAGTTATGCTTTACAGTGAACTGTTACATGCATTGTGCACGTTATGTTGAATTTATTGAAAGTGATTGATTGACTTGGGTGTTGGAGTTGATATACATTGAAGGAGTTTAGGATTTATGGATTGTGATCTTGGTTGAGGGTTGTGTGTAATTTGAAGAATATCTGTGTAGGGGTAGCTATACTTTCTTCAGTCATTGAGCGTACTTGTTCTCTCTTCCTATTAACCCCATTCCTTACTTGACCATGTCTAGAACACGGAGTCAGCCTTCTAAAATGGTGAGAACTTCCTCGTCCTTAGTTCCAATATCCGTTGATCCCTTATCTCTTAGACCCACTGAGTTTGTTGATGCTTCTTGTGAGGAATGGTATAGTAGGAGAGCTTCTAATAAGATCATTGTTGAGCATACCTTCTCACCCACCCTAGACCGGGCACTCAAATTAGGAATGATGTTTAGACGGCTAGGTTGGGAGTCGATAGTACAATTGAAAGGTAAGTATTGTCCCATGCTTGTTAAGGAATTCTACGCTAATATGACGGACAAGGGTAATAAACATCTTCCGCATATTGAAACAAGGGTGAAAGGAGTTCCTATTGTTATCACTTAAAACCAAATAGTTAACCTCCTCCAGATTTTTTACGATGATACTTGGCAAGGGATTGATGTGAATAATCAAAAGATTCTTTTGGACCTAAATTGGGATGTTAGAGGGGTGCGAGCGACCTTAGGCTTATAAAAGCATAATGCCTTCCAAGCTAATAGTTTCTATTCCAACAATGACTTGGCAGCCAACTTTCACGCGCTGGTTTACATGTTTGGGTTTAATGTTGTCCCCCATACTAGTGGTTTCAATGTAACTAGGCTTATTAACACTTATATTTTGCATCGGATGATGAACACATTACCTATCCCTCTTGCTCCTTTGATCATCTAATCTATTAGGGAGGTTGCTCATCACTATCTCTCTACAAAAACCTTTGTTTTTCCCTTGGTTATAATGAAGCTTCTAAAGGACTTTAGGGTAAGTCTTGAGGGAGAACTCATGGAGGCTACCACTGAGCACGATATGGTTACTAAGCACACTCTTATGAGTTGCAGGTACAAATACAGCTAGGAGTTGAAGAAGCGACTCACTCCCTTTGAGGCCTAACATCCCAGTCAGGTAAGACCACCCACAGTGGAGGAGGAGTAGCCGCCACCACCGGCATATGCTAGAGCGGCAGTTCTCAGTCCCACTCCTGGACTGCCTTTGAGACCACTATACCGGGGTGCCTCAACCAGCAAATGGAGGTGCTCTTACGCTTGTAGGGTACTATGGAAGATATGGCAAGATGACAAGCTACCATGGAGCAGCAATTGACTGAGTTGCGGTAGCAATCTTGTAGGCCACATGGTGGTGCGAGCACCTCTACACTCGCTGATGAGGAGGAGGATGAGGATGATGATACTGCGGAGGACTGATGCTGCTGGATTGATCACTCTTGTTTTTATGTTTTTGTTGTAGTTAGTTTGGATTTTCTTTCGTTGTTTTTTTTTTCTATTTTATTTCTTTTATTTTTACTTTATTTTCTTTTCTATTTGTTATGTTTTGGTATTTTCTTTTCTTTTTTTTAGGTACTTTGATGATGCCTCACTGTTCAAGCATTCAACTCTTGTACGCCACGATAAATGGAAGTTTGTTTTTCCTATCTCTTCTCCTTTATCTTTTTAGTCCCATGGTATTGTTTATTCTGGTTATATTTATTTGGCCATTGAGGACAATGTCCAGTTTAAGTATGGGGGAGTGGTTTGATTGACAAGTCTTCTATACATATTCTTTAGCCTTCTTGGGAGTAAATATTTTTTGGTGAAAAATTCTTCAAAATTTTCTGATTTTCTAGAGATTTCAAGCTATATTTTTTTGTGCATGTCTTTATGATGGATTGTAGAGCATATGTTCTAGATCATTTATGGCTTATGCATGACTCTTTGCACTCACTTGGACAAAGTAGTTCTTGATCAACTGCTTTGCATTATTCTTAAACCTATTTTTTCTCTAAAATTCATGGAGCATTCTAGAACTTACTTGAATACCTCTCGAGGCGAAATAAGAAAGGCAATCATGATTTGATTTAGGGATGACGGTAATAGGCATTCTTTGGATATTTTGAGCTTTTCAAGCCTACCTATTGTTATATTATCCCTAGTGCCTATTTTGAGCCTAAATTGGGGATCTCTTTCTTTAAAACCCATCACGATATTTTGTCCATTACTTGTACTGAGAGTTTGTGTAATTTTCCAAATCTTTATGCTCTTGAATGATGAAAGTATATGTATGTTGAGAAAAATGCAGGGATAGAGATCATGACTTGTTACTTTCAGTCATGATCAATTACAAGTGGAGCTGGGAAAAGAAAGGAAGTAGAATGGAAAAAAGAAGTTGAAAAAATTGAGAAAGAAAAGAGTGTGGAGCTGAAAAAGATGAGAAAGAAGAAAAGAAACGAGAGGAATTGAAAAGAGAAAATGACAAGCTGCTAGAAAGAAAAGTGAAGAAAAAGAAAAGAACAGCGAAGAAAAAGAAAAGAACAGCAGTAGTGAAAACAAAATAGGAATAAAAGAAGAGAGAACTGAAAGAGAATAAAAAGAAAATTGAAAAAGAAAAGAAAAAAAAGAGCGAAAAGATCACAAAAGGGAAGGTTATTGAACTGTAAAAGTAAGTTCATATAAAACACTTGACACCATTGCTAGAAAATTGAGTGATCTTGTGAGGAAAAGAGTTAATAATAAGAAGAGGTGAAAGAAAAAAGAACAATGCATGATTTGCTTGAAGTGCATAAGGGTTGTTAGATAAGGTTATGGTTTGATTGATCCTTGGAATAGGAGAGCAAGAAGAGTTGAGAATTATAGGTTTATTTTGGTTACCCTTTTCTTGCTTACTCTCAGTTTTTCTTTGACTTTTGATTTTCCTATATCCTTCGTTTGCTAAGCCACATTACAAACTTTTAGCCTTATATTACAAGCTTAAAAGTCCTACTTGATCTAAGTAGAATTATGATATGTCTCGGATTAGTAGAAAGAGTGTATGAAAAGTAACCATATGGAATGCATATTCTTTTTGAACTGACTTCTCTCCAATGGTTTGAGAATATTGTGACGTATTGAGATGGTTCTACTAAGTCATTTATCACTACACAAGTCTTGCATTAGCTGTGAAAGATTTAGTATCATATGTTTCATGTTCATAAATAAAGAAAGCATTGAAGATATGGCTTTAGAATTGATTGAGTGCTTTGATTAAAACCTTGTGTTTTTCCTACTTGTTCTTGATATTTTGCTTGAGGACAAGCAAAGAGTTAAGTGTGGGGGAATTTGATAGGTGCTAAATTGGTCATACTTTGCTTAGTAATTTGAGACTCTTTTGTAATACATTTTGTGCAATAACTAGTCATATTCTTTCATATTTGAGATTTTACCCTTGGAAAGGTATGTTGGCCATTATTTCAGATTTTTAGGTAAAACGAAGTAAAACTGTCGCGAAACAGAGCAGAGGTGGCGTCGGCTAGAGCATTAGAACTGGCGCCAGCTGTACACTGGTTGTACAAACTTCAAAGCGATGGATAAAATGTAGAACAGAACTTAAGCGGCGTCGGCTGTAAGGCTGGAACCGGTGCCGGCTACATTCTGGAGCTTGTGTGCACAATTCGGAGAAAAATCGATGAACGAGTGGAGAAGCCGAACACAGGTGGCGTTGGCTCCGAAGAACTAAGGCAGCGCTGGCTATGGTCTGTCTTTGAGGCGTTGCTGCGATCTTTCTACGCATTTTTAGAAATTTGAGGAGTTTTAGTATCTTCCAACTTTTACTCGGCCAAGAACTTTGTACCTACGAGTTTAGGTACTTCTTTAGCTCATAAATAGATGAAAAGCACAAGGGGAAAAGGGGAGAATTCATTGATCATCATAGAAAATCACCCAGTCCAAGGAGGAATTCTTCAAGTTCAAAGAGGGTTGTACAAGAAGGTCTTCAAAGGAAAAAGAAGGAGGCTTGTCTATGAGTGTTTTCTTTTACTTTATCATCTTTTTTTTTTTTTTACAATGATATGTTAATTGTTTTATTATAATTTGACATTGTTTAAGATATTCATGATTTTTAGAGTTATTTGATCTTTTGATTAATTGATTGTTCTTCTTGGTATTTCATTACTTAGGCGTATGACGAGATTAATTGGTTGTTTCTTTTAATTAACTTGCTAGACTAAAAAGGTTGATGGTAGTTGCAATTGATTAATTTCATATTTATTGGCTATTAATTTGCTAGACCAAAGAGGTTAATTGTTGAGGATGGAGTAATTAAAGGTTAATTGATATTTGTCAGGACCAAGGATTCATTGATTAATTTCATGTTTTAAATTTGCCAGACCAATGAAATTTAATCAAGGATTGTGCTTAATGCATCTTCTGGATGAATTAGTTGAGATAGACCAAGTGATGTTAACTTATCTATAAGGTAGTAATTAGTTGAGACAGACCAAGTGGTGCTAATTTACCTTAATCCTTCATGATGCCAAAAGAATGATTGGTTATGATAATGGTTAGGTACTTTAAGATCATGTTTGTCTGCACAATGGTTTGAGTTGCATACTTCTCCATCCTTGACGTGTATGTATTTCGATTTTTATTTTCTTTTGCTTCGGTTTGGTTTTATCGAGTCGGTTAAACAATGAAAGTAGGGTAATTAGTATCTACTTGTTCCTTGAGGATCGACACTCGTTTGAACCCTATGCTCAGTTAATGATGAGTACGCTTGCTCATATGTGTGATTTGGGTTTAACGTTTTAAATTTAAACTTGATTAGGAATGTGCTTAGTTTTGTATGATTTTTATACCCAAGTCCAGACACATCAAGGTTATTCAACCCTCTATAGTCTATGCACAACCTTAGTGTCCTATCCTTCTTTTTGAAAAATAACACTAGGGCTCCCCATGGTGATGTACTAGGTCTTATATACCCTTGCTTAACCAATTCCTCCAGCTGCTCTTTTAATTCTTTTAATTCCGTAGGCACCATCCGATAAGGAGTCTTCGATACTGGCTCAGCTCCAGGAACTAGATCGATAGTGAACCCGACTTCTCAGGGAGGCGGAAGAGAAGTGAGTTCGGTTGGAGACACATATGCGAAGTCCTTCACCACATTGGTGCTTTCCAAAGTACATTGATTCTTTAACTTGTTGATTAGATAAGCCAGATAACCTATGCAACACTTTTTCAGCATTTTTCGTGCCTTTGCTCCTACTATCACGAATTTCAACTTCCTCACCTTCTTCCCGCTAAACTCTAATACATCACATCTAGTTCTAACAAACTGCACTATCTTGACCTTGCAATCCACTCTTCATGTTTCGCTAACCAATCTATACCCAAAATCAGATCATGGTCGTCAATAGGTAGGACTATGAGGTCTGCCTTCAACGCCTCCTTCCTGACCATAATATCACACCCTTGCACTATCTTACTCACATCTCTCTACCTTCCCAAGGATGTACTTATTAGCATGGTATAAGGTAACTCTACCCCGGCCCAACCCAAATGGCATGCGCACTTATTTTTCACATATGAATGAGTCGATCCGAGGTCTATTAAAATAGAAAAAGAGTGACCTTGCACAGAAGGCTTACCTTCTACTACTGTTGAATCTGCTCCAACCTCTTCCCAGTTCAGAGTAAAGACCTTGGCTTTCACTTGAGGCTTTTAGCCTCCGACTCCAATCATCCCAAGAAGGTGCTCCTCTAGCTGGTTGAGTCATAGCCCCTTTCCCCATTCTGAGTGGTCTTGGGCAGTTGTTCCTTAGGTGATTTGGGTCTCCACAATTGAAACATCTCTTCGTCACTCTTCTTGACTAGTAATCCTTTTCTGCATGACCTCACCTCCCGCAATTCTGACACAGCAACGCGTAAGACACAAGACCTGGTGGAACTATCCTGGGCTACTTTTTCTTATTTCCCCACTGCATCAGACTAGCAGGTCGCTTGTGAGTCGGGGGTCTCATCGGTGATCGACTCAGCTAGAATGGCCAGTTCATCAGCCAGTTCCTATCCTCGTTTTCCATTTGGGTCACTGCATGTACTACGGCCGTATATGTCATTGGCGGAGATGGTGCTAGCGCCTTCCTCAAATCCTGCCTGAGACCTTTCACAAATTGACAGGGATCATGATGCAGCCGCAAGGAATTAACGATACGTAAATTTTGGGTATTTAAAATCATCCATTTAAAATCATCCATTTTAAATCCATCTCTTAATCAAGTTTTAATTAAAACATTAATCCCAAAATACACATGTGAGCAAGTATACTCATCGCAAGCATAGTACAGGGAATTAACGAGTATCGATCCTCAAAGGAATAAGTACAAACTAATCACTTTTCTTTCAATGCTTAACCTATCAACTAAATTAATAAAGAAATCAATATAAAAATTAAAACAAAATATATATTCATATATAAGTCTTGGAGAAAAAAACATGTAATTAAATAGTTATTCTCAAAAGTGCTAGTGGTGTGCTCTAGAGGCAATCACTTGTGTCATGTACATTGCATATTAAATTAATAAGAGGCATTCTTTGTAGTGTTTGTACTTAAATAATCCCCAGTCATAGTATTAATGAGATGGGACATTATTAATACGCCAAGACTACCACATGTTTTATTGCTTTGAATTGTTCAAGCATGTAAATTGCATGATTATAGCAATTTAATTGTATGATCATGTCAGATGGTTTGTATGTAATCGTCTGGGTTTTGCTTGTTTTGGAACAAGTTCATTGGATGACCTAGCTACGAGATAATCACTTGGATAATTATTTTGTTCCAGTGATGGAATCTCATTATAGCAAGTGTGCAAGTATCCTTAGACTTGAGATCTCCAAGGTACTTTGTTTAACGAGCGTTGTACTTTGATTCTAATCTTTGGAGTCTTATCTAGGACTACTTATGGGATGGATATTAGGTACAACGTAAAGTAAACGAAAGTAGTTGAGAAAGTCAATAAAGGATTCACCACTTCTAATAGTAGGAGAGTATATCTCAAGGCCACTTTTAGAAATCATTACTCATGAAGTCCTTGGCCAAGGCGACAATGTGATGGAAATGGTTCCATTTGATACACATATCGAGTAATGGATTTCTTGAACAAGTACTAAAATATTCGGGCCAGAATTAATAATATTCTGGAGGGAGTTGGCACTAATTCCATGCTCTAGACCGAATGAGATATTGTATGGTGAAAGGAGTTTATTGCACTGATAATTTTCTATTGAAAGGTTCATGTCAAGCCACTTGACTTTCTGGACTTTTGGGTTGTCAAGAGTCATTGCTAGATGTCGCTCTTGATATGCTAAATATGGATTTATTAATTAGAGAATTAATAAATTTAATCCTTTATTTTATTAAGGATTATTAATTCTAATATTGTTAGAATTAATTCATATTATGCTACCAATAAGACCAGGAAACCTAATGGGTCACACACAATAAAGGTTTGAATGCTAAAATATATTATTTGATAATATTGTGGGGTTAATTAAGAGAATGGAATATATTTATAAGTGAATTATAAGTTTGTTATAATTCATGGGACCTAATTATAATTATGTAAACTTCAAGGACCAATTTATTGACAATTGGACGTTGAAGGACTAAGTTACAATTTACGGTAATTATAAATCTATAAATATAAGGAAACGGTTTCCTTAGGGTAAGAGACACAGACTATTCACGCAATAATAGAGAAATCGTTTCTCTGCCTTTCTCTTGATCAAACCCTAGCTGTCTCTCTTTTATTAATCAAACCCTAGCCTCCTAAATTCTACTAGCATAGAATTGTGAGATTGTGAGCATTCGACCTTGTGTGGATTATCATTAGAGGGAGTTCTTTCTTGGACTTCAGTTGAGCTGCTGTGAACCGGTTTTGTCATCTGGATCGCGCCTGCGTTCTTGGAACAAGAAAATTTTAAATTCCGGCTTCAAGAGGTAATAAGCGTGATCTTCTCTTTTTCCCATTTCTACTGCAAACCCGTGATCCATGGCTTGGATTTCATGCTATTTTCCACTGCGTTTAATCTGTTTAATTAATTTAGAAATCCTACAGTGGTATCAGAGCCTACGGGTTTGCGTTTTAATGGGATGTTTTATTGCTTTGAATTGTTCAAGCATTTAAATTGCATGATTATAGCATGTTAATTGTATGATCATGTATGATGGTTTGTATGTAATCGTCTGGGTTTTGTTTTGAATAATCTGGGTTGCAGAAATTGTTTCTGCGTTGTGGGTTTTATGCTTTCGAAAATATTGCAGAATGGTTCTGCGTCTGTGTTCAGGTTTTGGCTTCAGTTGATGTTCATCCTGTAATTAAGCCTTCCATTTAACAATTTGGATTGTTAAATTGATTGTGAGAATGATCACAATGGTTTGTTAATAAAGATTAACAAAGATCATCGTCAAAAACTGGTTTTGATTGATCTAGGAACGGCCCCGAACTGAACAAAAATTTGCAAAAAATCCTAGCCGCACGCGGTGGTTTCTGTTCGGTGTTTAAAAAAAAAAAAAAAGGGTTCTGGAATAGAATTTTGAAAGGAAAAATCTTATTTGATGAGAGGTGGTAAAATAAAATTTTTTCCATGGGGGCGCTGCCCCCCTAACCCCCGCAAGGGACCGCCGTTATCGTTGCGTGACGAGACCCAGAAGCATTTTCTCAAAATTACTTTTGAGACAATCAATTTTATTTTTCAAAATAGTAATTATGAAAATTTAAAATTAATGTATTTTTCTAAAATGTTGATTTTAGAATTTGTTTTATTTTCCCAAATAATGATTTTAGAATAATAAAAGTATATGTTTATTTTGTTTAAGTTAATGGCATGGTGGATGGTTATGGACTAAAATCAATTATATCTGTTCATGCATTTTTTACCGCTTTGTTTTAATGAAATAGGGCCTGTGTGTCCTGCCTTCTCTCAAATTCTGATGTAATTCTCTTCTAATCTAACTCCCCTCGAATGTAACTCGAGGTTTCTCCTTTTAGGCAATTATGTAACTAGATTATATGGGTTAGATTGAGGTAGAATTTTACTTTCAAGATTTTGAAGATGGCGTTCAAAATAAGGTGAGATGGTAAGACCCTCTACTTATATCATGCATGAACACATAGGGTTGACCATATTAATTTCCTTGGTGGCTCGAGGAAATTAATTTAGAAAGTCCATAACCATGCCACGTAATTGTTTATTACCATGTTTATCAATTTATGCTGCTTATTGATAAATTGTATGCATGCCTAACGATGAGACCACTAAAAGGAACAAATCCCTCAAATAATTTTAAACCTAATTCCTTCCATTAATATAGTAAGAACGAGAGTCCTTTTTCAAGACCAGGTTGTTGCGCAAACCCAAGCCTACTTGACATCGGGCATGTTCATGTGATGGAATTAAATTCATTTGGAATTAAATTCCTGATTAATGGGTCGGGTTTAACTAAATTCTTTATCCTGGTTGGGCAAACTCAAGCATAGAGAAATTTAGAGGAAAGTTGGGGTAGCCCAAAAGACTTTAAGATTAAAAGCTGTTAATTACCCAATGATCTGGTAGTTACATACGATGTAATTGGTATTGGATACCTACCAATGAATGTAAGGATGGCTTGTTGGGCAAACCCAGGGTTATTCTTAAGGAATTTGGATACCGGTCCACTAGGAAAGCTTCTAACGGGTTTTCTCGAATTAATAGTGGGGGCTATTGGTTTGAGTAAAAAATAGTGGAAAAATTATGCGACAAACCTAATTAGACTAATTAATTGCATTGCATCTGCATATACATGTTCTAATAATTCTATCTTTACATCTAGGTCATTTGCATCATGTCGACAAACCTAAACTTGCGTAGCATCTTGGAAACAAACAAGCTCACTGAATCAAACTATTTAGACTGGTATAGAAACTTGAGAATCATTCTCAAGTCGAAAAAGTTGCTCTACGTGCTAGATGCTCCTATTCCGCCACCTCCAGCTGAAGATGCTCCTGCTGAAGAGCATGCTGTCCACAAGAAGCACAAAGAAGATAGCGACACAGCATCTTGTATCATGCTGGCGTCAATGTCTCCTGAGCTACAAAAATAGCATGAGCATATGGATGCTCAATCGATGATCCTCTATCTTAAAGAGCTGTTTGATAAACAAGCTAGAATAGAGAGATATGAGATCTCTAAATAACTGTTCCGTGCTAAGATGGTTGAGGGTGCTTCAGTGGCCACTCATGGGTTGCAGATGTTGGGCTACATGGAAAAGCTTGGGTCTCTTGGGTTCGTAATGGATCATGAGTTAAGTATTGACTTAATTCTACAATCATTATCAAGTAGTTTTTCGCAGTTTGTGATCAACTACCACATGAATAATATTGAGACCACCATACCTGAGCTAATCAATCTGCTTAAGATTGCTGAGTCCTCTACGAAAAAGGATGATAAGGCAATCTTGTTAGTAGGTTCTTCATCTTCTAAGAAAAAGGTTTCTAAGAAGAAGAAGAAGAACACTCCTACTAAGCCCAAAGGAGGTGTCAAGAAGAAGGAGGCTGTCCCTAAAGGCCTATGTCATCATTGTGGTAAAATGGGCCATTGGAGGCTTAACTGCAAGGCCTACTTGGAGACTGTGAAGGAAAAGAAGGAGAAGCTTGCAAGCACTTCTACTTCTAATCCTGGTATGTTTATGATTGAGATTAATACTGCCTTTAATAATGAGATATAGGTATTAGATACCGGTTGTGGATCTCATTTATGCAATAATTTGCAGGGACTAAAGGACAGTAAAAGGTTAGAGAAAGGTGACGTGGACCTACGAGCTGCAAATGGAGCAAAGGTTGCTACACTAGCTGTGGGGACTTGTCATCTCAATCTACCTTCTGGATTAGTTTTAGAACTACAAAACTGTTATTTTGTACTAATTTTGTTGAAAAACATTATCTCAATTGTTTGTTTAGACTTATTCGGATTTCATTTAAGTTTTAAGAATAAATATTGTTCTTTCTCATTAAATGATATTCATTATAGTTCTGCAACTTTGATCAATGGTTTATATGTTCTAGACATGTATAATCCAATTCTCAATATAAGTAAAAAGAAACATAAAAAGGATAACTTAATCTCATCTTACTTATGGCATTGTCGTTTAGGCCATATAAATGAAAAACGTATGTCTAAGTTATACAAATTGGGTGACTTAGGGTCATTTGATTACGAATCATATGACACATGAAAATCTTGTTTACATGAAAAAATGGCTAAAACTTCTTTTTCAAGAAAAGGAGAAAGGGCAAAAGAGTTATTAAAACTCATACATTCAGATGTATGTGGCCCAATGTCAATACAAGCAAAAGGAGGTTATCAATACTTCATTACCTTTATTGATGATTATTCTCGATATGGGTATTTGTATTTGATGAAATAAAAATTTGAAGCCTTTGACCGTTTCAAAGACTTCAAGAATGAAGTAGAGAAACAACTTGACAAAAGTATTAAAGCCCTTAGATCTGATCGAGGAGGTGAATACTTAAGTCAAGAGTTTCTAAGTTATCGAAGAGATAACGGAATATTATCTCAATAGACTCCACCATATACACCTCAACATAACGGTGTATCTGAGAGAAGGAATCGAACCCTTCTAGACATGGTAAAGACTATGATGGCTTTTGCAGACTTACCAAAATCGTTTTGGGGGTACGCACTGGAGTCTGCTATTTATATTTTAAACAGAGTTCCGTAAAAAACGGTTGATACCACTCCTTATGAGTTATTCTTTGGTAAGAGACCAAAGTTATCTCATTTAAGGATTGGGGGTTGCCCTGCTTTTGTTAAAAAGGTAATGTCAGACAAACTTGAAAGTAAGTCTGACAAATGTTTGTTGGTTGGATATGCAAAAGAATCGTTTGGATATTACTTCTATCTTCCTTTTGAAAATAAAGTTTTTATTCCAAAACATGTTGTCTTCTTAGAGAATGAGCACATGTTCAAAGAAGATAGTGGGAGCAAGCTTGAACTTAGTGAAGTTCAAGAAAAGCAAACAAATATTGATCAACTATTTGAACCTGTATCTATTCAAATAGATGAACCTTCTAACACACAAGAGCTTCGTAGGTCAAGTAGGATACAAGTGGCACTTGAGAGATATGGATTTCTCGTAAGTGACCATAATGACGTATTGCTCATAGATGACGATGAGCCTACTACTTACGAGGATGTTCTAAATAGTTCAGAATCTGATAAATGGCTCGAAGCTATGAAGTCAGAGATGGATTCCATGTATGACAACCAAGTATGGACTTTGGTTGATCCACCTGAAGGAATCAAGCCTATAAGGTGTAAATGGGTTTTCAAAAAGAAAACTGACATGGATGGTAATGTGGTTACCTATAAGGCTCGCTTGGTAGCAAAAGGTTATCATCAACGACAAGGTATTGACTATGATGAAACTTTTTCACCAGTCACGATGTTGAAATCCATAAGAATACTCCTAGCCATTGTCGCTCATTACGATTATGAGGTCTGGCAAATGGATGTGAAAACAGTTTTCCTTAATGGAAACCTGATTGAGGAAGTGTATATGACACAGCCTGAAGGTTTCATATCCAAAAATAGCACAAAGGTGTGCAAGTTGCAAAGGTCCATTTATGGACTTCAGCAAGCATCTAGGAGTTGGAATATCCGTTTTAATGAGACAATTAAAGATTTTGGTTTCATTCAAACACATGGATGAACCTTGTGTGTACAAGAAGGTTAGTGGGAATAAAGTTGTTTTCCTATTGCTTTATGTAGATGACATATTGCTTATAGGAAATGATGTTTCCACTCTTCAATCAGTGAAGATTTGGTTGTCCAAGATGTTCTCCATGAAAGACCTTGGAGAAGCAACCTATATTCTAGGAATAAAGATCTATAGAGATAGATCTAGAAGGTTCCTAGGTCTTTCATAGTCTACATACATAGACAAAGTGTTGAAAAGGTTCAGCATGGATCAATCCAAAAGAGGATTCTTACCTATGACACATAGTGTAAGCCTTTCAAAGTCGATGTCTCCAAAGACACATGTTGAAAGGGATCACATAAGTAGAGTTCCATATGCTTCGGCAATTGGGTCTATCATGTATGCTATGATATGTACTAGGCCCGATGTATCGTGTGCTCTTAGTTTGATGAGCAGATACCAATCTAATCCTGGAGAGGGTCACTGGGCGGCTGTAAAGAATATCCTTAAGTACTTATGAAGGACTAAAGATTCATTCTTAATATATGGAGATGGTGATTTACATGTAAGAGGGTATACTGATGCTAGCTTTCAGTCCGATAAGGACGACTTCAAATCACAATCTGGCTATGTATTTACATTAGGTGGTGGGGCAGTTAGTTGGAAGAGCTCCAAATAAGAGACTACTGCCGATTCGACTACTGAAGCAGAGTACATAGCAGCTTCTGAAGCAGAGTACATAGCAGCTTCTGAAGCAGCTAAAGAAGCAGTATGGATCAAGAAGTTCATCACTGAACTTGGAGTGATGCCCAGCATTGTTGATTCGATACCTTTGTATTGTGACAACAATGGAGCTATTTCACAGGCAAAGGAACCACGGTCTCATCAACGATCCAAGCATGTACTTAGACGCTATCATCTGATTAGAGAAATCATAGATAGAGAAGGTGTAAAGATAGAGAGGATTTCCACAGATCAGAACATAGCTGATCCACTCACTAAAGTGCTTTCCCAGAAGAAACATGATAAACATGTTGAGTCATTTGGTATTCGATACATGAATGATTGGCTCTAGTGCAAGTGGGAGTTTGTTAGTGTTGTGCTCTAGAGGCAATCACTTGTGTCATGTATATTGCATATTAAATTAATAAGAGGCATTTTTTATCTTTCAGTTTGATTGTTATATCTAAACATGCGTAAAAACCGTTAGATAAAGTCCCTAGTACAACACAGTGTTAATGAAATCATAATAGAGATCATGATGTGAGATTCCTACTACACTATGCAGTGTTTGTACTTAAATAATCCCCAGTCATAGTATTAATAAGATAGGACATTATTAATACGCCAAGACTGGCACATATTATATCTCTTGATTGGATCAAGCGGTGGTTCTTATATCCGTAAGTATTAGGATACTCAGGATTAACGTGTGGATGCTTGTTTTGGAACAAGTTCATTGGATGACCTAGCTATGAGATAATCACTTGGATAACTATTTAGTGCCAGTGATAGAATCTCATTATAACAAGTGTGCAAGTATCCTTAGACTTGAGATCTCCAAGGTACTTTGTTTAACGAGCGTTGTACTTTGATTCTAATCTTTGGAGTCTTATCTAGGACTGCCTATGGGATAGATATTGGGTACAACGTAAAGTAAACGAAAGTAGTTGAGAAAGTCAATAAAGGATTCACCACTCCTAATAGTAGGAGAGTATATCTCAAGGCCATTTTTAGAAATCATTACTCATGAAGTCCTTGGCCAAGGCGACTATGTGATGGAAATGGTTCCATTTGATACACATATCGAGTAATGGATTTCTTGAACAAGTACTAAAATATTCGGGCCAGAATTAATAATATTCTGGAGGGAGTTGGCACTAATTCCATGCTCTAGACCGAATCAGATATTGTATGGTGAAAGGAGTTTATTGCACTGATAATTTGCTATTGAAAGGTTCATGTCAAGCCACTTGACTTTCTGGACTTTTGGGTGGTCAAGAGTCATTGCTAGATGTCGCTCTTGATATGCTAAATATGGATTTATTAATTATAGAATTAATAAATTTAATCCTTTATTTTATTAAGGATTATTAATTCTAATATTGTTAGAATTAATTCATATTATGCTACCAATAAGACCAGGAAACCTAATGGGTCACACACAATAAAGGTTTGAATGCTAAAATATATTATTTGATAATATTGTGGGGTTAATTAAGAGAATGAAATATATTTATAGGTGAATTATAAGTTTGTTATAATTTATGGGACCTAATTATAATTAAGTAAACTTTATGGACCAATTTGTTGACAATTGGACGTTGAAGGACTAAGTTACAATTTACGGTAATTATAAATCTATAAATATAAGGAAACGGTTTCCTTAGGGTAAGAGACATAGACTATTCACACAATAACAGAGAAATAGTTTCTCTGCCTCCCTCTTGATCAAACCCTAGCCGTCTCTCTCTTATTAATCAAACCCTAGCCTCCTAAATTCTACTAGCATAGAATTGTGAGATTGTGAGCGTTCGACCTTGTATGGATTATCATTAGAGGGAGTTCTTTCTTAGACTTCAGTTGAGCTGCTGTGAACCGGTTTTGTGATCTGGATCGCGCCTGCGTTCTTGGAACAAGAAAATTTTAAATTCCGGCTTCAAGAGGTAATAAACGTGATCTTCTCTTTTTCCCGTTTCTACTGCAAACTCGTGATCCATGGCTTGGATTTCATGTTATTTTCCGCTGCGTTTAATCTGTTTAATTAATTTAGAAATCCTACAAAAAGTATGTCATGAATCATCTAATACTTATCATAACAAATTATTTTCTTGATATCATGAAGAAATATAAAGTAAAACTCCATCATCTCACTAGTCATGATTTTACTTAGGTAAATTCCACTTCGTTTGTCAATCCATGGAATCCTATATTTTGATTCATATTATCAAATTTGTTAATCAAGCTAACATAACCAAAACATGCATTAGACTCAATTCCTTCTAAACATGAAATTAGCTAATATCCCTATGTTAAGGCAAAATCAACTAACATTTGATCACTTAGTCCTATAATCTTAACTTCATCATTCAAATCTACTGAGACTTAACAAATACAAAATCAAGGCAATGAAACTCCTAACATCGTTGTGTCGAAGTCAATTGGAATAACTCGCATCAATAACCAATGAAATCAAGTAATCAAACACCAATGAAAATAATTAATCAATCAAAAAACTAAATTAACTCAAAATTATAAATCCAAGAATAATATCTAAATACAATTAAAGAATTAAAATCATTATTTTTTAAGAAAAAGAAAACAAAGTAAGAGATAAATACTCATAGACAAGCCTTTCAATTCCTAATGAAAACTCCTCCAAGTATCAATGCTCATTGAGTAATTTCTCTAGAGAAAAATATTAGTGATGAACTCTACAAAATATATCTAAGTCTCCACAATGTGCACCCTCTTTTTCTAAGGTAATTGGCCTTTATTTATAGGCTTACAAAGTTCCTAAAAGAATCATAAGTAAAGAAGAAGTAATGTCCTAAAAAATCCAAACCAAAAAAGGATTAGTAAAATCTAAATAAACACTAAGGTTCCACCGCCTTTAAATTGTGAAGTTGAGAATTCCTTTGTCATGTTTTGTGCTGAAGAATTTATTTGATGAATTGAAACTGTGGAATTTGGCTTCCAATTGAGCCAACCGAAATTTATGTTTTTGTCTTGCATCGGCTCAATTGAGCTACAACCTGAAACTGCATTTTTTTCTTGCATCGACTCTATTGAGCCATGCGAAAGCCACTAAAGTTGTACGGATTTGTTTTCTTCTCATGTTGTTGCGTCGGCTCAATTGAGCCGTTTTCCTTGCATCGGCTCAATTGAGCCGCAAACTGTTCTCCCAGTATTGGACTGATGTCAGGTCTATCGTTTTGGCCTGGTGTTGGTTCTGTACTGAAAAAATACACAATTAGCTCCAAAATTTACCTATTTTTGTATAAAATTACAGAAAAATATTTTTATAAGGGAAATATCAAATATGAAGGTATATGACTAGTTATTGTATTAAAACTGTCTCAAATTAACTTCAAATCACTAGGAAAATAATGATGATTTTAACCCCTATCACATACCCCCACATTTGAATATTTACTTGTCCTCAAGTAAATACTTAAACAAAGCACACAAAACATTTTTTTTTTCATATTCGTTAATAATTAAGCCATAATTTTTATTCCAACCTTAGATAAAAAATTGTCATTCATTTAACCATTTAAAAACCTTTGTAAACTCAAGTGTTAACTCAAATATTCCCAAGACCATCAAAGTCATGTTAAACAAGCTTATATCTAGTACAAGAAAATTATTCCACCCCTCAACCAAAAGCATAGATAACATAAATTATACAAGTCAAGTCATTTAACCAATTCAATCATTATAAACGTAAATTTACAAAACTCAAGTTAGTGAAACAAGGAAAAAACTCTACTTTTATTTTTCTTTTTTTTATGACATTGGGAATTGATAGCCTCAAGTGCATGGATTTCTCTTCACACACCATATTTGCCCCCTTATAGTCATCATCAATCATTTTTTTCAGCAATTTTCTTTCAACATATTTTTTCTTTGCTTTTTCTTACCTTTTTGCCATCAGGATAGCCTCAAGAGAGTGCACCGAATTCACTTGCTACTTCTCCCTATATTGACCACCTTTTAGCAAAAGGTCTTCAAAGATTAAAAATAAGAGCATTTTTTTTTCAAGTCAATTCTTTTCCATCTCACATTCTTTTTTCAACTCAATTTTTTTTTTTCATCTCACATTATTTTTTTCAACTTAATTTTTTCCTCACATTCCTTATTCAAAGCTCAAAGTCAAGAAAATTTTAAATCTATAATACACGAATTAATCAACAAACCTTCCCATATTTCATCATATCGTTTATATTCAAACTCAAAGAATAAAACAAAACTCAAATACCAAATATAACCAAGATTAACTTAAATTCTCAAGACTTAGCAAAATCCAACTTAATATACAAGTTTACCTTTTCAAATAAAAATTCAACTAATTTGAACGACAAATCCATATCCAAAGTGAAAGAGAAAATTATAACCTTCTCATAGGCCAAAAACAAAGTTCAAAACTTCAACAATTTCAACAATTCAAACATATATCATTGAACATCCTTAAAACATATATCATTCAAAATCCATTCAAAATCACAGAGATGTACTTGAGAAAATGTTAAATCTCTCCCCCCACACTTAAATTGGATATTGTCCTAGCCTAAATATCACACTAAAGCATAACCAAAGGACCAAGAATGTAAAGAGGGAAAAGAAAATAATACTTCCTAAGGCAAATTAGCTCCACGAAAACAGAAGTTCATCCTTCAAAATGTTGGAAGAATTATTGCTAGCGACATAAGCCTACAAAAAGAAAAACAAACACACAAGTAAAAGCCTAAAGAGGAATTGGAAGAAAACAAAAATCAAGGGAGAAGAAAAATAGAAAGTCAAAGCCTTTAAGTCCCTCTCGAAGTAGAGCCTCCACACGGGCCTCCAGATTATCCAATAGAACCACCATGACCTCCAAAGGGCTCACGAGATCCTCCTTGTCTCAACCAAACCCACTTTGCAATTGGTTCTCTTTTTAGTGAAGAACTTTTCCAAACTTTTGATGCTCAAGAAAAATAAGGAGAATATCCAACGTAGATAGAAAAAGAAGAATGTCAACCAACTTCAATCATTACAGCGAAATATCACAAGGAGGCTCAAGTTTCCATATTTGCAAAAATGTTAGAAAAATGCATAGCTAACTTTGAGACACAATTACAAGACTCACTATCCATTCTATGCATTTTTCTACCACCAAATAAACTCAACAAGGATATGTCCATGTCTAGTAAAATTTTCCTCAAAATACTGATACAAAATGCCAAGAAATTCAAGAGGATAAAATCTACTTTAACATGAAAAGCATTTTTCCACCAATGTACTCCCCAATGTGTGAGCTTTTAAAATTTGTAATTCATGGGGGATAATTCATAGAAGAAGAAGATCAATGTGAAGAAGGAGAAGGGGAAAACGAAGGGAAGGAGTGGAAAAAAGAGAAACAAAAGTATCATTCTGGGGGAATAGGAAAAAAAAATCAAAGAAGAGATAGAAATAGCAGAAACAAGACAAACAAGAAAACCAAAGAAAAAGGAAACAAGAAGAAAAAGACAAAATAGGAAAATTTTGGGCAGGAAAGAAAAAAGGTAAAAGAACAAACGAAAAAGGAAAAAGAAGATTTTTTTTTTTTTTTGGGTGGTTACTATTGGGCAGAGCTGGCCCGGTGCCCGGGTCATTTTCGAGCCTAGCCCCAGGTAAGGTCTGATTTTTTTTTTTTTTTTTCTTGTTGTTGGGTAGTGATGAACCGGCGCGCGGGCCATTTTCTAGCTTGGTGCTAGGTCAGCTTTGGCTCCAAAATTTTATTTATTATTTTTTTATAACTAAAATCTATCCTAATTGAATGCATGACCACGGTACATTTAAAACAACAATTTATAAATTAAATATTAAACTAAAGTTAAAAATTGTAAATAAATAAATAAATAATAAAATAAAATAAATTCAGTAAGTCTAAAATATCGTGTCAGTAAATGTCCAAACTTGAAAATAAAAAGAGTTCGTATTGACTTCAAAATTATTAACGTAAAAACCATAAAATTAAAAATACAATTAGTATAGATGTCTCACAATAACATTAGGTTAGTAAAATTAAATACTAAATATACAATATATAGAAACATACAAAAATAACTTAGTAATTATTAACATGTATCTACCTATTTATATATTTACAACATATAGTGAAATTAAAATATAATTATACAAACAACAAAATATGGCACTTCTTCATACAAGAAACGTATATACATATTTACAGATAGACATATAAACATATAAATATGTTAAATCAACAAAATCCAAGCTTTCATGATATTGTTCCTCGACAGCGGCGCCAAAAATTTGATGCGTAAATTTTGCGTATATAAAATCATCAATTTTAAATCCATCCCTAAATCAAGTTGTAATTAAAATATTAATCCCAAAATACACATGTGAGCAAGTATACTCATCGCAAGCATACTATAGGGGATTAATGAGTATCGATCCTTAAAGGAACAAGTACAAACTAATCACTTTTCTTTCATTGTTTAACCTATCAACTAAATTAATAAAGAAATAAAAATAAAAATAAAAACAAAATATATATTCATATATAACTCTTGGAGAAAAAATATGTAATTGAATAATTATTCTAAAAAATATGTCATGAATCATCTAATACTTATCACAACCAATTATTTTATTGGCATCATGAAGGAATATAAAGTAAAACTGAATCATCTCACAAGTCATGATTTTACTTAGGTAAATTCCACTTCATTTGTCAATCCATGGAATTCCATATTTTGATTCATATTAATAGGTTTGTTAATCAAGCTAACATAACCAAAACATACATTAGACTCAATTCCTAATAAATATAAAATTAGCTAATAACCCTATGTCAAGGAGAAATCGACTAACCTTTGATCACTTAGTCCTATAATCTTAATTTCTTCATTCAAATCCATCAAGACTTAAAAAATACGAAATCAATGCAATGAAACTCCTAATATCATTGTGTTGAAGTCAATTAGAAGAACTCGCATCAATAACCAATGAAATCAAGTAATCAAGCACCAAAGAAAATAATTAATCAATCAAAGAACTAAATTAACTCAAAATCATAAATCCAAGAATAATAGCTAAATATAATTAAAGAATTAAAATCATCATTCTTTATGGAAAAGAAAACAAAGGAAAGAGATAAATACTCATAGATAAGCCTTTCAATTCCTAATGAAACTCCTCCAAGATTCAATTCTTCTTGAATAATTCTTCTAGAGAAAATATTGGTGATGCACTCTACAAAATATATCTAAATCTCTATATTGTGCACCCTCTTTTTCTAAGGTAATTGGCCTTTATCTATAGGCATACAAAGTTCCTAAAAGAATCATAAGAAAAGAAGAAGTAATGTTCTAAAAAATCCAAAACCAATAAGGATTAGTGAAATCTAAATAAAAATCTAAATAAACACTAAGGATCCACCGCCTTTAAATTGTGAAGTTGAGAATTCCTTTGTCATGTTTTATGCTGAAGACTTTAATTGATGAATTGAAACTGTGGAATTTGGCTTCCAATTGGGCCAACAAACTTTATGTTTTTATCTTGCATCGGCTCAATTGAGCTACAGCTCGAAATTGCACTTTCTTTTTGAATCGGCTCAATTGAGGCGTGCGAAAGCCACCGAAGCCACACGGATTTGTTTCCTTCTCATGCTGTTGCGTCGGCTTAATTGAGCCATTTTTCTTACATCGACTCAATTGAGCTGCAAACCATCTATTCTATTGCTGAAATTGTTGACTCCTCTTTCTTTGCTTATTGCTTTTGTCCTTGTTCTTTTCCTTGGCCAACCGAAATTTATTTATTTGTTGTTGTCATTACTTTTGTGTTTTGGCCCACCAAATTCTCCTTTCATTTCCAATTTGTTTCCTTTTGTTCTTTGTTTGAGCTGCCCAGCCATTTCCATTTGCTTCCTTTTCCTTTACAATTTCAATTGCAATTGCTCTGTCCCATTTTATTCTTTTTCCAATACAATCCTCTATTCTCCCAATATTGGACAGGCGCCAAGTCCATCTTTTTGGCTCAGTGCTGCATCTGTACTGGAAAAATACACAATTAGCTCTAAATTTTACCTATTTTTGTATAAAATTACAGAAAAATATTTTTATAAGGAAAATATCAAATAGGAAGGAATATGACTAGTTATTATATTAAAAATGTCTCAATTTAACCTCAAATAACTAGAAAAATAATGATGATTTTAACCCTTATCAGATCACACTAAAGTGTGTAAGCGGCAAAGGTCCAATTATGGACTAAATAAGCTTCTAAGAGTTGGAACATCTATTTTGATGAAATATTTGAAGAATTTTCATTTTATACACAGTGTGGATGAACCTTGTGTATACAGACAATTAGTAGAAGTGCAAATATTATTCTATTGCTACAAGTAGATGAAATGATGTTAATAGGAAACGATTTCTCAACTCTTTAATCAATTAAGATTTGATTATCAAAGAAATTCTCCATGAAATACCTTGGAGAACAACCTATATACTAGGGATAAGGATCTATACAGATAGATCAAAAGGTAGCTTGGTCTTTCATAGCCTACATACATAAATAAAGTGCTAAAGAGATTTAGCATGGGTCAATTCAAAAGATAATTCTTACCCATGACCCATGAGGTAAGCCTTTCAAAATCTATCTGTCCTTAAACACAAGATGAAAGGGATCATATTAGTGGAATACTATATACTTCAGCATTTAGATCTATTATGTAAGCTATCATATATACAAGGCCCAATGTATCTTGTGCTCTTAGTTTGACGAGCAGATACTAATCTGACCTTGGAAAAAGTCATTGGGTGGCTATCAATAATATCCTTAAGTACTTTAAGAAGGACAAATGATGTTTTCTTTGTATATGGAGAAGGTGACTTACAAGTCAAAGGGAATACTGATGCCAGTTTTCTATATGATACATACGTAAAGATAGAGAGAATTTCTACTGATCAAAACATAGTTGGTTAGCTTACTAAAGCTCTATTCTACAAGATATAAGATAGTTATGTACAATCATTTCATATTCGATACGCGAATAATCAACTCTAAATCAAGTAGAAGATTATTAGAGTTATGCCCTAAAACTTTGTCATAGAAGGGGTTGTTGGATCACCTAGAGATAAGGGCTTTTATATATTTGGCTTGATCATTGTGGGTCTTTGATTTATATGCCTCCTTGAGTTTGATTTATATGATAGAGATATCTATGGGTCCGACTCAAGAATAGGGTGTTAGAGTTATGCCATAGAATCAATCTATTTGTATATATTTATTTAATAAAGGTATTCTTTATCTTTTAGTTTCTTTTTGTCATATGTATATGTGAAAAAAACTGATAAATAAAGTATCAGCATAAAATATAATATTAAGAAAATTATGATAGAGATTATGATATGGGATTCCTACTATATTATGTAGTGCTTGTACTTAAATAATTCTTAGTCATAGTATTAAGGAGATGGGGGCATTATTAATGCACCAACACTAGCACATATTAAACTTCTTGATTGGATTAAGTGGTAGTTCTCATATCTATGGGTATTGTGATACTAAAAGTTAATATATGGATGTTTGTCATAAGAATAAGTTCATTTGATAACCTAGCTATGAGATAATCATATGAATAACTATTTATTAACAGAGATAGAATCCTATTATAGAAAATGTGCAATTATATTTAGACTTATGATCTCTAAGGTACTTTGTTTGCTGAGCATTGTATTTGATTCTAATCTTTGGAGTCTCATTGGGACCACCTATAGGATGGATATTGGATAAAATATAAAGTAAACGAAAGTAGTTGAGAGAGTCAATAAAAAATTCATTACTCCTAATAGTAAGGGCATATATCTCACGCCCACTTGTAGGGAATGATTACTTAAGAAGTTTTTTGCCAAGGCAACTATGTGTTAAAAATAGTTCCAAATGATGCAGATATCTAGTAATGAATTCTAGAACAAATACTAATAAATTCTAGGTATAATTAATTATATTCTAGAGAGAGTTGTTATTAATTCTATACCCTAAATCAAATAAGATATAATACGATAAAATGAGTTTATTGCATTGGTATTTTGCTATTGAAAGGTTAATATCAAGCCACTTGACTTTCTAGACTTTTGGAAGTCATGATGCTGGTCATGAATTATTGAAATATGAATTTACTAATTGAAGACTTAATATATTAATCATATTTGGAATTAATGTTAATTCTAATTACTAAGGATTATTAATTCTATAGTGATTAGAGTTTGTTCATATTCTGCTACCAGTTGCCTAGAAAACCAAATAGGTCACACACTAGAGGAATAGGCACTCAATATATTATAAAATAATATTATAGGGTTAATTTATGAGAATAAATAATATTATGGGATAATTATAAAGTGGTTATAATTATTGGGGTTAGATTGCAAGTATGGAATCCTTGTGGGCGCGTTTTAAATATGTTATAACTGAAGGGGCCAAATTGAAATTAACCAAATTCCAAAGTCCATAATTAAAAGGGAATTATTATTGTTATTTCGTAAAAGGTTTAGAAAATATATTCAAAGGTATTCTATATGTTTGGTCAGAAGCAGTGGTATATATAAAGAGATATATAGTGCATTCTAGTTCGATAAGATATAAAGAACACATAGTAGCCTTATTTCCTTATTTCTTCTCCGCATATTACTTTCCTCTATAGCCGCCAAACATAATCCTACTAGATGAGGTTTTTGGTGCCGATTTTGAGTCTCGTTCTTTGTGTGGATTATTGTTAAAGAAATTCCTATACTTGGAGTTTAGTGGTTCATGGATTGTCCTATTCTCAGATGAGTTCTGTGCATGGAGAAAAAAAAATTGAAAGTTACGTTTTTTAGGTAACGAATTTTTCCTTATCTCCCCTGTCCCATTTAATTATATACGAGTTTTGTTGTTGCGTTGTTTAATTTTTTGCTGCACATATAAGATATTACATTATTGAAATCCAGTGTAGGGAACTCATTACTCGAGAAAGAGCGAGTTTTAGAATATTAGGGGACCCTTGCCAATGCTTGAATTTGAATTCAGTTGATTGAGTGATATTTGATACACAATCATTGTTCGGGAGAAATCACTTTGAGATTTATGTCCAATCTCTTCTTGTTACTCTTATCTTGTTCTTGTGATCTTCTAGACTTTACTTTGTAATTAGGTAATATATTCTTGTTGTGCTCATTAGTAGTTAGTTGTAATTGATAATTAGTGACCTATTTCTCTTTTTTTAGTTGATTGAACAATGAAACAAGGGTAGAAGTCGGGGTAGTTGATGTCCTTCCCCAAGAATTTTCGATACTTACCAGCTAAACTCTATGCTATATATGGGTATACTTACCTAAATATGTGTATTTAAGTTAAATTGGTATTTTAAATCAAAACTTGATTAAGCCTTAGGTGTAATTCTATAACATCCTAGCATACACACAAAAAGAGATGCATCAAGTTTTTGGTGTCATTGCCTAGGATTGTGTGCCAATATCCAGAAAACACATGAGTTTTGTTGATTCAATCTTTATTTTAGCTTGTTAATATTTCTTCTTTTTGATTTTCTATGACACTGTTTTTAGGTATATTTGTTTTATACTTTTACTTTATTGGTTTCTTGAGAATATTTGTTATCAATCATATTTTAGTCTTTGATTTATTTGTTTATTATTTGATTACTGTAATACTTGTTTCGTTTAACGTGAATAGTTTAGTTTGGATTACTAGTAGTTGAATTTTTCTTTGCTTTGTTATGTAGGACATTTTTCTTATGTATACTTTGAAGAGATTGTGGTAAAGAATTGGCTGAGTTTGATAAAGAAATAGAAAGGATTTTTTGTAGATTATGCATGGAACAAAAATAAAGAGCTTTAAAATTATTTGAAATCTAGATATTTCAAGTGGATTTTTTGTAAAGATAGAGGTTAATCAACAAGGTAATGGTAATGGTAATGGTAATAGTAATCAGAGGAGAACAACTGGTGACTATGTTAGACATATTTATTCAGGTACTAATTCACATATTGTGAGTCCTAGAGTTGGTACTAACAATTTTGAGATCGAGCTTATTTTCATTCAGATAATTTAACAAATGATTCAATTTGATAGATTGCAAGATTAGGATCCTAATGCACATTTGGTAGCATTTCTAAAGATCTATGATACTCTTTAAGCTCAATGATGTATCGGAGGATGCTGCAAGGCTTAGGTTATTTGTATTTTCTTTGAGAGATCGAGCAAAGTCATCGCTTAAGTCTTTATCAATCGAATCTATCACAACATGGGACCAACTAGCTGAGAAGTTCCTTGCTGAATACTTTCCTCCAGCTAGTGTAGACAAGTTAAGAAATTACATATTTTCATTTCCTTCATTGGGTAGAGGGACAACTCACGATGCTTGGAAGAGATTTGAGGAAATAATAAGAAAATATCTACAACATGGTTTTGATATTGGATTGCAAATGTTACCTTTCTATAATGGACTGAATTTCTCTTCCAAACAAATGGTTGATGCTTCATTAGGATATATAGCTTATTCAAAGGCTCCGAAAGAACTTTTTGAGTTGATAAAACATATTGTTTTGAACAGTAGTCCATAGAGCATGTGAAGGTCCAAAGAAAAAATACAAGGAATGCACAATATTGATGTTATAGTTTTAATGGACATAAAACTAGAGGTACTTGCAAGAAAGGTAGATAAGATGAATGTAATTTCTCAAAAATAAGTGATACGTTTTTACTTTTGTGAAGAAGGATATCCTAATCATGAATGTTAAGGAATGGGGATTGAAAATCAATAATGAGTTGAGCATGTGGAGTATTTAGGGAATGTAATACAAGATAATGCTATTTTTTGCAACACTTACAACCCAAGTTGGTGCAATCTTCCAATTTATTCTTAGGGTAATCAAGGACAAAATCAAGTGAAGCCTTAAGATGTATAAGCAAACTTTGCCTCAAGAACTCAAGCTCCAATAGCATGTCGTGCTCTATCTCTACCACTTCCTCAAACACCACTTGAGCTGTCTTTGGAGGATTTAGTTGCTAAATTGGTTGCCTCTGTAGACACGCATTTCTAAGTTGTTAAAGCATCAATAAGAAATCAAGAAGCTTCTATCCATAATCTTAAGAGTCAAATTGGATAGCTTTCCAAGATTCTTTCTAAAAGATAGGGAACGATGTTAGGAAACACTGAAGGCAATCTATGTGACGAATGTGGAAAGCCTTGATCTCTCTTTTAATATATTTATACACTTGAATAATGTTCAGTTTTACTTTGTTTAGTTTAGTTTTGTTATGTTTAGTTTATTGTGTTTATGTTTTGCTTTAGTTATGTTATGTTAGCTCATTTATCGTTGAACTTAGTGTTAATATAAAGGCTTTATTTGCATTAATTATGTTATTTTCTTTAAATTAATTGAAAAAATATGGATATTTTACTTTTTCTAAAAGTACACGGCGAGGTGGAAGTCATATTCCATTACATCATTACCTTTAAAATAGTGAAAAGTTGAAAGTCATGAGAGTTAATGATGTTGTACAAGTTATGCGCGACGTCACCATGCATCTTATTCAGATGAAAACATTTATCGTTTAGTGAAAAATTATATTGGCTAAAAATTTACACAGTATTGTACATCAGCTGAATTGGGGTTACAACATTGTTTTGTTTTTGGATTTCAAAGTACAACTTTTGATAGTGACATGCAGGTCAACATTCACAGTGTCGTGCAACTTTGAATCTTAGAAAAATATAACATATCTGTTCTTGTTATTTTCCGTAATCCATTTCAAACCCTTCGACGAAGGAATCCTTCTCTCTCAATCCTTCACTACTGTGCAAGAAATTGCCTGACCCATTACTGTAACACCCCATATTTTCGTGTCGTAGTGGGCCTTATCTTCATGGGATGCTACAATCTTCCCTTCATTAAGAAATTTCATCCTCAAAATTTGAAAATACCTATAACCTCTCAAATATCAACAATATCAATTTTTTTCTAAACCACTAACTAATAATATTTTAAGAATCCAAAAACATAAAATAGTCACAAAATCAATATCTTCTAAAAACATCAACCTAACTTTCTAATACCAAATATGTTCTTGGAATCATTCATCTTAAATCTCTTATGCCATTTATATCTCTCAAATCAATCATTTCTACCTCTGATATTATTTGTAACTCCCCACATTTCCATATCGTAGCGGGTCTTATCTTCGTGGAATGTTACAATTGCTAAATTCAACAAGTACAACCGTCTTTCTAGGGAAATTCAAACCTTTCTATTAATGCAAAATTATCGATTCAATTTTCCCCTCTTTAGTCGGCTGCATTCAACTGAGTTCAAACACTTATTTCCTTTCTTTTCTATGACCGACATAACTCTTGGGCAAAGCAACCCTTGCAAGCCTTCACAACAGTTTCTTAAAAAAAAAAAAAAAAATTCCTTGCTATGGTGATCTTACAGTTGCACTTCAAAAATTCTATAGCCGACAATTAACTGAGCTTTTTGGACAATTTTTCAGCTCCTATTAGGTGAATTATGACCTCTGAATAGCTTGGCTTAATTTCATATGTCACGTTGTTAAGTTAAATTAGGGAATTACATAGTGCATTCTATTTTGTGGAAATTGTCTGATTGAGCTGTATGTATTTATTGGAATTGATATTCTGCCTTTTTGCCTGAATTGATGTGTGTTGAGCTATATATATATATAATTGTATGGTAGTTGATTTGATTAGATTGGTTTGGTTTAATTGATTGAAGTGATTGAATTAATTGATTGGTGAAGTTTGTTTGTTTATTTATTTATTTATTTTTACTTAGTTTTTCTTGTTGAGTTATTTTTAAGATATTATTAACCTACATTTTGAAGGGTATTGATAAATGTGTTGAGAGTTTGCTTTTGATGAGTTGGTTTTGTAGAGTTGTGATTGTTAGACTCTACTGTGGTGAAGTGTCGACAGCTTGGGTGGTGGATCTATATTTGTGGATTAGTTTAGATATATTTAAGTTGAGAATTGTGCAACCTGAATGAGTTGAATTGCATTGTTGACTAGAAAAATTTCTACTTGGTTAGGAGGAGTTTTGAGTTGGTGATTCGATTGGTGCATTTGAATTAGTGGAGTGAAATTGTCAGAGGTAATTGGATTTTTGGAGGTTAGCAGGGTGTTGTGAGACTATTTGAGCATTTATCCTTTCTTTGGTTTCCATTTCCTTTTGTACTCTTTCCTTTTCCATTACCTTTTCCACTCTTTTCCTACTCTATCCCTTATGGCTCCAAACACGTTGCTACCAACTTACCCTCTAAACGAAAGAGAGCTGAGAGTACATCTTCTTCCCAATAGCCTTTCAATAGTGTTAGACTTGTAAGTTCTAAAAATGAGGAATGGCTCCCAAAGAGGAAAAACAGGAGGATTATTGTTGAAAGAACCTTGGACCCTACTTTGGATCATGAGCTAAAAATTTCTACAATGTTCAGACAAGTGGGTAGAGGCAACCTTCTAGGACTTAGAGGTGTGTATTATTCCAATCTAGTCAAGGAGTTCTATGTCAACATAGAGGATAAGAAACACCACATCCTGAGGAATTTCAATACAACTATTAGAGGAGTGCCAATTCATCTGTCTAGATAGTTATTGGCTAAGACTTTGGGGATTAAAGATGAAGGGACTGGGTTGACATTAACACCTACAATAAGAAGACAGAGTCAGACTTAGAGTGGAAGCTTACTAATGCCAGGACTGAGTTTCATTTAGTAAATCAGATTGCTAGCTAGGTATTACGCGTGTTTGTGCCTATATAAAATCTTATCAATTGTGCTCCAAATAAACATAAGTTTTACTAATTACAATGCCAATTAAAATCACACAGCACATATATATAGGCAAGTTCACCTATCATGTAGTATAATATCGTAGGCAAGATTTAAAGAACCTTAGGGAATGTAACTACTATAGCTACTTCTTTCTCCTCCCATTGTTTTACCTAATATAAATATGAAGAATATAAGACTAACTGCAACAGGAGAAAAGTTATGTTTGTAAACAAGAGAAAGTCACAAATTCATCAAGGAATAAGAAAGAGATAAACCCATATAACAAAAGCAATTATCCTATTCAATACCTAAAATATGAGTATCCCTTGGATCTATAATTCCTAATTCTAGGCACTGGAGTGAGTTAAAATATGAATCTCATGCTTTCTCGAGTTATGAGATTTCTACATCCAAATTCGATTAATTGGTATCTCTTCCTAGCCAACCAAATCCAAGAATGCGTTAATCATCACCCACCATTGCAAATCATTCGAATGCCACAAAATCCCTATCTCTAGGCAATCTCGCAAACACTTTGGTTACTAGCCTTAATTTCCAACCTTATTCTCAGGTTAATTAAAAATGGAAAATATTAAATTAGCTAAGAGACTGTTCAAACATTAACCTTATCTCTTGATCATTAAGGAAGAACATTTAATTGACACAAATCAACCAAGACCCAACTCAACTAAGATAACCAAATAAACACAAATAACTAAATACTATAGAACAAAATGTATAGATCTAAAGAAAATACATCATCTTTAAGCATAAAAATAGGGTACAACCCTTTATTACAATTAAAAGTCAAATCTTACCATAAGAATTACAAGTAAGATTACAAAAAGAAGACAAACGAATACTCATAGACAAGTCTCATTTTTCTTCCTCTTGTGATCTTCAAGTAGTCCCTCTTTCTTAAATCTGTTGGCCTTCCTGTCTTCTTTGTATGAAAATTCACAGGACTTATAGCTCTTGAGAGAAAACCTTAAGCCTTTTCAACTCCCCTACCTTCTTGCATGTGTGAATGAATGATTTTATAAAACCCTTTTGCGGAGATCTTGAAAATGTGCTACCAAATATGCAGATTTCACTTGTATGGAGCCCAGGGATGTTAAACTTCGCTAGGCCGCCAAAGGAAGTTCAACTTTCCTAGGCCTCCAAGTCTCTGGACTTAGTTAGAAGATAGAACTCTTTGTTGAGATTCCTTCTATTATTTGTTAGAATCTAATTCTTTATCCATGTTATCATAGTCTGGTGCCATTTGCATATCATTTGTATAGATATACTCCTCATTATCATTAGAGAATGTTGATTCCCTTTCTCTACTAGATAATATGTCTTCAACAACAACATTTAATATTTTCATAACAACTTGACACTTCTTATTGAACACCCTGTATGCTCAACAGTTTTTAGAGTATCCAAGGAAAATTCCTTCATTATTGCTTGCATCAAATTTACTCGACTATACTCTATCATTCATAATATAACACCTATTTCCGAAAACTTAAAAGTAGGTTTGTTGGGGCCTTCACCCATTCCAAACATCATGTTCTATCTTGTTAGTGTGAGGATGAAAATATGATATATTGATAATATGTGTAGCAGTATTGATAGCTTCTACCTACCGTCTACATGACATGTTCTTGGTATTCAACATTACTCTTGCCATTTCTGAGTTATTCTATTTTAATGCTCCACAAGACCATTATACAAAGGTGTTTTTTGTGCTGAAAACTCCTATTGGATACCATTTTCAATCCATAATTGATCAAACCATTTATTATCAAACTTTCTTTTATGATCACTTATGAGTTTATATTTTTTTTACTAAATGCATAAATTTTGGCAATCTATCTAAGTGAATCTGGAATAATTATCAACATACACCAAGGCATATCTCTTTTCACAATACTTTTGGGCTGTGGTAGTCCAAATAGATCTATGTGAAGAGTTGTGGATGTAACAATCTGTTAAACTTTCTTGCGTAGAGATTTAGTTTTCTTACAACTTTGACTAGAGCCACAAATTCTTGTAACATTTTTACTAAGCTTAGGTAGTCCACGAACTGCACCTATTGAACTTAATTCAAGTAATAGTTTATAAGTTACATGTCCTAACTTTTGATGTTACAACTCAGTTTCATTAGTCTTATCCATCATACAATTACAGCCTTTGGTTATACATATCTTATAGCAATTGTCACAAGTTCTATTTCTAGACATCGCACATTTCCCACTTTCATCAACTACCAGGCATTTGTCTTTATCGAAGTTAACAAGCTTGTAGTCATCACACAATTTACTTATACTGCTCTTATTTTCTTTCTAACAATCAACATGCATGTTTTATGTGTATGCATATCATCAATGTATTATCAACTTGATAAGAAACTTCTTTTTACTTGTAATATGCTTTAAACATCTACTATCAAGTTACCATATATATTTCATAACTGCTTTTAGTAAGAAATATGCAATATGAGCTTTGACTTTATTCTTTCTTATTAAAACACATTTCATCTTATGCTTTGGAATCCTTGTTAAATTCAGGTATGCCAGTCATCGGACCATATTAGAGATCTTTGTATCTCCTCAAGCCGTGTTTCTATCTATGACCTACAAGAGAATAGTAGTTACACTAAATAATAGGTTTCACTAGCTTATGTTTGAGTTTCCTTTGCTGTGCTTTCTTGCGAACAGCTGTTGTGGTCTATTTTTCTACTTTGTTGAACTCCTCATTAACAAGGCCAGTTTTATCATGTGGATGTCTCCTAAAAGAAAGAACTTCATCAAGTTTTACTTTTCCTGAGTTCAACCTTTTGATAGATTGCTCAATATCTATTAGTTGTTTGCTCGTATTTTCTAGCTTCAGATTACTACTTTTCAAGCTTTCTTCACTTTATTGAAATTTTTGGTGTAGTTGCATAATTTCTTGATGTTGGGAACCATTTACTTATATGAGCATTTTTATCTCCCTCTTCGATATCCTATTCATATTAATGATTTTTTTTTTCCATTTTACATAAAGCCATTCATACTACTCGGTATCATCTTCACCATTAGATTTTGCATCAGTTTCTTTGTCACCTTTCATTATTAGAATTACTGTCACCATGGACTGATCTACTGTCAACATTAGGGTTAAATTTTTTAATAACAATATTAAAAGCAGCATTGCATGCTTAGCCTTTATTGTAATGCCCCACCTAAAAGCACCTGCAGTTATACAGGGGGATTGAGCATTAGGTGACATATCGTCTAAGCATGTGAAATTTTGATGTATTTATATGTGTGTATTTGTTTGTTGTATTTGCTTATGTGTGTATATGTATAGTGAGTTATGGTGAGGCTATAGGTGAGTTAGTTAGGTTTATATTTTTGTAATTGAATTTGATAAGCAGTATGTAAGATTCAGTGATCGAGGGTGAAAAGAATGTGTTGGGGAATATTTGAACAAAATTTGATGTAGTTGAGTGGATAGAGCTTGGTGTATAATTCGTAGAGACTCGAGTTCAAGTCCTAGTTCTTGATTATTTTCATCTGGCTTATTTTTCTTCTATCTTAGTAAAAAATCCTAGCTCTAGCTAACACTTTTGGTTTTATCCCTAAAATCTAGGAGATTGCTTCTCTTGTAATTTTTCTTAAAAATTAAAGTTAGGAAAATTATCTTTTAGTTTTTCTTAAAATTGCAATTTTCTATTATAAGTTTATCTATTTAAATATTTAAAACTTTATCTTATCAGAATTTTAATCCCAGATAGACTCTTAGATATTATCATATAAAATATGTATATTTTCCAATTTATATAGCTGCCACTATAGACAGGAAATCTCCTAAAATCTAGCTCTAAAGATATTGCTAATTTTTATTATCTTCTATAAATTGTTATTTATCACATCAGAAATTTTTTTAGCATTTATTTGATAAAACTCCAAGTATTTTTAAGTAGCATTGCCGCTACTTTTAGGGGGATTTTTAAGCCTAGAAAACACCTAAGACATCTCCAATAGATCTCCCTAAATCTAGGGATAGAATCTTATCTAGTTATTTTGCAAGCAATCATCTATAAAACCAGAAATTTTCTTTGATTAAGCTCTTCTTTTCTTCCTCTAAGTTTTAGTCACTCCCCCCCTCTTATTGCTCTCATAGCCAGCTATTAAGAACTCTCAAGCAGCTTATTCTCTTCTTCTTTTATTCAAGGAAATTGTGCAACAAGAGTTCTCAAAGAGAAGAGATAAAGGTCTACCTAAAACATAGGAGATTTATCCAGGATCATCTAAGCCCAACTTTCTTGTAAGTTTTGATCTAGCTAGATTACTTGAACCCCTCTCGGCCTACACTCACACACTTGAAACCAAGATATCAAAACAATACAAACCACAACCTCTCAATACTCCAACCTAAAACAAGCATTTTTCTTTTCTTTTCTCAGCCTCATTGCTTTTATTAAGAAATTGGCCATTTCTTTTGGCCTACTTTGGCCTCATGAGATCATTCAAAACAATAATTTTTTTTTTTTTTACTTCAAAGCATAAGAGACCATCTCTTATGCACATTTTCTACCCAAAAATCTATAACACCAAGAAAACTTCTTGGTTTGGCCGACATATACATACACCCTAAAACCATTTGGAGTTCTTTTCCTCTTCATACAAACAATCACACACACACACACACACACACACACACACACACACACACTCTCTCTCTCTCTCTCTCTCTCTCTCTCTCTCTCTCTCATGGCATCCCTATAACCACTTCAAAGGTAATTCATTTTTTCATCTCTTCTTTTCCTCTTTAGTCTGAAACACTGTGACTAATCATCTACTCTATCTCATATGCATGGGTCTCATCAGTCTCTTGGCCAAGATCACCTCTTTTTGAGTTTGAGATATACCTTGGTTGCAAGGATTTGACTTTCTTCTCTAGAATTTTTTGCAACATTTATTCACTCGATATAGGCTGGATACCCAGGCTTTGGTTGCTAAATTAGGATTCCTGTTATTACGTTTTGATATTTAGAATATATGTTTATAAATATGAGTAAGATCTAGGTCATTACTGCAGAATCTAAGGCTGCGGTTGATAAAGTTATGCTTTGATTGGTGTATGTTGTTAAGTTTAATTATCATATGATTGAAGCATGACCAGTATAGGTGTTGGATGTGGAATGCTCAATTATAGTTGTTGTGTTATAATGATTGGACTAAACCCTATTCTACTGATATGGGCATGAGTATTATAATGTCTTGGATATTTAGATGTGATATTATTTGATCTCTTGAATCTATATAGTCTGCTTGGATTCATGCTAGTAATTAGTTATTTTATATATGTGTACTATGGTCGCATGATTGAGCCATTAAGTCTTGGGGTGAAGTAAGGCATCTTTAACTAAGGAGGCTATGATAATTGTTTAGGAAGTAGAGTTTAGTTATGTTGTTGAATTTTGACTGGATTGGTGGTTAATTTTAATTCTGTAATTTATTGCTAGATTGACGTTGGAGTCAAGGTCAGGAACGATCCAATTATTGAGTAAGCTAATTTAAGTTCTTGCATAGTTTTCAAATGTAAATGCTCTTATTTGCAAATTATTATAATTTGGTGCTAAATCAAAATGTGATTATTTGAGTTGCAACAATGGTTTGTTTTCTTACTTAGAGGTTTTGAACATATAAGGGTTTCAAAGAAAACATTATTCTATTTTTTTTTCTAAATAATTTTAAGCAAACGATTTCAAAACCATGGTTTCATAGCCAAGGTATTGAAAATGGTTATTTGAAATTGATTCCCGAGTAGAACGTTGATGCATTGAGTAATGAATATAGGTAGGCTACTAGGGCTAGCCTTTGATAGTTAAGGTGAGTCTTTCAACTAAAGATAGCCTCTAAGAGATAAGCTCTGAATGGATAGGGCATCCATCTTAGTGACTCAGGCTGGCTCGAGCTAGTAACTCAATCTACAGAGATTGTTATCCAGAGTTGAACAATTGGTAAATTTGAGTAGGAGATGGATAAGTATCCTATCTAGTAAGTTGATCAACCACTGTGCTATGATGCATGGTTTCATAGTGCTTTGTCATGATGTGAAGTTTCATGGCAAGGGTTATGATGTAGGGTTTCATAGTCCAACAATTTATTTGAGACTGGCTAATTTCTCAAATTGTTCAATTACGTTATCTTGCAAAAGTATATAAAGCACCACTCACTGTTTTTAAAAACATTATGATATGACTTGCAAATAGCATTATATAAATCTTTCGAATTTGCACACATGAAATTATTTTGAATATGCATTTACACACACAAGACTTTCTAGGAAGTAATTCTTACACTTTTTATAACATGTTTTCAAGAGATGCCAAATTCAAAGGTTAAGAATCTTTAAAGATTAAAGCTTATTTTTCATTTTCATTGTATTTTTTCTCCAGTTATTTCTTTTGGAATATATTTTTAGGCTTGTATTAGTATTTTTGGATTGTAATAAGATTCAAACATCTTTTATTCCTTTGAATTTAACTTCATATCTCGTTATACAGACCCCTGGTCCTTTGGACAGGACGATGTCCCCTTTATTTTAGGGTACATAGGCAGTGATATTACAAGTGGTATCAGAGCTTAGGTGTATGATAATATTCCAGTGACTACTAATTACAGTTTAAGTAATATGATCTGGTACTGATATGTGTGTGTTCTATTTATAAGATTGTTAGAAGATTGGCACTGCCTATAAGGCATTAGCTCTAGGATGTGGTTACCTACCTATCCTAGTCCACCTAGTAGTCCTACCCACCTTCTTCTGATTCAGATTTAGAACCTGAATCAGTTTGGTTTAAGGTAGAGAGTATTGACGAGGAAGTAAAGACTAAGGTATCTGAAACTATCGCACCTGCTGATAGTAGGAGTAAAGTGATGGAAATCAAGGTCTCTGAGCCAGAGCTAGAGGATAGTGATGATGATATGCAGATTATAGATCCACTTATACTAGTGATTGACTAGTCTCTGATAGTGGTAATTAGAAGGAGGTACCAGATCCAGACAGTGATGGTAAGAGTGGAGAGGAGGTAGCTGGTTCTAATGATGAGAGAGGAGGGGAGATGATGGACACTGATAGTGAAAGAGGAAAGGAGATAATTGATTCTCATATTGAGAATAAGGAGGAAATAGTTGAACCTCTCCCAATGCAACCGATTGAAGAATTTGACATTATCTGATTTAGTACTGACTTTGGGGAGTCTGACGATGAGAAACCTAAGCAAAAGAGTGAACTTTTACTAGCAATGAGGGAACCTTTGGAAGCAGTCATTAGGGCGAAGGATGCAAGGAAATGGCAAGGTTAGGGAGACTACTGAGAGGCCGAGGTTCAGCGGTGAAGTCCTTAGATTTGTGGATGGATCAAGGTTAGATTTTTCTAAGACCACTAAGGGTTAGCTTGTGGAAACTGCTTCTGACTACTCTAGTGACGATTAGATCTGAAGAGAGGAAGGATATTTAGAAGATTGCTGATACAATTTATTAAGTTAAGTAATTGTTTATTTATTTATTAATATTTTTGTTTCTATTTATTTTTTTGTTGCAAGAATTTGAATAATAAAATCAAGATTTTGATAGGGGCTAAATTCATCACTAATTTTCTAGTTATTTGAGGATAATTCGAGATTCTTTTGATGGAATAACTAGGCATATTCCTTCCAATTTGATATTTTGCTTTTGGAAAGTATTTTGGATGAATTTCTGCAGGAATAAGAAGATTTCGAGAAGAAAGTATGAAATTCTAGACTTGACCTGGAGCCAGGACAAGCTTATTCACCCGGCTCTAGGTCTACTATGGAAAGTAGAGCAAAACTAAAGCACAAGATAAGAAGAAAACCATAATGTACCTGATGCCAGGTTAGCAGAGGTGACCAGGCGCCATGTCCATTCTATCTAGAGGCACTTTGTGTGCAAATTTGGTATCCTCTAAAAGGTATTTGTATTTTTTGAATTTTACTCATACTAGACTTCTCAACCCATGAATTTTAGTGCCAAGGAAACTGATAAATACAAGAAAAATGCAAGGGAGATATGCGGATTGAAGGATCCAAGCTAGCTACTTATTGTTCAAAGATAAATTCACCACTTAAAGGAACATTATTCAAAATAGGTTTTCAAGAGAAGAAGAATGACTTGACTATAAGTTCTATCTTTTATCATTTGTTTACTTTTCTAGAGCAATGATGTGCTTAATGTTTTGATTCTAATTGGATATTATTATTTGAGTTAATTGAAATTTTTGATCAATCTATTGTGATCCTTGGTATTTGATTACTTGTTATCATTAGTTATTGATGTGTTTCTTCTAATTGACTTGCGAAACAATGTTAGAAGTTCATCGTATTGATTTTATATTTGTTAGATCTTAATAGACTTGGGAAACGAAGTTAAGATTAAAAAACTAAAGTAATCAAAGATTGATTGATTTCACCTACAGCAAATCCTATTTTTTCAATCCCTCCATCCGGTGCACATATTCTTCAGTCTTTTTACATTGGATTATTGCCAATACATTGGAGATCATTGTGGTATAATTTTTTTGCAATTTCTACAGTTCAATTTTTCATATTGATTATTGGACATTTTTTTTGGCATTACGGTCTAAAAATTCTTATATTTTCTTAGTTTGTTGGATTGGATGGAGATTTTGCATTCTTTGAAGAGGAGAGAGCATGAGTATATGATTGACAATGATATTTTGTTGATGCAATTGTTATTTTAAATCTTTTTGGTAGCTATTAAGTATGCTTCTCATGTGTGTAACTTTAAGCCTACAAAGGCATGTTCTAAATATATATTAAATTGTTGTGCTAATTTATTTCTGTATTTAATTTGACATTGTGATTATGAGCTTTACATTATAACATGAATGGCATTGCTAATGTGATCATCGGTATTGATATTATGTTTGGGATTGGACAATGGCTATCATATTGTAGGTATTATTGAGGGAGTTGGTGTTATATCAGGGAGGTGTTGAGTGGTATATTGAGGTGGTGGATGAGTTTAGTAGGTGTTGTGATTGTGAGAAGATTGAGAGTTGTGTTGATTGTGTTTTGAGGAATAATCTTGAGTTTATTCTAGCTTCCTTCCTTTTTCCTATCTTTGTCTATCATCTCACTTTTATCATGTCTAGGAGAACCAATAGAATGTCACCTGAGGCCAAGAGAGCTAGAGCTTCATCTTCTTCTACACCATCTTTTGAGCCTCCACCTACCTAGCCTACCTAATTCTTTTATCCTACATGTCAAATATGGTACTAAAGCCACTAGCACAACAAAATCATAGTAGAAAAGATATACAAGCATGCCTTCGATAATTCATTATAGCTTTCTACTATATTTAGGAGACTAGGGTGGGAGCCTATTATCAGACTTGAGGGAGCTTATTGTCCTGTAAGGGTGAAAGAGCTTTATGCGAACATGTAGGACAAGAAGAAAAAGAATCTCACGGTCATTTCTACTATGGTCAAGAGGTGCCTATTAAGTTTGATAGGGATAAATTGGCTAGGATCTTGGGTGTACCTGATGATGGTCCTTGGATAGCTATGGACTATCATAATCAGAAGATTATATATTACCTTACTTAGGATATTGATTATGTTAAGGCTAGTGTGCAGATGTGGAGGAATGGACAGATAGGACAATATTGCTATTACAATAATAATGATCTTGAGGTTTAGCTGCATGCCCTAGCCTATATTTTCTCTTTCAATGTCTATCCTAAGGCTAGTAGCTTCAATGAATCTAGGGTCCTTGATGTCTATATTCTTGAAAAGATGATAAAAAGTGTGCATATTCCTTTTGCTCCTATTATTATTCAATCTATAAGGGAGGTTGTTTACACTCGCATCTCAACCAAAGCCATAAAAATTTTTACAAGACTTTGGCTTGACTTTAGATGAAGAGATCAGTGAGCCAACCACTGAGCGGGACTTTGTGACCAAGAATATTTTGGTTCAATGTGACTATAGATATGATAAGAGAGAGAGAGAGAGAGAGAGAGAGAGAGGAGGTGGAAGCAACTTTATGAGGTACAACATCTGGGGATAGTGGAACTTCCCCTTGATGAGGATGAGCCAGAGGAGTAACCTACCCAACCTTGCACTCATGCTAGTAGTTCTCGTTCTAGTGCTGATTTTGAGGCATGAGTGGAGGCCCGATTGGAGCAGTTGAGACTTGGACTCGAAACACAGTAGACTATTCTCCTCCAACCACGAGACTCTATTACTGAGCTTCATAGATGTCAGGATATTCAGGAGCAATGGATGGCTACTTTGATATAGTAGTCCACTAGTGCATCCACCAGTAGAGCCACTGGAGGTGCTGATGATATGTTGAAGCTGGGAGTGATGATGGTGATTCTGAGGATGCTATCTCCTGATTTACTTGTTACTCACTTTTATTTTATTTTTTGTTGTTTTTCTTTTATTTATTTTCCTTTGAATTTTAATGCCCTTTCTTAGTTGTTAGCTATTGCTTTACTGTTCTTTTTTTAGATTTATGTTTTCAGTTTTTGTTTCTTTTGAGTTTGGTACTTTTCTTTAATGACTCCTTGCGGTGGATTCACATGTGTTGGAACTAATCCGCAATAGAAATAATTTCTTTTATCTATTCTTTCCTTTTATTTATTTTCGTCCCTTGTTTAGCTTTCCTTGTTATATTTTTGGCCACTGAGGACAATGTCCCGTTTAAGTGTGCATGGGAGGATACTTTAGCATTAAAGATATTTTCCATATACATTTTTACCTAAATTTTTATCTTTTCATTTTTTTTTTTGGTGGTTTTATTTGCTTTAGCAAGGTTGCAATTATCTTTCTTATTTAGATATGAGTTTTGTCAATCATTTGGTGGATTTCTATTACTAAAATGGGTTATTGGATGGGATATGTTAACACTTGAGAATTTTAGTTAATCTTGTTTATAGATTAGTCTTTGAGCATTATATGACTCATATAATTTAAATGAGGAGAATATGATGAATATGAGATAAGTTTTTTGCTACCTCTTGTTTTATGACTTTAACTTTACCCAACTTTAAGTTGTTATAAGGAATGTGAGGAGGAAAAATATCTTTGAGTGGAAAGATTGTGGAAAAACACTGATTGTGAGTAGACAAATAAGAAAAATGAGTTGATTGTTTTTTCTTCTTTGAGGGTTTTTTAATTATGGGAGATAATACGGATAGTGAAGAAAAATCTATTTTCTGGAGCCTATTAATTCCGGAAAACAAAAAGAGAGAAAATTATTGAAAAAATGATGAGTGATGACTATAAGGGGGCTAGTACGGTGCATAAAGAGAAATCCATTCGCTTGTGCTATCAATTCCCTAAGCCATTGAAAAAATTGAGAGGAAAAATATGAAATGTTTTCCTTAAATCATGACTTGAGTTGTGCAATTTTTAGATTTATAATGCTCGAGTTAGTAGGTAGCTTGACTTGTATGATTCATATAATCTATGTTTTTGCTTAAAGAGTGAGATGATTTTTTCAAACTAAAGTATAAACTAACTTAATTTTACTTTAAGAATCTTGTTATTTCTTATCGAATGCTTCAAGTCGCAATTGTTTTCCAAGGGTTAGATGAATGGCAAAGTTCTATCTAAAGCTTAAAGGGAAGCTGTAAGCCTTGTTGTGACAAAAATTTTGGAAGAATAAAAGCTTGTGTTTTTTTGTTATTTTCATCTTGACTTAAGTGTTTTGCTTAAGGACAAGCAAAGTTTCAGGTGTGGGGGAATGTGATAAGGGCTAAATTCATCATTAATTTCCTAGTTACTTGAGGTTAATTTGAGATACTTTTGATGTAATAACTAGGTATATTCCTTTCTATTTGATATTTTGCTTGTGGAGAGTGTTTTGGATGAATTTGTGTAGGAATAAGAAGATTTCAAGAAGAAAGTGTGAAATTCCAAACTTGACCTGGCGCCAGGTCAAGCTTATGCACCCGGCACCAGGTCTACTATGCAATAGTAGAGAAGAAACCAAGCACAAGGTGAGGAGAAAAGCAGAACATACCCAACACCAAATTGGTCAAAGTGACCAATCGGCAAGTCCATTCTATCCAAAGGTGGTTTTGTGCGCGGATTTGGTATCTTCTAAAGGGTATTGGTATTTTCTAAATTCTACTCGGACTAGACTTCTGAAGCCATGAATTTTGGTGTCAAGGAAGCTGATAAATATAAGAAAAACACAAGGGAAATGAGTGGATTGAATGATCCAAACTAGCTACTTATTGTTCAAAGACAAATTCACCAGTCAAAGGAGTATTGTTCAAAGGAAGTTTTGAATAGAAGGAGAATGGCTTGTGTATGAGTTCAATCTTTTATCCTTTGTTTACTTTTCTAGAATAATAATGCGCTTAATATTTTTATTGTAGTTGGATATTATTTTAGAGATTATGATGTTGAGTTAAGTGAGATTTTTTATCATTCTATTGTTATCCTTGGTACGTATTTGATTACTTGTTATCATTAGTTATTGGTGTGTTTCTTCTAATTGACTTGTGAAATGATGTTAAAAGTTCATTACATTGATTTCATATTTGTTGGATCTTATTAGACCTAGGAAATGAAGTTAAGATTAAAGAAATAAAGTCATCAAGGATTGGTTGATTTCACCTAGAGCACAGGGTTATTAATTGATTTCATATTTATTTTCACATAGAGTATATGAGTAAATATTAAAGGAAGAATTTAATGCATCTTTTGTCTATTTTAGTGAGATTGGAAAATCTGTTAAATTAATCAAGGGATAGTGATTTCATGGATTGTAAAATAAGTGGAGTCTACATAGGTGAGTTCATGACTTGGGAAATTATTGAATTTTACTTAAGTTCCTTCATGATGCCAAAATGATAATTAATTGTGATGAATGCTAGGTGATTCAATATTATGTTTTCAAGATAGTTGTCTAGTTACATGAAATTGCATCCTTGAGTTATATATATATATATATATATATATATATATATATATCTTATTTTTCCTTTTTATTATTTTATCACTTTATTGGGCCAGTTAAACAATGAATAAAAAGTGATTAGCGTATGCTTGTTTCTTTGAGGATCGATACTTGTTAATTCTATATATTATTCTTGCGATAAGTATACTTGCTCATATGCGTAATTTAGGATTAATATTTTAATTAAAACTTGGCAAATGATGAATTTAAATTTAATGAATTCTATACAACCAAATTTTACACATCAAATATCGCGTGTGATATCTAGTTCCTTTCTTTTCTATAGGAGTATGATTTATTAAATTTGACTTGAATTTTTAATATCCTTTCTCTCTTGGATATTTCTTTATACATTATTATTGAGTGGAGTTTAAGGTTATTATATCATTGATTCTACATTTGTATGAGCATGAACCTCTTGCTTAATAACACACTATAATGGGTGGTTGTTGATGAAGATGCCAACTAGATATAGAATTGCAATCCGTAGTAGAGCTATTCATGACAACGAATCTTTTACTCACAAGTAGAAATAAGAAGTGGCACTGAGGGACTCGCCGAAGTAACCCTTAGGCAGGCTTTTAACAAGTTGACAAAAATCCTCCACTCTTTCATGGAAAGGGCAGAGAGGAGGATACCATGAAGGAAAGATGAAGCTCTAGAACGATTCTTGAAGTTTTAACCACCAACATTCTATGGCAAAGTAAAGTAAGATGAGAAAACCTAGTAATAAACTAAGTAAACGGGAGATATATTCTCCACTCTATAGTATAAAGAGAAAATGATGGTTAAATTTGCAGCTTTCAGGTTGAGGGGTCCAGTTCAAACTTATGGTAGTGTATCCAAAAGTAATGGAAAAAAGACCAACCGAGATTGGACATGGACTAACTTTGTTGAGGCCTTTAGGGCCTAAGTATATCACGCAGTAGATGATAGAGAAGTGGGAGATCAAGTTTCATAATCTAAAGTAAGGAGGAATGTCTATGGCTCAATACGATGCCTGCTTCACACACTTGTCCAAGTATTGCAAGTGTCTAGTAGATACTAAGCAAAAGCGAACTCATCAGTTCGTAAAATAGCTAAGGTAAGAACTAAGAAAAGCCTTGGCATATTCTTCACCAGCAAATTATGTAGCAGCAGTAGATGCTGCTATACAAACATAGAAAAAATATAAGCATAGAAGAACATCCAAATCTTATCAGCAAGCAAGGACACCAACAAGACAGTAATTCAGCAAACGACCTACTAGTCAGTAGTGGGAAAGCAAAGAGAAGTAAGCTTGGACAACCCCAGTAGGCCTTACCTTCAATTTACCTATGTATCGATACTGTAGAAAACATGCGCATGTAGAAAGAGATTATTGGTCCAAATAAGCTGCTAGAAGATGCTTCAATTGTAGGGTGATGCGTGCTTTTTAGTGTAGAAAATATTACCACCAAATTACACAATTAATCAAGTTTTAATTAAAATGCCAAGCACTAAAACTACACTTACGGGCAAGTATACCCATCGTATAGTATAGGGACTAGTAAGTATCGAATTCATGAGAACTTAGGCTCCCTCCTTACTTTACTTAATTCTTTATTATTTAGCTAATAAAATAAGAAGACAATAAAAAGAAAAATAAATAAGAATAAAAATAGATATAACTCAAGGATGCAAATTCGTGCAACTAGATAATTATCTCGAAAACATAATATTGAATCATTTAGCATTTATCACAATCAACTGTCATTTGGCTTCATGAAGGAACTTAAGTAAAATCCAATCGTTTCCCAAGTCATTAACTTACTTATGTAGATTCTACTTCTTTTCTAATCCATGAAATCATTATCCCTTAATTAATTTAGTAGATTTTGGAATCAAACCAAAGCAACCAAAAGATGCATTAAACTCATAACTTATAAACATGAAATTAGCCAATAACACTATGCTCTATGTGAAATCAACCAATTTTTGATCACTTTAGTTTTTTAATCTTAACTACGTTTCCCAAGTCTATTAAGATTTAACAAATATGAAATCAATGCAATGAATTTCCAATATCATTTTCCAAGTCAATTAGAAGAAAAAGCATCAACAATGAATGACAACAAGTATTCAAATACCAAGGATAACAATATATTGATCAGAATCCCAATTAACACAAAATCATAATCTCCAAAATAATATTCAATTACAATCAAAATATTAAGTACATCATTGTTCTAGAAAAGTAAAGAAATGATCAAAGATAGAACTCATAGACAAGCCCTTTTTCTTTTCTTGAAAACCTCATTTGAACAATGTCCCTTTAAGTGGTGATTTTGTCTTTAAATCATAAGTAGCTAGCTTGGATCCTTCAAATAACACATTTTTCTTGTGTTTTTCTTGTTTAAATAAGCTTCTAAAAGGCTAAAATTTGTTCCTTAAGAGTCATGGGTCGAGTAGAGATTGGAAAATACCATAACTCCTGGAAAATTACCAAATCCGTGCATAATTGTAAAGCTCGCCGACATTGGGTAGATAAAGGCCAATGCAGGCTCCGTTTGGCACGGCCAGAGCCAGCCATGCTCTGGTCATCTAGTCATGCTCTATTTTTTGATGATGAAATTCCTTGTTTTCTAGATTGGGGCCGGTACAGATTCCATAGGTCACGTCCGCCGCTGGCCATGCTTTAGCGGCGACAGTTTGATTGCTTTTTCGTCATTTTATGTAATGAAATTCCAAAACACCTTTTCAAGGGTAAAAAATCAAATATGAAGGAATATTCCTAGTTATTACAACAAATGTATCACAAAACACCCTCAAATAACTAAGAAAATATTGATGAATTTTACCCTTATCACATACCCCTGCACTTAAACTTTGTTTCTCCTCGAGCAAACAAGAATTAAAACTCATCAAATGGCTTAAGACAAAATAACTATTAAACTTATCCTAAGCAAATTCATCCATAATAAAGGAATAATCTTCTTCCAACCTCAAATACAAATTTGTCATTCATTTAACACTTTTAAACCCTTTCAAACTCATGTATTAAATCAAATATCCTAAGGCTATTAAAGTTAAGTTAAACAAGCTTATTTCTAGTACAAAAAAATTATCCTACTCCTCAAGCAAAAATATAGATAACATAAATCAGAAAAATAAAGCCATTTAACCAATTCAAGGATTATAAACTCAAATTTATACAACTCAAGTTAATGAAATAAAAAATACCATACTCTCTTTTTTTCAAGACATAGGGAATTGATAGCCTCAAGTGAATGGATTTCTCTTTACGCTCTGTATTGGCCCCCTTATAGTTATTATCATTTTTCTTTTTCCATCATTTTGTCTTTTTTTCCTTGCTTTCCTGCCTTCGGGATAGTCTCAGGAGAGTGCACCGAACAAGATCAACTACTTCTCTCTATATGAACTCTCTTTTCAAGAAAAGGTTTTCTTTTTTTTTTTTTTTTCCAAAAGATGAAAGCAAAAGTTTTTTAAATCCATGATTTTTTCAACTCACATTTTTTTCTTTTCACTCAACTTTTTTTCCTCACATTCATTATTCACAACTCAAAGTCAAGTAAATTTTAAATCCATAATACAAGAATTAGTCAACAACTCTTCCCATATTTCATCATATCATCCACATTTAAACTCAAAGAATAAAACAAAATTCAAATACCAAATATAACCGAGGTTAACTTAAATTCTCAAGACTTACCAAAATCTAACTTAAAACACAAGTTTATCTTTTTAAAAAAAATCCAACCATAATGAATGACAAATCTATATCTAAAGTTAAAAAGAAAATCACAGCTCCATTATAGACAAATATACTTAATTTACCCCCAAAATTTCCAAACTTTCAAATTTGTTAAATTTTCAATTTTTTTAATTTTTTTTCCAAAGTAGTGGCTGAATACTAAGAAAACACCAAGATGATTGATAAAAACTCCAAAGTAGTAGCTTAATACCAAGAAAACACCAATATAATTGATAAAAACTTTGATAAAGAATATTACCAAACCACTCCCCTACACTTCGACTATATAATGTCCTTATTGGCAAAAAATAAACACATGAAAGTATCTCCAAATGGACTAAAAAATGATGAAGGAAGTAGAAATTAAGCAATACTCCCCAAATGCAATAATGTTCCAATAAATATTAAAATTTGGAGAAGAATTGAAAATCTTGTTCAAGAAGACTTTATTCAAACCTACAAAAGAAAACTCAAATAAAAGCAAAATGAAAATAAAGACACACCTAAATAAAAGAAAACAAACTGAAGAAAAATACTAATAAAAATCCTAACAAAGCAAATAAAGACACGACTCACTCATCCGCACTGCAGATGGAAAAATATTTTCCTTATTTGGGGGAAATAACCTCTAACAACTCCAAACACAAAACAAAGATACAAACTCTTTCTACTCATCATGCTTTCTCATCAAACCTTTGTCAAAGAAGTTTACACCTAAAGTAGAAAATAGGCAAGATGAATATAGAAAGAATGGAGGTTTTTGAAAAAGGTTATGTTATTTTTCTTTGTAAACAAAATATATGAACTTGATTTTCTAACATTCCTGTAGGCACACAAATATTATTTTCAAAATAGGAGTGCACATGGTATCTAAAGAATGCGTCAAACTTGAAACCACCATTTTTCTCTTCAAAAGATATGTCACAATGAAAATTCCTCTTGAAACTTAGTCATTGAGTTCTCAAAGATGGGATCAAGAAATCCTTACATTTCAATTTATAGTCTACAAAATCTAAGTTACCTCCCTTTTCATGAAGTGAAGGCTAGAATTTGTTAGCATACTCCAAGGGCTTCTTATGATGAATCAGGGAAAAATCCAACTCCATAAGGTATGTTAAGCATAACACATTATCATTTGGAACATTGTACTCTAATAATTGAGAGGAATCTATAAAATCATGTGACAAAGACAGATTAGAATTATTAACACATAGAGTAAAATTGAATGCCTCTCTTGCCATATTGGGCAAGTGTTCCTCATATCCTCTCTCCTCTCCTTGGGTCTTTTGTGTAAGTTTATAGGCCTTTATGGCATCTTCAACCAACTTGGCTAGTTGTGTTCTTGCAGAGCCCCTTCATTAGGGTGCTTCTTTGTACTCCCTAAAAGATGTGTTTATGTTAGCAACAAAGGAATGGATTGAAGCTTAAAGTGATGTCTCACTAAAAGCATCAATGGGAGCTTGCAACCTTGCCAACATATCATCATTACATCCCCTTTGACATTGTACCCATGAATAATTGTCTATGATAATGTTTTGAATCTCGCACTCAAAGAAAAATAACAAAATATAAAGAAAAGAAAAATATACAAATTAGAAATATTCACAAACTATCTAAACACAACAGTTGGTGATATATACAAATAAAAAAAGGATAAATCAACAAGATTCAAGTGTTTCTGATAGTGCCTATCCTCGACAACGACGCCAAAAACATGAGCGCATTTTTTAGTACAGAAAATATTACTATCAAATTACACAATTAATCAAGTTTTAATTATAATGCCAACTAGTAAAACCACACATGCGGGCAAGTATACCCATCTTACAGAATAGGGACTAGCAAATATCGAATCCACGAGAACTTAGGCTTCCACATTACTTAACCCAAACTTTATTGTTAAGCCAAGAAAATAAGAAGAGAATAAAAAGGAAAATAAAATAAATATAAAAATAGATACAACTCAAGGATGCAAATTCATGTAACTAGATAATTATCTTGAAAACATAATATTGAATCACATAGCATTTATCACAATCAATTGTCATCTTAGTATCATGAAGGAACTTAAGTAAAATCCAATCATTTCCTAAGTCATCAACTTACTTATGTAAACTCCATTTTTTTTTCCTAATCCATGGAATCACTATCCCTTGATTAATTTAGCAGATTTTCCAATCAAACCAAAACGACCAAAAGATGCATTAAACTTATACCTTATAAACATGAAATTAGCCAATGGCCCTATGCTCTAGGTGAAATCAACCAATCTTTGATCACTTTAGTTCTTTAATCTTAACTTCGTTTCCTAAATCTATTAAGATCTAACAAATATGAAATCGATGCAATGAACTTCTAATATCATTTCTCAAGTCAATTAGAAGAAAACGCACCAATAACAAATGATAATAAGTAATCAAATACCAAGAATAACAATAAATTGATCAAAATCCCAATTAACTAAAAATCATAATCTTCAAAATAATATCCAATTACAATCAAAACATTAAACCCATTATTGTTCTAGAAAAGTAAAGAAATGATAAAAGATAGAACTCATAGAAAAGCCCTCATTCTTATCTTGAAAACCTCCATTGAACAATATCCCATTAAGTGGTGATTTTGTCTCTGAATAATAAGTAGCTAGTTTGGATCTTTCAAATCACACCTTTTTACTTATGTTTTTCTTGTTTAAATAGGCTTCTAAAAGGCTAAAATTCATTTCCTAAGAGTCTTAGGCCGAGTATAGATTGAAAAATACAAAAACTCTTGAAAAATTACCAAATCTTTGTATAATTGGAAAGCTCGCCGACATTGGGCAGATCAGGGCCAGCGCCTGCTCCATTTGGCACGGCTGACGCCGGTCGAGCTCTGGTCATCGTTGTTCTCTCTCTCTCTCTCTCTCTCTCTCTCTCTCTCTCTCTCTCTCTCTCTCTCTCTCTCTCGTATATATATATATATATTTTTTACTGGTCGTGCTCTGACATCGACGATTTGTTCATTTTTTGGTCATTTTCTGCAATAAAATTCTAAAATACCATTCCAAGGGTAAAATATCAAATATGATGGAATATGTCTTGTTATTACAACAAATATATCACAAAACACTCTTAAATAACTAGTGAAATATTGATGAATTTTGCCCCTATCATGGGGACAAAAATCATCTGAGGAACAGTTTCCCCAAATTGCTAAGTATTGGACAAGGACCCTCGATTCAATCTAGTGGTGCAAATAAATGAACTACTACTGGAACTAGAGGAGGTGGAGAATAGAAGCCTCAAGTGAAGGCTATGGTTTTGCCCTGAACCGAGAAGATATTGGTGTTGATACAACCATGGTTGAAAGTATGCTCTCTATCCATGGCCACTCTGTAAATTTTCTATTGTATCTTTAATCAACCGACTCGTATGGGAATAACAACTCTACATATCATCTAGGTTGGGATTGGAAAGAATTGCACCATATCTTGTTTGTGAGAACCCTTATAGGTAGGATGGTAAAGAAGGTATATTGATAAAAGGATACGATGTTAAGCTAGGGAAGAAAACCTTAAAGGCAGATCTTATAATCCTACTATTGATGACTACAATTTGATCTTGGGTATGGATTAGTTGGTAAAGCATGGTGCTCAGGTAGATTGTAAGGTTAAAATAGTGCAATTTGTCAAATCATTTTTTGATATGATAGAATTCAATTGGAAACATGTGAAAGATCTAAAATTCATGATAGTTGTGACAAAAGCTCAGAAGATGCTGAAGAAAGGTTGCATAGGATAATGGCATACTTGATAAATAGGCCAAAAGATCAATGTACTTTGGAAAGCACCATGATGGTAAAGAAGTTTCAAATGTTTTCCCTGTTGAGATTACTTTCTTTCCACCTCCTTAGGAAGTTAAATTTACGATAGATCTAATATCAAAAGTTGAACCAATATCAAGAACTCAATGTATTGCCTTTACCAAATTGAAAAAGCTGAAAGAATAGTTGGAGGACTAGTAAGGTAAGGCTATATTAGACCAAGTGCCTCACCTTAGGGAGCACTTATGCTGTTTGTAAAGAAGAATGATGGACATTAAGCCTATGTATTGACTACTGAATGTTGAGCAATCGACGATTAAGATTAAGTATTCCTTACCTTTAATACATGAGTTGTTTGATCAGGTATAAGGTTCGTGCTACTATTCTAAGTTGGACCTTCATTAAGAATACCATTAGGTTCGGATCAAGGAGGAAGTTATTTATAAAACTATGCTTAACACCAGATATAGCCATTATGAGTTCTTGGTAATGCGAGTAACCAATGCACCTACTGTATTTGTAGATTTGATGCATAGAATTTTGTAGCCATATCTAGATAAGTTTGTAGTAGTATTCATCGATGATATTCTGGTCTACTCCAAAAGTCCAGAAGAGCATGTTGAGCATCTGAGGTTAGTTTTGGAGAAATTAAGGGAGCAAAAACTCTTTGCTAAATTTAGCAAAGACTTGGTATCCTTTCTTAGTCATGTGGTGCCTAAGGATAGTATCAATGTGGATCTAACGAAGGTGGAAGCTATCTCAAATTGGATATAGCCAAAGAACATTAAGAAATCTAGAGATTTCTCGAGTTAGTAGGGTATCATCACTTATTTATCAAGAATTTCTCTACTTTAGCCGCGCCGATGACTCGGTTATTAAGAAAGGACGTACCATTTGTTTGGAGTGAGTAGTCTGAAAAGAGTTTCCAAAACTTTTGAGGACATTAATGATGGCCCCTGTTCTGACTTTGCCAGTCGAAAAGAAACCCATTCTTTATACACTGACACATCTAAGAAAGGACTAGGAGCAATACTACTATAAAAATGAAAAGTCATAGCTTACAACTCAAGAAAGCTGAAGTCATATGAGATCAACTATCCAGCACATGATCTAGAGTTGGCAGCTATTGTTTTTACCTTAAAGAAATGGCAATAGTACTTGTAGAGTGCAGAGTGTGAAGTCTTCATTGATTACAAGAGCCTAAAGTAAATTTTCACTCAGAAATATTTAGATCTCAAGCAGCGCAGATAGATGGGTTCTTGGAGAAGTACAAATGCCCTATCAACTATCCCCTGAGGAAAGCTAAGATATTGGCTGATGTGTTGAGTCGAAAAGTGAAAATGGCTAGTATGAAAGTACACGAAATGTAAGCAATATAAGAGATATCAGGGCAAAAATATAAAAATTTGAGAAGTGAAAATCAGCATAAGTAATCTAAGGTTGATACTTGACTTCAAGCAAGAGATTATAAAGGTTGTTAGAATATATGCCCAAAATGAACGATATATTTTTGTATTTTTGTAATGTAATAAAAATATTTCATTCATTAATGGTTAATTAATTGCATATATTTGCATATCAAGGTCCAAGTGAGTTAATAAGTAATCTATATGATTATGTCATGCTTTCAAAGAAAGTGTAGATTATAAGCTACTAATATACATGCAAAAATTATTCTTGATCGATTGATGATGTTGGACACTTCATCAAGTTTTAGATAAATATACTATGGTTTCTAAATAGGAATGGTTTGCCTTTAACCATATAAGTAGTCTACTCACTTTGATATTGTAAGTATATTTAGAATGTGTAGAACTGGACCACATGATAGTAATCTTTGTAAAGTACTATAATAAATAAAGTTTAGTGTATTGATGCTACTGTGTGAATAAGTACCCTAAGACTAGAGTATAAGTTGGTGATATAGTAAAGTTGGACTTATATACTTTAATGGATGATGGGTAAAATCTTAGCGCAATGACAATAGCCTTGTACGTTAGGTATATGACTCGAGTTAATTAATGTGGACTTTTATAATAAAGTGTCTATACTTCACTTAGTGAAAGTATCACCCCCATTGTGATTGTCCCGGAAAATCTAAACAATCCAAGACCATGGAAAATGTTGCGTAGTATGTATGTTTTTGGATAGCTCTCTGAGGAAAATAGATACCTATTAAAAATCATGGATTATCGGACTAGATATCAAAGGATAGTAGATGTCATAGAGAAAAGTGTTAGTACATTTTCCTATCTCAATGATGGATGTTATATTAAGGGGTATTTTTGTCATTACACTTGTAGGTCGGAGACACTGCACTTACAATATAATTCTTAGTGTTAATATTTTCATATGGTGATAAAATGAAATATTTAAAATGATAAAACATTGATATTTTTTAACATGGGCATTTTGGCCATTTAAAGAGTAAAAAATAATATGTCTTTTGATCCCTAGAATAGCTCAAGTGACCATAGTAAATTTATTTACTATATAGGCCTATTAGGTAAAATTATTAATGGAAGAATTATTCTAAAAGTCCAATAATTATTTATTATAATATATTTGGACAATTTAATTAAATTGGTTTATTAATTAACTGCCTTAGGAAATTTTACATCGGATCTAAGTGGATCAATTAATTAATGAAAGAGTTGTTTAATCATTCTTGTGCTAATTAAGGAAAAGCCCTAGCCTACTAGGGTTTAGAGATGGCTCTTAGTTTTTAGGAAACCAAGTAGCCGCCACTCATTTGTTGAAATTAAAAGAAAAGGAAAGAAAATAAAATTTGAGGTAATGGATGAATAAAAAGGAAGATGTTGTTTTGCTTTGTTTGACTTGGTACATGCTACTGTACATTTTCTCAAATTCACAGAACAACACCAAAGCAAAAAAACAGCTTTTGATTTTTCCTTCAAGGCCACCATTATTCTTTGTTATTTTCCTTATTTTTTTCCCCCTTAGACTAGCTCTTCAAATTTTTCCTAATTAATTCATCTTAATTCTACTTTCACCAACAAACAGTCTATAGGAGGTTCAAGAATACTTTGGAAGATTGAAAGCTAGCAATCTTGGTGCACGTGTTTGATGCAAAAAGTCGATGCTAGATTGAGATTCCCGTGAGACAAGTGATCATGATAAATCAAAGTATTCTATCTAACCTAATCTCTCTAGTTATTCAATCTAAGTGACCTAAAAGTATGTTTTTTCTAGACTTTAGATCAGAAAAAAATTTAAATTGCATGTTTCTGCTACGTATGTTATTTTTCCGCTATCCTTCAAGTAGTATCAAAGACATGGTTATAACCTAGGAGTATACTTAGTGTTATTAACAAGAAAGATGATTCCTTTACTAATTAAAAATTCAATCTTTGTAATTATATGGATCTCTTGTAGTTTTTTTTTTTTAATATAGGTAGAAGTTGTGTAGGCTTCACGTGTGGAGGCATAGGCGCTTGCAATATTATTATTCACTTTTTCGTAGAATTTGTGTACGCTTTGTTTTGAAAGGCATAGGTTGTTAATATAAACAAAACAAAAACTAAACCTTAGTCTTAAGAAACTTGGGGTTAACTACAAGAACCAATACAAAACTATGTGTTCTCATTTACATGAATCCTCTCCCTCCACTTTTTTCTATCCATCATCATATTGTCACTTAAATCTAGTAGAGATACATATCTTCTAATCACCTCTATCCATACCTTTTTAGGCATACCTCTCTCTCTGTTTACCCTATCCTTCCTCCATCTCTCAGTCTTCCTAATATGAGTATCCTTTGGTCTTCTCTATAAATGTCTAAACCAATGTAAGTGGTTTTCACTCATCTTGTCCTCAATGGATGCCACTTCCTCTTTTTCTCAAATAGTCTCGTGTCTTTCTCTTTTCTCTTAGTATGCCCACATATCCATCGTAACATATGCATTTAAAATACCTTCATTTTGTGAATGTGACACCTTTTAAATGTCCAAACATTTTGTACCACATAGAAATGTAAGTTTTATGGCTACTCTATAGGACTTGCCCTTTAGGTTCAAAGGCTATTACAATCACACAAAATATCAGTCGCACTCCTCTATTTCAACTAACTTGTCTTGACTTGGCATTCAACATCATCTTTCAGCTCTTCGTCTTTCAAAAAAATAGATCCTAGATATCGAAAGCAGTCATCTACTCGTATATTTTTGTCAGTTAAAGTTACATTCTGAGCTATATTTTTGCTAGTACCAAACTTGCATTCCATATACACCATTTTATTCCTATTGATTCTGAAGCCCTTAGAATCGAACGTCTGTCATCACAACTCCAATTTACTATTTTCACTAGCTCTAATCTCATCAATTAATACAATATCATTAACAAATAACATATACCATGGCATAGCCTCCCGTATATGATAAGTTAAGTCATCTATAATGGTCGTAGAGAGGAAGGGGCTAACCGTTGATCCATGATAAACCCTGTTACTAATAAGAAACTCTGCAGTCACTCATGCGCAGCTCCTTACACACATACGTGCTCTATCATATATGTCTTTAATGAGATTAATATGCTTTATCAATACACCTTTCTTGGCCAGCATCCATCAAACTACTTCTCTAGGCAACTTGTCATATGCTTTCTCCAAGTTAATCGTGATGCCAACATTGAAGTAATTTAATGTTATTTTAATATTTTATTTACCTTAATTCTACTCAAATTTGAGCGATAATCATGGTGCCAACAATGGAATCCCATGGAAAAATAAAGAAAATTAAACAGATTAAAACAAAAGCTTCAAGAAAGCTAGGCTGCCTATGGAGGTCCTAGGCTGGCTAGGGAAACCTTGGATGGCCTATGGAGGTCCTAGACTAACTAGGGATGCCCTAGGCAGCCCAAGGCAAGGTAGGATGATACTGCCTAAGTTTTGGAGAAAAAGAAGCCTATTTGGTTGTGTTCTAGATGCGGATTAGTTTACTTCACGTAGTTCTTGCTTGAAGAGCAGTTTTCCTTCTAATTTTTCTTTTCTTTTCTTTTGGGTCCCATATCACTTGAGGTAATTTTTATTGCAATGGTTTATTTATGGTGATAAATAATTTTTCATGAAATTAGTTAGTAAAGAAGGAAACACCTTAGATTAAACAAGATTATTTTAATTTATTAGTATGATGTTTAATCCATTTTTGGTTACATAAGAATTAAAGGATAGAAATAGCATGTAAAAAATTTATGTTTGGAAGCATGATTATTTATTTAATTTTGTGATCAAATGCCCAAATTTTTGAGAAATTAGTTTTTTCTCTAGATAAAACAAATTTAAAAAACTTTTTAAAAGGGAACTTGGGAATGTAAAATAAAATTCATGATTCATTCTTCCAAAAAGTTTTATTCTCGGCATAGAGAATATTTTAAGTTTAAGTTTTTTAAATTTAGTTCATAGAAAAGGTTTTTAACTTAAGTAGTGAAAATAAAATTCATGGTTTATTCTCTTAAAGGGTTTTATCTTTGACATAGAGAATAATGTTGAATTTTTGGATTTTTACTTAAGTTAATAAAAACCAAATATATTTTAATTATTTTTTTCAAAATCCTATTTTTCTCAAATGTTTAAGTTGGAGAGGGGTTCCAATGACCCTGCGGCTTCCATTATGGATTTTTATTAGAGATTGTGCTTATCCTCGTGTTACTTTGAGCATGTCCCTCTCTATGATGGATTTCCATGAAAATATAGAACTAATTGAGGAATTATAATTGATAAGGGCTAAATTAGTCATATTTTTCCTAGTTATTTGAGGTTGATTTGTGATACATTTTGTTCAATAACTAGTCATATTCCTTCATATTTGAGATTTTACCCTTGGAAAGGTATTTTATTCTTTATTTCAGATTTTTAGGGTAAAACGAAACAAAAACTTTGCAAAATAGAGGAGTGGTGGCGCCGGCTAGGACCCTAGAACCGGCGTTGGCCATGCAGTATTGAAACGAACTTCGAAGTGACAGAAAAATTGTTGAAACAGAGCAGAACAGAACTAAGGTGGCACCGGCTGTAAAGCTGGAACCGGTGGCAACTGCATTCTGGAACACATTTCTCAAAATTCGAAGAAAAACGGCAAACGAGTGGAGGAACAAAACACAACCGGCGCCGGCTCCGAGAGCTAAGGTGGCGCCGGTTGTGCCCTGAAGCCAAGGCGGTGCTTGATTTTTTCTACACAGTTTTTGGTGATCTGAGGAGTTTTAATATCTTCCAACTTCTACTCGGCCAAGAACTTTGTACCTACGAGTTTAGGCATTTCCTAAGCCTATAAATTGGTGAAAAACACAAGGGAAATAGGGGGAAATTCATTGATCATCACAGAAAATTACTCAATCAAATGAGGAATTCTTCAAGTTCAAGGAGGGTTGTGCAAGAAGGTCTTCAAAGGAAGAAGAATGAGGCTTGTCTATGAGTGCTTTATTTTACTTTGTTTTCTTTTTCTTGACAATGATGTGTTAATTGTTTTATTGTAATTCAACGTTGTTTAGATACTCATGATATCTAGAGTTGTCTGATGTTTTGATTAATTGGTTATTATTCTGGGTATTCAATTACTTATGCTTATTACGAGATTAGTTGGTTGGTTCTATCTATTTACTTGCTGGACCAAAGGGGGTTGATAGTAGTTTCAATTTATTAATTTCATATTCTGTTGGCTATTGACTTGTTGGACCAAAGGAGGTTGATTGCTTAGAACTAGTAATTGAAGGTTAATTGATGTCTTTAGAGACCAAGGGTTCATTGATTAATTTCATGCTTTAAATTTTTTGAGACCAAGGGAATTTAATTAAGGATTGTGTTTAATGCGTCTTTTGGATGAATTGATTGATACAGACCAAGTGATTCTAATTTATCTAGAAGATAGTGATTTCATGGATTGACTATCGAAGTAAATCTACTTTAATCCTTCATGATGCCAAGGGAATAATTAGTTATGATAAAGGTTGGATACTTCTAGATCATATTTGTCTAACCAATGGCTCAAGTTACATAAACCTACATCCTTGACATCTACATATTTTTATTTTATTTTATTTTTTATTTGTTTGTCATTTTATCTAGTCGGTTAACCAATGAAAGAAAAGGGATTAGTGTCTACTTGTTCCTGGAGGATCGACACTCGTTTGAACCCTATGCTCAATTAATGATGAGTACGCTTGCTCATATGTGTGATTTGGGGTTAATGTTTTAATGTAAACTTGATTGGGAATGTGCTTAGTTTTTGTATGATTTTTATGCCCAAGTCCAAACACATCATGTTCTTGGCGCCGTTGCCGGGGAACAATAGCATGAAAGCTTGGATTTTGTTGATTTAACCATGTAAATATGTAGATATGTAAGATATGTATAATTCTTCACAAAAAGGTGCTCTCTTTTGTATTTCATGTATTCTTGTACACCCTTGTAACCTAACCTAACCTACTAACTTTGACTATGTTCTTTTTACTAACTTTGTAACCTTGTAGTTTTGTTGTTAATCATTAATTATGTATCTAACTTGCTTCTTGTTTTCTTAGGTGTTATCCTTGGTATATGACCCGAAAATCCGAATGTGAGATAGTCGATTTTGACCCTGAAATCGAGAGGACGTTATCAAAAATTCACTGGACAATTCAAAGGAACCTGATCATCGAGATGGATGGTGCTCAACAGAACAATGCTGGGAATAATAGGAGGGTTATGGATGACTTTGTGAAACCCGCAATCTTGGGTACAGGCTTGAGTATCACTAGACCTAGGATAGATGCAAACAATTTTGAAATAAAGCACAACATTATCCAAATGGTGTAAAATATGGTTCAATTTAACGGGCTACCTGAAGAGGATCCCAACGCTCACTTAGCTAGTTTTCTTGAGATTTGTAATACTTTCAAGATGAATGGTGTTTTTGAATATGCCATTAAGTTAAGAATTTTTCCTTTTTCATTGAGAGATAGAGCTAAATCTTGGTTAAAGTCCTTACCTACAGGTTCCATCGCAACTTGGAATGCCCTAATTGAAAAATTTTTAGCCAAATATTTTCCCCCAGCTAGGATAGCCAAACTTAGGAATGAAATTTTCGCCTTCCAACAATTAGATTCTGAGCCCTTATATGAAAGTTGGGAGAGATTTAAGAAGATGTTAAAAAAATGCACACACCACGGATTTGAGCTGGGAAATGCAAATGCTTATCTTCTTGAATGGCCTTATATTCGCAACACGGCAAGTGGTGGACTCTTCTGCAGGGGGTTCCATCAATCATAGGACCCCGGAACAAGTATTTGAGTTTATTGAAAATTTGGCTTCTAATAACTATTCTTGGGGAAGTGCAAAGTCAAAAGCTCGTGGGCAATGAGTGCACAAAGTAGATGCTGTGGTAGCATTAGAGGCTAAGGTGGACGTCTTAACTCAAAAGATGGAACAAATAGTGTTGTCTCAAGGCCAAGTTTTAAATGTAACTCAAAAGATGGAACAAATGGTGTTGTCTCAAGGCCAAGTTTTAAATGTCAATTGTAATTTCTATGGAGAAGGACACCCCAATCATGAATGCCAAAATATGGGGTCACTCCAAGAAACGTCGGAACAAGCGGCCTTTGCAGGTAATGTCCAACCAGGTAACAACCCTTATAGCTCTACCTATAATCTCGGTTGGCAAAATCACCCTAATTTCTCTTAGAGTAATGGGAATGAACCTAGGCAGAGGGTTCTTTCAATTTTAGCGGAAATCAAAGGAACCAAAACCCCATGACCAACATTGCAGCACCTCCAAAACCACCATTGGAAGAGTTGATTAGCCAATTGGTAAGTACCACGAAAACTAAGTTCCAATGAGTCGATGCAACGACAAGGAACTTAGAGGCTTCCATGCACAACCTGGAGAACCAAATTGATCAATTAGCCAAACTCTTAGGAGATCGTCAAGCGGGGACATTACTAGGGAATACTGAGGAAAATCCACGGGATCACAGGCGTGGGAAACATTGAAGTAGTCTTACTTTTCTTTATTTTTAGTTTTTTTGATTGAGACAATGTTATTTTTGTCGTTTTGATTAATTAATTAAAGTGCATTTTTCAGCATTCATGTGTTTTTTGTATTCTTATTAAATTTTTTTTTTTTTTTGGAGAACTAGACAGAACCGAGCCAACGCCGGCTCTAAGAGCTCGGACCGGCGCCAGTATCTGTCGGGTGGAGCACAATTAAAAGGCCATTTTGGCCACTTTTCCTTCAAAATCCCCATTCTCCCTCTCAAATTCTCTCAAGCCCGCGCCGGCTTCACATCCCTCATCCTCCAAATTTTGATTTTTCAACTCCAAAACACCTCTATACCATCTCTTGACTTCTTTTTTGTTGATCCTACGGATCAAAAACCTCAAAAGCTTCGATTTTTACAACATAATCCCATTCAATCCACAAGCAAAGAGAGTAGATTTCTACAAAAAGCTTGCATATTTTGCTTACCCCTACATACAAGAGCATAAATGTATGGTTTTTATTTAATTCCTATGGTTAAAATAATGGAGATGATTTTTTCTAATTTTAGGGACTCTTTTGGCTGAAATTAGGATTATGTATGCTATGATTGGATTGCGCATTACTCCTTGAAGCTTCATGAGTTGAACTAGATTAGGAGTTAATTATTCTTTGATACTTGATTCATGCATATGATTATTAGGGGCTTCAGGCATATAGCTAAGGTTAGAATTGTGGTTATTTGTGATAGTTGACTATATGAAACGTACATTATTTATGCTATGATAATGCCTTTATTAACCTGATCATGTCTACTTGCATGCATTGAAGATATTCAACACGTTTATGCTTTACAGGGAATTTTACATGTATTATACAGGTTGTGTTGAAATGATTGGTGGTGATTGATTGAATTGGTGGACTAGAAGGGATATGTATTGAAGGAGTTTGGGTTTTGTGAATTGTGAGATTGGTTGAGAATTGAGTACAATTTGAGAAGTGTGTTTGAAAGGGTAGTAGCCTTGTTTCAGTCTTTGAGCTTACTTGTTCTCTCTTCCTATTCCCCTATTCCTTACTTGATATCATGTCTAGAGCAAGGGGTTAGTCTTCTAAATGGGTGAGAACTTCCTCTTCTTCAGCCCCTTCATATGTTGATCATTTGTCACAAAGACCTACTGAGTTTATAGATGCATCTTGTGAGAAATGGTACAGTAAGAGAGCCTCTAATAAGATTATTGTCGAGCGTACTTTCTCACCCACCTTAGACCGTGCACTCAAATTGGGAATGATGTTTAGATGGCTAGGATGGGGGTCAATGGTACAATTGAAAGGGAAGTATTATCCCGTACTTACTAAGGAATTCTATGCTAATATGACAGATAAGGGCAATAAACATCTTCCCCAATAGAAACAAGAGTGAAAGGAGTTCCTATCGTCATCACTTAAAACCAATTAGCTAACCTTCTTCAGGTTTTTGACGACGATACTTGGCAAGGGATTAATGTGAATGATTATCAAAAGATTTTTTCTAACCCGAATTGGGATGTTAAAGGGATTAGAGCTACCCTAGGCTTACATAAGCATAATGCCTTCCAAGCTAATAGCTTCTATTCTAACAATGATTTGGCAGCCAACTTTCGAGCTCTAATCTACATGTTTGGGTTCAATGTTGTACCCCGTGCTAGTGCTTTCAATGAGACTACACTGATTGACACTTATATTTTGCATCGGATGATGAACACATTACCTATCCCTCTTGCTTCCTTGATCATCCAATCTATTAGGGAGGTTGTTTATCACTGACTTTCCACAAACGCTTTTATTTTTCCCTTGGTTATAATGAAAATTCTAAAAGACTTTAGAGTGAGTCTTGAGGGAGAACTCATGGAGGCTATCACTGAGCACGATATGGTCACTAAGCAAACTCTTATGAGTTGCGGGTACAAATACAACCAAGAGTAGAAAAAGTGGCTAATTCCCTTCTATGTCAGACGTCCCGGGCAGGTAAGGCCACCCAAAATGGAGGAGGAGCACCCGCCACCACCAGCACATGCACAGGCTAGCAGTTCTCAGTCCCACTCCCAGACTGACTTTGAGACTACTGTGCTGGGGCGACTCGATCAACAAATGATAGTACTCCTACGCTTGCAAGGTACTATGGAGGACATGGCAAGATGGCAAGCTACTATGGAGCAACAGTTAGCCGAGTTGAGATAGCATTCTTCTGGGCCATATAGTGGTGCGGGTACCTCTACACCAGCTGAGGATAATGAAGATGATGATGATGAGGAGGAGGAGTGATGATTTTTCTCAAGCACTCTTGTTTTTCCTTTCTCTTTTACTGTTTCCTTTCGTTAGTTTTTGGTTTTTCATGTACTCATTCTTTCTTATTTTAGCTTTATTTTCTTTTCTAGTTTTTATACTTTGGTGTGTTTCTTTTGTATTTTTTTTAGGTACTTGGCAATGCCTCATTCTTTAAGCATTCAGATCTTGCATAGCACAATGCCAAATGAATGGAAATTTATTTCTTTTATCTCTTCTCCTTTATACTTTTGGTCCCATGGTATTATTTGTTCTAGTTATATTGATTTGGCCATTGACGACAATGTCTAGTATAAGTGTGGGAGAGTGAGTTGATTAACAAGTCTTCTATACATATATTTTAACCTTCTTGGGAGCAAATTTTTGAAATTTTTGTGCGAAATTTTTCAAATTTTTCTAATTTTCTTGAGATTTCAAGCTATATTTTTAATGCATGTATTTATGATGGAGTATAGAGCATATGTTCTAGATTATTTATGACTTATGCATGACTTTTTGCACTCACTTGGACAAAGTAGTTCTTGATCAAATGCTTTGCATTGTTCTTAAACCTGTTTTATTCTAAAATTCATAGAGCATTCTAGAACTTTCTTGAATACCTCTCGAGGCGAAATAAGAAAGACAATCACGATTTAACTTAGGGATGACGGTAATAGGCCTTCTTTGGATAGTTTGAGCTTTTCAAGCCTACCTATTTTTATATAATCCCTAGTGCCTATTTTGAGCCTAAACTGTTGATTTCTTTCATTAAAACCCATCACAATATTTTATCCATTGCTTGTACTGAGAGTTTGAATAATTTTCCAAATCTTTATGCTCTTGATGGATAAAAGTATGTGTAAGAGATTGTTGAGGAAGAATACTGGGATAAAGATCATGATTTGTTACTTTCAATCATGGATTAATAACAACTTGAGCTGGAAAGGAAAAGGGAAGAAAAAACGAACAGCAGTAAGAGTGAGAAAAACAAAAGGAGTTGAAAAAGGAAAAGAAAGAAAGAGAAGAGAAAAGACTTATTGAGAAGAAAATAAGAAACAAAAGATCACAAAAATGAATGGTGATTGAGCTGAAAAAGAAAAAAAGTTAAAGTTCACATAAAGTCTTTGACACCATTGCTGGAAAATTTGAGTGATCTTGTGGAAGAAGTAGAAAAGAGTTGATGGAAAGAAGAGTTGAAAAGAGAAAAAAATGTAGGATTTGCTTAATTAGAGTTGTAATTGCTATATGAGTTTATGGTTTGATAGATTTTTAGAATAGGATAGCAAGAAGAGTTGAAAATTATTGATTCATTTTGTTTACCATTTTCTTGCTAATTCTCAGTTTTTCTTTAATGTTTGATTCTCCTATATCCTTCATTTGATAAGTTATATTACAAGCCTTTAGCTTTACATTACAAGCTTAGAAGTCCTACTTGATCTAAGTAGAATCATGATATGTCTCGGATTAGTGGAGAGTGTGTGAAAAGGAATCAAATGGAATGCATATTCTTTTTGAACTAAATTCTTTCCAATGGTTTGAGAATAGTTTGAAGGTTTGTGATGGTTCTACTAAGTCATTTATCACTAACACAAGTCTGGCATTGGTTGTGAAAGGTGTAGTAGCATGTGTTTTATATTCTTGAATGAAGAAAGTATTGAAGATATGGTTTTGAAATTGATTGAGTGATTTGTTTAACCTTGTGTTTTCCTACTTGTTCTTGATACTTTACTTGAGTACAAGCAAAAAGCTAAGTGTGGGGGAATTGATAGGGGCTAAATTAGTCATATTTTTCCTAGTTATTTGAGGTTCATTTGTGATACATTTTGTTCAATAACTAGTCATATTCCTTCATATTTGAGATTTTACCCTTGGAAAGGTATTTTGTTCTTTATTTCAGATTTTTAGGTTAAAACGAAACAAAAACGTCGCAAAACAAAGGAGAGGTGGCGCTGGTTAGGACCTAGAACCGGTGCCGGCCAGGCACTGTTGAAATGAACTTCAAAGCGATGGAAAATTGTTGAAACAGAGTAGAACAGAACCAAGGTGGCGCTGGCTGTGAAGCTGGAACTGGCGTCGGCTGTATTCTAGAACACATTTTGCAAAATTCGAAGAAAAATCGGCAAACGAGTGGAGGAACAGAACACAACCGGCGCCAACTCCGAGAACTATGGGGGCGCCGGCTGTGCCCTGAAGCCAAGGCGGTGCTTGATTTTTTCTACACTGTTTTTGGTAATCTGAGGAGTTTTAGTATCTTCCAACTTCTACTTGGCCAGAACTTTGTAACTACGAGTTTAAGCACTTCCTAAGCCTATAAATAGGTGAAAAACACAAGGGAAAGATAGGGGAATTCATTTATCATCATAGAAAATTACTCAATCCAAGAAGAAATTCTTCAAGTTCAAGGAGGGTTGTGCAAGAAGGTCTTCAAAGGAAGAAGAAGGAGGCTTATTTATGAGTGCTTTCTTTTTCTTGACAATGATATGTTAATTGTTTTATTGTAATTCAACATTGTTTAGATACTCATGATATCTAGAATTGTCTGATGTTTTGATTAATTGGTTATTATTCTTGGTATTCAATTACTTATGCTTATTACGAGATTAGTTGGTTGGTTCTATCCATTGACTTCTTGGACCAAAGGGGGTCGATGGTAGTTTCAATTTATTAATTTCATATTCTATTGTCTATTGACTTGCTGGACCAAAGGGGGTTGATTGCTTAAAACTAGTAATTGAAGGTTAATTGATGTCTTCCGAGACCAAGAGTTTATTGATTAATTTCATGCTTTAAATTTTTTGAGACCAATGGAATTTAATTAAGGATTGTGTTTAATGCGTCTTTTGGATGAATTGGTTGATGCGGACCAAGTGATTCTAATTTATCTAGAAGATAGTGATTTCATAGATTGACCATCGAAGTGAATCTACTTTCATCCTTCATGATGCCAAGGGAATAATTAGTTATGATAAAGGTTGGATACTTCAAGATCATGTTTATCTAACCAATGGCTCGAGTTACATAAATCTACATCCTTGACATCTACATATTTTTATTTTATTTTATTTTTTTATTTGTTTGTCACTTTATTAAGTCGGTTAACCGATGAAAGAAAAGAGATTAGTGTCAACTTGCTCCTAGAGGATTGACACTCATTTAAACCCTATGCTCGGTTAATGATGAGTACGCTTGCTAATACGTGTGATTTGGGGTTAACGTTGTAATGTAAACTTGATTGGGAATGTACTTAGTTTTTGTATGATTTTTATGCCCAAGTCCGAACACATCAATAATTAATGTCATAGTTAAATATTTTATATGATCTTAAGAAGCTCCAACAAGGTGGATTAAACTCAAGATCAAGAAACCTATCAAACTCACACACAAGAACACCAAAATGCAAAGAAATTAACACTCTTATGTTAAAATGAATCTAGCCTACTTAAAAAATACCTTAACACCCTATTCTATCAAATATTAGAACACCAAGGATAGGAATTTGAAGGCACCTAACTCAACCTTATCAAACATACTAGGCAACCTAGCACATAGAATAGAGGTGGAGTTTAGGTTATCCCTTAAAATTTAGTGATAAGATCAAAGGTGGGACTAAATCCTTTAATTTTGTTTTGATGTTTAATGGACATCACCTAAGAGAATCATCCTCAAGAACTTTCTCTCTAGAAAGAAAAATCTGAATTTCCTTCACAAAAGTACCAAAGTTTTTTTTTTTTTTTTCGTTACAAGAGTTATAATGGCGTATTTATAGTGGTCTTGACCTAAACTACTTAATCAACTAAACCTAAATATTAAATGTCCTTAATACATATTTTGAGGCCCTATTATATGCCTTAAAAATAAGTTAAAACATAATAAAAGTCGTGTGAATTTAATTGAGAACAAAACAAGAAAATTCAAGAAAACATAGCAGGGCCCGAATAGACCTTGCGCCAGGTGCTTTGGGGGGACCTGGCGCTAGGTGTGTTCTAGAAACAGAACCCTGCTCCAATGTGAACATGCTGCCAGGTAGGCTAGTGAACCTGGCGCCAAATGCATTCTAGTCGCCGTCCCTCTTTTATTGCACTTCAAAACTTGCTCTTTAGACCTCCAATCCATTTCTCTATGTTTTCTTTATCCTCCAAATGAAATGTTAGTTATCTGGAGCTCTTCTTGATATTCCTTTGGCCTCTAATACTTATTTAAAGATTGGCTTGATCCTCCACATGGATTGTTGCTTGTGGTGTACATTTGCCCCTTCATTTACTATCCATCTATTCACAATCTTCTTATCTCTTGGCTTGTATGATTGGATGGCTTGAAAATCTCTCGAAACTTCTAGAATGTTGAATGTTTCTGTGGAGATTTGAAGCAAGTGTTAACTTTCCATCCCCCTTCTTTAGATATGCCTTGTTACATGGATAGATTCAATCTAGCCACTTCTTTAGAAAGGGCTAATGAATTACTTGAGTTAGTTTACACTAATATTTGTGATCCTATGTCTTTACCTGGCAGTGAAGAATAAAAATACTTTATCACGTTAACGGATGAATACATGTGTTTTGGTTAAGTTTATTTGATGAGCTACAAGTCTGACTCCGTTAATAAATTCAAGGTGTTTATGGCTGAAGTAGAGCATCAGACAGATAAACTAATTAAGAAGTTAAGATTAGATGATAGTGGAGAGTACCTCCTTAGTAAATTCAAGAATTACTTAGTACATCAGGGATTAGTATCTCAGCCAACTGCACTTAAGACTTCCCAGCAAATAGAGTAGCTAAGAGAAGAAATAAAACTTTAATGAAGAAGCTTAGGAGCATGATAAGTCATGCAACTCTTTCTATTATCTTTGGTGATATGCTTTGGAAATAACAACATATATTCTAAACTCGGTGCCTTCTAAATCAATACTTAAGACACCTTATGAGATGTAGACTGTAACACCCCTACTAAAGGTAATAGTGGAAGCATATCAACACCAAGTGTTGCCCCGTCCAGTTACCCAGACAAGGGGTCTTTATAACGAAAAAAAATCCAACAGAGTATTCCCTAAAAGGGAAACGTCCGGTTCTATTTTACTGTCACTGTGGTATCATCCTCTATTCGTAGGTTCTTCCAACTCTGGATCCTATAAAAAGGTAAGATAAAAGATATGTGTGAGTAAAAAATCACCAAGTGAGTCCCGTGGTGCTAATATTTTATCAAAGAAGCAAAGTATACAAATCTTTTATGAAATAACATAACATTTGTTCATTAAAAATGATTCCAAAACTCTTTAAGAAAGAGTTTATTCAGAACTCAATCATTTTTGAAAAACTGTATTTCAATTTTCAAATCATTGCCCCAGTTTTCAAAACACAGGCACTTCTCCAACAAAAGGTCGGCCTATATGCAAGTCCTACAGTCTTTGCCTTCGGCTACACAGTTTATTATGCCAAGGACTGCACCTTACAACACGTCACTCATATAATGCCGGAACGATGAGCGTAAAAATGTACCTCACCATGCACTTAAGGATCTTTTACTTGCCACCATAAGCCAGGGGTCTCAATCTTAACATCAATCACCATTGAGGTGGTAAGGGATTGAACACACCTAGTGTACCCGCTCGGCATCATGTGAACAATCCATCATCATAATCAATAGGAAATTGCCAAGCTCAAAACGACTAGCCAGGATAACTCATCTCAATGTCCTGTTGCCCTGTTTGGAGTAAGATAATCCCCAAAACTAGCCAAGTTACTTGGGGTCGTCTACCTTTAACATGAGCTAGTACAAAGATCAGAGTCTTTGCTGAGTACTCAACGTCACCAACCTCGTTTGACTGATCAGGCCAAAGGGTTATTTGATTTCACAGAATTTTCATATCAAAACAGTTTTGGGGCAAAACAACATTTTTCCAAAAATCATGTTGAAACTATATAAAGGGTTCTATTCACACATCAAAATATGTTTCCAAGAGTATCCGGGTCATTTTCCCTATAATCAATCACAAAAGTCATTTCCAAGGGTATTCAGGTCATTTTATCGATACTCAATTCCAAAAGACTTTCTGAGGGTATTCGGGTCATTTTACCCTTACTTGATTTGAAAAATATTGACAAGAGGTCTAATAAGGATATTTCGGTCATTTACCAAATACCCGAGTTCCAAAAGTTTTCACAAAATATTCCAATAAAGACATTTCGAACATTTTCCAAATACCTGATTCCAAATAGTAACTTATTCAAAGAAATCCAGAATTCTTATTCCAAAAGAGGATTAAATTCAATGTTTCCAAACATATTTCCATAAAATGTTCCAGATGGTATATAATATAGCATTTCATCGAAAAACAATGCACAGTAACTTTAGAAAGAGTTTTAGAAGTCTAAGGGACTCACCTCGTGTCCTAAGCCACTCATTTCGCTCATGGCCGTTTAACCTTCGTTCCTACCGTTTTTGACATTTTGTTGGCCGTTTGTTGCTAAACCTACACCAAACATTGTTTTCGGGTAAATTAGTGTTTGGCCAAAAAAATAGCCGACGTGCCCGATGGTTAGCTGACGTTCAATCGTCGTTTAGCTGATGGGGCCAACGGTTAGCCGACGAGGCCAATGGTTAGTCGTCGGTCAAGGAAAATGTTTAACTTTCGTTCGTATCGTTTTTCCATCGTTTGATCAATTCTTTCGTTTTCCTTTTACCACATCCTTCCTCCTTCATAAGCAAGGGATTCACTTCATGTTTCCCTAATTATTTTATCCAAAATCACATAATTAATCACCCTTAAGTCCATTCATTTTCAGACTACATTATGGAATTTCACTAGTTTGACATACTATTTCGTTTTGCACATAACTTTCAGTTTACAGCTCCGATTTGGCTCCATGATGTTCCAAAACAACCGTAAGACTCTTAAATTTAATTCAGTAAAGGATGTTTTTAGGTTTCTGGTTCCAATACCATGATACTGGGAAAAAACAACCTCAGTAGTTTTTGCCTTAGTTTCACTATACATGTTTTCCTTAGCATTCTGCAATTTTCCAGTTTGACACCATAACTTGTTTTGCCCATAAATTTTAATCCAAAAATCCAAATGATGTCAAACCAATTGTAAAATGTCCTTAAGACATTCCTTTACAAGTTCCAATTCATGGAGTACCAATTCTATTGTCCATTTTGTTCAGTTTTGAACACAAAGATCCAGTAGTAAAATCCCATTACTGATTTGGCACCTTTTACTATTTTTACCATAACTTTTGATCCGTAAATCTGATTAACCTCAAACTTACTTCAAAATGCCTCTATGATCCTTAGATACAAGGATATATGCCTGATTTGTTTAAATCTAAAAACGTTACAGATTGACTGGACATAAAACCTCCCATAATTTTCTGGAATTAAACCCATCGTCTTGCAAAACACATTATATCTTCATTCCTTGTTTATTATATGAATTAATTCAATCCAATCTCCCTTTTATAAAACTTAAAGCTACTGATTTCCAGTCATACATAAAACAGAAAATTTCACCATAGTACAACAAGAAAACCGGCAGCCTTAATCATAACATATCTTCACACAACTTCACCTACCTAGTTTCCATAATGCATGCATAACCTCTCATAATATGTATACCAAAATGATCTCCATGATTTATATAATAAATTTACTTCAAGAAAGGTAGATCCTTAGCTTTTCTTTGCTGCATTTGGAAGCTAAACAGCCCAAGCATCTTCTTGTTTTTCCTTCTCTCTCTCTCTCCTCTCTATTTCCCGAATTTCCTCTCTCTTTCTTCTCTATTTTCTTTTTCCTTTCTCTTCTCTTTTCTTCCTTGTTTGCTGCAAAATTCTGGCTATCTAAAGCCATTTCAACTGGCCTTCATGGCCTATATATAGAGAAATATGGTCTTCAAGTCAAGGATGCATTGAATGGTCTCAACATTTGGAAGCCCTTGATTGGTCCACCTAGCTACTTAGGTGTCCTTTAGAGTATTCAAGAATTCTATGGAATTCTTTAGAAAGTTTTAGCATGATTGTTCATGTAACCAATCATAGAATCAACACTTGGTGAACTTTCATTGGTCCTTCATCCCTTGTCTTGGTTTAATTGAACGGTGGATATTTCTAAGTGCGTTCCAATAGGATTTTTACTCACCATCCACTCTTCCTCCACAAAGTTTTCCTTTATTTCTTCCTTCCTTCTTTATTTAAGCTCTTGGCTGGTTTCCTAGCCCTCCACCGCCATTCTTGAGTCCAAGGGTCAACCAACATTAAATGCATTGTGGGCAACCCATTTAAAGCTAATTTCCTATTGGAGGATTTAATTTAAATGGATAATTTTTAAACTTATCCAATAAGCTTTTGCAATTTAATAATCCCACAAATATTTTACTTCCCCAATGGTATTTTAACACTTGTTTTCATCCACCATTCACACAATGCCACACGTCCATTTTTCAACCGCATTTTCCTATTTTCTTCATAAATAACAAAAATCAGGTTCGTAATGGAAAAATATTTTATTTCACTATTCAACTCCAAAAATTTCACTAAATCCATTGGAAACACTTAAATTCTTCAATTCCTTCTCTACTTATCAAATTTGCTGTCGAAGTCACGAGCGCAGTCAAAATGACGAAAAAGCCCCCAATACCCTCGGGTAGCACAATTTGCACCAAAAGGTGTGTCTCATTGCACTAATTAATTTCTCTTTCTAGAGTACTCTAAAATTCTTATTTTGTTAATCTTAATATCCTTCCAAAAATTTAGGGTACGGGTAGAACAAATCCAATAATCACATCTAGGTCCTAACAAAACTTTATTTCACCAAAGTATTCGTCTCAATACATCGATCAACTTTTGTTCTGGCTGTTGATATAAATTCTCATCCCAGTACAGATAGTAGCCAACCGAAAGTAAAAGATGGGGTGTTACATAGACCACACGCAAGCCCAGTATAAACAATCTCATGGTATGAGGATGTACAACTTATGTATTAACTGAAATCAGAATTGTGCTACATTGTAAGATATTTAAAAGAAACAAAAGGTGGATGCTTTTATCATTCTCAAGAGCAAAAAATATTTGTGAGTACTTATGTTAGACACTTGAAGAATGAACAAGGTGTATCCACCAAGGTTTCAAGTAAGGTAGAATTAGAAGAGAAGTTGATTGATACTTTAACTTCTAGTACCCTAGTTGAAGAACATAAAAAAACATAGCCAGATGTTCCAATACATACCAAGCCACGTTGAAGTCGAAAGATATCTAGGATTTGAGAAAGATGGACTGGAGAAACCTTTGAAGTAATCTCTGACCATCAGGAACTAGATCCCATTTGATACGATGAGGCTATTTTTTATGTTAACATGGAGAAATGGTAAGCAACAATGGATTCCAAGGTTAAGTTCATGTATCGCAATCAAGTTTAAAATATTGTCACTATACTTGAAATGATTAAGCCTATTAGGTATAAGTGGATATACAAAAGAAGAAGAAGTGCAAATGAAAAGGTGGAATCTTTTAAAGCAAGGTTGGTTACGAAAGGTTATACTAAGAAAGAAGGGATCGATTATAAGAAGACATTTTCACCTCTAGCCATGCTTAAGTCCATGCGCATTCTCTTGGCCATTGTATGTTATTATGACTACGAGATAAAGCAAATAGATATCAAGATAACCTTTGTAAATGACTATCGTAGCAAAAACATCTACATAACCAAGCCTAAAGGCTTTATTACAAAAGGCCAAGAGCATATGGTCTACAAACTTAAGAAGTCCATTTTTGACTTAAGTAGGCATCATGACATAGAACATACGTTTTGATGACACAGTAAAATCTTATGGTTTCACACAAAACAATGAACCATGCATGTTTAGGATGGCAAATGGGAATAATGTATCATTTATGGTATTTTATGTTGATGATAGGGAGTGATGTAGCGATATTGTCATCTATAAAAGTTTAGCTATCAAATCAATTTAGCATAAATGATATAGGAGAAGCTAGATACATTCTTGGTATAAATCTTCTTAGCGATTGAACATAAAGAATATTAGGCTTATCCCAATCTATATATAGTAACTTAATATTAGCTAGGTTTAGCATGGATCAATGTAAAGGGGCAATCACACCCTTTAGGCAATGATTGAACTTATTTTCCAAGTAGTATCGTAAGACATAAGAAGAAAATAAAAGAATGAGTAGGATTCCCTATAGTTTGATAGTAGAAAGTCTCATATAACCCATGCTTTTGTACAAAATTGGATATCTGCTCTGCCATAGGCATGGGCAGTAGATATTAATCAAACCCAATAGAAGAACATTGGCAAGCTGTGAAGCATATACAAAAGTACCTGATGGGAACGAATGAGTATATGTCTATATATAGAGTTGATGATTTAGTTTCTACCGATTATATTAACTCAAAATTCCAGACAGATAAATATGAAAGAAAATCTACTGGCAGTTATGTTTTTCACTTTTTCTAGAGGGGCAATTTCAAAGAAGAGTGTTAAATAATCTTGCATTGCTGATTCCAACCATAGAAGGTGACTATGTAGCAGCTTTGAAAGCTGCAAAAGAAGCAGTTTTGCTCCAAAAGTTTCTTACAAAACTTGAAGTAGTGCCATAAATAAACTAACATATTACTATATATTGTGACAAATCTAGAGAAGTGTCAAAATATAAGGAAGCTTAGGAAGGCCAAACATGTTGAAAGAAAGTATCACATGATCCAAGAGTTCATCCAAAAACAGAGATAGTAGTTGATTAGATTTCCTCCTCAAATAATCTAGTGGATCCCTTTACTAAGCTTTTGACAAAAAAAAAAAAAAAGCTCGGAAGCATCTAGACGTCATAGGGGTATGCACTTATGGACTATCATAGTCTATTTAGCACAAGTAGGAGATTGTTAGAATGTATGTCCAAAATGTAATATGTATTTCTGCATTTTAGGAATGTAATAAAATATTAATTTATTAATGGTTGTCTATCTTTATATATTTTCACACAAAGGTCTAAGTATATAAGTAAGTGATCTATGTGATTGGATCCTGCTTTCATAGTAAGGTGTAAAACATGGGCCACTAACATGCAAGCAAATATTATTAATGATCAATTGATAGAGCTAGACACTTTGTCTAGATTTAGATCATTACACTATGGTTTCTAAATAGGGAATTGTGTACCTTTAATCAATGAGCAATCCACTCACGCTAATAATGTAAGTATATTTGGAATTTGTAGAACTCTTTATAAGAGAACTGTAATAAATAAAGATTGGTCTATCGCAGCTATTGCGTGGACGAGTGCTCTAAGGCTTGAGTATAAGTTAGTCCACTTGTGAAGGGGGACTTATGTACTTTAATGTATGATGGGTGAGGTCTTAATGCAAGGCCAATAACCTTGTGTGTTGGGTGTATGACTCTAGTTAATTAAGATAAATTTATATAATAATGTTTCTATGCTTCACTTAGTGAAGGTATCACCCATTGTGATTGTCCAGGATAATCTAAATAATTGAAGATCTTGGGAAACATGGCTAAATATGTATACTTTCGAGTAGCTCCTTGAGATAAGTAGGTACATATTAGATGTCGTGGATTATTGGATTAGATATCAAATGATAGATGTCATTGATAAATATGTTAGTATATTTGTTTTTATCTCAATTATGGGTGTTACGTAGAGGAGTATTTTCTTCATTACACATATAGGTCGGAGACAGTATAGTTGCAATATTATTCTTGGGTCAATATTTCAATATTGTGATAAAGAGAATATTTCAAAATGATAAAATACTGTAGTTTATATGTGTGTATTTTGGTCATTTTAGTAGCAAAAAATAATATGTCTTTTGGTCCCCAAAGAAGCTCAAATGACCATAATAAATTTATTTACTATATGAAGTTAATAGGTGAAATCAATAACAGGAAAATTATTCTAAGAGTTCAAAAATTATTTATTTGGGTGAAAATTGTTGGATTTTGATCATGCAAACTAGTTTACATGCAGCAGAAAAATAAAACAAAATCCACTCAAAAGATCACTCGCACATAATTTAATGGGTTAGGAGAGGGAAGAAAATTTATTAGCTCAGAAATGTAGCATTTAAAATTTTTTTCGCATGCCCGAAGCCTTTTCGTAATCTCTTTCAGTTACGGATCACCGAATTCCAAGCATACAAATTTCTTTAATATTGATCCACACAAGGATGTATTCAAGTACTGCCAATATTTTCTGCTAGAAAAATTTATTGGCGGCTAGAGTTAATAATTTTCGAAAAGAAAACCAAGAAAACTTTCTATGTTTTTTTCTTGGGGTGGCTAAGTTCTACTTCAAAGAAAAACCTATGCTTTGTACATATAATATATCTATATATCATGAAAAGCTACATCTCCTTTTGATTTTTAAAGTCAACCGCCACCATAGAAAAAAAAACCCTCCTATTATTTTTTTTTTCCTCATTATGGGTTTTGAGATTTTAGTAATTGCAATTAGGCCTATTAAATTATAACAATATTTTTGACTTGCCTAAATGAGTTTAATAAGTAATTTTAAATACAAAAAAATTGTTTTTATTTTTTTCTTTTTCTCCATTATGGGCTTTGAGATTTTAGTAATTCCAATTAGGCCGATTAAATTATAATAATATTTATAACTTGCCTAAATGAGTTTAATAATTGTAATTTTACCTAACTAATTATAACACTTTATAATTAGGTCTTAATAATTATTCATACAAATTAACCCCATAATATTATTGTACAATATCTTGGGGACTTATTCCTCTATTGTGTGTGACCTATTAGGTTTTCCGATCTACTAGTTGCAAAATATAAATTAATTCTAGTCAATATAGAATTAATAATACTTTATAATTATAATTAACTTCTTAATTCTAATTAGCATTATTTATTAATTTATTAATTAATAAATTCATATTTAGAAAATAATGAGCGGTACCTAGCAATACATCATGACCACCCAAAAGTCCATAAAGTCAAGTAGCTTAATATGAATCTTTCAATAGCAAAATATTAGTGTAATAAATTCTTTTCATCATACCATATCTTATTCCGTTTTAGAGTATCAAATTAGTGCTAACTTAATGAGAATCTATCCTATCATGATGCACAAAATCAAGAAGAGGGAGACATCAAACCACCAAACAATTAAGGTCCAATGACAAGGGTTAGGCTCAAGAAATTCCAAGAGGGACTTCAAAGATTTGTGAAGGCAAGTTTGGCACATTTGAAATGGAATGAATTTCACATGGCATTTGAATGAACTCTGGACCAAGTATTGATGTCCGTTCAAGTTTTATATGTAAAACGAAGAGTTGAGGAACCAACACAGTAAAGAACTGACGCCTGATAAGAGTTCAGACTGAACGCTGACACCATTCTGGACAAAACATAAGGAGCAAGACATAAACCAACCAGCACAGGCCACACATAGGAATTCGTTTGTTTGTTCAGCAAATTTGGACTGGCGCCAGCTGCGGCCGTAGAACCAACGCCGACTTATTTCAGGATTTCCCATATTCAATTGATTTTCTCTATGTGTAGTTGACTTATATTTTAAATTTCATGACTTTTATGTAGTTTTTAGCTTATTTTTTACATCTAAATTCTTGTATTTAATCTCAATTACAATAGGTTAATTGGATGCCTATAAATATATATATATATATATATATATATATATCATATTACAACACTTTTATATCAACATTGAGATATAATTTAAGATTAAAGTTTATCTTTGAGAGCTGAATCCTCTAGATTCTTCCCTCAAATATTAGACAAATTCTTAGGTTTAGTCCTACCTTAAGGATAATTTAAGTTGTAGCTCATGCTAAGGTCTTGGTTCCTTGTTATTCCAATGTTGTAGTTTGGCTTCAAATTAAGCACCTAGATCTCTCTATTCTAAGGGTTCTTGAATCCATCCTAATTATAGAGTTCTTGAATATTAATGTAATATAAATAGTTTTGAGGTTCTAATTCTCTAGTTAGGATTGAACTAATAAGATTACATTCCTAATTAAGTGGGAAGGTTTTGTGGAAGGAACGTTAGAGGAAAATTGAGAGTTGGGAAAAAGGTACGAAGGTGAGACTATATTAACAAAAGCCTTGAGTAGATTAAACATGAGGGTTGTGTGATCATTGCTCGAGTGAAATATGTGAGGAAGTGATTTGTGAGGATTTGTTTCATTCCTGAGCGTAACAACTTGAAATCTTTCCTAAGCAAGAAGGGTCTAATTATAGGAGGGCTTTTCAAGAAAGTCTCCATAAGATGATAAGAACAATACAAAATAGGTTTGAAAATTTGCAAAGGGGGTTAACAGATCTACAATCTAATTAAGGTTAAGCATCAATGGCTGCTCAAATAAGGGGGCAAAAACTAAATAATAGTCTTAGGGTGTGAGATGAATACCAAACTACTCCTCCATTGTATAAACAGTAAGGTAAGATATAGGATGAGCATTCCTTGGGAGGTTATCAACAAGCACCCTTGAGAGAACGGGGATGGCAAGGTATTAGAGGAGGAAGAGGAAGAATAATGGGAGACATGATTGGAATAAGTTGAGAGGTTTGGAAAAGGACTTTAAGAGAGTACATGATTTGGATAGAGAAGAATTTGAAAAAGACCATGGGTATCAAAATAAGGCATTTGGAAATAGAGGTGGTAGATGAGAGAAAAGTAATAAAAAAAAAAGGGAGATGAAGAGCATAAAGATGAAGGTGCCATTATTTGTTGGAAAAAGTGATCTAGAATTATACTTTGAGGAGGAAAGGAATATGGATATCTTGTTTGAATGCCATGGATATGGTGAAAGGACAAGAGTGAAGTTGGTTATCTCTAGTTTCTCCGAGTATGCCTTAGTACAGTGGGATCAAGTGTCTACTCAAAGAAGGTGAATGGGGGATCAACTGGTTACTACTTGGGAGTTGACGAAAAACCTAATGAGGAATAGGTTTGTTCTTCTTCACTATTACAATGTTGTGTATCAAAGGTTGCAAGTATTAAGGTAAGGGAGTAAGAGTGTTGAAGACTATCATAAGGAGATAGAGATCATGATGATGAGAGCCAACATACATGAAAAACCTAGAGATACTATTACACGATTGTTGATCGGTTTGAATAGAGAGATTGCAAATATAGTAGAGTTATATTCATATAGCACTATAGAAGAGACAGTTCATATGTCAATGAAAGTTAAAATGTAAGTAAGGAAGAGATTATTTGTGAAACCTACCAACTATATGTAGGATTTCTATCATGCATAATCAGATTAAGCGCAGCGGAAAAAATAAGAAATCCAAGCCATGGATCACGGGTTTGCAATAGAAACGGGAAAAATGAGAAGATTGCGTTTATTACCTCGTGAAGCCGGAATTAAAAAATTTCAGAAACAAGAACACAGGCGCGATCCAGATTATCCAAAATCGTTCACTGCAGCTCAACTGAAGTCCAAGAAAGAACTCCTTCTAATGATAATCCACACAAGGTTGAATGCTCACAATCTCACAATTCTATGCTAGTAGAATTCGGGAGGCTATGGTTTTGATCAAGAAGAGAGACGGCTAGGGTTTGATCAAGAGAGAGGCAGAGAAACGATTTCTCTGTTATTGCGTGAATGGTCTGTCTCTAACCCTAAGGAAACCGTTTCCTTATATTTAGAGATTGATAATTACCATAAATTGTAACTTAGTCCTTCAACGTCCAATTGTCAACAAATTGTTCCTTGAAGTTTACTTAATTACAACTAGGTCCCATGAATTATAACAAACTTATAATTCACCTATAAATATATTCCCTTCTCTTAATTAACCCCACAATATTATTGAATAATATATTTAAGCATTCAAACCTTTATTGTGTGTGACCCATTAGGTTTCCTGGTCTTATTGGTAGCATAATATGAATTAATTCTAACAATATTAGAATTAATAATCCTTAATAAAATAAAGGATTAAATTTATTAATTCTCTAATTAATAAATTCATATTTAGCATATCAAGAACGACATCTAGCAATGACTCTTGACCACCCAAAAGTCCAGAAAGTCAAGTGGCTTGACATAAAACTTTCAATAGCAAATTTTCAGTGCAATAAACTCCTTTCAACATACAATATCTCATTCGGTCTAGAGCATGGAATTAGTGCCAACTCCCTCTAGAATATTATTAATTTTGGCCCGAATATTTTAGTACTTGTTCAAGAAATCCATTATTCGATATGTGTATCAATTGGAACCATTTCCATCACATAGTCGCCTTGGCCAAGGACTTCATGAGTAATGATTTCTATAAGTGGCCTTGAGATATACTCTCCTACTATTAGGAGTGGTGAATCCTTTATTAACCCTCTCAACTACTTTCGTTTACTTTACGTTGTACCCAATATCCATCCCATAGGCGGTCCTAGATAAGACTCCAAATATTAGAATCAAAGTACAACGCTCGATAAACAAAGTACCTTGGAGATCTCAAGTCTAAGGATACTTGCACACTTGCTATAATGAGATTCTATCACTGGCACTAAATAGTTATCCAAGTGATTATCTCGTAGCTAGGTCATCCAATGAACTTGTTTCAAAACAAGCATCCACACGTTAATCCTGAGTATCTCAATACCCACGGATATGAGAACCACCGCTTGATCCAATCAAGAGATATAACATGTGCCAGCCTTGGCGTATTAATAATGTCCCATCTTATTAATACTATGACTGGGGATTATTTAAGTACAAACACTGCATAGTGTAGTAGGAATCTCACATCATGATCTCTATCATGATTTCCTTAACACTGTGTTGTACTAGGGACTTTATCTAATGGTTTGTACACATAGTTAGATATAACAATCAAACTGAAAGATACAGAATGCCTCTTATTAATTTAATATGCAATATACATGGTACAAGTGATTGCCTCTAGGGCACAACACTAACACTATAACACTAGTTTCACAAGTAAACCAACTCCAAGGAAGGCAGAGATTCATAAATCATTAACAAGGGAATTGAACAAATTAGGAGAGGGTTGGAACAAAAAGAAAGGGAATGTTCTAGAGAGACCTCAAAAAAATTGAGATATCAAGTGTTTCAAGCATTTCAAGTGTCTTGGCTATGGACATACTACGCATGAGTGTCCAAGCAAAAGGAGTATGTACACCAATAACAAAGTTTCAACCGAAGAAGCGGATGTAAAGGATAGAAAGTGTGAAGATCAAAAGGACAAAGAATATAATGGAATTAATGATGATGGAGTAGTAGTGGGATAAATTTTTTCATTACTAGGTGTTGCTAGAAGGTCTTTTGCGTTCCTAGGCCATTGAAGAAGTCGAACACCAACAATGGTAAAATTTATTCTACACAAGATGTTTAGTAAATAACAGGCCTTGTAGTGTCATAGTTGTAATATCCCACCCTTTTTTGTACTTTCACTATCTACTACTCTATATAAAATAAGAATTTGTACTAGTGGCCAGAACAAGAAATGATCAGTATAATAAGATGAACATCTTGGTATAATAAAAATATCCAGGGTATTATTAGAATTTTAGGACTTATAGGGACGTAGATGAAATTTTTAGATTTGTTTTATTCGTATCCTAAATCTACAGATTGCAACTACTTTTATTCGAATGAGAATTTAAGGGTACATTAAAAACAAAAAACTGATCAGTGTGATGAGACAAGTATTTTGGTATAAATTAAGCTATCGGAGGTATCAAAGGCATTTCGTAATTTTAATCGCGATCAGGATTTTGATTGTAAATTGGCAAGAATTGAGAAAAAAAACTAAGAGTTTTGATTCCTATCATTGAATTCAGTGAAATTTATAGATTCTACTAGTGGAATAAAATATTTTCCTGATACGGATCAAAACTACAGTTATTTTCTGAGGAAATTCTAAAATGTGGTCGAAATTGAGACAAGCGGCGTAACATGATTGGTGGATGGAAACAAGAGTCAAAACACTATTAGAGGATTGAAATATTATAGGATTTTGTAATTGAAAAAGCTTCTTAAATAAGCTTAAGAAAAAATAAGGAAAATGGTGAAAATTTGAGAAAATAACATGTGTAGAGTTAGCTACAATGTGTGACCAATTTGGTCACAATTTTGACCACAAATGGCGGTGGAAATGCCATGAAAGCAGCCAGATTTCATGAAGCTATAAGGAAGAAAATAATAGAGAAAGAAGAGAGAAAGAAAAGGAAATAAAAGTTAGAAAAATATAGGGAGAAAAAGGGGGGGGGAGGAAGAGAGAGAATTTTTGAAGGAAAAAAAAAAAAAAAGGAGAACTTGGAGCAATTCAAGCTTGGAAAATCTTATACACAAGGTAAAACATCATACCCCTTGGATTGAAGTTGTAGATTAAATTGTGAGGATTATTTTGGTATTAATTTATTGAGAAATTCATGAGAACTATGAGAATTACATGGACAATTGCTATGTTTTGGGCTGTTTTGTGTGTGTTGAATACCGGCTGATTAGAGAAGCTATATACTATGTTTTATATGATAGATGAAGTTCTTTAATTGTGGTTTAATTGAGAGTTCATGACAACACAAGAACGTGTCAGAAATGGAAAAGAAAGATGGACTTAATTTTTAAAGAAAATGAATTGTTAATGTTGTTGTTTGCACTTGTTGAACTTGATGTTGGAAAATATGATTTTGTTGGGCTAAGTATCTCTAAAAATTAGAGAATTGAAGGCTATTGTGATGGAACTTAATATGGTTTAAGTGTTATATATCTGTTAGGATTAAAATAGAATAGATGGTGTGAAGAAAGGGAACAAAAACAGAAATTCGGTTTTGAAGAAATCCCGAGTTGCCTTGAAGAACAAATATTCTGTACAAACTTCTTGTTAATTTGGAACCCCATGACCTGAAACTTGTAGCTATAGGATCATTTTAGGACTAATTTTACATGATTTGCAGTTGTGAGTAAAAAGTTATAATGAAAATATCACAAGCTGCCAAAATGGTAACGAGATTGATAAGCTGAGATGTTGTGCACACAACTGAGCGAAATAAGAAGGAAAATCAGCGGTTCATGAATTGGAAATAGTAAATCAATGTCTTGAGGACATTTTGGAACAAGCTTGACATCAATTGGACTTATGAATCAAAAGTTATGATATAAACAAACAAGTGTGACAAAAATGAAGAAATACAGAATTTTATTTAGCAACAACTAAACCCAAATGTTGTTCTATTGGTGTTAATGCATAAAGAAAAGATCACAAGAACATAGAGATACCTTGGCTACTTGTTGAACAAAGAGATGGGAAATGAAAGAATGAACCTTTGATCATTCAAAGTATTTATCTCATTTTGGTAGGAAGAAGTGAGAAAGAAGAAAATATAATATTTTCTATTCTCATATTATTTTTGTGTTCGTCGAACCTTAAAATAATAAGTAAGGTTTGGAATGACTCTCGATATAGGTCACTTGTCTTGAAAGATTTGTAAAGGACTAAGAGTGTCATATACGTCATCACATCGAGCTAGGACACGAAGTGAGTCCCACTTGTTTTATAAACTCCATTTTATGCTAGTGAAATTATATTTTACTAAAGAAAAGTTTTATGAATCCTTTTGTTTTCTTTGAACAATCTTATGGTTTTTCTCAGGAAGAACTAGTATTATGCCATTTAAGGCTTGGATAGAAAATACGAACTTTTCATAAAACAAAACTATTTATAATTAGTGAATAATTTGCCTAAAGTCTTTTTATAACAAGGTTAATGGGCCTTGTGTTTTTCGGAGGAAATATAGTTTCTCTTAATGGGACAATTATTGGAGACTTTAGAAAATGGTGTTTTCTATAAGGAATTTGATTCACTTGAGTTGTGAATATTTCTTAGGAATAAATGTATACCTGAAAGGCTTTCTTGTAATTTATTTTTGACTTGAAATGATGTTTTGATATGGGAAAGCAGAAATAGTCCTTTCTACGGACAAGATTTTGAAAAAATGTGACTTATGAATTTTATGAATCACAATTGGGATTTCTTGAATTTCTTCTTTTAGAATTAGAATTCAAGATTTTCTGGATAAGACTTCTTTTGAAATTGGGTATTCTTCAAATGACAAAAATACCCTTGGAAACTTATTTTATTGTCTGAAAAGGACTTCTTATTCTTTTTCATTACGGTTTTGGAAACCACTCTCTCGGTAAGAGATTAATTTTTGGAAAATGGTATTTTACCTCTAAAAATTATTTTATTAGTATTTCATTGGGAATAAGATAACTAATTGGCCTTTTGAGCCAATGGGAATAATTAACTGGTCCTGTGAGCCAGTGGGTTCTATTTCTAAAAAATGATATTTTAGCCCTAAAAAATATTTTATTGGTATTCTTCGGGAATGGATATTTATTTGGCCTTGTAGGGCAGTGGAATTATACTAGTCTTGTGAACCGGTGGAAACTCCAAGTACATAGTAGAGGTTATGACCTTTGTACTAGCTCTCGTTAGAGATAGATGGTCTTAAGTTACTCGGCCAAGATCAGGGATCATCTTACTCCAAATGAAGCAATAGGACATTGGAATTAACCAGGTTCCCTAACTAGCACTGTCCCAATACATAAGTAAACTATTAATTGGTTGGCCCTGAGCGGGACACTCAATTTGTGATCAACCTTTGTCAACCTCGTGGTGAAGGGAGTACGAATAGGGAACTCGTACTGCCGTACATAAAAAGAATTGATATGATTTGAGGCAGATTGTGATGACAACTCTACCTTTTTGGCAATGCATAGTTGAGTCCTGTAAGGCGAAGTCCCTGGCATAATAAGATCGTGATGCCAAAGAGAAAGCCTTGTGAGCTTTGCCTACAGGCCAACCTTCCATTGAGAGAGGTGCCTGTCTTTCTAAAAATATGGGGTAGTAATGTTATGTAAAACTCAAAATTTCAAATATGACTAGATTTTGGATAAATATTCCAGCAATGAGTTGTGAGACTATTTTCAGTGAACAAATGTAATTCTTTCCCATAATGGTTTTATGAAGAGATAACTAATAATATGTTATCTGTTAGTTTTATAAATCACTAACACACACAATACTCACTGAGTGATTTTCACTCACATATGTATTATTCCTTTTGAAATATTTTAGGGATTAGAGGCACAGTTGAAGCGCGGTAGACTCACAGAGGCTCATGCTATACCTTAGATCTATTATACCTTTGAGTGTATGTATCATATGTCAGATTCTATGTGTCAACTTGTGTTCAGCAAAGATATTTTCAAAAAATTTCCGCTACCTATTGGATGAGGTTCATTATAAAGACCCCATATCTAAGAAATAAGACGGAGCAACATCCCAAAAGTACAGTCCATTATGCCATGGAAATATAGGGTGTTACAATAGTTGATGGTAGGATTTGCACCAATGTTATTGTGCTCTCTTGGTAGAAAAATTTGGAATGAAATCACTGAAACACCCAAAGCCCTATGGACTCTATTGGTTGAATGATAGTAGGGAGTTGGGGGGTGAATAAGTAAGTGCTAGTCTTATTTGATATGGAGCAATTCAAAGATGAGGTGTTATGTGATGTGGTACCCATACAAGCTGGATACATACTTCTAGGGAGACCTTGGTAATATGATATGCATGTGAAATATGATAGGAGGAGGAACACCTATGCGGTTTACAAGGAGGGAGTGAAGTATACCTTTCTTCCATTAACTCTAAGTAAGGTTAACAATGATCAAAAAGATTTTAAGGGAAAAGGAAAAGAAGAAGAGTTTGGAGAATGAAGAACAAATGCAAGAGTGGGAGAGAAAAGAACTTGAGAGGAACGAAGAGAAAATGAGAGCAAAATTAGAGAGACAAAAACCTTTGCTCATCAAACACAAGAGTGAACTAAAAGAGAGTGGAGGGAAAAAAGAGTGAATTTCTTTGCTAAAGAGAGTAAAATAGTAGAGGCCATTGAAGTAAAAAAATTCGTTTAACTTCTTATGTTCAAAGGGTCATTTTCTAATCCTAATGACACTCATTCTACTAATGAGTTATTTTCTTCTTTTCCTAAAGTAATCCAACTATTTTTCTAGAGTTTGAAGATGTCTTTTCAAAAGAGAAACCCAGAGGCTTACCATAACTATGGGGAATAGAACATAAAACTAACTTGGTTCTCAGTGCTATCATTCCAAACCAGCTAGCTTATAGCAGCAGTCCGGAGGAGACAAAAAAACTTCAATGACAAGTGGAAGAGTTGCAAGTAGAGGAACATGTTAGGGAGAGCTTAAGTCCTTGTGATATTTCGGTGTTGTTAGTGCCCAAAAATGACGGGACATAAAGAATGTGCGTTAAATGTAGGGCAATAACAACGTCACGGTAAAGTGTTGTTACCCAATTCTAAGACTTGATGATTTCTTTGATGAGCTTTTATGGCATTTGTGTGTTTTCTAAAAGTGATATGAAATTAGGTTGTCATCAAATAAGAATAATAGAGGGTGATGAGTGAAAAATCGTTTTCAAAAAAAAAAAAAAAAAAAGAAAGAAAGAAAGGATTATATGAGTGGTATGTAATGTCTTTTCGTCTTTCCAATGCTTAAAGTTTTTTTAATGAATATGATGTACTGTATGTTGGAAGAATTCATTGGCAAGTTCATAATTGTCTACTTTGATGATATTTTGATCTATAGTAAGTCATTTAAGGATCTTCTGGGGCATCTTAAAAGTGTTCTTATGGATCTTTCTAAGGAAAAACTTTATGCAAATTTTGACAAATGTTCTTTTTGTTTGAAAAAGATCACATTTCTTGGTTATATAGTTAGTTCACAAGAAATTGAAGTGGATGAGGAGAAGGTGAAAGCTATTCAAGAATGGCTAACCCCAACCACTATAACCGAAGTGAGGACTTTTTATGTTTTTGATAGTTTTTATAAGAGGTTTATTAGAGACATTATCACCATAGCTGCTCCCTTAACTAAAATTGTTAAGAAATACATTGGGTTTAAGTGGGAGAAAAGCTTAGAAAAAGCATTTACCAACCTTAAAGAGAGGTTAAGCCAAGCTCGACTAGTTTTCTTGCCAAACTTTAAGAGAGCCTTTGAGGCAGATTATGATCCCAATGGGGTTGGAATAGGGGCCGTGCTTACTCAAGACCAAAGACTAATTACCTATTTTAGTAAGAAACTCTATGGGGAAACACTCAACCATTCAACCTAGGACAAAGAAATCTGCCCTAGTAAGAACCTTAAACCATTGGCAACATTACCTTCTTCCCAAAGAGTTTGAAATTCACACCGACCAAGAATCCCTTAAATACCTTAAGAGGCAGCACAAACTGAACAAACAAAATGCTAATGGTTGCAGTTCATAGTAGCCTTTCCATATGTCATTAAGTACAAGAACGGTAAGGAAAATGTAGTGGCGGATGCATTCTCACAAAAGTATTCTTTGATTAACTCTTTCGATGCTATGCTACTTAGTTTTGCATTATTGAAAGAATTGTATGCAAAGGATAAGAATTTTGGTCCTATATTTCTTGCTTGTGAAAAGGGTGCCTTTGAGAAATTTTTTAGGCATAAAGGATTTATATTTAATTAAGGAAAGCTTTGTGTGCCTAAGAGTTCAATTTAGTTGTTACTAGTTAAGAAAGCATATGAGGGAGGGTTAATAGGATACTTTGGTATAGCTAAAACCCGTGATATTCTTCAAGAACATTTTTTTATCCCAAGATGAAAATGGATGTTGAAAAGCATTGTGGACAATGTATTACTTGTAAGAAATCTAAGTCTACTTCCCTATCTTATGGACATATACCCCTTTACCCATTTTTTTTTGCACATTGGTTGATATCTCTATGGACTTTATTTTAGGTTTACCAAGAACCAAGAAAGGAAAAGATTTAATATTTGTTGTGGTAGACCATTTTTCCAAGATGGCACATCTCATATCTTGCTAAAAAACTAATGATGCGTCTTACATTACAGATTTCTTCTTCAAGAAAGTAGGGAGATTGTTTGGAATTTTAAAGACCATTGTGTCTGATAGGGATTCCAAATCCTTAGATATTTTTGGCATGTTTTATGGCATAAGCTTGGTACTAATCTCTTATTTTTCACAGCTTGTCAACCACAAATGAATGGCCAAATAGAGGTGGTGAATTGGACACTCATGCAAATTCTAAGAGTAATCATAAAAAAGAACTTGAAGACTTAGGAGGATTGCCTACCTCATATTGAATTTTCTTACAACCATTCTATACATTCCAAAACATTGCATTCTCCTTTTGAAGTGGTCTATGGTTTTAATCCATTAACACCTTTAGATTTGTTGCTTTTGCCAATAGATGATCAAGTGAGCGATGAAAGAGAAAAGAGGACTGATAAGATCAAAGAACTTATAGCAAAGATTAAGGCCAATATTGCAAAGAAGAATGAAGAACATACTTTAAAGCGAAATAAAGGACACAAGAAAGTAACGTTTCAATCCAAAGATTGGGTTTGGGTTTATTTTCACAAAGAAATATTTCCAATGCAAAGGAGGACAAAACATAATTCTAGGAGAGGTGGGGCATTTTAAGTGCTTGCAAAATATGGGGATAATGCTTGATAGGAGCAAAATTCATTTATATTTTTCTAGTTATTTGAGGGTGTTTTGTGATACATTTATTGTAATAACTAGTCATGTTCCTTCATATTTGATATTTTACCCTTGGAAAGGTGTTTTGGAATTTTATTGTAGAAAATATCAAAAAAATGAAAAAACTGTCGCCATCAGTGCACAGTGGGCACCGACAGTGACCCACGGAACTAATGTTGGCACCGATCTAGAATAGGGGAAAATTTTGCAGAAAAACAGAGCACACCAGGCCAACTAGAGCACCGTCAGCACCGACCGTGACCATTCGAGCTGGCACCGGCTACACTCTTTGCAACATCGGCGAGCTTTCCAATTTTGCACAAATTTGATAATTTTCAAGAGTTTTGGTATTTTCTAATCTATACTCGTCCCAGAACTTGTAGGGGGACAAATTTTAGTATCTTGGAAGCTTATTTAAACAAGAAAAACACAAGACAAGAGTATGAATTCAAGGATGAAATTAGTAAATCACTCATAAAAGAAGGAATTCATCAAATCAAGGACAATTGTTCAAGAGAGTCTTCAAAGAAGAAGAAAAAGGCTTGTTTATGAGTTCTTTTTTTAAACTTTTTTTTCTTTTTCTAGAATAATAATGTATTCAATATTTTCATTATAATTTGATAATAATTTGGGTTTCATGATTTTTATATTAATTTAGCTATTTGATCAATTTTCTATCATTCTTGGTATTTGATTACTTGTAATTATGGAAGAATTAATAAAGTTAGATTTGCTTTTAATTGATTTGGGAAACGACGTTAGGAGTTGATTTAGTTTTATTAATTTCATATTTGTTATTTCTTAATGGATCTGGAAAATGAAGTTAAGACTAAAGAACCTAAGTAATCAAAGACTAGTAAATTTCACCTAGAGTATAAGGTTGTAAACTAATTTCTTGTTTATTAGGAATGTGTTTAATACATATTTTGGTTGTGTTGTTTTGATTAAAAATCTCCTAATTTAATTAAGAGATAGTGATTCCATAGATTGTGAGAGAAGTGGAGTCTATATAAGTGAATTCATGACTTGGGAAACGATTGAACATTACTTTATATTCCTCCATGATACCAAGATGATAATTAATTGAGATAGTTGTTAAATGGTTCATTGTTATATTTTCTAGGATTGTTGTCCAAATTATATATTTTCATATCCTTAAGTTGTAAATATTTCTCTATTTTTCATTTTATTATCTTATCACTTTATTTAGTCAGTTAAACAATAAATGAAAAGTGATTATGTGTACTTGTTCCTTTGTGGATTGGTACTCGTTAATTATCTATGTTATACTTGCGATGAATATACTTGCTTATATGTATATTTTGAGATTAATAGTTTAATTAAAACTTGACTAAGGGATATATTTAAATTTGATGATTTTTATGCACCCAAAATCAACGCATCAAGTTTTTTCCGTTGTTGCTGGGGAACAAAATTATGAAAGCTTGGATTTTGTTGATTTAACTATGTTTATATGTTTATATGTCTATATGTAAATTTATGAATATATATATATGTTCCTTGTATAAATAGGTGCCATATTTTGTTTTCTTGTATATTTGCAATTTAATGTTCCTACATGTTATAATTGCTTCTAAGTTAATTTGTGAACATGTACCTTAACTAACCAACTTAGTTTAATATTGTATTATATATATATATATATATATATATATATATATAATATTGAAAAGTTACTTTATACAAGTAAAATGGCCAATTGGAATATTGGACGGTACCCTAATATGTCTCAAGAAATGACATCTCGCCCATCCGACTCCACCACCTTAGAAGGGGTGTTAGGAAAATTAGCTACCCATATAACTAAACGTTTTCATGAGATAGATATATAACACTATACACTAGAAAAATTAGAAATATGAAAAGATAAATTTGGTTTTTAACGGATTTGGTGATAAATTTTCCATTAGGGGTGGAAAAACAACATGATTTAGCTGCCATTACATTACGAAGTGGTAAGGAGCTACCTAATCCTAGCACGGAACTGGTGCCATCTAAAGAAAATGGGCCGAAACTAACCCCTATTGTTGAACCTTTTGAAAAACAAACTAAAAAAACTAGATTTTCAGCCACCAATACCTTACTCCACTGGCACGCACAAAGTAAGAAAAGATGCACAATTTGACATGTTTTTAAAAATATTCAAACAAATGTACATAAGCATTCCACTTAGCAAGGCCTTGATACACATGCCAAAATATGCAAAATTCCTCAAAAGCATGTGTGTTAACAAAAATTGGTTGGAGGAAATATCTACTGTGGTTTTAAATGAAGAATGCTCAGCTATCTTGTAGGACCAATGGACTTTGCCACAAAAAGAAAGTGATCCAGGGAGTTTTTCTATTCCTTGTCATGTTGGGACTCTTACATTTTGTAATGCATTAGCAGACTTAGGCGCTAGTAGTAATCTTTTGTAGTACAAAACTTTTAAAAAGCTAGTCCTAGGTGAACCCAAGCCCACTAGGATGAGTATTAAACTTGCAGATAGATTTATTAAATATCCTAGGGGAATAGTGGAAGATGTATTGGATAAGGTAGATAGATTCATATATCTTGTGGATTTTGTTATTCTTGATATGGATGAAGATTCTAAAGTTCCTTTAATCCTAGGTCGACCTTTTCTAGCAACTGCCAAAGTATTAATTGATGTTCATGGAGGAAAATTAACACTTAGGGTTAGGGATGAGGAAGTCATTATCAAAATCCCTAAAAACATGCAATATCCTATTTCTTATGATGATTCTTGTTTAAACATTGATATTCTTTATGAACCTATCTTTGAATTTGTTAGGATTCGTGGACTCCTAAACGCGGAAAACATCCACAAATCCCTTCTGAGGATCCAAGTAAATGATTACGAAGATCGTATGTTTGTAGAATTACCTCTGTTTGGTGTAATCGATATCCTTCGATTCCGATTCTATCACTATACGTGCAATCGAACGATCACCAGACGCTGTAGTGTGCGAACGTCCTCTATCAAATACACACCGTGAACTCACTCGTTACCTGAGGAGTGCTAGTGCCTAAAGTTTGAGATTTTTTTTTCCTGATCAATGGAGGCACGAATATTCTCAACAGAAAATTGGCACACCCAAGAAGACGGCTAGGGTTTTCTTAAAAACCCACTCTGAACCACTTAGAGTCCAACTCCAATAATATCTTATCGTATTTTTAATTTAAATTCAAATTAAATTAAAACTAATATGATAAGATTCTGCCATTATCTCGGTAATTTAACTAATTAATTTATCAAGACAGATTCTTATAATCTAGACATCATCCAGATACATCGAATGTAGACATAATTCAAAATTTATTGTATTTGGTAAATTTTCTAAGTTCGATTAACTTAGACATATTTCCAGATTCATCAAATCTGGTCACCAGAAAAATAACCTAACAAGTTTGCTTATTGTGTGACCCTATAGGTTCATTTAACACTGGCAGTGTGCCTAAATCATATTTAAATAGCCCACAAGTTATAAGCGGTTTCAAGCAAAACATTATAACTATCCAGGTTAAATGATGATCGGTGATCTCTTTGAACCAAACCATAATTTTACATTTAGTCCTTTTGTCACACGATATCCGGATTAAGCATAAGGCACGGAGCATGTCATCCTTATTAAGCTTAATCAATTATTTCTTGATTTTATAGTAGACTATTCAAACAAATGATATCACTATCTCAAATTGATATATTTGTGCACGGCCATGCATTTTAACAGTTTAACTTATCAAGGGGCCCATGTATATCTCTCCTATAATTTAGAGGGACAAATTCCTTCACTATCACTCATATTCCTCTCATTGATTTATTCTATATCCAATAGTAGTCTAATTTATTATCTGGTTAAAGACAACTTTAGACAACGTCAAAATACAGAATTTATCAAGTAGGAAACTATGATGAATTTATGTCGAAAGACTTTTAATATTATTATGGCTAAAAAGTACTTATGACATGTTTCATGAAGTACTCTCACAGGGGGTCATGTCCAATACAATGTTCTCTAACATTTATTTATGTTTTGACTTGATATCATAAATATCCATGACCAGTAAAACATAGCTATCCAGTCAAAAACATACTAATCTTAATTTATTATTGTTCCAATAATAATAAACAATTACGGACAGATTTAGAATAGTCATTGTATTCATTGTTGGGTTTTACTATCAAATCACGTACTTGATGACTGCAAAACAAAATGCACTATTCATGAAAAGGAAAGCCTCATATTATTATATAAAACATAATGACAATAGTATTAGTACAAATTGACTCTAGGGCATATCCCCAACGATCTCCCACTTGCATTAAAACCAATTTGGCATAAGCCGTAATCTCATTAATCTGGTATGACTATATGTTTAGATGATGGGAGAGGCTTTGTCAGTGGATCTACAACATTGTCATCAGTTGATACCTTGTATACTTTAACATCTCCTCTATCTGCAATTTCTCGAATGAGATGAAAACATCTAAGTATATGTTTGGATCACTGATGTGATCTTGGTTCCTTAGTTTGTGCAATGGCTCCATTGTTGTCACAATAGAGATCCACTGGGTTCACAATACTAAGAACTAAATTTAGTTCTGTAATGAACTTTTTAATCCAAACTACTTCTTTAGCTGCAGTTGAGGTAGCTACATACTCAGCTTCTGTAGTAGAATCGGCCACGATGTCTTGCTTTGAACTTATCCAGCTTATAGCACCTCCATTCAAACAAAATAGAAAACCTAATTGCGATCTATAATCATCTATGTTGGACTGAAAACTAGTATCAGTGTAACCATTTACAACTAGCTCGCCTTCTTGTCCTCTATAAACTAAGAACATATCTTTAGTTCTTCTTAAGTACCCTAGTTTGTTCTTAACAACAGTCCAGTGTGCCTCTCCAGGATTTGACTGGAATCTACTCATCATGCTCAATGCATATGATACATCGGGTCGAGTACATAACATGGCATACATGATAGACCCTATAGCGGAAGTGTATGGTATCTTGTTCATGCGCTCTTCTTCATCCTTCGTAGAAGGACTTTGAGTTTTGCAGAGCTTAATGCCATGTGACATTAGCAAGAATCCTCTCTTAGAGTCTTGCATACTGAACCTTTTTAGAACCTTGTCAACATATGCACTTTGACTTAGTCTAATTAGCTTTCTAGATCTATCTCTATAGATCCTTATACCTAGAATATAGGCAGCTTTACCTAAGTCTTTCATTGAGAAATAATTTCCCAACCATGTCTTTACATTTTGTAGAGTTGGGATGTCGTTTCCAATGAATAAGGTGTCATCAACATAAAGTACCAAAAAGACTATTGCATTCCCACTTGTTTTCTTATAGACACAAGGCTCATCTTCATTTTTGATAAAGTTAAATTCTTTAATTGCTTAATCAAAACGAAGATTCCAGCTTTGAGATGCTTGCTTCAATCTATACATGGATCTTTGAAGCTTACACACTTTATTGAGAAACCAAAGGATCATCAAAACCCTCTGGTTGTGTCATGTACACATCCTCGAGTAAGTTTCCATTGAGAAATGCGGTTTTGACATCCATTTGCCAAATTTCATAATCATAATATGCTGCTATGGCAAGAAGAATTCTGATAGATTTAAGCATTACAACTGGTGAAAAGGTTTCATCATAGTCTATACCATGACTTTGTCTATAACCTTTTGCTACCAGTCGTACTTTGTAAGTACGCACATTTCCCTCCATGTCTATTTTCTTTTTGAAAATCCATTTACACCCAATGGTTTTTGAACCTTTAGGTGGATTAACCAAAGTCCAAACTTGGTTATCATACATGGATTGCATCTCAGACTTCAAAGCCTCTAACCATTTTCCAGAGTCAGAACTCTTAATGGCTTCTAGATAGGAAGTGGGCTAATCATTAACCATAAGCTCCACATTGTGATCGTCAGTGATGAGGAATCTATATCTCTCAGGTTGTTGATGAACCCTATCAAATTTTTGAGGTCCTTGTTCTATAGAAGTATGCTCATCTTGAACTTGTGAGCCATCTAATCGAGGTTCATTATTCGGTTCAGGTACTAATTGTGGCTCTTGAATCTCATCAAGATGTATTTTACTTCCACTGATTCTTTTGAAAATAAATTCCTTTTCAAGAAAGAATCCAATTCGAGCAACAATTACTCTATTTTCCTTTGGGAAGATAAAGTTGATATCCTTTAGTTTCTTTAGGATACCCCACAAATATGCATTTATCCAATTTAAGTGTAAGTTTATCAGATAATAAACGCTTTACATAAACTTCACAACCCCAAATCTTGAGAAATGACAAACTAGGTTATCTCCCAGTCCATATCTCATATGGCATTTTCTGAACTGATTTAGATGGAGCTCGATTTAGTATGAATGTAGCAGTCTCTAGGGCATAACCCCAAAAGGAGATTAGAAGATTAGTTTAACTCATCATTGATCTAACCATATCTAATAAAGTCCGATTTCTCCGTTCAGATACACCATTCCATTGAGGTGTTCCAGGTGGAGTTAATTGGGAAATAATTTCACAATTTTTAAGATGCTCGTCAAACTCGTGACTTAAGTATTTACCACCTCAATCTGATCGAAGTGTTTTGATACTTTTGCTAAGCTGATTTTGTACTTCATTTTGAAATTCTTTGAATTTCTGGAACGATTCAAATTTGTGTTTTATCAGATACAGGTAGCCATATCTGCTGAAATCATTTGTAAATGTAATGAAGTACTGAAATCCTCCTCTAGCATGTGAATTCATTGGTACACATACATCAGTATGTATTAGGCCCAATAAATCAGTGGCCATTTCATTTTGACTCTTGAAAGGAGCTTTAGTCATTTTGCCTAATAAACAAGAATTACATGTTTCATAAGATTCTAAATCGAATGAATTTAGAAGCCCATCATTATGAAACCTTGTTTTGCGTTTCTCATTTACATGGCCCAGACGACAATGCCAGAAGTAAGTCTGATTTAAATCATTGGATTTCAATCTCTTAGTATTAATATTATAGATAGACTTGTTTGAGGATCCATGAAGATTGAGAATATAGAGCCCATTTGATAATGAGGCATTTCTATAAAAAATGCCATTTTTATTAATGGAGCAAATGTTATTCCTAATAACAAATTCAAAACCTTCTAAATCCAAACAAGAAACTAAAATAATATTCCTACTCATAGCAGGAACTCAAAAACAATCATTCAGTTCTACAACAAGCCCACTGGGAAAAATTAATTTAAAAGTTCCTACAGCTACTACAACAACTTTTGTTCCATTCACAACTCGTAGGTCCACCTCGCCTTTTGCCAAGGCTCTACTCCTTTTTAGACCCTGCACATTTGCACAAATGTGAGATCCACAACTAGTATCCAATACCTATGAATCAAAAGTAGACAAATTAATTTCTATAACATAAATACCTGAAGCGACAGTCTCACTGTCCTTCTTTTTCTTTGGTTCCAAATAGAGCTTCCAATTTCTTAACCAATGTCCTTGTTCTCCACAATGGTGGCAAGCTCCCTCATTTGGTGTCTTGGCCTTAGGTTTGGGCTTGAACTTGGACTTTGCCTTGTCCTTGCCCTTACTAGCCGTAACTTTGCCTTTTGGTTGTTCCTTTTTCCTTTCCCTTTTTGAACCATTAGAACACTAGGAGTATTCTTCTTAATGTTCAGTTCAGTTTGTTTTAGCATCCTATGCAATTCAGTAATAGATTTCTCCATATTATGCATGTTAAAATTCATAACAAACTGGTCATACTCAGGAGGTAATGAGCCCAAGATCAAATATGTGACCATGTCATGATTAACAGAAGCACCAAGCTTATCAAGATGATCAAGATAGCCCTTCATTTTAAGGACATGGGCACTTACCAAGATGCCAGAAACCATTTAACATGCATTTAATGCCTTGTGAATTTCAAATCTCTCTTGTCGTGCTTGCTCTTGGAACATTTCCTTGAGATGCACAATCATGTCATATACCTCTGCTTCTTCAAACTGTTTTTGAAGTTCAGAGTTCATAGTTGCTAGCATGAGGCAAGTAACATCGTTGGAGTCATCTTTGTGCTTACTATAAGCTTCTTTTTCAGCTTTTGAGGCGTTATTTGCTAGAGCATGGGGAATAGGATTTTCAAGAACATGTAGCCTTTTTTCTTGCTTAAGAACAATTCTTAAGTTTCGTGCCCAATTAAGAAAGTTAGTCCCACTAAGCTTGTCTTTCTCGAGCATAGATCGCAATGAATTATTCCAACTGTTTGTTGCCATTATCTACATACAAAATATGTAAAGTAATTAATTTTGAGGCTTTAACGAAAAACTCCCACTAAAAGCATTTAAACTTTTGAAACTTCAACATTTTGATGTTTCGTAGTGGGGAAAAAATAATTCATAAATATTTTATTTTAATCATAAGTAAACTTTGGCTTTAATCTTATAATTAAATAAAACTCAAATTTTAAATGAGATAGGCATCAAATGTCCCGGCTAACTTATCTCATATAATGCCCTAGGCCCAAAACTATTTTGATAGCCCAGTTAAGTCAAACAATATCAAACATATGGAAAACTATTTTCCATCTTGTCTCACTTAGATAATCAAAAGCATCCTACTTTGGCAGGAATAACCATATGATGATCCAAGTAATAACAAGTGTTTGATTTTGGCAGGCATTTAACACTTAAATTTTTTTTAAAATAAATATTTGATTGTAGTAAGCATGAAATAAACATATCAAATATGCATGGAAGATATAAATAAAAGTGACATAGCATGACCCATAACCTACGTTGATTATAACGAGCAAAGTGAAGATCAAGGTGGTCAATCTAGGTATATGAACTCCTTAAGCATTCTATAATGCCTTGAGCATACTCCTCCTTGGTTGTAAATGTTGGCCGCCGTCTTCTTTTACATTGGATAGTAAAATTAAAATAATTCCTATTCTAGGAAAGAAGTACAATTTTACAACAATGAAAAACGACACGCATGCCGTATTTAAAAATTACAACTTAAAACAACCAGAATGAAACCTGCCAATCACATTGGGATAAAATGGGTCATGCTATGCACTATTCAAAATAATCCACAACTATAATAAAAAACACAAATGAATAACACATAATGAACAGTTAGTCGGGGTTCCAAGGGGCAGCGCCGTGAAATTTCATATTACAGACAATTTGCATTCCCCTTTAATCATATTCATACAGATCCACAAACACACACACACACACACACACACACACACACACACACACACATATGTCACATATATCCACAACAATACAATTAACACAGATGAATCAACCTAATCGTTTAGCAAGTTGCACTGATACCACTGTTAGGATTCGTGGACTCCTAAAAGCGAAAACATCAACGAATCCCTTCCGAGGATCCAAGTAAACAATTAAGAAGATCGTAAGTTTGTAGAATTACCTCTGTTTGGTGTAATCAATATCCTTCGATTCTGATTCTGTCACTGTACGTGCAACCCGAATGATCACCAGACGCTGCAGTGTGCGAACGTCCTCTATCGGATGCACACCGCGAACTCACTCGTTATCCGGGAAGTACTAGCGCCTAGGGTTTCAAAGTTTTTTTTTCCTGATAAATGGAGGCACGAATATTCTCAATATAAAATTGGCACACCCAAGAAGACGGCTAGGGTTTTCTTAAAAACCCACTCCAAACCTCTTACAGTCCAACCCCAATAATATCTTATTGTATTTTTAATTTAAATTCAAATTAAATTAAAACTGATATGATAAGATTATGCAATTATCTCGGTAATTTAACTAATTAATTTACTGAGACAGATTCTTATAATATAGACATCATCCAGATACATCAAATGTGGACATAATTCCAAATTCATTGTATCTGGTAAAATTTCTAAGTTCGATTAATTTAGACATATTTTCATATTCTTAAATCTAGTCACCAAAAAAATAACCTAACAAGTTCACATATTGTGTGACCCTATAGGTTCATTTAACACTGACAGTGTGCCTAAATCATATTTAAATGGTCCACAAGTTATAAGCGGTTTCTAGCAAAACATTATAACTATCCAGATTAAATAAAGATCAGTGATCTCGTTGAATCAAACCATAATTTTACATTTAATCCTTTTGTCACACGATATCCAGATTAAGCATAAGGCACGGAGCATGTCATCCTTATTAAGCTTAATCAACTATTTCTTGATTTCATAGTAGACAGTTCAAACAAATGATATCAATATCTCAGATTGATATATTTGAGCACGGCCATGCATTTTAACATTCTAACTTATCAAGGGGCCCATGGATATCTCTCCCATAATTAAGAGGGACAAATTCCTTCACTATCAATTATATTTCTCTCATTGATTTATTTTATATCCAACAGTAGTCTAATTTATAATCTGGTTAAAGATATCTTTAGACAACGTCAAAATACAAAATTTATCAAGTAGGAAAATGTGATGAATTTAGGTCGAAAGACTTTTAATATTATTATGGTTAGAAAGTACTTATGACATGTTCCATGAAGTACTCTCACAGTGGGTCATATCCAATTCAATGTTCTCTAAAATTTATTTATGTTTTGACTTGATATCACAAATATCCATGACCAGTAAAACATAGCCATCCAGTCACAAACATACTAATCTTAATTTATTATTGTTCCAATAATAATAAACGACCAGGGACAGATTTAGAATAGTCAATGTATTCATTATTGGGTTTTACTATCAAGTCATGTACTTGATGACCACAAAATAAAACACACTATTCATGGAAAGGAAAGCCTCAGATTATTATATAAAACATAACAACAATAGTATAAGTACAAATTGACTCTAGGGCATATCCCCAACAGAATTTGTGTAGGAATATTTATCCAATGCTATATGGAACAATCCATTGCATATTTGGGGGATTTAAATCAGGGCCAGGAGTTAAGAGAATTTGGGGAAATTGAAAAAAGAAGTTTGGGAAGGATGAAGTCATCTATTGAGGAACCATCAAAATTGGACTTAAAAGACTTCTCTGAGCACTTAGAATATGCATTTTTGGCAAAAGGTGAAAAATTACCCGTGATCATAGTAAAAGACCTTACTTGTGATCAAAAGACCAAATTGATAAGTCTATTGAGAAAATATATAGGAGTCATTGCATGAAAAATCACGGACATTAAGGAAATTAGTCCTTCCTTTTGAACATTCAAAATTTTGTTAGGAGAATGAGCTAAACCCGTAGTGCAACTCCAACATAGGTTGAACCCTACTATGAGTGACGTGGTAAAGGGTTAGGTGATTAAACTCTTAGATTCTAGCATCATTTATCCTTTTTATGATAGTATTTAGGCGAGTCCAACACACGTGGTACTAAAGAAGGGAGGCATGGCTATGAGCCCAAATGGAAAAAATAAGTCAATTCCAGTGAGATTGGTAACCGGTTGGAGGGTTTGTATTGACTATAGCAAATTAAATGAGGTAACTACAAAAGACCATTTTCTTCTCCCTTTCATTGACCAAATGTTAGAAACGTTAGTCGGACATGAATTTTATTATTTTTTAAATGGTTTTTCCTATTACTTTCAAATTCCCATAGCACTAGAGGATCAACAGAAGACCACATTTACATGCTCTTTTGGTACTTTTGCATATTGATGTATGCCTTTTGGTCTTTGCAATAGTCCCGGAACTTTCCAAAGATGTATGATGGCTATTTTCGAAGGGCTTGTGTGAGACATCATGGAGGTATTTATGGATGATTTTTCTATTTTTGGTGATTCTTTTAACTTGTGTTTGGCCAATTTGAAAAAAGTACTTCAAAGGTTTGAAGAGACCAACCTCATGCGTAATTGAGAAATATGCCACTTCATGGTGCAATACGATATAGTATTGGGACACAATATTTCAAGGAAAGGTATTAAGATTGATAGAGTTAAGATTGAGGCAATTGAGAAACTCCCTCCTCCTTCAATAAAGGCTATTCAAAGCTTTCTTGTTCTTGCAGGTTTTGAAAGGAGGTTGGATTAATTATTTTTATGGATTGTGGTTATGTTGGATTGATTAAAAATTGTGGAGTGTAGGATTGTGTGCGACGTTGTGTTGTGGTGATTTGAGCATATTAAGTGTTTTTGTGACATTGGCATGGTAACGTAGTCATCTTCCTTCTTAGCCATCTTCATATCCTTTCACCATGGCTAGAGAGAGAGGTCAATCGTCTAAACAGGCTAGAGCTTTATCTTTCTCTACTCCTATTTCCATAGGCCCATTATTCTTACACCTCACTGATTTCATTGATCCATCCTGCAAATAGTAGTACACTAAGAGGGCTGCCAAAAAGATTAAAGTAGAAAGCACTTTTGCACCCTCATTATATTGTGACCTTAAGTTAGGCAACATGTTTAGACGCTTGGGATGGGGACCAATTATTCAGCTTAAAGGACCCTATTGCCCTGTGCTGATCAAAGAATTTTATGCTAACATGGTCCAAAAATGCACAAACCATCTTGAGACTATTGAGACTAGAGCAACGGGCACCCCTATTTGTCTAGATAGAGAGAGGTTAGCTGACATAATGAAGGTCCTTGGTTAGCTATAGATCATAACAACCAAAAGATATTATCTTGTCTTGAGTGGAAAGTAAGTAATACTAGAGCTTCTTTGAGACTGTATAAGAGAGGTCCTGTAGGGCACGTAGGTTTAGGTTTTTACTTTAACAATAATCTTGAAGCCAACCTACGCACCCTCATTTATATCTTTGCTAACAATGTTGTTCCAAAAGCTAGTGGGTTCAATGAGTCCTGGTGATGAGACTCCGCTTCATCATGGAGGTCAAGATCAAGGAGGGGGAGGCGTGACCATGCAAGGACAAGGACCAATGACAAGATCTAGGTTCAAGAAGCTTCAAGACGAGTTTCAATTGCTCATTAAACTATGCTTGAGGATGGAAGAGGGTTAGAAAGTTGAGGAAGCTTGCCAAGAGCTCATTTTGAGGACTATCCAAGAAGGACCCCAACAAGAACTCAAGCTGGCAACAAAGATAGATGAAACTCGACCAAAAAGGAGGCCTCCAAGAAGCTGAAGCAGCGCCCAACCAGTGCCGGCTGTAGAAGCCCTAGCCGGCACCGGCTCCATCCTCAGCTGCCCCACATTTTTTATGTTTGCTCCAATTTTCTCCAATTTTAAGTGTGTGTAAAGACATATCTAGACTGTAATAGAATCTCAGGGATTACTTAGCTAGGGTTAAGGTAGAATAAATAGAACCTTTCATGATTTGACAACACAATTCACACACTTTAATTCAAATTTGAGAGAGAATCTTGAAAGGCCTTAACCTCCTTGTTCATCTTGATCAAGACCATGCTTAAAGGTTAGTCCTCCTTATGAATGAGTCTATAAATCTTTTGGATAAACCAATGTGATTTCTTTAAATGGGTCTTAGTTGCTTTGTTCTTCTAAGGTTTGTTTGAATTCCATTACTTGGGTGCCTATTTTCTCTATTCTATTTATTCTTGTTTGCCTTTATTGCTTCAAAGATATTGGGGTGAGATTATAGTAGAACTTTCTACTATTCTTGAGGGTCTTTAAAGCTTAGTTCTTCAAAGTTTTGATAGAGGGTAGGTTGTTATTTCATTTTCTCCTTTTTTGTCTCAAGAAGAATCCTTGTTTTTTGTCCCATTGGTTGAGCTGAACACTTAACCACTAAACCACTCACAACACCAAGGAAAATCCCACACAAGATCATATCAAAGAGTTTGATATCAGAGCAAGGAAAATCTTAATTCCAATGAAAGCTTGAAAGCAAGAAAAGGAGCCCTACAAAGTTGAAGAAAAAGAAAACAGAGAAAATCCCGTAACTAAAAAACATTCTCCAAAAAGGTCATGAAATCTTTGTTATATCTTGATTTTTCTTTTGAAAAATTGCTCCTTGATGTTAATATAATCCTTGGGAACAAATTTTTCTTATGTCTGTGGTGAAATTTAGCTTGAATATGGGTAACAATGTTTGTTGTTCTTAAGTGACGGGTTTACATCCAAGGTGTTTGATATATGTTCCATGAGAATATTTTTTGCTATAGTTGGGAACTTTGATTCTAAATTTTTATTCCTTGGGATATTAGGACTTAGTATACCACTCTATTGTTGAATTCCATGCTCATTGAACTCAACTTTATTAGTACTCACTTGTGATCATCTTGTTCTACATAATCCTAGTTCTAGTTGTTCTTGTTTCTTTGTTCCTGCTAATTCTTCTTTGTTTCTTACTTAGAAGTGTTTCTTGTGCATCTAGTGTTTGTTCTTGTGTTGATTGAGTCCACATTTCTTGAAATTCTTAATTAAAACTTGTTTGCTTGAGGTGTCCAACAAGTGTTTGTTGAAATTCCCCTAACACCCCCTAATTGAAAAAATCCATTGATTTGTGTGATTCGCTAAGTTGGACTACATCTTAGCTACTAGGGAGAATTGGGATTAAATAAGAAGGCTTGAGTATTGAGAAAAATGCAAGATGGTGAGCCTATTACTAAAAGAGCTTAATAGAGCAAACACGAGCGTGGAATAATCAACCTTGAGAGCCAACACGCAAGGAAATGAATTGAGGATCTATTTTTCTTTTTAATCTCTTTTTTTTTTTTTTGCAGGTATAAGTAAGTAAATATTCCATCACCATGGCCTATGATCAAGAGATCTCTAGGCCTAACCCAAGTGGACCTAGTAGACCTCAAGAAGAACAAATTGATGATAAGGGTTTGCGTGAAGACTTGCAATCTATGATTAGGTCTATGCAACTTTGAGTTATGGAGTTTGATAGAAAATGGTCCTTTTTTTCCATAAAAAATTGTTGATGGTATAAATTACCTAAACAAAATTATGAGTTTAGTGTGGAAGATAATGCTAAGATGACTTTAAATTTTCAGGCTATAAATATTTTATGTTGTGCACTAGATGCGACTGAATAAAACCGAGTTAGCGGTTGTGATTCAGCCCATGAAATGTGGAGATTATTTGAAGTCACCCATAAGGGGACAAACCAAGTCAAAGAATCAAAATTGGGGTTTCTAATTCAGATTATGAATTATTCACAATGAAGTCGAATGAAAGCATCACTGATATGTTCAGGAGATTCACTAATATCTCAAATAGTCTCAAACCCTACGGGAAGGTTTATTCCTTTGGGGAACAAAACTGAAAAATTTTAGATGTCTTACCAAAAAACTGGCAGCTTAAAACTCTTGTAGTGGAGGAATCCAAAGATTTAAAATCCCTACCAACTGAAGAGCTGATCGGATCTCTTCTAACTCCTATGATGAAACATAAAAGGTTTCATGATCATGATAGAAGCAAAAAGGGGATAGCTTTGAAAGTTAAAAATGAAGATGAAGAAACAAGTCTATCGGAAAGTAGTGAGGGAATGGAAATGGACAATGAAGATTTGGCGATGATAGCAAAAAAATTCAGAAGAATGTTCAACAAAGGGAATAACAAAAGAGGAAAGAAGTTCATGAGAAAGAAAGGACAAAACGCAGTATTCAAGCCTCAATGTTATGAATGTAAAAGCACTGATCACTTCATTACCGATTGTCCTGTTACAAAAGGTAATGAAGGAAGAACGTTTAAAAAGAAGAAATACTTGAAGGCAAAGAAAGGTAAAGGATTGATGGGAACTTAGGACTTAAATGGAATTGAGTCTGAAGATGAAGATTCTGAGAATGAAACTGCCAACATATGCTTCATAGTCTTGGAAAATGAGGCAAACTCTTCTACATCTAATTTCATGTTTAATTTACTTATATCTATGACTGAAAGCATGATAATTCGATTGAGCTGTTAATTAATATGTTTCATGAACTTAAAAAACTGTCTAGAAAAAATAAAGAAATAAAGTTGAAGATTAACTGGTTGATGGAAGAGAACGAAATGTTATTAAATGATAACAAAATGTCTCTTGAGTCACATGTGAGTGCTATTATTGAAAAAGATGTGATCATGACTACTTTGCCATAGCATCTCTAGAAAATAGAAATTTGTGTGATAGAATTCAAACTCTTGAAAGTAGGATTAGCATTTTTAATGACATGAAAAATTGAGTCAATGATTTTACCACTTGTATTGAAAAATTCACAAATAGTAAAAGCAATCTGGAAAAATTACTCGGAACTCAACATCAAGTTGGAAACTGAAATGGCTTAAGATATAGACATGGGAATAAGGACAAAATTTACAAGCCTACATTTGTTAATACTAGAAATCAAAATGGCTTAGGATATGAACATGAGGATAAAAATAAAATTTACAAGCCGAGATTTGTTAATGCTAGAAATCGAAATAGCTTATGATATGAACATGAGAATAAGAACAAAAATAACAAGTCTCAATATGTTAAATCAGAGCACACAAAGCTTGCACATATTGTGAAAAATCGAGACATATAGTTTCAAGATGTCCTATTAAAAGAAAAGTGGAATCCGATGGAATAACATTCTGGAAAATCAAAGAAAGTGTTACTAACCTTCATGGACCCAAGAAAGTGTTGGTACCAAAAATCATTTCTTATTCTCATGTATAGGCATAATCTTTGAGCTTCACCAAGTGGTTCTTGGACAACGATTGTTCAAAACACATGACTGCAAACGCAGCTTTGTTAGAGGATATACAAACCACAAATAAAGGATTCGTTACATTTGGAGACAAGAAAAAAGGAAAGATTTTTGGCATTGGTAATATTGGTAAAGGTTCCTTAACCATTATCAAATAAGCTTTACTTATTGATGATTTGAAATATAACTTACTTAGCATTAGCCAACTATGTGATAATGGCTGCAAAGTCATCTTTGAAAAGGATTCTTGTTCTATAATAGACAGTGCAAATCTAGAAACAATCTTTACTGCCAAATGTATTGGAAATGTATATGTGTTCTATCTAAATGACCTTATAGCTAATGACATTAGATGCCTATCCGTAGATGATAAAGATGGTTATCTTTGGCATAGAAGATTAGGTCATATATCTTTTGATTTGCTAAATAAACTATCTTCAAAAGAACTTGTTAGGGGACTGCCAAAAATGAAGTTTGATAAAAGCAAAATGTGTGATGCATGTCAATTTGGGAAACAAATCAAAACCTCTTTTAAACCGAAGAAAATGATTTCAACTTCAAAACCACTCGAATTAATTCACATGGATTTGTTTGGACCAATGAGGACTGTTAATCTTGGAGGTAAGAAGTATGCATATGTACTTGTTGATGATTTTTCTAGATTCAATTGGACTTTATTTCTTGGACAAAAGGATGAAGCCTTTTTTTGAATTTTCTAAACTGATTAAACGCGTCCAAAACTTGATTAAATGCAAACTAATTTCTATTAGAAGTGATAATGGCAAAAAAATTTTGCAACGGTGAATTTACTCACTTTTGTGATGAAAATGGAGTCTTTCACAATTTTTTAGTAATAAAAACCCCTCAACAAAATGGTGTTGTTGAAAGAAAAAATCGCACTTTGTAAGAAATGGCTAAATCAATGCTTTGTGAAAATGCCCTTCCAAAATATTTTTGGGCTGAAGCTGTTAATATAGCTTGCTATATAGTAAACTAAGTTATGCTAAGACCGTTTTTTAGAAAAACTCCTTTTGAACTTATATTTGACAAAACTCCATCTATCTCTTATTTTAAGGTGTTTGGCTGTAAATGTTTTATCCTAATTACCCGAGATAATCTTGGAAAATTTGACAGCAAGTTCGATGAGGCTGAATTTCTTGGATACTCTTCCAACAAAAAGGCATATAGAGTGTACAACAAAAGAACTCTTTGTGTGGAAGAATCCGTGCATGTTGTGTTTGATAAATCTAACATTTATGCTTTAAAAAGAGATGATGATAATGTAGGAAGTTCAAAGGAAGTCAAATTAGATCAACTCAAAGCTCCACCACTAGATACTCATGTAAAAGAAAAAGAAATTGAAGAGTTGCAAGCTGAATAAGGAAAAGAACAAACTGAAGATTCTACGAATCAACAATTGCCAAAATACGAGAAATACAAAATAGGTCATCCCAAAGAACAAATCATTGGTGATCCAAACCAATGAGAAGAGGTTTGGGAACCTGCAGATATCTTCACTAAACCTCTAGCTGAAGAAAGATTCAACAATCTGAGAAGAGGTTTGGGAATTACAAAAATCTAAAAACTACCTTTTTTGCATAATTTTTTTTTATTTTGCAGGATTAGTAAAGAAAAAGTTTTTGGAAACAGTGTTTGTATCCAAAACACACCAACAATTGTTTAGACGCAATATTTAAGTCCAAATCCCGCATCCAAAATGCATTTCTGAAAAAAGTCTTGTTTGGATGGTAATTTCGGGTTTGGTCAAAATCCAAAACACTCTTTTATATAAATGTACTCTATATTTTTTCTTATTCCAAATTTTGAATTTCAAAATGTTAGTGTGCGCGTTTCTCTAAACTTCTATGAAAAATTTTTCTTTTCAATGCACTTTATATCATATTACTCCAGACATTCAAAGCACTCTAATTTTTCTCAAAACCCTTGTAACTTATTCCTCCAAAAGCCTCTGTGTTCTTCTTCTTCAAAGAAAAATTGTCAATCCAAAAAGAAAAAGCCCTAATCATACAAATGGCAAAAACGAAATCTTCTACACCAAAACCAAAGAAAGGGCACAAAATGTCTCCAAGGATGAAGAAAAAGAGTTTGACTTCAAGAAAATCGAAAGGGAAAGAAGCCTCTTCTCAACCAGACTTCTCGACGTCACACTACGACTCATCAAAGTCTTCTCCGGAACAAGTGAGTTCTGGAAATCAGGTACTTCGTTTCATAGACTCTAAATGTGAAACTGAATATAATGATTGGGTTTTAAGGAACAAAATGGTTATTTCTAGATAACGTGCAAATCCTTCAGCCTTTCTAAATCTTTCAAATGTATTAGATATATTGAACACATTGGATAGGGTAGTTTGCTTTCTGTTGATGAGAAATTATTTACTCCACTTGTCTGGAAATTTTGTGCTAATTTAAGAAAATGTCGTCTTGAGGAAACGGGGGGGGGGTTCATGATTCAATGATATGTGATAAAAGTTAAGGGAAAAGATATTGAGTTTGATCACTATCTGTTAAATAGGATCTGTGATGTGAAGGCTGTTGGAATTCAGTATTTTGAGTTGAACAAATTTCTAGAGGGAAATGATATCTTTAATTTGAAGAATTTTGAGAAAATCTTTATTGGATGGAAGAGTTTTGGGAACTCTTGTAACAGAAGTACCAAATAGCTTAATAGAGTTGGAAGAATTCTGCACCATATGGTTTCTACTATAGTGGATCTGAGCTACGGATGTAAGACCTTTATAAGTATTCTACAAATAGTAATCATGTTGGCCCTGGCAGAGGGTAGGCAAAAAAACTTTGGGTTTTTAGCTACCAAATTAATACTGCAATCAAGGAATATATCAAGCAAAGCTCTACCTTATGGAAATCTGCTATCTAGAGTGTTCAGTCACTTTCATGTAGATTTAAATTCTATTCCTTGAGATCCAACAAAGATGAATGTTTACAGTTTTGACTCCTTTCAGAGAATGGGTTATGTGAGAATATGTAATGAATGGAAGCTACTGAGAGACACTGAGGGCGAAGAAAGAGAAAAGTTGATGAAAATTAAAGCTGAAGGAAAGTCTGTTCCTGGAACAAAAAGAAAGTTTGAAGATGATCCTCAGGTAAAATCCTCTGCTAAGGGGAAAGAAAAGGATGAAGGATTATCTGTGAGCATATTGGATGCCATCAATTCACTGGCTATGAAATTGGATAATCTAAGTTATGAGCTTCAAAGTCTTGGAAACAGATTAACTAGAGTAGAAAAGACTACAAATATCGATGCACCCGTGTCTACTCCAACAATGTTTGCTCAAGAAAAGGAAACAAGAGATGAACTTGTCATTGAAAAAGAATTGATCTGCCTGTCACGGAGGAAGAACATGCTACTGAGCAAACCCAGACAAAATCTTCGATTAAGGAAATTGTAGCACCTTCTACATCTTCTAAACCACATGTCTCATCTAGAAAGAGACAAAAGCATGTTGTGGTGAAGAGAAAATCCAACTGGATTGCAGGTCAACACTCTAAAAATGGTGCTGGTTCAAAAGTTGAAACCATTAACATTTCCTAAGAAGACTAGTTGGACAGAATGATCTTCAATTGATATCTTTCTAACAATTTACTTTCTGCAAATTGAACAATTTACTTTTCTATTTTTAGATTATGCACAATGATAATTGCTTATTTTCTGCATATTTCTTAAATTCTGACTATTTCCTATCTATCTATATTCTATTCCTGCTTCCTTTCTATTATTACTCTTTTTGATTGATGACAAAGAGGGAGAAAAATTAGACTGATTAGACTGTATGAATGATTGAGATATTGGTTAGAAGTGAAATTATACTGTTTTGGAAATTGTTGATGTTGCTGCAATAACTAGGATGATATTAGACTGATATAATCTAATATGATATTGTTTGGGAAAATGTTTATTTTACTGGATATGTTTATTGAACATTGATTAGAAGTTTCTACTTGGAATGTTGAGATAATTCTTGGCTAAACTCCTACTTATAATACCTTATGATTGATTTGATGAACTGCTTGATATAAACAATTGATTATCTTTGATTTCAGTTTATGGTCACTCAAATCTTTTTATCCAAAAGTATTCTCTTTATAATGAAGGTATCTTTGAGACTAATCTGATTAGGTGTGGATATAATTTTGTGACAAAATCAAAATTTCAGTCAGATGGATTGTCTTCCTTATATTTAAAAATTCTTTGAAAATCTAAAAAATCCATTATCCTGTGCATTGTGTTAGAAGGAGTTTTGGACTCATATTTTCTTAATCCAAAAATCTTTTTCTAAGAGTCATACAATTTTGGGAACACACTTTTTGGACATCCAAAACCCACATCCAAAAAGGTTTTATACATATTTTCACAAATATTTTGGAGACACCTTTCAGTCACACCTTTTGGACATTCATTAATTGCTTCGTGTTTCTTTCTATGTCTGAATCTGGATATATCTCAAATAGTTCTTGGATAGTTATTCTGTACAGTCATTAACTTTCTTTGTTGCGATAAAGTTGGTCCAAGAAACTTGATGATCTTTATTATTCTGTATTTCAGACAAGTAAAAAAATTTTACCTTGCCAAAAACCTTATCCCCCCCCTCTAAGGTTTTTCACCAACATGTTGAAATTTAAGTTCAATGTGAGTATTTTCTTTTTTCTATTCTCCCTCTTTTATTATTTTTGGTCTTTTTGGCTTTACTTTCTTTATCATAAATTTTGGCCATTGAAGACAATGTCCAATTTAAGTATGGGAGAGAGTTTAGTTGTGAAAGTATTTTCCATATCTTTTCTGAAAATTTTAAAATTTTAAATTTGTTTGTGATTTCAATGCCTTAGCAAGGCTGTGATTATCTTTCTTCGTTGGATATGGGATGTGTCATTCATTTGGTGGATTTTTATTAAAATAGTTTATTGGATAGGATGTGTTAAGACTTGAGAATTTAGGTTAATCTTGTTTATGCCTTGGCATTTGAGTAGTATTTGACTCATCTAGTTTAAATGTGGATAATGTGACAAATATGGGAAAGGTTGCTTGGCTAACTCTTGTATTATGGGACTGCATTTTGCTTGACATTGAGTTATGTTGAGGAATAAGAAAATATTGTAGAAAAAATGTGGACAATTGTTGTGATTGTTGTTATTGAGGGAAAAAAAATGAGATGATTATTGTTGATGAGAAAAGAAATTGTTTTTACTTGATTATGGGGGCCATACGGATAGTGAAGAGAAATCCACTTTCTTGAGGCTATGAATTCTCAACAAGAGAGAGAGAGAGAGAGAGAGAGAGAGAGAGAGAGAGAGATTGCTGAAAAAATGATAAGTTATGAGTAAAAAGGAATCAATACGGTGTGTAAAGAGAAATCTATGAACTTAAGGCTATCAATTTCTTAAGTCATCAAAAAAAATTGAGAGAAAAAAAATTGAGTTTTTTTCTCAAAACATGACTTAAGTTATGCAATTTTTGGACTTATAATGCTTGAGTTGGTAGATAGCTTGACTTGTATGATTCATGTTATCTATACTTTTACTTGAAAGGTGAAATAATGTTCCTATACTAGGGTATAAAATTTTTTAATTCAACTTCAAGGGCTTTGATATGTCTTGTTTGGTATTATGTTTTTTGAATGACTTTAAATGGTTGAAAGAATGACAAGGACATATCTAAAATTTGAAAGGTAATTATGATTTTGCCTAAGTGAGTTTGTTAAAAAAAAAAAAAATCTTATTATTTTTTGTTTAAGAGCTTTACTTGAGGATAGGCAAATGTTTAAGTGTGGAGGAATGTGAAAGGACCAAAATTCATCTATATTTTCTAGTTATTTGAGGGTGTTTTATGATACATTTGTTGTAATAACTAGGCATATTCCTTCATATTTGATACTTTACCCTTGGAAAGGTGTTTTGAAATTTTATTGTAGAAAACATCAAAAAAAAACAAAAATACAAAACCATCGTCATCAGTGCATAGGCAGCGCCAGCCCTAATCTGGAACAGGGGAAATTTTGCCCAAAAAAAAAAAAAAAAAAAAAGAGCACACCGGGTTTACCAGTGCACCTTCCGAGCTAGCACTGGCTCCACTTTGTACAACGCCGGCGAGCTTTCCAATTTTGTTCAGATTTGGTAATTTCCTAGAGTTTTGGTATTTTCTAATTTATATTTGGCCTAGGACTCTTAGTGGACAAATTTTAGCACCTTGAAAGCTTATTTAAACAGGAAAAACACAAGACAAGAGTATGAATTCAAGGATCAAATCAGTAAATAACTCATACAAGGAGGAATCAAATCAAGAAGCATTGTTCAAGAGAGTCTTCAAAGAAGAAGAATTGGGCTTATCTATGAGTTCTTTATTTAACCTTTATTTTCTTTATCTAGAATAATGATATATTCAATATTTTAATTGCAATTTAAGAATAATATGGGATTCATGATTTTTGTATAAATTTAGCTATTTGATCAATTTTCCATCATTTTTAGTATTTGATTACTTCTGATTATGAAAAATTAATGATGTTAGATTTGCTTCTATTTTACTTAGGAAACGACGTTAGAAGTTGATTTTGTTTTATTGATTTCGTATCCGTTATTTCTTAATGGACTTGAGAAATGATATTACGACCAAAGAACCTAAGTAATCAAAGACTAATTAATTTCACCTAGAGTGTAGGGTTGTAGACTTATTTCATGTGTATGAGAAATTATGTTTAATGCATCTTTTGGTTATGTTGGTTTGATTGGGAAATTTCCTAATTTAATCAAGAGATAGTGATTCCATGGATTAGAAAAGAAGTGGAGTTTATATAAGTGAATTCATGACTTGGGAAAGGATTGAACTTTACTTTATATTCCTCTATAATGCCAAGATGATGATTAACTGAGATAGTTGTTAAATGATTTCACTGTCATGTTTTGTAGGATTGTTGTCTAAATTATAGATTTTCATTTCCTTGAGTTATATATATTTCTTTATTTTTCATTTTATTATCTTATCACTTTATTTGGTCGATTAAACAATGAATGAAAAGTGATTAGCGTGTACTTGTTCCTCTGAGGATCGATAGTCGTTAATTCCTTATGCTATGCTTGAGATAAGGATACTTGCTTGTAAGTGTATTTTGGGATTAATGTTTTAATTAAAACTTGACTAAGGGATGGATTTAAATTTGATGATTTTTATGCACCCAAAATTTACACATCAATGTTGATAAACTTGACGTACCTGGTGATTTTAATATTAGTTCTACCTTTAATGTAGGCATTGAACATGATGATTTGGGGGCGATATAATTCAAAAAGGGTGAAATGATGAGAATCTATCACATTTTGAAGCTCAAATTCAAGAAGGTAGAGATATCAAATCACCAAACAATCAAGGACCAACAACAAGTGCTAGGCTCAAGAAATTTGAAGAGGGACTTTAAGGATTTTTGAAGGCAAGTTTGGCACATTTGAAATGGAAAGAACTTCATATGGCATTTAAGGAACTTAGGACCAAGTATTGATATCCATTCAAGTTTTTTACGTAAACAAAGAGCTGAAGAACTAATATAGTGAAGAGCCGGCACTTGGTGAGAGTTCCGACCTAACACCGGCTCTATTCTCGACAAAACATGGGAAGTAAGATTGAAACCAACCAACACTGACTGAGGTGCTGAGGACTAGTACCGGCTACACATAGGAATTTGGTTGTTCATTCAGTAGATTTGGATTGGCACAGACTGTGGCTATGGAACTAATGTTGGCTTATTTCCGGATTTCCTAGATTCAACTGGTGTTCTTTATATAATAGTTTAGTTGACTTACATTTTAATTTCCACAACTCGTATGTTATTTTTTGCTTATCATCGTCATCTAATAACTGAGATTTAATCTCAATTACAATAGGTTAATTGGATGCCAATATGTGTGTGTGTGTGTGTGTGTGTGTGTGTGTGTGTCATGTCATAACACTTTTATATGAACATTGAGATATAATTTAAGATCAATGTTCATCTTTGAGAGGTGATTCTTCTGGGGTTTTCCCTCAAATATCAGACCAATTCTTAGGTTTAGTCCTACCTAAGTTCATGTCTTTAAACCCTTAAGTATAATTCAAGTTGTAGCTCATGCTAACGTCTTGTTTTCTTATAGTTCCAATGTTGTAGCTTGGCTTCAAATTAAATAACGAGATCTTTGTATTTTAAGGGTTCTTGAATCAATCTTCATTCTAAGGTTCTTAGATATTGATGTAGTAGATCTAATTCCAATAGTTTTAAGGTTCTAATTTCCTAGTTATCTTAGGATTGCAAACTTTGCGTTAGGTAACTTCTCTACTCTTCTTTTGTTCACCAAAATCTCTAATTTGGTTCTTACAATTGTTCCTTAAATTGCCTTTTGATTTACTGATATGTGCAAGGCATAACCAGCTCCACCAAAAGCTATAGCTGTCAGTAGGGGCGCATACCCCTCTCATATACATTTGCAGTCACAGGACTGGACCCATACCACCACAGGGGCTGCCTACCATGCCCTCATTTTTACAAGAATGTTCAATCTACAACCTTAGGCAATGTTAGCAGGAGTTCCACATAGGAGTCGAACCCGCGACCTATCTCTGATACCAAATGCTATGAGCAAGGCAAGACCAGCTCCACCAAAAGAAATAGCGGTCAGTCAGGGCATATACCCCTCTTAAATACACACGCAGTCGCAGGATTGGACCTGTACCACCACAGGGGCTGCCCAACACGAATGATAGGAATCACCCGAGGCATAAAGGCCACTCAAAAGATGACAAAAAGAAGTCCAAGCAACAATTCATGGCACCTTAGGCGATATCCATTTTCTAGAGGTTTCAATAGAAATTTAAGGCCAACAAAACTAATAAACCAAGGACCAAGAGATTAATAAAAGAGTGGATAATAAAAGGAGGACCAAAAGGAGTACGAAAAAGGCAACAATCCTTGTGGAAGGTCAAGCAAATAAATGAACAAGAATTAAAGGGCAAAAGGGCACATAAAGGAATACGACCCAAAGAAGCCTCAAATAGAAACAATCTTAGCTTCAAGACTATTTGGAAGATCAAAGGGACAACCAAGGCCACCTTAGAGGTCAAGAACAATGTTTGGAATGTAAAACTTTAAGGTGAGAAAGAAAGATGATCGAGAATAGACCATGCTGTTGGTGTTAGAAGGATTTCAATCGGAAGCTGTTCGCACAAAAATGTCTCCCGGCAGTGCGTAGCTGATGCCAGCCCACGTAGCCTGACCAGGCACCAGCTATGATTTGCAAAAACTCTTCAAATTTAATGCAAGTACTGCTCTAGCAGAACAGACCCGGCGCTGACCCTAGTAGCCAGAACTGGCACCGGCTGTGGACTGGTAAAGTCCTGAAGTTTGTTCCAACTTTTTACATATGAGTACTGTTTTTCTAGGCTGGACCCAATGCCATTCCCAAGAGGCCTACCCGGCACTGGTCCTATTTTGTAACCCAAACCCCCTGATATTTTTCAGCTCTTTTGGGATCATTTTATAATATTTAAAAAGTAATTTAGGTCAAGACATCTATATATATGCTCTTATAACCATTGTAAAAGAACCTTGGGTGGCATATGTAATTGTGAGAGTTCAAGAACTCTTTGAGAGCTTTGGAGAGGGTGATCCTCTTGGGTGATGTCTATTAAAAATCAAAACTAAATCAAAAAATTTTGTCCCACATTTGATCATGTCTCTAGATCTTAAGGTATAATCTCAACTTCATCTCTATTCTTCTGTGCTAGGTTGCTTGGTGTATTTGATAGGATTGAGTTAGGTGCCTTCAAATTCCTATGCGTGGTGTTCTAATCTATAGTTAGATTAGGGTGTTAAGGTGTAAAACCCCACCCAGACCTACCTTAGAATTAGAGGGTTGGAATGCATTTCATAGCATTCTGTATAAAAATATATCTACTGCATGAGCTTTTATGTTTTGGAATTACTATATGTGAATTATATGGTTTATTTGTGCTTGTTGAGTCCTAAGGGTAATTTGGAAATTTTGCTGAGGGGAGAGAGAAGTAAATACTTAGGAGGGAGGAGGGAAGAAAACTAAGTTGGAAAATAAAAATAAGAATTAATTTGGTGAAGTAGTTAGAGCTTTGAGGTTGATTCATAAGGTCTTGAGTTCAAATCTCTTTTACTATATATTATTTTAAATTATCCTAACTATACATTAAAATTTCTATTCTTACATTCCTAGGATCAAGGGATGTTGTCTAGGATAAGACGCAATGGTAATAACTTTAACCATGTGATCTTGCCTTAAAGGAAATTTAAGAGAATTTTTATCTTCCACTATTTTAGAAAACAATGTCATAGAATATTTGAATTTGAAATAATTATTTTTCCTTTCATTTATTTTCTTATTTATATTAGAAAATTTTATGGACTTAGAGTTTAATTAAATTTCATCTCTTAGACCTCCTATGACCGAAAATTGAAGGGGAATTGGTTGGTTGATTTCTTCTAAGATTAAACTACCATGATTTAATTCTAAAGAACCATATTTCACTATTCTTATTTTGGTACAAAAGGCTAGAAATGTTTTCCAACATTTCTTCTTGTTTAAACATCAAAATTTGTAGCAAGTAGTCTTTCTTTTCTTTCCAATAAAATAGCTCTTTGGGAGGACTTAAAGCTAGATTTTCATAGCTATTGTGGCTTCAATAAATCTTGAAAATTTCCAGCAAACAACGAGTGTTCTTGGCCATAGCAACGTTCATCCAAGATCTTCTTCTTCTTCTTCTCCAAGATTGATGGCTGTAAAATCACTATTAGAAGACCTTGAAACACTCCTCGTTTGTTGCTTCAAATCCTTTCAAATCTTTTCAAAAACTAAGCTAACAAACTATCCTAGAATTCTTGAACACCTAGAGCATTAAACCAGATTTTTTTTTCCAGCTTTCTTAGCTAAGAAAAAAATCAGTTTCTCTCTTATTCCTTCACCATTTTTGGCCACTATGAGTTCCATAGCTGAATGCACTTTCTTCTTCATCGAAGTTGGCCATTAGAACACCATTGGAGCACGTCAAAACACTCCTAAATTTACTCCATTCCAAATGATTTAAACTTGAAAGTAAAATCAGATTTTTGCTCCCTAAAATCCTCACCTACCTAAGCTAGTTAACCCGAGTTTTATTTCCTCTTGCATAGTTAATTTCAGCCAGCTTAAGGTCTTGTTTAACTCTTCATTTCATTTCATAACTCAACCAATGAATCTCCATTGAAGGAATAGAGACCTTCAAAGAAGAAACCACCAAGAACAAATCTTCTACTTCAAACTACTCCACATTTCTGTCCTTTTGAATTTTGAACCAGCTCTAACTTTGCTCTCCCTAGCATAACTGAAACTCTCCCCTCTCTAGCAAGCCATTCGGCCACCCCAAAACAAGAACACTCTCACTTTTCTCTCAAACTCTCTCTTAGGTTCTCAAGAATACCATGAACACACACTACACATCTTCAAACCTAAATCACTTCTAAACATCTCCAATCAGTCCCAAACTCTCTAAACCGTTAGTATTCAACCTATATTCTTCTTTGGTGTACTTTATAACACCAAAACACACAATGTTGAACCTTCAAATGGATCAAACAACCCCTTTTTGTTCAAGATTCGAAGAATACTAAAAAGGTAAAATAAGAACAATCTTCTTGTTCTTCTTCATTTCTTTAACTTCTATATATTCTTATCTTGTTAGTCTCACTCTTTTCCTCTCACTCTCTCCCTCTCTCTTGGCTGAAATATTGATGAACAACCTTGGACAATTTCGGATCATTAAAGCCATCAAGCACTTGAGGTTCTTTCTTGACAAGCAACATCTTCAACTTCAAGCATCATCAAAGAACTATTTTAAATATAACTATTTTTATTTATTTTTATTGAACTCAAGATTGGTAGAATGATATAGTTGAATTGTTGATTTGTTGGAGAAATGATAGAGACATGTATATTATATGAAGATGGTGATTATATAATTTGGAGATTGAGTTGGTTTAAGGCTATTGCATAAAGTATATGAAATTGTGGTTTATGAATATGATAAACTTGGGAGTAGATTTGTGTTATGAGTTCATATGTCATTAGCAAGAGTTAATTTGATAGAGATTGTTGCTACCCATGCCATGCTTATGCTCTTATGTTGTTATTTTAGCCAACAAATATATTTTTAAAAATTATTACTAGTTTAATATTATTCTTGTTGTATTATACGGCATCGCGATCCTGTTTTTCACGATGTTATCCTATTTTGTATATAAGAATATATGTATCATTCTTTCTAATTTTTTTATACTAGTAATAATAATTTGGACAATAAAATTATTTTTAGAATTATTATCATTAATAATAATAATATTATTATTATTATTATCATTATTATTATAATTACTAATAAATTTAATTTATTAATCAACATTATTCTTTCCAAAATTAATGATTATTTTTAATATTATTGTTGGTAATATTTTATTAAATAAATAAATAGTAATATTTTTGTTAAACATTATTTGTTATTAAAAATATTAGGATTAATTAATATTAATATCTTTTTATTATTATTATTATTAGCTCTACTAGTAATTTATTTAAAACTTATTTATTGTTTATAACATTTAATTATTTTGATATACTAAATTAATTTTGTACTATAAATTAATAATAAACCCTAACTTATTTTATTAATTAATTTTTGAACTCCTAAAATATTATTGTCTTATTAAGATGATTAACGTTGGTTGACTGAACTTAAGCTTTTTTGGATAGTAGTTATTTACTTGTACAATTATTACTTAATTATATGTCATTAGCGATTTATACCTTGTATTTACACCAGGCAGGGCTAGGTTACTTTGAACATCACATGGAGATCTTCTATATCAAGAAAAGCAAGAGAGCAAGTAAGTTCTTGCATAAAGGCTGTTTGAAGACCAAAACTGTTCTGCAAGTCAAATGTGATGATTACCTAGCAATTGTACCTTGAGAAGCAATTATGGCAATTTTCCTTTCTTTATTGTTCATTCAAACATTTTCAAACTGAGCAAACTATTTCAAGCAAAATGCTAAGATTTTTCTAAAACCAACTTAAACAAAGATTTTATAAACTATAATTGCTAATGGTCTTTCTATTCCAAAGTAAGACAAACACAATGTTGAGTACTCAATAAGGGTAGACTACTAGGACTAGTTTTTGAAGGGTTAGGGTAAGACTCTCAGTAGGTGGCCGCCTCTGAGGGTGAGTCTTGCCTGAATAAGACACCAGTTCTAGTAAGTCATGCCGATCTGAGCTAGCAACATAGTTTATGTGGACTGTTTATTTTTAGAGTGGACAACCGGTAAGTTGGGTGTAGAGATGGACGAATATCTCACCCGGTTGGTTGCACACTCACCTTGTATCAGTGTGTGCAAAGTGTGGCACTCTGATCCTTCGTTGTGGTGCACAAAGTGTGGTGTTATAACTTGATTTTGGTGCACAAAATATGGTGCCAAGATCGTTTTGAGTGGTTGCTTTATTTTGAAATTATATGGCAAATAACAGAAAAACACTACTATTTAATTTGAAATTTGGTTTGTTACTTGCAGCTTTTGCTAAAGTTATTTTGAAATGTGCATTCATGAATTGTTTTCTTAAACTATCCAATGCACATACAAGACTTATTGAGAAATATTTCTCATCACCTTTTTATGTCATCTTTTACAGGTTAATCCTACTAAAAAAGTTGAGAGAATTATATTATTATTTCAAGTTTTAAGACATGTATATGTATTGTTTTGATTGTAATAAGTTTTGATTTATGAGCATTCTTTTATTTCTATTGAGTGTCCTAGTTATAAAGACTCCTTGTCCTAAGGACGGGGCAACATCCCCGCCCCTTTTGGGGTACGTAGGTAGCGAGGTTTTACATAAGGTGTCTTTGAAGTCGGCTAAATTCACATTATCATACGAGTATTAATTTCTTGGTATTTTAGTGTTCTTGCGTGTAGGTTTGGTAGGTTTCTTGTTCTTGAGTTTAAACAAAAAAGTTTGGTTCTTTCCAAGATTATAACAAATGGTATCAGAGCTTGCGTTATGTTGATTCTAATTAACCAACTTTCTTTGGACTAAAGTACAATCTTCTTCAAGATTTATTGATTTTCAAATTTTCGTCACTTTTTCTCTTGCTATTTTTAGATGTCAAAAACTTGAATTTGTGCTATGAAAATGGTGTGAATTTGACCACATATGGTATATTGTTGTTTGAGGAGTCATTTGGTGTAAAAATTTGTTGATTTGGGGCCAAAACTAGGCTGAAATTTGCTTTACTAAATTGAGCTACGGGAATGAACACAATGTGTTTGATATATTGATCTGATGGTTTGTGATTGCTTATACTTGACTACCAAAGCTTCCATTCATGAAGTGTAACGACTAATTTGATTAGTAGAGTGCATTTTTGAAGTTAATTAGTGTTCTTGTTGATGCTAGAAGATTTCTTCATATTGCATTTGTCTCAAGTTTGGAAAACATTTGCATATTTTGAACTCCAACTACTATTTCTTGCATTTGCTTGTGTCTTAATTTCTTTAAGTGATTCTTAATTGCTAAATTGTTTTCTTGTGGGTTTGATAGTATCACTTAGTTTAACAACTCTTGAATTCTATGCATCTCCCTTGTTGCACACCAAGTGTTTGATGAATTGCATTTAAGACACCTTTATTTCTTATTCCTTGGAATTTAGTTGACTTGACTAGTAGAACTAAATCCTTTGAAGTAGTAAATAGTTGGGAAGAACTTGAGTGTGGGATTAAAATTTTAAAAGAAAGAAAGAGGTGAGTTCATTATGATAAAAGCCAAGAGTGCAAATACAAGTGAAGGGTGACCACTAAAAATTGAGTGTAAACACGTGAGGGAGTAAAGTGAGAAATTTTTTCTTGTATTTTGTACTTCAATTTTTGTGGGTACTTCTCTTGAAAGAAAATTAACAATGGATAGTTGCAATGAAGGTGAAGGGTAAGACTATGATGAGGAGTCTTGCTACAATGAGATTAGTTATGGGGAATATAATGAACAAGAGAAAAAAAATATGAGGATGATTATGAGAACATCAGATATTGGGATGAACATGATGAAGGGCCAAATACAAGTGGAAGGGAATATGATGGCTATGACTGAGACTTAGGAAAAAGTGATCAAGAAAGTGAGAACTTAAGTCCTGTGGAAGATTGGAGTAGGGGGAGTGAATACAATAGAGAACTTTATTCAAGTATGGAAGGATATGGTAGTTTTGAGGAACAAAATTAGGACTATGAAGAAGAACATAGGACTGAGGAATATTGGAATGAGGAAGTTTATGTGGGAGGAGTGCAAAAAACAACCAAGCATGGGGTGTAAAAAAGCTTGAGGGAGCGTAAATGCAGAATGTGTGGAAATTTTGAGCATGTTTCCTATAATTGTCCAAAAAGAGTTAAGCAAAGGAGTAGTGGATGATTGACTTGCGAGATTTGTTATAGTACAGGCACACAAATGTTGATTATCCAAATAAATTAGCATATAAAATATTTTATGGGGTGCACAATTGCAAAGGAGAGAGACAAATTAAGAAGCAAAAAGAGAGAAATGAGACCAAAGTTGCAAAGAAAAATGTTGTAGATGTTGACAAGCCAAGAAGGGCAAGAAGTGAAGAAAAAGTTGAGAAGGTTGAGCCATGTGAATTATATGGCTTTGAGAAAAAGGAAAAGCTAGAAAATGATGCCAAGTGCCAAGGAATGCTCTATCAAGATAATGAAGTAGTGCATGAAGAAGTTGAGAAAAATGTTGATGAGCTTGATGAGGAGCTTAGTGATGATGATGCAGAAGGCGTGAAACCATTGAATTCCACAAATGGGGTAATTAAGGAATTTTACAACATTCTATTTTTTTTAGAAGATGAGTCAAACCTATTAGGAGTGTTAGAGGAGAATAAGTAAGAAGGAGTTGAGCAAAATGGAGTAGAATTTTTAAGAAGTAGATACATGCAAGGAATGAAGTAAAGGGGGAGCAAATGCGTGCTATGGATGAAGGTTTCCAAAGTTCTTCATGTACTTATGAAGTGAGAGAAAGTTCACATCCACAAGAAGAGAAAAAAGAGGAGTTGGCTAGAGATGGTGCAAAAGCAAATGAAAATGAGTGGAATTAGTGAGAATGGAGTATTTAGTTCAATTTCACAAAATGACACCAAATCTAATAGAGGAGATAGAGTGGATAGAAGAGATTGGGATAAACTTGAGAAACCATATGCATTGATTGGAGTAGCAATGAAAATTGAAAATGCCTGTGAGGGAGTGGAAGAAGGAGAAAATATGCAAAGAGAAAATATATTTTTTTCAAGGTATCTAATTAAGCAAAAACCATGTAGTGTCCTCATTGATAGAGGGAGTTGTAAAAATGTTATTAATGCTACATTAGTGGAAGTGTTAGGGATACATACCTTGAAACACCCTAGACCTTACAAGTTACAATGGTTGAACAATTGTGGAAAGGTGAAGATGAACAAACAAGCCAAGGTTACTATTGATATGGGAAAGTACAAGGATGAAATGGTTTGTGATGTATTTCCCATGCATGTAGGGTATATTTTGTTAAGAAGACCTTAGATATTTGATAGAGATATGGTCCATGAAGGAAAGAGGAACACTTATTCTTTGAGGAAAGATAGAAAGAAAATCACTCTACTTCCATTATCTCCTAGTGAGATTTTGAGAGATTAAAATATCCTGAGGGAAAAGGAAAAGGAAAGAACAGGGGGAAAGGAGAGGAAAAAGAAGATGAGTGAGAAAGAAAATGAGGAGAAAAAAAAAAAAAAAAGAGAAGAGCGAATAACAAAAAAGGGGGGAGCAAGATGTTGAAGTGAGAGAAGAAAGAGAGATGAAAATTGAGGAAATGAAGGAAGATGGGGTTGAAAGGATAATGAACGTCCCAAGTTAGAGAGAAAAAGAAAAGAGAGGCAAACAAGAAGACAAAAAAAGAAAAGAAAGAGGAAGTAAAATGAGAGGAAAAATGTGGGTAGTTAAACGAGAAAGTATAGAGAATAATGAGGTACAAAGCCATGATATTTTAATTTCACAAAAACTCTCTTGTTTGAATTCTTGTATAGGTTTTGATTTAAGGACGAATCTTTTCCAAGAAGGAAGAAATGATAGGAATCGCCTCAGGCATGAAGGCCACTCAAAAGAAGACAAAGAGAAGTCCAAACTACAACTCATGGCACCTTAGGTGAGATCCATTTTCAAGAGGATTCAATAGGAATTTAAGGCCAACCAAGACAACAAACAAAGGGCTAAGAGATTAACAAAAGAGTGAATAATAAAAGGAATGCCAAAAAGAGTACAAAGAAGGCAACAATCCTTGTGGAAGGTTAAGTAAATAAATGAACAAGGATTAAAGGGCAAAAGGGCACATGAAGGAATGCGACTAAAGGGAGCCTCAAATAAAAACAATCTTGGCTTCAAGACTATTTAGAAGATCAAGGGGACAACCAAGGCCACCACAGAGGTCAAGAACAATGTTTAGATGTGATAGGGCCTAAATTAGCCATATATTTCCTAGTTATTTGAGGTTATTTTGTGAGACATTTTGTTCAATAACTAGTCATATTCTTTCATATTAGAGATTTTACTTTTGGAAAGATATTTTGTACATTATTTCAAATTTTAGAGGTAAAACAAGATAAAAATGTCACTAAAGAGAATAGAAGCGGCGCTAGCCAGGATAGGGGAACTAGCGCCGACCACGTGCTGCTGCATGCACTTCGAGGTGATAAACAAAAAGTGATGAAAGAACAGGTGGAACAGAACCGAACCGGCGCCAACTACACTCTGGAAACGTTGGCACGAAAATCAAGAAAAATCGGCGAACGACTGGAAAGAAGATCACAACCGGCGCTGGCCCTATCTAGGGGAGGCGGCGCCGGCTGTGCCCTGATGCTGAGGCGGTGCCTCGATTTTTGCACATGTTTTTGACAAATTTGGAGAGTTTTAGTATTTTTCCTGCTTCTAATCGGTTAAAAACCCTCAAGGAACGATTTTAGGCACTTCTTAAGCCTATAAATAAAGAAAAAAACACAAGAGAAAAAAGAGAATTCATATATCAAAACATCAAATCACTCAAATTAAAGGATGAATTCTTTAGATCAAGGAGGATTGTGTAAGAGAGTCTTTAAAGGAAAAAGAAGGAGGCTTGTCTATGACTGCTTTCTTTTACTTTATTTTCTTTTTCTTGAACAATGATGTATTAATTGTTTTATTGTAATTTAACATTGTTTTCGGTATTCATGATTTTTAGAGTTATTTTGATCTTTTCATTAATTGATAATTATTCTTGGTATTTAAATATTTGTGCTTCTTACAAGATTAATTTATTGTTTCTTTCTATTAACTTGCTTGAAAGGGGGATTGATGGTAGTTTCAATTTATTGATTTCATATTCGTTATCTCCTAATTTGCTTGAAAAATGGGTTAGTTGCTAAGAATTGTTAATTAAAGGTTAATTGATGTTTGCCAGAATATGGACTTATTGATTAGTTTCATATTTTAAGTTTGCCAAAATATGAAAGTTTAATCAAGGATTGTGTTTAATACATCTTTTGGGTGAATTAGTTGAGACAGAATATGTGATGCTAATTTATTTAGAAGATAATGATTTCATGGATTGAAAAAGAAGTGAATCTATCTTAATCATTCATGATGCCAAGAGAATAATTAATTATGATAATGATTAGGTACTTTGAGATCGTGTTTGTCTGAATAATGGTTTAAGTTACATAATTCTTCATCCTTGACATGTACATATTATTTTATTTTATTTTATTTTATTTTTCTTTTTATTTCTTTTTCACTTTATTAGGTCGGTTAAACAATGAAAGAGAAGGGATTAATGCATACTTTTTCCTTAAGGATCGACACTCGTTTAAACCCTATACTATACTTAATGATGAGTACACTTGTTCATATGTGTAATTTGGAGTTAACATTTTAATTTAACTTGATTGAGAATGTGCTATATTTATATTATTTTTTATACCCAAATCAATACCAATCAGGATGCAAAACATTAAGGAGAGAATGAAAGAGGATCAAGAACGGACCATGCTGCTGGTGTACAAAAGATTTCACCAGAAGCTGTTTGTGGAGAAACGTCACCCAGTAGAGCGTACCCGGCGCCGGCTCGCGTAGCCCGACTAGGTGCTGGCTGTGATCTGCAAAAACTCTTCAAATTTTGATGCAGGTATGTTCCAACAGAACAGACCCGGCAATAGCCCCAGCATCTAGAACCGGCACCGACTGTGGATTGGTAATGTCCTGAAGTTTGTTCTAATATTTTGCGAACAAGTACTGTTTTTTCATATTGGACATAGCGCCACCCCTAGGAGGCATGCTCATCATTGGCCCTATCCTATAAACTAAATCGCTGAGGATTTTCATCTCTTTTGGAATCATTTTGTAACATTTCAAAAGTAGTTTAGGTTAAGATATATATATATATATATATGTGTGTGTGTGTGTGTGTGTGTGTGTGTGTGTGTGTGTGTGTGTGTGTGTGTGTGTGTGTGTGTGTGTTCTTATAACCATTGTAAAAGAACCTTGGGAGGCATATGAAATTGTAAGAGTTCAAGAATTCTTTGTGAGTTTTGGAGTGGGGAATCCTTTTGGATGATGTCCATTAAACATCGAGACTAAATCAAAAGATTTAGCCCCACCTTGGATCTTATCTTTAAATCTTAAGGGATAATCTCAACTTCATCTCTATTCTTATGTGCTAGGTTGCCTAGTATGCATGATAGGACTGAATTAGGTGCTTTCAAAATCCTATCATTGGTGTTCTAATCTATAGTTAGATTAGGGTGTTAAGCTATCTTTGAAGTACGCTAGATTCACATTATCACAACAGTGCTAATTTTCTAGCATTTTAGTGTTCTTGTGTGTCATTTTGATAGGCTTCTTATTCTTAAGTTTAATCTAAAAGTTTGACGCTTCCCAAGATCATATCATTTACCCATACTTGATAAATATCCCCTAAGGACTGCATCATAACTCCTACTTGAATATAATTAATTCTAGCTCAAATGAATTAATACTAGTACTAGAATCCATTACTCAACATACATATCAATTGGAACTATTTCCAACATACTGTCACCTTGGCCAATGACTTCTCAAGTAATGAGTTTATGCAAGTGGCCTTGGGATATGCCCCCTACTATTAGGAGTGATGAATTATTTATTGACCCTCTCAACTATTTTCGTCTACTTTATGTTGTACCCAATATTCATCCTATAGACAGTCCCAATAAGAGACTAAATATTAGAATCAAAGTATGACACTTAGTAAATAAAGTACTTTGAAGATCTCAAGTCTAAGGATATTTGCAAATTTGTTATAGTGAGATTTTATCACTGGCACTAAACAGCTAGCTATGTGATTATTTCATAGTTAGATTATCTAATGAACTTGTTTACTTAACAAACATCTACGTGTTAATATTGAGTATAACAATACTTACGGATGTGAGAACCAACACTTGATCAAATCAAGAAGTATAACATGTACTAATCTTTGCACATTAATGATGTCCTTTCTTACTAATACTATGACTAGGGATAGTTTAAGCACAAGTATTACATAGAATAGTAGGAATCTCAGGCTATGATCTCTATCATAATTTCTTTAACACTATACTATGTGCTTGGGACTTTATCTACCAGTTTTATATACATGAAGTATAAATAAAATAAACTGATAAGGTAAAGAATGCCTTTATTACATAAATGTGCCATATATAATATACAAGTGATTACCTCTACGGCGTAACAGTAACAAACTCTCACTTGCACTAGAGCCAATCATTCATGTATCGAATACGTACCAAATTTCTCAATATGTCTATCATGTTTCTTTTGAAGTAGGGCCTCAGTGAGCGGGTTGCTATGTTCTCATCCATGGAACACTTTCCATCTATAATCTCCTAGATCAAATGATAGTGCTGTAGTACATGTTTAGATCGTCAGTGAGACTGCGGTTCCTTAGCTTGGGTAATGGCTCTATTGTTGTCGCAATACAAAAGTATTAGATCAACAATGCTAGGAACCACTCCTAGTTCCATCACGAACTTTTTTATCCAAATTACTTCTTTAGCTACTTTAGAATTAGCTGTGTACTTTGCTTCAGTCATTGAGTCGGTAATAGTATCCATTTAAGAACTTTTCTAACTTACTGCCCCTTCGTTCAATGTGAATACATAGCCTGATTGTGATTTGAAGTCATCCTTATCAAATTGAAAATTAGTAGAAATATACTCTTTTATTTCAGATCACTTTCTCCATATACCAAGAATAAGTCATTAATCATTTGTAAGTACTTAAGGATATTCTATACAACTGTCCAATGACTCTCTCTAAAGTCAGATCAGTATCTACTCGTAAAACTAAGATCACATGATATATTGGACATAGCAAATATTATAGCATACATGATAGATCCAATTGTCGAAACATATAGAATTCTACTTACGTGATCCCTTTCAACTTGTTTCTTAGGAGACATCAACTTTAAAAGTCTTACCCCATAAGATATGGGTAAGAATCCCCTTTTGGATTGATCCATGTTAAACATTTTCAACACTTTGTCTATGTATATAGATTATGAATGACTGAGTAACCTTTTTTATCTTTCCCTATAGATCCTTACACACAAAATATAAGTTACTTCTCCAAGATCTTTCATAGAGAACTTCTTAGATAACTAATTTTTCACAGACTAAAGAACTGAGACATCATTTTCTGTTAGCAATATGTCATCAACATAAAGTAATACGAAAACGACTACACTCCTACTAATTTCTTATATATACAAGGTTCCTTTATATTTTGAACAAAACCAAATTCTTTAATTGTTTCATCAAAATAGATATTCCAACTCATAGAAACTTGTTTAAGTCCATAAAAGGACATTTGCAACTTACATACTTTTGTGCTATCTTTAGATGTGAAACCCTCAAATTGTGTTGAAGGAGCTAAATTCATCACTAATTTTCTAGTTATTTGAGATTAATTTGAGATACTTTTGATGCAATAACTAGGTATATTCCTTCCTACTTGATGTTTTGCTTGTGGAAAGTGTTTTGGATGAATTTGTACAAAATTCGAGGATTTCAAGAAAGAAAGTGTGAAATTCCAGAATTGACCTAGCACCAGGTCAAGCTCATGCACCCGGTGCTAGGTCTGCTCTGGAAAAGCAGAGCAAAAATAGAGCAATAGTTAAGGAGTAAACCAGAACGAACCCGGCACCAAATTTGATCGAAATGACTAGGTGCCAGGTCCATTCTGTCTAGAGGTGGTTTGTGCGCAAATTTGGTATCTTTCAAAAGAATTCGATATTTTTTTTAATTCTACTTGGACTAGACTTCTGAAACCATGATTTTTGGTGTCAAGTGAGCTTATAAATACAATAAAAACATAAGGGAAATGTGTGAATTCAAAGATCCAAGCTAGCTACATAATTTTCAAATTGAGACAAATTCACCACTCAAATGAGTATTGTTCAAAGGAGATTTTCAAAAGAAGAAGGGCTTGTCTATAAATTATATCTTTTATCATTTGTTTACTTTTCTAGAATAATGATGTGCTAAATGTTTTGATTGTAATTAGATATTATTTTAGAGATTATGATTTTTAAGTTAATTGGGATTTTGAATTATTTTGGAGATTATCATATTTATTAGATCTTAATGGACTTAGGAAACAAAGTTAAGATTAAAGAACTAAAGTGATCAAATATTAGTTAATTTCACCTAGAGCATAGGGTTATTAACAAATTTTATGTTTATTATCACATAGAGTATATGAGTAATTATTGAAGGAAGAATTTAATACATCATTTAGCTATTTTAGTGCGGTTGAAAAATCTCCTAAATTAAGCAAAAGATAGTCGTTCCATAGATTATGAAAGAAGTGGAGCCTACATAAGTGATTATGACTTGGAAAACGATGGAAGTTTACTTAAATTCTTTCATGATGCCAAGATCATAATTGATTGTAATGAATGGTAAATGTTTCAATATTTTGTTTTCAAGATAGCTTTCTAGATTACATGAAATTTCATCCTTGCGATATATATATGTATATTTTGCTTATTTTTTCCTTTTCATTATTTTATCACTTTGTTGGGTCGGTTAAACAATAAATGAAATGTGATTAGTGTGTACTTATTCCTCTAAGGAATGATACTTGTTAATTCCCTATACTATACTTGCGATGAGTATACTTGCTTGTATGTGTAATTTAGGATTAATGTTTTAATTAAAACTTGGCTAGGGATGGATTGAAAGTTAATGATTTTTATACATCTAAAATTTACGCATCAAGTTTTTTGCGCTGTTACTGGGGAACAATATCAAGAAAACTTAGATTTTGTCGATTTAACCATGTTTATATATGTATATGTCTATATGTAAATAGGTAAATATGTATATATATGTTCTTTGTGTAACTAAATGCCATATCTTGTTGTATGTATGTGATATGGGCTAAAATTACCATTATTTTCCTAATTATTAGAGGTTATTTCGAGATACATTTATTGCAATAACTAGGCATGTTCTTTCCTATTTGACATTTTACTTGTAAAAAGTTATTTTTGACAAATTTATACAGATTGGAGTTGATTTCAAGAAAAACAGGAAATTTTTCATAGCACACCCAGTGCCAAGTCTGGCAAGAGGACTAGGTGCTAGGTCTATTCTGATGGCTATCTCAGGCTTGTATCCTATACGGCGCAGCGAAAAATAAAACGAGATACCATCCTAGGACCCGCATATGTGTGGAAAACAAGACAAAAACAGATCAAATGTAACAGCTTTTTACCTTTGTTTGATCGTCCGAAGAACAAAAATTTCTTCTTCAAGTCGAGACGTGATCCAGCAATCCTCTTGATCCAACTTCACGATAGTTGAACGTCTAACCACTATAATCACATTGTGTGATTATCTCTAACAATAATTCACATAGAGGAATACTCAAGCACCAAAATTTCCTATGCTAGCAGAAAAAGATGGTAGCTAGGGTTGTTCACAAGAACAATCGAGAGAGAGAGAAGAAGAAGAGAAGGTTTTATGTTGCCTAGAGTGTCCATTTTTCCAACCTCAGCTGGGGTTTCGATTATATCATATATATAACTAAAAAATCCTGCTAAAACTGAGAATTCTAATTCTATTATAATTCCCTAATTGTAATTGGAAATATCAAGTTCTCACAATTACAATTTGGACTATAAATTATAACTAATTATAATTTGTCCACAACAACTTCTCTTTCTCCCAATTAACCCCACTATGTTATCAAATAACATCTTGAGTATATAATCCTCTATTGTGTGTGACCTATTAGGTTTCTCGATCAATTGGTAGAGAACATGAATTAATCCAAACGTCTTTGAGATTAATAATCCATAATTAATTAGAATTAATCATATTAATTCTAATCAGGATTGGTTTATTAATTCATCAATTAATAAACCCATATTCCCAGATCATGAGCAGTATCTAGCAACACATCATGACCACCCAAGAGTCCAGGATGTCAAGTGGCTTGGCATGAACCCTTCAATAACAAACTTCAGTACAATTAACTCCTTTAACCGTACAATATCTCATTCGGTTTGGAGTAGGAAATTAGTGCCAACTCCCTCCAGAATTAATTTTGGCCTGAATACAATATTACTTGTACCAGGAACCCACTACTCTAAATGTGTATTAATTGAAACTATTTCCAATATACAATCGCCTTAGCCAAGGACTTCTCAAGTAGTAATTCCTACAAGTGGCCGTGAGATATTCGCCCCTACTATTAGGAGTGATGAATCATTTGTTGACCCTCTCACCTACTTTTGTTTGCCTCACAATGTACCGAATATCCATCCCATAGGCAGCCCTCTATCGAGCTTCGGAGATTGGAATCAACAAACAAAGTACCTTGAAGATCTCATGTCTAAAGATACTTGCATGTTTGATATATTGAGATTATATCACTGGCACTAAATAGTTATCCATGTGATTATCTCAAAGCTAGGTCATCCAATGAACTTATTCCATTAACAAGTATCCATGTGTTAACTTTGAATATCTCAATACTCACGGATATGAGAACTACCACCTGATCAAATCAAGAAGTCTAACACATGCTAGTCTTAACGCATTAATGATGTCCTGTCTTATTAATACCACGACTATGGACTATTTAAGCACTAACACTATATAGTGTAGTAGGAATCTCATATCATGATTTTCTTAATGCAGTGTTGTACTATGGACTTTATCAAACAGTTATATTACTTAAAAGTAAACAAAAGAAACTGTAAGATAAATAATGCCTTTTATTAAATAAAATATGTCATATACAATGTACAAGTGATTGCCTCTAGGGCACAACACTAACACATTCTGGACGGTTGGAGGAAAATTGAGAAAAATTCAAAGGAGGAGCAAAGTGTACCTGGCACCAGCTGGGTTGATTGCACCCAGCTCCAGGCCAGTTCTGGGTTGCCAAAATTCTGTGCACGAATTTAAGAATTTTCTAATGATTTTGGTAATTTCCGAATCCTACTCGGTCAAGTCTTCTCAAGCAATGAACTTAGCATAAAAAAGGACTATAAAACATAGGAGAATGAGAGATTAAGGAGGTGGATCCAAGAGTTAAAATTCTATACACTCATTGAAGGAGGAATTCACCAATTTAATGAGGGTTGTTCAAGAAAGTTTTCAAATAAAAAGAAATAGGCTTATCTATGAGTGCTTTCTTTATCTTTATTTTCTTTTCCTTAAACAATGGTGTATTTAAAATTTTTATTGTAATTTAACACTATTTTAGATTCATGATTTTGTGTTGATATAGTTACTTGATCAATTCTTTATCATATTTGGTGTTTGATTACTTGTTATCGTTGGTTATTAATGCGAGTCCTTCTAATTGACTTTAAAAAACGATGTTAGGAGTTTCATTGCAATTTCGTATTTGTTAAATCTTAATAGACTTGAACAACAATGTTAAGTTTATAGGGCTAAGTGATCAAAGATTAGTTGATTTCACCTCGAACAAAGGGCCATTAGCTATTTCATGTTTATGAGGAATTGAGCTTCATGCATGTTTTGGTTATGTTGGCTTGATTGAAAAATCTACTAATTTAATGAAAATTTATTAATTCCATGGATTGAAAAAAGAAGTGGAATTTACATAAGTAAGTTCATGACATGGGAACAATTGAATCTTACTTTATTTCCTTTATTATGTTAAGATGATGATTAATTGAGAGAATTGCTAGTTGGTTTATTTTCATGTTTTCTAGGATGATTAGCTAAATTACATATTCCTATATTCTTAAGTTATATATATTTCTTTATTTTTTAATTATTGTATCTCTTTATTTAGGTCCGTTAAACAATGAATAAAAAGTGATTAGTGTGTACTTGTTCCTTTGAGGATCGATACTTGTTAATTCCCTATGCTATGATTGAGTATATTTACTCGTATGTGTATTTTGGGATTAATGTTTTAATTAAAACTTGACTAAGTGATGGATTTAAATGTGATGATTTTTATACACCCAAAATTTATGCATCGTTATCGGGGAACAGTATCATGAAAACTTGGATTTTTTTGATTTAACCATGTTTATATATCTATATGTCTATATGTAAATATGTATATATATGTTCTTTGTGTAAATAGGTGCTATATCTTGTAGTTTGTAACATTATGTAACTTAATTAACCAGCTTAGTTTATGTTGTACTTGTGAATACCATTAATTTTTGTGTTTAGGTAGTTTGTGAATATATCTATATGTGTCTTTTTCTTTTCTTTATTTTTCTATTATTTATTTTTCCCTTTTTTTTTTCTTTTCTTTGTGTTTCCATTATTTTTTGTTGTTTTTATTTTTATTTTCAATTTGATTTTGCTTTTCTTTGAGTGCGAGGTTGACATCATCATGGACAATTGTTTCCAGGCACAACATCAAATGACTTACATTGATGATAGATTGGCAAAGTTACAAGCTCACATTGATGTTTTTAGTGAGACTTCATTAGAAGCATTAGTGAATTATTTTTTTGCCAATACAAATTCATCTATTTAGTGGCATGAAGAAGCTTCCCAACAATTATGCAATCAAAGGACACAATTAGCTAAGACTGTTGAGGACACTCATGAGTTCATGTTGGCCCATACAATTAACTATGGAAAAGAAAAGAGAGGCTATGAGGGACAATTGCACGATGTGGCAAGAGAGATATTCGATTCTACTCTTTGTGCTAATAATTCTAATTTCTCTTTATCAAATAATTTATAGGTTCCTCTCAATTCTTGGAGAATATGGTGCACATGATGATGCGTGGAATTTAACATACCTCAAGGAGTTGGACCTTTCTATGCTACATCATAAGAAGCCCTGGGAGGATGGTGGTACTTTCTACCCTTCACCCAATTCAAAGGGAGGTAACTTAGTTCTTGTAGACCATAATTTGAAAAGCAAGGATTTCTTTATCCTATCTTTAAGAACTGAATTGCAAAGTATTCAGGGAAATTTTCTTTGTGACAAATCTTTTGAAGGGTTAATTAGTGATTTCAAGGTTTGATGTATTCTTTAGAGACCATGTTCAGTTATATGTTGACAAAAATATTTGTGTGTCTAAAGGAATGTTAGAGAATGAGGTTTATGTGTTTTTCTTTGTTGAGAAAAATTATTTTCAAAAACCTTCGATTTTTCAAAACCTTCTCTTATTTCTACTTTCATCATCCTTACATTTTTCAATGAGTATTAATATCTTTTACAAAGGGTTGATAAGAAAGCATGATAAGTGGAAAGAGTCTATTTCTTTGTCTAAGGTTGGGTTTTCTTTAGTCGGCTAAGTGTCTTTTCCCTCCCTAAACAAGGAAAATATTTTCCTTCTTAAGTGTGGGGAAGTAAGTCGTGTCTTTGTTTGCTTTTTTAGGATTTTTAGTTTGTTTTCTTTTATTTTAGTGTGTTTTATTCTTGTATTATTTTCTTTCTGATTTTATTTTTATTTTATTATATAGATAGGAATAAAGTCCTCTTGAACAAACTCTTCTATTCTCTTTCCAAGTTTTAACATTTATTGTTGCTTATTGCACTTGAAGTGTAATGGTTCACCCTTTCCTCCTTTATCAATTTTGGTCCCTTTGGAGATGCTTTCTTTTGTTAATTTTTGGCCAATGAGAACATTGTCCTATTTAAGTATGAAGGAGTGGTTTACCAATATTCTTTGTCCAAGTTTTTATCTATTATCTTGGTGTTTTCTTGGTATCAAGATAAATTTTTGGTTCAAAATTTTGAAGATTTTAAAATTTGAAAGTTTGGAGATTTTGGAGTAAAGTTGTGCTTATGGAACATAGTTATTAAAGTTTTTTCTTTTCTCTATTCTTTTTTTTTTTATTTTGGTCTTCTTAGCTGTACTTTTATTGTTATAATATTGGCCATTGAGGACAATGCCCAGTTTAAGTGTGGGGAGAGAATGAGGATAAAAAAAATATTTTTCCATATCATTTTTGTGAAAATTGTTCAAAATTTCAGTAGTTTTCATTGTTTAAGCAAGGTTGTACTTCTTCTTCTAACTTAGATATGATTTTTTGTCATTCATTTGGTGGATCTTTATGAAATTAGTTTATTAGATAGGATATTGTGAAGACTTCAGATTGTTGGTTAATCTTGTTTATGTATTGGTGTTTGAATGTTATTTAACTTATCTAGTCAAAACATGGAGGATATTGTAACACCCTTACTAAAGGTAATAGCGGAAGTATATCAACACCTGGTGTCGCCCCGTCCAGTTACCCAAACAAGGGGTCTTTATAATGAAAAAAAAAAAACAATAGAGTATGTAAGGTTCAGATCCATACAACAACCCATACTGATGGTCACGCGCACATATATAATAAAGAATCTCATACATGAAAATTTCCATTCAACATCGGTAATAAGGTACGTTATCCAAAAGGGAAACGTCCGAACCTATTCTGCTGTCACTATGGTATCGTCCTCTATCCATAGGTCCGTTCAACTCTGAATCCTACAAAAAGGTGAGATGAAAGACACGTGTGAGTGAAAAATCACCAAGTGAGTCTTGTGTGTGTTAGTGCTTTATCAAAGACACAAATTACATAAAACTTTTGTAGAATAGCATATCATTTGTTTACTGGAAACAATTCCAAAATTCTTTAACGAAGAGTTTATTTAGAACTCAATCATTTTTGAAAAATTGTATTTCAATTTCAAAACATTGCCCCAATTTCCAAATCAGAGGCATTTCTCCAACAGAAGGTCGACATATATGCAAAGCTCATAAGACTTCGTTTCAACATCACCATCTTATTGTGCTAAGGTCTACGCCTTATAGCACTCAACCGTACATTGCCGGATAAGTACACCGACTTGCACCGTGTCATCGTACTGAGACTGCAGCCTCCAGTACTTGATCCGTGTGTCGCCGGATAAGCACATCAACTTGCACCGTGTCGTCGTACTGAGACAGCAACCTATAGTACTCGATCCGTGCATCACTGAAAAATCTTTTACTTACTACCGTAAGCCAGGGGTCCCAATCCTGATGCCAATTACCATCGAGGTAGTAAAGGGTCAAATGCACCTAGTGTCCCCACCCGGCATCTTGCGAATGACTTAAAATACAGAAGCGCCCGCAGGCGCTGCAATTGCCAAGTGTTAAACGGCTAACCAGGATGACTCATTTCAATGTCCTGTCGGCCTGTTTAGAGTAAGACAATCCCCAACTAGTATAACTGATCGGGTTACTTGGGGTTGTCTATCTCTAACATGAGCTAGTATAAAGATCAAAGTCCTTGCTGAGTACTCAACGTTAACAATACCAACTCCATCTAACTGACTAGGCCAGAGGGTTATCTAATCCCGCAAAATTTTCAAATCAAAACATTTTTGGAGCGAAACAACACTTTCCAGAATTTGATGCTACTGACTCGCAAGTTAGATCATCATAGGCTCTACAGAGCCAATCAATTCATTCTATGGCACACCAGGCCAATAAAATAATTACAGGGATCAAAAGGTCGTTTTCCAAAAATCAATCTCATCACGAGAGATCATTTTCTAAAATCATGTTAAAACAGGATAAAGAGTTATGTTCACATAACAAAATATGTTTCCAAGAGTATTCAGGTCATTTTCCCTATATTAGATCACAAAAGTCATTTTTCAAGGGCATTTGGGTCATTTTACCCATGCCCGATTCCAAAAGACTTTTCAAGGGTATTTGGGTCATTTTACCCTTACCCGATTTGAAATATATTCACAAGAGTTCCAATGATGATATTTCGGTTATTTACCGAATACCCAATTCCAAAAGTTTTCATAAACATTCCAATAAGGACATTTGGATTATTTTCCAAATACCCGAGTCCAAAAAGAACATATTTCAAGAAGTTTAGAATTTCAAACCCAAAGAGGGTTAAATTCAAAGATTCCAAATGCAATTTCATAAAATGTTCCAATAAGGCCATTCTAGTCAATTTATGAATACCCGATTCCAAAATTTATCATTTCTCGAAAATCCTAAGTTTTTAACCTAAAAGGGACTAAATTTACAAATTCATGTTTTAATCATCCATTAAGGTTTCCAAGCTAAATATGAAGTTCATTCGAGTCCAAAGTGGCATAAGAATAATTCTTGCTTAGATAAACCTTAAGCATATTCAGGGATTTCCAAAACGGTATAAAACATAACATTTCATGGAAAAATCAAAGGACACTAGCCTTTAAAAAGGTTTTAGAAATCCAAGGGACTCACCTCGTGTCCTAACTAAACTCTTTCCGTTTACGGTCATTCAACTATCATTTCCACTGTTTCCAATGTTTTGTTGGCTATTTACTGACAAACCTACACCAAACATCATTTTCAGGTCAAATTGTGTTCGGCTGAAAAATAGTCGACGGGTTGCCGACGAGTAGCTGACGTCTAACCGAGGTTTAGCCGATTGGGGCCGACGGTCAAGGAAAACGTTCAATTTTCATTTTCGTCGTTTGTTCGATTCTTACATTTTCCTTTTTTCCATGTCCTTCATCCCTTCATATACAAGATATTCACTTCATATTTCCCATTTATTTCATCCAAAATCACATAATTACCATTCTTAAGTTCAACCATTTTCTAAGTAAAATTTTGGAATTTTATTGCTTTGACACATGATTTTGTTTTGGACATAACTTTTAACCTACAACTCCAATTGAGGCTGAACTAATTCCAAAATATCCTCAAGATCTTCCTTGATGATTTCCATTTCACAAAATACTCATTTCCCTTTTTGTTTCATTCAGTTATGTCCATAATATTTCAGTACTTCAATCCCGTAGCTGAAATGACAACCTTTGGTATTTATATCAAAACTTTTTATTCACAACTCCAAATCATGCAAAATTGGTCCCAAAAAAATCCTAAGACATTTAGCTACAAGTTTCAGGTATGGAGTTCCAAAAAAACCATCTATATTGTTCAATTTATTACCTCTTCGGAGCTGCACGAAATGCTTCCAAAACAGAATTTTTATTTTGTTCATTTCCTTCACTTAACCCATTCTCTTTTCTTTCCTATCTCACACATAAGTCGTTTAATCATTACAATCCTTTTGGTATCATCTAAACATTATATAATCCTTCTTGATTCCTATTTGTCTAAGGGCATTCTCCTATGTTTTGACTTATGACAAACATTGATGAGGACTAACTTGTGTGATTTATATGTGATAGGACATATTTGACCCAGGTTCTTTCAAGGCATGCAAATAGAATTGCTAAGAAACTCTTGAGAAATGGAATCCATGAATAGGTGATCAAGTAGAAGACCGAGCTTAAAAGATTGCACACCAAGAAGTCCTTGTAGAAGAACCTTAGACTAGGAATCGTTATTAAGGTATTTCTTGTAAATTCCTATGTCTTCTTTACCATATGATTCAGTTTTATTTCTACCATTGAAGCTCACAGACAAAAAGATTTCAAAATTTTTATGTCTTAGAATTTTGGATAGAGTAGTTTGGATGACTCTGAATCCAAAAGATTCGTCCAAAATCCTATGAATAGTGTCAAATTGATTTTGTCAGAAAAAAAAATGCCATTTTGGACTTACCTTTTGGATACACCTTCATCTAAAACTTAAGTCCAAAATGCTGGCAAATCTGACAGCGAAAACTAGCCGTTAACTAGTCGTTGCTGTCCTACTTTTCACTTCTATAAAAGCAATTTAAAGCCGATTTTCTATAAGATTTTTATACTATCTCTCTCAGAAACACTCTTATACTTTAGAAAATAAAAATCTTCCTTTTCATCATACTTTAAAGGTGAAATTGAATTGTTCAAAAGGTGAAAGGCTGTTGGAGCTTATTTGTTCACATCTGCTCAAACTTAGAAGCTATTTCTATAAGTTATCCTTCATTCTAACTTGTATCAAGGTTATGGAGTAAAACCTATTGGGGTGAACCTTTTTTTGTGAATGTATCAAGGTTGTGGTGTAAAATCCAGTTCAAGTGAGCCTTGATTATTGTATTTTAAGAGGTTGGGCATAAAACCAAGTGTGATGATCCTCTTGTGTAAGATTGGTACAACCTACCACCATTGATTTGGGAAAAATGTTTTAGTTATGGTGTTGAAATCCTTAAGTGAGAACTTACGGTAGTGGATGTAGATCATTTGAGGATCGAACCACTATAAATCATTGAGTCTATTCTCTTGTATTTATTTTGATATTCATGCCTGCGTTTTTACTGCTCGTCTAACTTGAAAGCATTATACTCCTTATTGGATTCATTTATTTGATCAAAGACTTTTATATTGATTGAGTGAGACTGTTTTTGATGCCTTATCTGCCTATCCTAATTATAGATTTTCATTTCATCATTTAGCGGAGTTTTTGAAAGTTCTTTGGTAGTGCATTTAAAGCTGCACGGACAATCTGTTTTTTGTTACACGTGCACTTGTTTGTTCTTGTTTTAAAAGTTTCGGAAGATCTTTAAGATTTGAAATTGTTTGCCATATACCTTATTCACCACCCCCGCTCCCCTCTAAGGTATATCAATTGGTATCAGAGCGTTGGTCTACATTATCCTTAACAGCTTTGTAGTAAAGATTCATATGGCAAACACTACTGCTCTACCTTACATTGAAGGATCCTCCACAAATAGACCTCCATTGTTCTATGGAAGCAATTATATATTCTGGAAAAATAGAATGAAAATATATGTTTGCTCAATCAACTTTGAGCTATGGAATTTGATTGAGAATGGACCATTTGTCCCGTTGAAATTTGTTCAAGGCAGAAAAGTGATGAATTTGACAATAAGGATACTCATCTCCACAGCAAGTTCGACCTGAAAACATGGCATAAAAGGTGATGAGATAAAAATCTCAATAAGTCCGTGTGTGCTTTGAGTGTTCAGGAAAATAGTTCATGTGTACGTGTTGTAAAATTTCATAAGAGAAAAATGCTGGCAAGTAATAAATAAGGTTAAAATAAAGAGTGACATTTTCCTCTTTTCCAACCATACAAGTGTACAATAAATTCAACCACTGAAATGGGCGGCCATGGGTTACCACACGTTGGGCCCCATGTCCATATAACGGTCAGAATGCCACACTTTGTGCAGACGGACAAATGGTAGGAGTACGGCCTACCGGGTAAGATACTCCTCTGCTACACCTAAACATACCGGTTGTCCATTCCAGAAAAACACAGTCCACATGACTAAAACTTGCTAGCTCGGATCGGCATGACTAAGTAGTACTGTCGCTTTTCCAAGTTGAGTTCATCTTCTGGAGGTGGCTTCCTGTCAGAAGACTCACTATTGCTCTTCAAAACTAGTACTACTAGCCTACCCTTATTGAGTACTCAACGTTGCTTGTCCCACTTGGGAGAAAACTGATAAAACATTGTTTAATTTAGAAATAGCAATTAAGGGTTTCTAAAGTTCGTGTCAAAGTTGGTTTTAGAAAGGGTTTAGTGTTTGAGTAAAACTTCTTGTTGATTCCAATTGATTTGACTAAAACATAAAGGAAATAGTTCTTGATTGCCTTTACCAAAATGAGTGTTCATCCACTTCGCGTTTGGCTTGCCGTAATAACCTTTTAACATCAAATAAGTTTTGTGCAAGAGCGTACCTGATCCTTTGCTTGAAAATTCACAAACCTTCCAAAGCTAACCTAACCCCGTATGGGGTAAACATAAGCCATATGGTTACACTCAAGCTATAGTTCCTTCCATAAATAATCCTAGATCAACTTAATACAATCATGGCACTAATGTCCTAAACTTTAATGCTAGATGGTAAAAGGGTTTTATAAAATAAATCTAGCTTAATAATAAAATAATTAGGGATTGTGAAATAATTACTAATAAGTTATAGGTTCAAATATAATCTTTGTTATTAATAAATAAACTAGGGTTTCTTTGATGAATGGTCCTAAGTCTTAAAAATATTAAATTATTACTAATCTCTTAATTAATAATTAATAGATAAAATTAATAGTAAATTTTATTAAATTCTGATCAAAAGATAATAAATAAATTTTAATAGTATTTATGAATATATGACCTATAAGATTAATATTTTACCTATTACGATTATTTATATAAAAGGCCTTATTTATTATTATTACTATATATAATATTTATATATATTAATTTTAATAGAAGATATCATTTATTTGGCAAAAATCTTACTATTTCATTTAATAATCCAATTCCAAAGCTTCCTAGGGTTTTCGAAATTATTGGAGAAAAATATAGTATTAATTTTTATCAATGTATTAAAATTGGCTAACTTAAATAGTTTAGGATCAACAAGGTCATGATTATAATTTTCCTATGGCTAACAAGAATCATGAACATAAACTCCAACATCAATCAACAAACCAATCCATTCATGAATAAAGACTTAAATCTAAACCTACTATCACAAGGCTAAATCTCTACCAAGCATAATCATATACTTGTCTTCAACAAGAATACAAGAATATAAAACCCTATTCTCCAAAGGTGACATAATATCTATCATGCTTAATCATCCATACTTACTCACGACATGAAGAGCATGCAACAAACTACAAAATATCATAAAATTCAACCATGACAAAACATCCTCATGCTTCAATCTCAACTCCTTCATACAAACACATACTCCATCCCTAATCATATTCTGTCATTTTCTAACAACATCTAAGAGACATGATTTTAGAATTGAGAAAAGTGTTAAAGGGAAATACTTGGTTGATGACAATCTTGTCTAAGATCTAAGGAGATCCACATGCGTAGGAGGCTTGATTTGTCCATGCAAGAAGAAGAAGAACGGTCATGGTTGAAATAACCATTTTGGCCGAGAGAGAGAGAGAGAGAGAGAGAGAGAGAGAGAGTATTAGTATATCATGCTTAAAGATTGAAGGAAGAAGATGATCAAAATCGTTCTTGGTTACCTTGAGAGAGTTCTTGAATCATCAAGAAAATTTCTGGTTTTTGATCTATTAGTGTTGGATTGTATGCCCTTTTAGACTAGGTTTCTGATGTAAAATCGAATATTTTAATAAAAGAATTTATTTTTAGAAATTATTTGTGAATTTACTTTTTGTTTGTGCACAATTTTCGTTTGGAATAGACCCATTGTATTTAAATAAGTGGTCCATATGAATGGTGGTCTTTCACAGTAAGGTATGGATCACGGGTTATTTAAACACGTAAACTTTTGTTCTTAACCTATTGATGAGACTGGGAATCTCATCATATTTAGGTTATTATGTTATGCATTCCAAATGGGGAATGGCTTAACTTTAGCTAGTGAGTAGTCCACCCACTTCATGACATAAGCGTATTTCGAATACGTAGGACAGGACCTGTAGTAGTGGTTTCTAAAAGTACTATATGATAAAAACCTAGACTACTACCGCTACAGCGTGGACTAATACTCTACGACTTGAGTATGAGTTGGTGGTCTGGCGAAGCTGGTAGCATATACTTTGATTTGCTATAGTTGAGGTTCTATCGTAGGGCCAATATACTTGCATGTTGGGTATGCGTGACTAGTTAGTTAAGACAGACTTGTACAAGATAGTTTCTGCACTATATCGCCCCTTGTAGTTGTCTGAATGGTTTAAAATGTCCAGGGCCCTGGGAAACATGACTCGGATGTTTGCTTTAGGGTAGCTCTATTGGAAAGTGGAAACACTGCAGGAAGTCGTGGATCATTGGACTAGAAGCCTAAGGATGGTAGATGTCATTTAGAGAGGTCTTAGTACACTTCTTCCTCTCTAAATATACGACGATGTGTAGAGGGGTATTTTAGTCATTTCACCTGTAGGTCGGAGACTTTGCTAACGCAGCATTGTCCTTGGGGTCAATATTTCCTTATGGTGATATTAGGAAATATTTAAAATGCAAAATACCGCTATTTTTATGGCAAGGGTATTTTGGTCATTTTAGTAGCTAAGGCGGTGTGTCTTTTGGTCCCCAGTATAGACCGTGAGTCCTAATTAAATATGGGCTAAAGAATTGATCTTAAATTAAATGGAATTTATTTTATTTAAGTAGCCTGATTTAATTATTGAGCTACAATAAAATAAAGGTCCATGGAGAGAGAGAATTAATTAAATTAGTTTGGTGGGTTAATTAATTATTCAGGGCTTTGGCCCAGTTTGAATAATTAAAGATTAACCTGGGACTAAACTAATATAGGCTAAAAAATTAATTATTTATTAATTGGGCCATTTATTTGGTTTTAGTTAGAATAATTAATTAAGCCCAAAAAGGTTAAACTAAGAGTCCAATGGCCCAATCCAGTTTAACCTAGGGTTTTATTTAGGTTAAACAGGAGAAAAGTAAATAACATTGTTTTTTCTAGTGCTCCCTCTCTGTGGAAAAATACCAAACGTTTTTTCCTCTCCCTCTCTTGAAAATATTCTTTGGCCCCTAGGTTGTTTCACCAAAACGATAATAGACAGGCCATATACTGGAAGATCGAAAGCTAGGCGTTCATCTACATGCAAAGACGAAGTAGAAGGTTTGCAGGAATTGCACCAGAAGTTTCCACGAGCGTGCCTACTTCAGTTCCGCATATTCCAGTTCAGCCGATTTTGAGAACAAGTAGAAGAGGTAATGAGAAAATATATTTTTTTTCCCTTTTTCTTCTTCACGCAGGAGTGCTGCGTTTTTTGTTGTTCCTTGGCTGTCTTTTTGGCTATGTTTCGCTTGCAATTTTATCTTCAATTAGTATTAGAGACATGAAGATATTTGCACATATAGGAAGCCTGTATGCTAGTTAATAAAATTGGACAGTTATGTGTGATTAACTGTGATCCTTCACTATTTTGGTATGGGATAGTATCTCTGTGAGCTTCACCGTTGAAGCATAGGCCTCTGTAAATTTTTTTTTTTAGCTTTGATGTTTTAATCATGTAAGCCCAATTTAAATAGGTATAGGTGGTTGTAGTTTTGTTTTGGATGAGATTTTGATATGAAAAATGTCCAAGGAAGCAAAAGGAAGTGAAAAAATGGAAAATCCGCAGACAGAACAAAGAAACTCGTCGCGGGGAAGAAGAAGCACTGTTCCTAAGCCGCCGAGCTGAGCCACCACTGTTATGTGTCACGAGCCGCTGCCCTTATGCCGCCTAAGCCGAGACAATTTCTTTTAATTCCAAGCTGTTTCAATTGCAGAATTGCAATTGAAATGCAATTCAATTGCCCGAGTCGCACACGGGTTGTCGGGCCTACTCGAGGGCCATGCAGTAAGAGAGGCACCAGGTCCTGGGCGTGGGTTAGCGGGCGGGCAGCTGCTACGCGGGTTGGATGCTGAAGTTCTGGTGCGGCTGGTGCACCGGGCGCCCGGTGGACCGCAGGCCAAATGGGCCTGGATCCGGTGCATCAGGTGCACATGGACTGGCAGCTATTTCTTGCAATTTTTTTTTCTCTTTTTCGCTTTGGGTCGCATACCAGGCGAAGTTAATATTTTTGCAATATTTATATTCTTGGAATATATTTGCATGAAAAATATTAGTAAGGGATTTTAGGATTAAACAAGATCATTAATTAATTAATTAATATTTTTAATTCTATTATTTGGGCACTTAAGTTTAAAAAATAAAATAGCATGAAAACGTTTACTGTTTTCTGGCATACTATTTTTTTTTTTTTTATGTACCTATGTGCGCTTTTTCTCAAAGACCAAAGTCTTTGGGAACACTTTTGACAAGAAAAATATTTTTCTTCAAAAATTAAATGGTTATTTTAATTTGTACAAAAATTAATCCTTGAATATTTTCTCAAAGGATTTAATCCTTGACATAGAAAATATATTGGATTTAAATATCTTCGTAAATTAAAATGGAGAGCCATTTTGTTTTGTTTTGGACTAGAAAAATGATTTTGTCAAATAAACTTGAGACCAAAGTCTCTAGAAAGTTTTAATTGGAAAATTTTTGAAATCATTAAGTTTTAACTTAAATAAAATTAGTCCATGGAGAAAATCTATCAAAGTATATAAGTCTTGACATAGAGATTTTAATGGACTTGGATATTTTATTTTTGAGTTAAGAAAAACTTAATGGAAATTTCAAAAGGATATTTTTCCAAAAAACCTTTATTTTAAAAGACTAAGTGGGAGAGAGGTTCCAACGGCCCCACAACTTCCATCACAGTCCTCATTAGAGATCGTGGGTCCCCTCGGATCACCCTGGGAGTGAACCCATATAGGATGGGGATACCACAAGGATCTAGATCTAATAGAAGGATGTAATTAATAACTCAGGGCACGTACTATGATCGGCCAGCCCATGTTGGAGGTTATAGTGCGAGGTATGTCCATAGGAAATGAGAGGAAACGGCCATCCTACGATGGAGTTATCCTCTAGATCATTACCTAGAAGGGAAATTAATTTGTGGTGGTTAATACACTTAGCTTAGGAAACTGTTAATCTTCCAAAAAAGCTATGTCAGTTTTTCTAAGAGCCAAATAATTTTTAGTGCACAAATTTTATTTTATTTTCATAAACTAAATTCTTTCTTTTACTTTTCAATTTTCAGAAATGGTGGGAGGTTGTTTTAGTCCATTGGTCGTTATTCTCAAGGAGAATAAGTTAGCAGGTCCAAACTATGTGAACTGGAAAAGGAACATGGACATAATACTCACAGCTGAGGAGTATAAATATGTCCTTTACGAGACCTACCCTGTTATCGGGGAAGGTTCCACCGCTGAAGAGCGAGAGGCTGAGAAGGTGTGGAAGAAGGCTGACGAAATGGCACGTTGCTATATGTTAGCCTCCATGTCTAATGTGCTCCAGTCAAAACAGGAGCACATGGCTTCTGCATATGACATCAGTCAATCATTGGCTACTATGTTCGCGAACAAGAGCCGACTCGCAAGGCAGGAGGCTCTTCGAACTATTGTTAATACTAAGATGGCTGAGGGAGCATCAGTCCGAGAGCATATGCTCAAGATGATTGCTGCTTTCAAGGAGGCAGAAATCTTAGGGGCAGTCATTGACCCCGAGAGCCAAGTGGACATGGTTCTCGAATCTCTACCGGGCTCCTTCACTCAGTTCAAGTTAAACTATAACATGAATAAGTTGAACATGAGTTTAACTGAGTTGATGAAGGAGCTCCAGATGACGGAGAAGGTCATGAAACCGCAGTCAAAAGCTATGATTGCTAAGGCTTTTTCCTCAAGAACTGGGCCTAAACCCAGAAAGTTCCAGAGGAAGAAGGGGAATGTAGCAGCCCAACCCAAGAACCAGCCCAAGGACAAACCAAAAGGCAAGTGCTTCAAATGTGGCAAGAAGGGACACTAGAAAAAGGAGTGTCCAGATCTTCAAACCAAGAAAAACCCCACAAGTAATGTTTTCTATCTAGAGTCCATATCAATGGTAGGATTAACTTCCACTTGGATTGTTGATTCAGGAGCCACTGATCATATCTGTAACTCCTTGTAGGGGTTTAGAAAGATAAGAAGACTCAAGAAGGGCGAACATGGGCTTCGAGTGGGTAATGGAGCACAAGTCTGGGCCCTTGCAGTGGGAGAGCTGGATCTTATTTTTTATTGTAATAAGATAGTGGTTTTAAAAGATATTTTATATGTACCTGGTTTTCATCAGAATTTGATTTTAGTTGCAAAACTTATTAATCAAGGATATTCTGTATATTTCCATTCTGGTATTTCTATCTGTAGAGATGGAGAAATTTTATGTACTGGGCACATGTATGAAAATCTATTCTTTTTAAACCCTATTAACAACCAATCAAATAACGCTCAGTCTGAACCTTTAACTAAGAAGAGAAAGACCAATATCAATGATTCATATATTTGGCATCTAAGGTTGGGTCATATTAACTCAACCAGGATTCAGAGGCTAATCCATGATGGGCCTTTGGGCTCACTAAGATTGGAAAGTTGGCCTCAGTGTGAATCCTGCCTGATGGGAAAGATGACCAAAAGGTCATTTACACCAAAGGCGGATAGAGCCAAGGAGGTGTTAAGTCTTGTTCACACCGATGTGTGCGGTCCATTGTCTACACCAGCTAGATGAGGTTTTGAGTACTTCATCACTTTCACGGATGATTGTACGAGGTATGGTTACATTTACCTGATGAGACGCAAGTCTGACTCTTTTAACAAGTTCAAGGAGTTTAAGGCTGAAGTGGAGCGTCGGATAGGTAAATTAATCAAAACCTTACGATCGGATCGTGGTGGAGAGTACCTTCTAAGTGAATTCAAGGACTACATGGTACATCATGGGATAGTATCCCAGCTCTCTGCGCTGGGAACACCCCAACAGAAAGGAGTAGCTGAGAGAAGGAATAGGACATTGATGGAAATGGTCCGAAGCATGATGTCTCATGCTACTCTTCCAGTGTCCTTTTGGGGATATGCCCTAGAAACAGTGGTATATATTCTGATCTTTGTGCCTTCCAAGTCAGTACCTAGGACTCCCTATGAGATGTGGACTGGGCATAAGCCAAGTCTAAATCATCTTAGGATTTGGGGTTGTTCAGCTTATGTACTGGTCAAGGGAGACAAGGTGGAACCAAGGTCAGAATTATGCTATTTTGTTGACTATCCAAAAGGGATAAAAGGAGGTTACTTTTATCATCATAAGGAGCAGAATATGCTAGTCAGTACCAATGCTAGATACTTGGAAGATTATCAAAGTACTTCCACTAAAGGTTCTACGAGTTTGGAACTTGAGGAAAAGTTATCTACGGAATCAACTTCTTCTAACCCGATTCTGGAACAAGAAGAGGCACAGCCTCAAGTGCCTGTGCAAATGGAGCCTCATCGTAGCGGGAGAGTGTCTAAGGTTCCAGCAACTTTGAGGAAACCTTTTCTCTGGTAGACATGCTTAAATCCATCCACATCCTCCTTGCCATCGCATGTCACTATGACTACGAGATATGGTAAATGGATGTCAAGACGGCATTCTTAAATGGTCATCTTAGCGAAGACATCTATATGTCTCAATCGGAAGGCTTCACTGCTGAAGGCCAGGAACATATGGTTTGCAAGCTTAAGAAGTTCATTTATGGACTTAAGCAGGCATGGAGAGCATGGAACATTCATTTTGATAGACTGTAAAGTCTTATGGTTTTATTCAAAACGAAGATGAACCATGCGTGCACAGGAAACTTGAAGGCATTAATATGGTTTTTCTTGTCCTGTATGTGGATGACATTCTACTCATTAGAAATGATGTAGGGACATTGTCATCTACAAAGGTTTGGTTGTCTAGTCAATTCAGTATGAAGGACTTGGGAGAAGCCAGCTACATTCTCGGGATTAGGCTTAGAAATAGGAAGCAGAGAATATTAGGGTTATCCTAGCAACATACATTGACAAGATGCTGGCCAAGTATAGCATGGACTCATGCAAGGGAGCTCTAATCCCTTGCAGACATGGGTTGTCATTTTTTTTGAAGGACTGTCCTAAGTCTGAAGAAGAAAAGGACAGAATGAGTAGGATTCCCTATGCTTCGGCTGTGGGAAGTCTCATGTATGCCATGCTGTGTGCTAGGCCAGATATCTGCTCTGTCATGGGCTTAGTTAGCAGATATCAGTCAAACCCCGGGGAGGTTCATTGGCAAGCTGTAAAGTATATTCTCAAGTACCTCAAGGGAACGAGAGATTATATGCTGGTTTACAGGGATGATGATTTAGTTCCTACAGGATACACAGACTCAAACTTCCAGGCGGATAAGGATGAGAGAAAATCCACTAGTGGATATGTCTTCACCGTGTCTGGAGGATCAATTTCATGGAGGAGTATCAAGCAGTCTTGTATTACTGACTCAACCATGGAAGCTGAGTATGTGGCAGCTTCGGAGGCATCCAAGGAAGCAGTCTGGCTCCGGAAGTTTCTTTTAGAACTTGGAGTCATACCACATATCGATAGGTCGATTGTGATGTATTGCGACAACACTGGAGCAGTATCGCAATCTAAGGAGCCTCGAAACCACAAGAAGGGAAAACACATCGAGAGAAAGTACTACCTGATCCGGGATTTCATCCAGAGACGGGAAGTCGTGGTGGAACATATTACCTCAGAAAACAATCTAGCGGATCCATTCGCCAAGCCTTTGGCTGAGAGAGTCTTCAAAAGACACTTAGACACTCTAGGGGTGGGCACCTATGGACTTACCTAGTCTTAGAGTGCAAGTGGGAGATTATTGGATTGTATGCCCTCTTAGACTAGGTTTCTGATGTAAAATCGAATATTTTAATAAAAGAATTTATTTTTAGAAATTGTTTGTGAATTTACTTTTTGTTTGTGCACAATTTTCGTTTGGAACAGACCTATTATGTTTAAATAAGTGGTCCATGTGAATGGTGGTCTTTCACAGTAAGGTATGGATCACAGGTTATTTAAACACATAAACTTTTATTCTTAACCTATTGATGAGACTGGGAATCTCATTATGTTTAGGTTATTATGTTATGAATTCCAAATCGAGAATGGCTTACCTTTAACCAGTGAGTAGTCCACTCACTTCATGACATAAGCGTATTTCGAATACGTAGGACAGGACCTGTAGTAATGGTTTCTGAAAGTACTACCGCTACAGCGTGGACTAGTACTCTACGACTTGAGTATGAGTTGGTGGTCTGGCGAAGCTGGTAGCATATACTTTGATTTTTCTATAGTTGAGGTTCTATCGTAGGGCCAATATACTTGCATGTTGGGTATGCGTGACTAGTTAGTTAAGACAGACTTGTACAAGATAGTTTCTGCACTATATCGCCCCTTGTGGTTGTCCGAATAGTCTAAAATGTCCAGGGCCCTGGGAAACATGACTCGGATGTTTGCTTTAGGGTAGCTCTATTGGAAAGTGGAAACACTGCAGGAAGTCGTGGATCATTGGACTATAAGCCTAAGGATGGTAAATGTCATTTAGAGGGGTGTTAGTACACTTCTTCCTCTCTAAATGTACGACGATGTGTAGAGGGGTATTTTAGTCATTTCACTTGTAGGTCGGAGACTTTGCTAATGCAGCATTGTCCTTGGGGTCAATATTTCCTTATGGTGATATTATGAAATATTTACAATGCAAAATACAGCTATTTTTATGTCAAGGGTATTTTTATATGATTTAAGATGAATTATAACTATTTATAGTGATTTGATAGAGACTATGTTGAGTTGTTGCCGCTGTTATGGGCTAAGGAGATTGAAGTATGTATATGAGTTCATTGTGCATTCCAACTGATTTTAACTTGGCTTGATGATTTGTTTCTTGTCTATGGTTGTGATATGCATTTTATTAAATATTTGAATGATGAGGATATTTATGCTTATGAAAACTTCTATTTGGTTGGACAGAAAATTTCTTAAACTGGGTTGGATTAAAAACCTATGATCTATCTTTGTAAAAAAAAAAAAAAAATTTACCCTGTACGTACACAGGGGGACTTTTTGACCCATGTTTATTCAATCCAAAAGACCAGTCCAAAAATAAGTTTTTAAAAGATTAGCTTCTGTCTCATTTTACCTCATTTTGGATTTATGTTTTTTAAGTCTAAAATCTTGAAATCAAGTTTGATTCTCAAAAGCACTTCATGTCTTTATATCTTGTGATTCATATATGCACATATTAAGGGGGATCATTACATCTTATGATTCATTTTCTATACCTCATTGTGTACATATCTATACATTTTTTCGTGAGTACTATTTATGGCTATTCTATTGTGGAATAGTCCTTTGATGGAAGGAAAGCGGATATTTAGGTAGGTTGGGCCATAGGCTCATTGAACTATGTTTGTGAGTATATGCTTTAATTTTCTTTATCTTAAACTCATAAACACTCTTTGAGTCCGATAATGAGAGATTGCATTTCATTGAAAAATATTCTTATTTATCTCTGTTTAACATGTTCATAGAGTACATATCATTATTTTTATATCATAATCCTATCAAGTTTGTCATAACCCAAAAAGGGGGAGATTGTTAACCCTAAGGGTATTATCCTACGTTTTGACTTATGACAATTATTGATGAGGACTAACTTGTGTAATTTACATGTGATAGGACGTGTTTGACCCAAGTTCTTTCAAGGCATGCAAATAGGATTTCTAAGAAACTCTTGAGTAATGGAATCTAAGAATGGGTGATCAAGTAGAAGACCGAGTTTATGAGATTGCATACCAAGAAGTCCTTGTGGAAGAACCTTAGACTAGGAATCATTTTAAAATATTTCTTGTAATATTCAGTTTTATTTCTACCATTGAAGCACATAAACAAAAAGATTGCAAAGTTTTATATCTCAGAATTTTGGATTGAGTAGTTTGGACAACTCTGCATCCAAAAGATTTGTCCAAAATCCTGTGAACAGTGTCAAATCAATTCTGCCTAAAAAAGTGTCATTTTGGACATACCTTTTGGATGCATATTTATCCAAAATTTGAGTCTAAAACACTAGCAAATCTGACAACGAAAACTAGCTGTTAACTAGCCATTGTTGTCCTATTTTTCACTTCTATAAAAGCCATTTAAACTCGATTTCTGTAAGATTTTTGTGCTATCTCTCTTAGAAACATTCTTATACTTTAGAAAAAAAGAAAATCTTCCTTTTTATTGTGCTTCAAATGTGAAATTGGATTGTTCAAAAGGTGAAAGGCTATTGGAGCTTATTTGTTTACATCTACTCAAACTTGGGAGCTATTTCTGTAAGTTATCCTTCATTCTAACTTGTATCATGGTTGTGGAGTAAAACCCAGTTGGGGTGAGCCTTGTTTTGGTTAATGCTCAGCGTTATGGAGTAAAACCTATTGGGGTGAACCTTGTTTTGTGAATGTATTAAAGTTGTGCTATAAAATCCAGTTGGGGTGAGCCTTGATTATTATGTTTTAAGAGGTTGGGTATAAAACCAAGTGTGGTGATCCTCTTGTGTAAGATTGGTATAGCCTACCACCATTGATTTGGGAAAAAGGTTTTAGTTATGGTGTTGATATTCTTAAGTGAGAACTTAAGGTACTGGATGTAGATCATTTGAGGATTAAACCACTATAAATCATTGAGTCTATTCTCTTGCATTTATTCTAATATTCATGCCTACGTTTTTACTGCTCATCCAACTTGAAAGCATTATACTCCTTCTTGGATTTATTTATTTGATCAAAGACTTTTATATTGATCGAGTGAGACTGTTTTTGATGCCTTATGTACCTATCTTAATTATAGATTTTCATTTAATCATTTAGCAGAGTTTTTTAAAGTTCTTTGGTAGTTCATTTAAAGCTGCACGGACAATCTGATTTTTGTTGCACACGCACTTGTTTCTTCTTGTTTTAAAAGTTTCAGAAGATCTTTAAGATTTGAAATTGTTTGGCATATACCTTATTCAGCCCCCCCCCCCCAAGGTATATCAATTCCAGTCATGCACAATCAGTATCTTTCATGTTTAAACAATTACAAAACAAACGACTTTGAATAATAACAACAATATTCTATTTTCTTCAACAATTATACCATTTGTTATATTATTTCCTTCTTCCATTTTAGTAGCCATGAACAACTCTTTAAACCATCTTCAAAACACCTTCAAACATCATATAAAACACAGCATACATGCCTCTAAATGTGCCACCATGCATAGAAAATACAACAACCTCAAAATATAGTTATTTTCTAAACATAAATCACAATTCATATGAATTTTCTCAATAAAATTCATATCAAAATAGTCCTTATTCTTAATGCTTCAAGTTTAATTCATGAAACATAGACTTTTACCTTGTTTATTGATTGCTCTAGGCTGAAAATGCTCCAAGTTCCTTCCTTTTTCTTTTCTTGGAATGCTTTCTCTCTCTTTTTCCTTTTTCTCACAATTTTCTCTATCTTTTCTTTCCTTTTTCTTTCTCTCTTCTCTCTTTCTTCTTTATTACACTTGCTGTCCATTTTTAGCTGTTGAAATACAGCTTCCACCGCCATTCTCATGACCAAAATCACATGGTCACGTGATTCATTAAATGGTCAAAATCTTCCTTTGAAAGTTATTGCAAAATCTCCTATTTTCTTTTATTTTCTCCTTTCTTTTCTTCCTTCATTGTACCAAAATTCAGGCTCTTCTTCAGCAATTTTCCACCGCCACTTCTTGGTCCAAATTGTGACCAACAATCGTCACAAAGTCAACATTTGTGGGCTATGCAATTTTCAACCATTTTCCTATTGGTTGATTTAATTCATGTCCTTAATTAATAATCTTATTCAATAAGCTTTTGAAATAAAATAATCCCACAAATATCTTACTTCCCTAGTGGTATTTTGACACTTATTTTCATCTTCCAATCATAATACGCCGCTTGTCTTAATGTTGACCGCACTTTAGAATTTTCTTCAGAAATAACCAAAATCAGATCCGGAACGGAAAAATATTTTACCTCACCATTCAACTCCAAAAATTCTAATAAATCCATTGGAAATACTTAAATTCTTCAATTTCTTCTCTACTTGATCAATTTTGTGGTCAAAGTTACAGGAGCGGTCAAAATGATAAAAATGCCCCTGATACCCCGGGTAGCATAATTCACACCAAAATGCATGTTTCATCGCACTGATCAATTTCTCTTCTCAACGTACCCTCAAATTATTATTTTATTAATAATAATATACTTCCGAAGATTTAGGATACGGGTAAAACAAATATAATAATTACATCCATGTCCTACCTAACTATTATCATACCAAAATATTCATCTCATTACACCGATCAACTTTTGTTCTAGTCATTGATACAAATCGTCATCCTATTAAAAATAGTAGCCATTCAAAAGTAAAAGGTGGGGTATTACAAATATGATGAATGTGGGAAAAGTTTATTGGTTAACTCTTATATTATGAGTTTAAACGTTGCTTAGCTTAGAGTTGTGATGAGGAATGTGAGTTGATAAAAGATATTTGAGAGGAATGATTGTGGAGAATTGTGGAAAATTCTTATGAGTTGGAAATTAAAAGAATGAGTTAATTGCTTCCTCTTTGAAGATGAAAAAAAAAGAAATTGCAAGATATGGGGGCCAATACGGATTGTGAAGAGAAATTCACTTTCTTGAGGCTATAAATTCCTTAAGGCAAAAAAGAGGAAAGTTGTTGAAAAATAATGAGCGATGACTATAAGGGGGCTAATATGTGTGTGACAAGAAATTCATGCACTTAAGGCTATCAATTTAATTGAAAAAATTGAAAAAAAAAATTGAAATGCTTTCCTGAATAATAACTTGAGTTGTGTAATTTTTGGATTTATAATGCATGAGTTGGTAGATGGCTTGACTTATGTGATTCATGTTGTCTATATTTTTACTTGATAAGTGAAATAATTTTCTTAGACTAAGGTATGAATTTGATTAATTTGACTTCAAGAATTTTCTGATATCTTGTCGCATGTTTCAAAGTTTTAATGGTTTTCAAATGGTGTAAATGACAAGAGTTGTATCTAAAGTTTGAAGAAAAATTATAATCCTTGGTATGTTGTAAAAAGTTTGGAATTAGTAAAGGCTTATGTTTTATTGATGATTTTTCTTGGCTTAAATGTTTTCCTTGAGGACAAGCAAAACTTCAAGTGTAGGGGTATATGATAGGGGTTAAAATCACCGCTATTTTTCTAATTATTTGAGGTTATTTTGAGATATATTTGTTACAATAACTAGGCATATTCCTTTCTATTTGCCATTTTATATGTAGAAAGTGTTTTTGACGAATTTATGTAGATTAGAGTTGATTTCAAGCAAAATAGGAAAGTTTCCGAAGCACACTTGGCGCCAAGTCTGGCAAGTGGACCAGCTGCCAGGTCTATTCAAGATGACCAAAGGAAAACTGAGAAAAAATCAGAGGAGAACCAGAGTGCACCTGGCGCTAGGTAGGTCGATTGGACCCGGCGCCAGGCCTGTTCTGGGTTGCCAAAATTCTGTGCACGAATTTAGTAATTTTTTAATAATTTTGGTATTTTCCAAATCTTGCTCTGCCAAGACTTCTCAAGCAACGAATTTAGCATCAAAGAGGCCAAAAGTAAGGGAAAACACAAGAGAATGAGAGATTAAGGAGGTGGATCTAAGCGCTAAAATTCCAAATACTTATTAAATGAGGAATTCACCATTCAAGAAGGGTTGTTCAAGACAGTCATCAAAGGAGAAGAAAGAGGATTATCTATAAGTTCTTTCCTTTATATTTGTTTTCTTTTCCTTAAACAATTATGTATTTAACATTTTTATTGTAATTTAACATTATTTTGGATTCAAGGTTTTGTGTTGATTTAGTTATTTAATCAATTCTTTATCATCTTTGGTGTTTAATTACGTGTTATCATTGGTTATTAATGTGAGTTCTTCTAATTGACTTAGAAAAACAATGTTAGGAGTTTCATTGCATTAATTTCGTATTTGTTAAATCTTAATGGACTTGAACGATGATGTTAAGTTTATAGGACTAAGTGATCAAAGATTAGTTGATTTCACCTCGAACAAAGGGTCATTAACTAATTTCATATTTATGAGGAATTGAGATTAATGCATATTTTGGTTATGTTGGCTTGATTGACAAATCTATTAATTTAATCAAAATAGAGTAATTTCATAGATTGGCAAAAGAAGTGGAACTTACATAAGTAAGTTCATGACTTAGGAAACAATTGAATCTTACTTTATATTCTTTCATGATGTTAAGATAATGATTAATTGAGAGAATTGCTAGTTGGTTCATTATTATATTTTATAGGATAATTGTCTAAATTGCATATTTCTACATCCGTGAGCTGTATATATATTTTTATTTTTCTTTTTATTATTTCTCACTTTATTTAGATCGGTTAAATAATGAATAAAAAGTAATTAGTGTGTACTTATTCCTTTGAGGATTGATACTCGTTAATTCTGAGTATACTTGCTCGTATGTGTATTTTGGGATTAATGTTTTAATTAAAACTTGACTAAGGGATGGAATTAAATTTGATGATTTTTATATACCCAAAATTTACGCATCAAGTTTTTTGGCATCGTTGTTGGGAATAATATCATGAAAGCTTAGATTTTATTGATTTAATCATATTTGTATGTTTATATGTCCATATGTAAACATGTATATATGTTCTTTGTGTAAATAGGTGCTATATCTTGTTGTTTTTAACTTTGTGTGACTTAATTGACTAGCTTAGATTATGTTGTACTTGTAAATACCGCTAGCTTTTGTATTTAGGTAGTTTGTGAATATATCTAGAGTGTGTCTTTTTCTTTTCTTTATTTTTTTATTATCAATTTTTCTCTTTTATTTTTTCTTTTCTTTTTTTTTCTATTATTTTGGTTATTTTTATTTTTATTTTCAATTTGATTTTGTTTTTCTTTGAGTGCAAGGTTAACATCATCATGGACAATTGTTTCTAGGCCAAAAGAACAAAGGACTTACATTGATGACAAATTGGCAAAGTTACAAGCTCACATTGATGTTTTTAGTAAGACATCATTTGAAGCATTAGTGAATTATTTTGTTGCTAATACAAATTCATCTGTTCAGTGGCATGAAGAAGCTTCCCAGCGATTATACGATCCAAGGACATAATTAGCTAAGACTATTGAGGAGACTCATAAGTTTATGATGGCCCGTACAATTGACTATGAAAAAAAAAAAAAAAAAGAGAGAGAGGTTATGAGGGACAATTGCACAATGTGGCAAGAGAGGTATTCAATTCCACTCAGTGAGGCTTTGATACACATGCCCAAATATGCAAAGTTCCTTAAAAGCATGCTTGTCAACAACGAGAGGTTAGAAGAATTATCCACTATGGTTCTAAATGAAGAATGCTCTGCCATCTTCCAAGACCAATGGACTTTGCCACGTAAAGAAAATGATCCAGAGAAATTTTCTATTCTTTATCTTGCTAGAACTTCCACATTTTGTAATGTATTAGCAGACTTAGGTGCTAGCATTAATATTTTGCCATATAAAACTTTCAAAAAAAGAGGCTTAGGTGAGCCGAAGCCCACTATGATGAGTATTTAACTTGTGAATAGATTTATTAAATATCCTAGGGGAGTAGTCGAAGATGTATTGGTTAAAGTGGATAGATTCATATTTCCTGTAGATTTTATTATTTTTTATATGGATGAAGATTCTAAAGTTCCCTTAATCCTAGTCTAACCCTTCCTAGCTTCCACCAAAGTATTAATTGATGTTCATGGGGAAAAGTTGACACTTATGGTTAGAGATGGAGAATTCATTATCAAAATTTACAAAAGCATGCAATATCCTATATCTTTTTATTATTCTTATTTAAGGATTGATATTCTTAATGAGTCTATCTTTAATTTTGGGCAAGAATCATTTGTTAATTTCTCTATCGACTTGAAGGAACAATCAATTGTATATTTGGAGGATTCAAATAAGGTCCTGAGTTGGGAGAATTTAAAGAAATTGACAAAAAGTAGTTTGGGAAGGATGAAGTACTCCATTGAGGAACCATCGGAATTAGACCTAAAAGACCTCCACGAGCACTTAGAATATGCATTTTTGGCTAACACAGGAAAACTGCTAGTGATTATAGTAAAAGACCTTACTTGTGAATAAAAGACCAAATTAGTAAGTCTAAAGGAAAAATATAAGGGATTCATAGCATGAAAAATCACAAACTTTAAGAGAATTAGCCCTTCCTTTTGCACTATCAAAATTTTGTTAGAAGAAGAAGCAAAGCCCGTAGAGCAACTCTAACATAGGTTGAACCAAAATATGAGCGATGTGATAAAAGGTGAGGTGATTAAACTCTAAGAGTCCAGCATCATTTACCCTATTTTTTATAGTATTTAGGTAAGTTCAACATAAGTAGTACCAAAGAAGAGAGGAATGACGGTGAGCCCAAATGAAAAAAAATGACTTAATCCCAATGAGATTGGTAACTGATTGGAAGGTTCATGTTGATTATAGGAAATTAAATGAGATAACTAAGAAGGGTCATTTTCCTTTTCTTTTCATTGATCAAATATTAGAAAGATTAGCTGTACATGAGTTTTATTGCTTTTTAGATGATTTTTCTGGTTACTTTCAAATTCCTATAGCACTGAAGGATCAAGAGAAGACCACATTTATTTGGCCTTTCGGTACTTTTGCTTATCGTCTTATGCCTTTTGGTCTTGCAATAGTCCAGGAACTTTCCAAAGATGTGCGATGGCTATCTTCGAAGGACTTGTGGGAGACATCATGGAGGTATTTATAGATGATTTTTCTATTTTTGGTGATTCTTTTGACTTATGTTTAGCCAATTTAGAGAAGGTGCTTCAAAGGTATAAACTGGCCAACATCATGCTTAATTGAGAAAAAATGTCACTTCATAGTGTAATAAGGTATTGTATTGGCACAAAAGATTTCAAGAAAATGTATTAAGGTCGATAGAGCAAAAATTGAGATAATTGAGAAACTTTCTCCTCCCATTTCCATGAAGGCTATCCGAAGATTTCTTGGTCATACAGGTTTTTATAGGAGGTTTATCTTAGATTTCTTAAAAATTTCTAAACCTCGTACTTCTCTACTTGAAAAAGATGTTATTTTTTGTTTTGATGATAAATGTCTCAATGCTTTTAATGTGCTTAAAAAAAAAAAATTCGTCAACTCTCTTATTTTGATTGCATCGGATTGTTCTCTTCCTCTTGAATTAATGTATGATGCAAGTGATTATATAGTAGGTGCAGTTCTTAGACAAAGCAGGAATAAGCATTTTCAATTAATCTACTATGTAAACAAAACTCTTACGGCGATAGAAAAAAAACTGCACTATAGATAATTTTTTCTATTTTTGGTGATTCTTTTGACTTATGTTTAGCCAATTTAGAGAAGGTGCTTCAAAGGTTTGAAGAGACCAACCTCATGCTTAATTGTGAAAAAAAAATGTCACTTAATAGTGCAATAAGGTATTGTATTGGAACACAAGATTTTAAGGAAATGTATTAAGGTCTGTAGAGCAAAAATTGAGGTAATTGAGAAACTTTCTCCTCCTACTTCCATCAAGGCTATCTGAAGCTTTCTTTGTCATGGAAGTTTTTATAGGAGGTTTATCTTGGATTTCTCAAAAAATTCTAAACCTCTTACTTCTCTACTTGAAAAAAATGCTATTTCTTGTTTTGATGATAAATGTCTCAATGCTTTTAATGTGCTTAAAAAGAAATTGATCAACTCTCTTATTTTGATTGTACCAGATTGATCTCTTTCTTTTGAATTAATGTGTGATGCAAGTGAATATGCAGTAGGCACAGTTCTTGGACAAATGAGGATTAAGCATTTTCAACTAATCTACTATGCATGCAAAACTCTTACGGCGACACAATAAAATTACACTACAATGGAGAATTAATTACTTGCAATAGTATTTGTTTTTGATAAATTCCGTTCTTATCTTATTTCATCCAAATTCATTGTGTATATGAACCATTCCACCCTTAGATACCTACTAACCAAACATGATTCCAAACAAAGATTGATAAGATAGGTTTTATTGTTGTAGTAATTCGACTTGGAGATTAGGAATAAAAAAGGAGCAGAAAAATTTGGTTGCGAATCACTTATCTAGGTTGGAAAATTCCAACTTAGAACCATTAGCCAAAGGGTAGATCAATGTCACTTTACCATATGAACAACTTCTACTTGTTGATGGTGAGATTTCTCAAACACCTTGGTTTGTGGATTTTGCTAATTACTTGGTTGTAGGAATTGTTCCTGAGGATTTCACGGCCTAACAAAAGAAGAAATTCTTCTTTGAAGGAAAGTATTTCTTTTGGGAAGATCCTTACATGTTCAAGTATTGTGCGGATCAAATCTTTCAGAGAAGTGTGGATTCCGTAGAAAGTGCAACCATTTTGAAACATTGTCACGAAGGACCTGTGGAGGCCACTACCAAGCTAACAACACTGCAAGAAAGGCGCTTGAGTCCAGATTTTATTAACCAATAATTTTTAAGGACTCTTACAGGTTTGCACAAAACTGTGATAGATGTCAATGTACAAGTAACATTTCTAAATCTAATAAGATGCCACTAAAAAAATTTTCAAGCTTGTGAAATTTTTTATTGTTATGGGATCGATTTCATGGATCCTTTTTCCTAATTCTTTGGGTAATAAATACATCTTGGTTGCGGTTGAGTATGTATCTAAATGGGTTGAGGCCCTTACCTACTAATGATGCTCGGGTTGTAGTTAAATTCCTTAAAAGACTTTACACACGTTTTGGTATACCTAATGTACTCATTAGTGCTAGGGGGACACACTTTTGCAATACCCAATTGGACAAAGTTCTCAATATTTAGGTGTTACTCATAAGTTTGCTACTCCCTATCACCCCCAAACAAGTGGCCAAGTTAAAGTGGTAAATCAAGAGTTAAAAAGAATTTTCGAAAAAGTGGTTAATCATGCAAGGAAAGATTAGAGTTTGAAATTAGATAATACTCTTTGGGCTTATATGATTACTTTTAAAACTCCTATCGATACAATCCCATATAGATTAGTGTATGGGAAGTCATGTAATCTACTGGTGGAAGTTGAACATAGGGCTCATTGGGCAATTAAACTTGTTAATTTTAACCTTCGCCTTACAGTACATCGGAGATTGCTTCAAGTAAATGAATTGGAGGAGTGGCAAAATTATGCTTACCATAATTCCTGGATTTACAAAGATAAGATGAAATGTTGGCATGATAGGCATATTTGTTCCCCTTAAGATTTCAAAGAAGGGGACAAGGTACTATTATTTAACTCAAGGCTTAGACTTTTTTTGGGTAAGTTGAAGTTAAGGTGGTCAGGACCATATGAGATACATCTAGTTTGTTCGTTTGGAATTGTTGAGGATGTTCACCCAACTAAGGGGCTCTTTAAGGTTCATGGAAGTCGAGTTAGGCCATATTTTGGTGAAGAACTTAGCTCTTTAGAGTATCTCGATGTTACCTTATTTGATTATTGATTTTCCTTTAGCACTTTTCGCCCTTTCTTTTTCTCTGTATTGTCTTTTCTTTTGATTTTCTTTTCCTTTTCTAGATTTATATTTTCTGTTTTTGTTTCTTTTGAGTTAGGCACCATTCTCTAATGACTCCTTGTGGTGGATTGGCATGTGTTGGTACTAATCTGCAATAGAAGTATTTTCTTTTCTCTATTCTTCCTCTTTATTTCTTTTCATCCCTTGGCTTTACTTTCATTGTTATATTTTTTACCATTGAGGACAATGCCCAGTTTAAGTGTGGAGGGAGAGTTTAGCATTGAAGATATTTTCCATTCATGTACATTTTGGCTAAAATTTTCTGATTTTTCAAAATTTTTGTAGTTTTCATTTCTTTAGCAAGGTTGTAGTTATCTTTCTTAGTTGGATATAAGTTTTGTCATTCATTTGGTGAATTTTTATCAATGAATTAGTTTATTAGATGGGATATGTTAAGACTTCAAAATTTAGGCTAATTTTGCTTATGCATTAGTGTTTAAATGTTATTTGACTCATCGAGTTTAAACATGGAGACTATGATGAATGTGGGAAAATTTGTTGTCTAACTTTTGTATTATAGGTTTAAACTTTGCTTAACTTTAAGTTGTGATAAGGAATGTGAGGGGGAAAAATATCTTTAAGTGGAAAGATTGTGGAAAAAACTGATTGTAAGTTGAAAAATGAGTTGATTGTTGTTTCATCTTTGAGGGTGAGAAAATACTTTTTTCTTGATTATGAGGGCCAATACGAATAGTAAAGAGAAATCCACTTTCTTCAGGCTATTTACTTCTGAAAACATAAGGAAGAAAGCAAAAGTGTCAAAAAATGATAAGTGATGACTAAAAGAGGCCCAATACGGTGCATGAAGAGAAATCAATTCACTTGAGGCTATCAATTTTCTAAGTCATTGAAAAAATTAAGAAAAATGGAGTGTTTTCCTTAAATCATGACATGCGTTGTGTGATTTTTAGATTTATAATACCTGAGTTGGTAGGTAGCTTGACCTGTATGATTCATATTATCTACGTTTTTGCTTGAAAGGTGAGATAATTTTCTTAGACTAAAGTATAAACTTACTTAATTTGACTTCAAAGGTTTTGTTATGTTTTATCAAATACTTCAAGTTGCAATTTCTTTCAAAGGGTTGGATGGATGGCAAAGTTATATGTAAAGTTTGAATGGAGGTTATAAGACCTATTATGATCAAAATTTTAGAAGAATAAAAGCTTGTGTTTTCATGTTTTTTTCTTCTTGACTTAAGTGTTTTGCTTAAGGATAAGCAAAGGTTCAAGTGTGGGGAATGTGATAGAGGCTAAATTGATCACTAGATTTCTACTTATTTGAGGTTAATTCGATATACTTTTTGATGTAATAACTAGACATATTCCTTCTTTTTGATGTTTTGCTTGTGAAAAGTGTTTTGGATGAATTTGTGCAGGAATTAAAGGATTTTGAAGAAGAAAGTGTGAAATTCCAGACTTGACCTGGCACCAGGTCAAGCTCATGCACCCAACACCAGGTCTGCTCAAGAAAAGCAGAACAAAAATATAGCAAGATTTGAGGAGAAAACTAGAATGAACCCGGCACTACATTGTTCAAAGTGACCAGACGTCAAGTCCACTTTGTCCAGAGATAATTTGTGAGTGAATTTGGTATCTTTCAAAGGATTTTGGTACTTTTTTTCAAATTCTAATATGACTAGACTTCTCAAGCCATGAATTTTGGTGTCAATGGAGCTTATAAATATAAGAAAAATACAAGGGAAATGTGTGAATTCAATGATCCAAGCTAGCTACATAATTTTCAATGACAAATTCACCACTTAAAGGAGAATTGTTCAAATGAGGTTTTCAAGAGAAGAAGAATGGCTTATCTATGAATTTTATCTTTTATCCTTTGTTTACTTTTGTAGAACAATGATGTGCTTAATGTTTTTGTTGTGATTGGATATTATTTTGGAGATTATGATTTTGAGTTAATGGGGATTTTGATCAATTAATTGTTATCCTTGGTATTTGATTACTTGTTATCATTGGTTATTGATGTGTTTTCTTCTAATCGACTTAGGAAACGATGTTAGAAGTTCATTAGGTTGATTTCATATTTGTTAGATCTTAATGGACTTGAGAAACAAAGTTAAGATTAAAGAACTAAAGTGATCAAAAATTGGTTAATTTCCCCTAGAGCATAGGGTTATTAACTAATTTCATGTTTATTATCACAGAGAGTATATGAGTAATTATTGAAGAAATAATTCAATGCATCTTTTGGCTATTATAGTGCAATTGAAAAATATGCTAAATTAATCAAGAGAGAGTGGTTCCATGGACTGGGAAAGAAGTGGAGTCAAAATAAGTAAATTCATGACATTGGAAACAATTAGATTTTACCTAAATTTCTTTGTGATGCCAATGTAACAATTGATTGTGATGAATGCTATATATGTTTTCATTCATATGCTATTTTATCCTTGAGTTATATATGTATATTTTGCATATATTTTCTTTTTCATTATTTTATCACTTTCTTGGGTCGGTTAAACAATGAATTAAAAGTGATTAGTATGTACTTGTTCATTTGAGGATCAATACTCGTTAATTCCCTATACTATGCTTGTAATAAGTACACTTGCTCGTATGTGTAATTTAGAATTAATGTTTTAATTAAAACTTGGCTATGGATGGATTTAAGTTTAATAATTTTTATACACCTAAAATTTAAGCATCATATGTCACGTACACTTCCTCAACTAGGTTTCCATTTAGAAAAGCTGTTTTCATATCCATTTGTCAAATTTCATAATTATAATGGGCGGTAAGGATTAGGAGTATCCTTATGGATTTCAGCATGGCAACTGGAGAGAAAGTTTCGTCATAGTCAATACCAAGTTGTTTATGATAACCTTTAGCAACTAATCATACTTTATACGTAACTATGTTACCATCCATGTTGGTTTTCTTCTTAAAAACCCATTTGCATCCCATAGGTTTGTGATGCGTAAATTTTGGGTGCATAAAAATTATTAAATTCAAACCTATCCCTTAATCAAGTTTTAATTAAAACATCAATCCCAAAATACACATACGAGCAAGTATACTCATCGCAAAAATAGTATATGAAATTAACTAGTATCGATCCTCAAAGGAACAAGTACACATTAATCACTTTTCATTCATTATTTAACCGACCCAAATAAAGTGATAAAATAATATATATATATATATATATATATATATAGAGAGAGAGAGAGAGAACTCAAGGATGTAGAACAACCACAATTATCATGTTTTCTAGGATAATGAACCAACAAGCAATTCTCTGAATTAATTATCATCTTGGCATTATGAAGGAATATAAAGTAAAATCCAATCATTTCACAAGTCGTGAATCTACTTAGATAAATTCCACTTCGTTTGTCAATCCATGAGATTACTATATTTTGATTCATATTAACAGATTTGTCAATCAAGCTAACATAACCAAAACATGCATCAACCTCAATTCCTTATAAGCATTAAATTAGCTAATAACCCTTTGGTCGAGGTGGAATCAACTAATCTTTGATCACTTAAGTCTTAAAATCCTACCTTTGTCATTCAAGTCCATTAAGATATAACAAATACAAAATCAATGCAATGAAACTCCTGATATCATTTTGTCGAGTCGATTAGAAAGTAGCATCAATATCCAATGATAACAAGCAATCAAATACCAAAGATGATAAAGAATTGATCAAATAACTAAATCAACACAAAATTTTGAATCCAAAATAATGTTAAATTACAATAAAAACATTGAATATATCATTGTTAAAGAAAAAGAAAATAAAGATAAAAGAAAGCACTCATAGACAAGCCTCTTTCTTCACCCTTGAAGACTCTCTTGAACAACCCTCCATGATTGGGTGAATTCTTCCTTTTAATGAGTGATCAGAATTTATGCTCTTTTTTCCACCTCTCCATATATCTCTTGTGTTTTCTCTTGCTTTTATAGGCCCCTTTAATGTTAAATTTGTTGCTGGAGGAATCTTGGCCGAGTAGGAATTAGAAAATACTGAAATCTTTGAAAAATTTTCAAATTCTTGCACAGGATTTTCTCCTTCTAGAGCGGGTTTGGTGTTGGGTATCTTCGACCCACCTAGCACTAGGTGTAATCTGTTCTTCCCCTAAGTTTTTGCTATGTTTTCATTGGTTGGACAGAATAGACTCGGCGCCTGATCTACTTGCCAGACCTAGCACTAGGTATGTTATGTTTTCTTCCTGAAAATTGCTAGGTTTTCTCTGCTAAACTAGAATAGACCCGGTGCCTTGTCCCTTGGTTGGGCCTAGCGCTAGGTGCATTCTGGAATTGTTCACTTTTTGCTTGAATTTAACTCAAATCTGTACAAATTTATCAAAAACGCTTTTTACAAGCAAAATGTCAAATAGGAAGGAATATGCCTAGCTATTAGAACAAATGTATCGCAAAACAACCTCAAATAACTAGAAAAATAATGGTGATTTTAGCCCCTATCACATACCCCCCACTTAAATATTTGCTTGTCCTAAAGCAAACAAGATTTAAACGCTAAGTATTTAGAACAATACAAAATACTTTAGCAATTTTTTCTTTAGAAAATTCATCCATAATGAAGACATAAACCTTCTTCCAACCTTAAATATAAACTTGTCATTCACTTAACCTTTTTCAAAAACATATAAACTCGAGAATTAAAACAAACAATCCTAAGGCCATCAAAGGTAAGTTAAACAAGCTTATATGTAGTACAAGAAAATCATCCTACTCCTCAAGCAAAAACATATATGACATAAATCATACAAGTCAAGCCATTTAACCAATTCTAGCATTATAAACTCAAATTTACACAACTTAAGTTAATGAAATAAGAAAAACACTCCACTCTTTTTTTCCTCTCAAAATTTTTTCAATGACTTAAGGAATTGATAGCCTCAAGTGAATGGATTTCTTTTTACACATCATATTAGCCCCTTTATAGTCATCATCATTTTTTAACAATTTTCTTTTTCTTTCTTCTTTCTTTTCTTATATTCTTACCTTCAGGATAGCTTCAAGAGAGTGTGATGCTTCTTTGTTTCTTCTTTTCTAATTACCGTATTGGCCCCATTTTCAGCAAAAAGTCTATCTTTTTTTTTTCTTCTACTCAAAAGATGAAAGCAATTTTTTTTCAACTCACATTCTTTCCTTTTCACTCGAAATTTTTTTCTTCATATTCCTTATTCGCCACTCAAAGTCAAGCAAACTTTAAATCTATAATACAAGAATTAGTCAACAATTCTTCTCATACTTAATCACGTCATCCATATTCATACTTAAAGAATAAAATAAAACTCAAATACCAAATATAACTAAGGTTAACTTAAATTCTCAAGACTTACCACAATTCAACTTAATACACAAGTTTAATTTATAATAAAAATTCAACCATAATGAATGATAAATCCATATCCAAAGTTAAAAAGAAAATAACAACTCCATTATCGACAAATAAGCTCAATTTAATGTTCAGAATTTTCAACAAAATTATTTGATACAAAGAAAACACCAAGATAATTGATAAAAACTTAGATAAAGAATATTACTAAGCCACTCCCCCATACTTAAATTGGGCAATGTCCTTATTGGTTAAAAATTAACGTAATAAAGCATCTCCAAAGGGATCAAAAATAATAAAGGGGTAGAAAGTTTAGGTAATACTTTCCAAGTGCAATAAAGTGGCAATAGATATCAAAACTGAAAATAAAGAAAACAGCTTGTTCAAGATGACTTTATTCCTACCTATAAAACAAAACACAAATAAAAGTATAAAGAAAATAAAAGTGAAATAAAGCACACCTAAATAAAAGAAAACAAACTAAAAAAAAAATAAAAATCCTAACAAAATAAATAAAGACATAACTCACTCCCCCACATTTAAGATGGAAAATGTTTTCCTGATTTGGGGAGAGAAAACAAAACACTTAACAAAACCAAACACAAAACAAAAACTCTTTCCACTCATCATGCTTTTTTATCAAACCTTTTGAAAAGAAATTAAAGCTCACAATAGAAGATAGGCATGATGAATGTAGAAAGAATGGAGGTTTTTGAAAAATGTTATATACATAAAAACAATTTTTCTCAGTAAAATAAAACACATGAACTTCATTCTCTAATAATCCATTAGGTATACACATACTATTTTCAACATATAAGTACACATGGTATCTAAAGAATGCATCAACCTTGAAATCACCAATTGACCCTTCAATAGATTTTCACAATTAAAATTCCCCTTCAAACCTAGTATTTGATTTTTCAAAGATAGGATAAAAAAATCCTTACTTTTCAATGCATGGTCTACAAAAACTAAGTTACCTCCCTTTAAATGGGATGAAGGGTGGAATTTGTTAACATCTTCCAAGGGTTTCATATGATAGAGTATTGAAAGATCCAACTCCATAAGGCATGGTAAGCTCAACACATCATCATTTGGACTATTGTTCTCTAAGAATTGGGAAGAACCTAAAAAATCTTGTGATAAAGAGATATTAGAATTATTATCATATAGAGGAGAATTGAATACCTCTCTTTCTACATTGGATAATTGTTCCTCATATCCTCTCTCTTTTCCTTGGGGATTCTCTTGTTCAAGCATATAGGCCTTTATGGCACCCTCAACCAATTTGGCTAGTTGTGTTCTTTGACGGCCCATATGTTGGGATGCTTCTTCATGCCACTTAATGGAGGAATTTTTATTGGCAACAAAAGAATTCATTGAGGCTTCAAGTGACATCTCACAAAAAGCGTTAATACGAGCTTGCAAATTTACTAAATTCTCGTCATTAAACTCCTTTGATCTTGTGCTCAAAAGTAGTTGTCCATGATGATGTTAATCTTGCGTTCAAAGAAAAATAAAAACAAAATAAAAAAATAATAACAAAAAAAAAAACAAAGAAAAGAATAAACAAAGGGGAAAAAGAAATAATAGAAAAATAAAGAAAAGAAAAACACACGCATTCACAAACAATATAAATACAAAAATTAGTGGTATTTACAGTACAACATGAAGTAAGCTAGTCAATTAAGTCACACAATATTACATAAAACATGATAGAATACTTATTTACACAAAGAATATATATACATATTTGTATATGGACATATGGACATATAAAGATATAAACATGGTTAAATATACAGATTCTAAGCTTTCATGATATTATTCCCCGGCAACGATGTCAAAAACTTGATACTTAAATTTTGGGTGCATAAAAATCATCAAATTTAAATGCATCCATTAGTTAAGTTTTAATTAAAACGTTAATCCCAAAATACACATACGAGCAAGTATACTCATTGCTAGGGAATTAACGACTATCGATCCTCAAAAGAACAAGTACATACTAATTACCTTTCGTTCATTGTTTAACCGACCCAAATAAACTGATAAAATAATATAAAGAAAAATAAAAATATATATACAACTTAAGGATGTAGGACTATACAATTTAGACAATTATCCTAGAAAACATGATAATGAACCAACTAGCAATTCTCTCAATTAATTATCATCCTGGCATCATGAAGAAATATAAAGTAAAATCCAATCGCTTCACAAGTCATAAATCTACTTAGATAAATTCCACTTCGTTTGTCAATCCATGAGATTACTATATTTTGATTCATATTAATAGATTTGTCAATCAAGCTAACATAACCAAGACATGCATTAAGCTCAATTCCTTATAAGCATGAAATTAGCTAATAACCCTTTGGTCGAGGTGGAATCAACTAATCTTTGATCACTTAAGTCCTAAAATCCTAACTTCATCATTCAACTCCATTAAGATTTAACAAATACAAATCAATACAATGAAACTCCTAACATCATTTCGTCACGGCAATTAGAAGAACTCGCTTTAATAACTAATGATCACAAGCAATCAAATATCAAAGATAATAAAGAATTGATCAAATAACTAAATCAACATAAAATTATGAATTCAAAATAATGTTAAATTACAATAAAAACATTAAATATATCATTGTTAAAGAAAAAATAAAGATAAAAAAAGCACTCATAGACAATCCTCTTTCTTCACCTTCAAAGACTCTCTTGAACAACCCTCCTTGATTGGGTGAATTCCTTCGTTTAATGAATGATTGGAATTTATGCACTTTTATCCATCTCTCTATATATCTCTTGTGTTTTCTCTTACTTTTATAAGCCCCTTTAATGTTAAATTGTTGCTAGAGGAATCTTGGCTGAGTAGGAATTAGAAAATTCTGAAATCTTTGGAAATTTTCCAAATTCGTGCATAGGATTTTTACCTTCCAAAGCGAGCCTAGTGTTGGGTACCATTGACCCCCCCTGGAGCCAAATGTAACCTTTTCTTTCCCTGGGTTTTTGCTCTGTCTTCACTAGTAAGATAGAATGGACCTGGCACCGAGTCCACTTGCTAGACCTGGCGCCATGTCTGTACTGTTTTCTTCCTAAAAGTTGCTCGATTTCCTTTGTTTAACCAGAATAGACCCTGTGCCTAGTCCCTTGGCCGGGCCTAACACCAAGTGCATTCCAGAATTATTCACTTTTTGCTTGAATTTAACTCAAATTTATCAAAAATACTTTTTACAAGAAAAATGTCAAATAGGATAGAATATGCATAGTTATTACAACAAATATATCACAAAAGAACCTCAAATAACTAGAAAATTAATGGTGATTTTAGCCCCTATTAGTTTGATTCCCTTAGATGGATCAACCAAGGTCTATACTGGATTGTCATACAATGAATCCATCTCTGACATCATGGCTTCAAGCTAGTTGTCAGATTTTGAACTATTTAAAACATTATTGTAAGTAGTAGGCTCATCTTCATCTATGAGCCATAAGTCATTATGGTCACTTATAAGTGTTGGGAAATATGCCCTCTTAAACTAGGTTTCTGATGTAAATATCGAATGTTTTAATAAAAGAATTTATTTTTAAAAATTATTTGTGAATTTACATGTTATTTGTCCACAATTACGTTTGGAAAAGATCCATTGTATTAAGTAAGTGGTCCATGTAAATGGAGGTCTTTCACAGTAAGGTATGGATCACGGGTTACTTAACGCATAAACATTCGTTCTTAACCAATTAATGAGAATAGGAATCTCATCATGTATAGGTTATTATGTTGTGAATTCTAAATGGGGAATGGCTTACCTTTAGCCAGTGAGTAGTCTACTCATTTCATAACATAAGCGTATTTCGAATACGTAAAACAAGACTTGTAGTAATGGTTTCTTAAAGTACTATATGGTAAAAATCTAGACTACTATTGCTACAACGTGAACTAGTACTCTACAACTTGAGTATAAGTTAGTGGTCTAACGAAGCTAGAAGCATGTACTTTGATGTACTATAGTTGAGGTTCTATCATAGGGCCAATATAATTGCATGTTGGGTATGTGTGACTAATTAGTTAAGACAGACTTGTACAAGATAGTTTCTATACTATATCACCCCTTGTGGTTGTCTGAATGATCTAAATATCCAGGGCCCTGGGAAACATAATTTGGATGTTTGCTTTAGGGTAGCTCTATTGGAAAGTAGAAACAGTCCAGGAAGTCATAGATCATTTGACTAGAAGCCTAATGATGGTAGGTGTCATTTAGAGAGGTCTTAGTACACTTCTTCCTCTCTAAATGTATGGCGATGTATAAAAGGGTATTTTAGTCATTACACCTATAGGTCGGAGACTTTGCTAACGCAGCACTATTCTTAAGGTCAATATTTTCTTATAGTGATATTAGGAAATATTTAAAATATAAAATACAGCTATTTATATTGCAATGGTATTTTGGTCATTTTAGTAGCCAAGGCGATGTGTATTTTGGTCCTCAGTATAGATTGTGAGTCCTAATTAAATATAGGCTAAGGAATTGGTCTTAAATTAAATTAAATGAAAGTTATTTTATTTAAGTAGTCTGATTTAATTATTGGGTTAGAATAAAATAAAGGTCCATGGAGAGAGAGAATTAATTAAATTAGTTTGGTGGGTTAATTAATTATTTAAGACTTTGGCCCAGTTTGAATAATTAAAGATTAACTTAGGACTAAACTAATATAGGCTTATTTATTGGACTAGTTTATTTAGGCTGAAAAATTAATTATTAATTGGGTCAATTATTTGGTTCTAATTAGAATAATTAATTAAGTCCAAAAGGCTAAACTAAAAGTTCAATGGGCCAGTCCAGTTTAGCTTAGGGTTTTATTTAGGTTAAACAGGAAGATTGGACATAACATTTTTTTCACGGCTTTTTTTTTGTGAAAAACTAGACGTCTCTCTCTCTCTAGAAAATATTCCTTCATCTATGAGTTGTTCACCAAACGGAATTAATCAGGCCATATACTGGAAGTGAGAGTTTGGCGTTCACCTACATGCAAAGACGAAGTAGGAAGCTTATAGGAATCGCATCAAAGGTTTCCACCAGCATACCTACCCCGGTTGCACACATTCCAATCCAGTCATCATTGAGAATAAGAAGAAAATGTTAGAAATTTTTTAACCTCAGAGTCCCGCCAAAGCACGACCGGTGCTGGTTGAGGCTGCTAGAGCCGGCACCAGCTCTGTTCGGGGTCTCCAGTTCTTCATTTTTTTTCAGTATTTTGGCTTTTCGCTTTTGTTGCGTGCTCTGTGTTTTCCCTTCTTAAGCCTTCAATGAGAAATCCATAACTCTCAGGTGCTACAAGTATCCTACTCGATCTACTTGATTCTAGTATAGATAAAGGTTCATCTATTTTCTTAATAAATACAACAACAACAAACTAAGTCTTAATCCTAAGTAACTTGGGGTCGGCTATATGAACTAACATCAGGCCATGTGTGGTCATTCACATAAATCCTCTCTCGCCATTTCCTTCTATCAAAGTCATACTCTCAACTAAATCTAACAAAGACGTATTTCTCATAATCACCTCTATCTATGTCGTTTTAGGCCTACCTCTATCTCTATCTAACTTATCCTGTCTCACTCTCTCCATCATCCTAATAGAACCATCCATTGGTCTTCTCTGAACATGTCTAAACCAATGCAGACGACTTTCTCTCATCTTTTTCTCAATAGATGCCACGCCTACCTTTTTCCTAATGGTCTCATTTCTAAATCTATCCTTTCTAGTATATCCACACATCCACAGTAACATACGCATCTCAACTACTTTCATTTTTTAAATATGACACATTTTAGCTGCCTAACATTCTGTACCATATAACAAAGCAAGTCTTACGGCTATCCTGTAAAACTTTCCATTTAGATTCAATGGTATATTACGATCACAAAGAATACCAGTCACACTCCTCTATTTCAACCAACCTACCTTAACTCGGTGTGCAACGTCGCTATCAAGCTCTCCATCTTTCGAAATAATAGATCCTAAATATCGAAAACAATCAGCTAACGATATATCTCTATCTTCAAAAGTTATACTTTGGGCTATGTTTCTGCTACCACTAAATTTGCATTCCATATACTCTGTTTTACTCCTACTAATTCTGAAGCCCTTGGATTCTAATATATGTCGCCTCAACTCCAATTTAGCATTTACACCGACTCTAGTCTCATCAATCAACACAATATCATTTCGCAAACAACAAACACCATGGCACAGCATCCTATATAGTGCAGGTCAACTCATCCATAACGACTGCAAAAAGGAAGGAGCTAAGCGTTGATCCTTGATGTACCCTAATATTAATAATGAACTCTGCAGTCACTTAGGCACAAGTCCTTAAACTTGTACATGCTCCCTCATAAATATCTTTAATTTGAGTAATATACTTTATTGATACATCTTTCTTGGTCAGCACCCACCAAACTACTTCTCTAGGCACCTTGTCATAAGCTTTCTCCAGGTCAATAAATACCATATGTAAATCTTTCTTTCTTTCCCTATAATATTCAATCATTTGCTGTAAAAAATGAATTATCTCTGTAGTGGAACGCCCAGGCATAAAACCAAATTGATTATCTAAAATTTGTATAATGTCGCATAACCTTTGTTCAATCACTCTCTTCCAAAGTTTCATAGTATGACTCCTGAGTTTAATCCCACGGTAATTGGCATAATCTTGAACATCCCCTTTATTCTTGTACAGAGGAATCAGAGTACTCTTCCTCCACTATGTAGGCATCTTATTAACTTTATATATCTTGTTAAACAAACTTGTCAGCCGCATAATACCTATGTCTCATAAACACTACCAAACCTCTATCGGTATACCATCTGGTTCTACAGCTTTTTTTGGACTCATCCTTTTACAGGCATCTCGGACTTCATGCTTCTGAATACGACGAATCTACGCATGATTAACTTCTTCGTTCGAAATCACCAGGCTACCTACACTCGGAACTTGGACTTGACTCCCGTTGAATAACTTATTATAATACAACCTTCATCTCTCCTTTATTTCTTCGTCCTTAACTAAAACTCTGTGGTTGTCGTCCTTTACATATTTCACCACACCTATATTTCCCGTCTTCTTCTCCCTGTAACACTCCAGTCTATATATATTCTTCTCCCCATCTTCGGTATCTAACATTTCATATAAATCATTGTAAACTATGGATCTTGCATTTCTAACAGCTTCTTTAGCTTTTCTTCGCGTGACATTGTATTTCTCAAAATTCTCATCACTCCTACACATTCCTAAGTTTCTATAGCACTCTTCTTTACTCCTTACGGCTTCTTTTACTTCGTTGTTCCACCACAACATGTCCTTTTTGAGAGGTACTTTTCCTTTAGATTTCCCAAGCACTTCTTTAGTTACTATCCTAATACATTGAGCTATCTTTCTCCACATAGTATCTGGATTTGAATCCATATAAGAAGACCAGTTCTCCGCCTCAACTACCTTATTGACAAAGGCTATTCTTTCATCTCCCTAAAGCCTCCACCACTTAATCCTAGGGTCAACTCAAAGATTTCGCTGCTTACTCTTTTTCCTAAATTAAAATCGAGGACCAACAACCCGTGTTACGTAATTACACTCTCACCTGGAATAACTTTACAATCTATACAACCACTACAAAACCTACGCCTCATAATAAAGAAGTCTATCTGACTGGCATTTAACCCGCTTCTAAAGGTCACTAAGTGAGAATCTCTCTTCTTAAACTAGGTGTTTGCTATAATCAAATCATAGGCCAAGGCAAAGTCAAGAATAGCAGTTCCTGCTTCGTTCTCAGCTCTAAAACCCTGACCTCCATGAAGACTCTCAAACCCGCTCTTATCAGTACCCATATGTTCATTCAAATCACCACTAATGAAAAGCTTTTTTGCACATGGTACACTCTGAACAATCTCATCTAAATCATCCCAGAACTGTTGCCTAACTGAATCATCGAGTCGCACTTGTGGCGCATACGCACTAATAATAGTAGTAATCTCGTTAACAATCATGATCTTGATGCTCAAAATCCTATCGCTCTTTCTCTGCACTTCAACCACATCATCAATAAACTTACAATCAATAATAATCCCGACTATATTTCTATTCCTAACTCTACCTGAATACCAAAGCTTATAATCCCATGGAGCTACTACTCTCACCTTCTCACCTACCCACTTAGTTTCCTAAAAACATAAAATGCTAATATTTCTCTTCTGCATTGCCTCAACTAGTTCTGTCAATCTATCAATCAAAGATCCTATATTCCATGTAGCTAGACATATCCTATTCTTATAGACTGTCTTTTTTACCCTACACCCTTGTATATTTGACACCGTATCCAGGGACCGACACGGTGTGTTGCTTCTGGGCAACGACCTAGCAACCCTCGCATATTCATCACTACACCCGAGTCTAGGAAGTGCAGCGTGTCACTGAGTAGGGAACGCCCCCACGAAGTCAATCGATTAGTTCATGCCGTGGATGTGACTATATTTTACGCTGGCCGTCACAAGCCTTACCACAACTCTCCTCCTTTATTCGGGCTTGAGACTAGCAATGAACAGCACAAACAAAGCCCGTGGAGCTCACAAGCGAAGTTTATTCTCTTAATAAATGTGGGTTCAAATTATTGATCTATGTTTATTGTTCTTTTTCAACTTTCCCAAGTTTAATTTTACTTCCACTGTCCCTTTGAACATGTGCTCCTTCTCTTAGAAGACGGCATGCTTCGAAACAAACACTTTATTTTTAAAAGAGAGATTGAAATAATATCCTAATAATTCTTTCGAATTTCAAACAAACAAATATTTGTCAGACTTACTTTCAGATTTTTCTTATTTTGGCCTTTTAACAAAGGTAAGGCAACCCCATATTCTCATGTGAGATAACTTTGATTTTTTACCAAAAAATAACCCAAATGGGGTAATATAAACTATTTTTGATGAAACACAATTTAGTATATAAATAGCAGTCTCTAGTGCATATCCCCAAAATAATTTTGATGAGTTTGCAAAAGCTATCATGATCTGTACCATATATAGAATGGTTCGATTCCTTCTTTAAAATAACCATTATGTTGAAGTGTATGTGGTGGAGTCCATTGAGATAATATCTTATTATCTCTTATATAACATTGAAATTCTTAGCTTAAGTATTCAATCCCTTGATCAGATCTTAGAGTTTTAATACTTTTACCAAGTTATTTTTCTACTTCACTCCTGAAGTCTTTAAACTTGTCAAATGCTTTTGATTTGTATTTTATTATATACAAACACCCATATCGTGAACATTTTAGGAATTCTCCATAAAAATCATAATTTATACAGCGGAAGAAACGAGAATTCCATATGATCACCGTTTATGCCCTAACGAAATCAAAATAGGAAAGAATTCATATCTTACGTTGTGTCTCTGGGAATGAAAATTTTTTCCTGCTCTGAGGCGTGATCCAACAAAGCCTGAGAATGAATTCTCATTCGTTCTGTCAAAACACCACAATCCAAGTGTAGGATCTCTAATAAAATTCACACAAGAATGGTGTTCAAGAACACACCAGTTTTGTGCTAGCAAAACAATTATGGTGGCTAGGTTTTGTGACTTTCACAAGAAGAAGATGCCGAGAGGGCTCTCCAAGTTTTTCTTAAAAAATCTTTCTATGTGAATTACCATTAATCATAATCACATGAAAAAATATATCATATGTATCTCGTCCGTTTTGTGATTTGGTAATCAGAATGTATTACACATAAGGATTCTTAATTACTAATAAATATTATGATTATAGTTAATTACAATATAGCCCACAAATTATAACTAATTATAATTTGACCACAATTAATTATTCTTTTCACAATCAATCCTGTAATGTTATCAAATAACATCTTGCGCACTCAATTCTCTATTGTGTGTGACCTATTAGGTTTTTCAGTCTATTGGTAGCAAAATATGAGTTAATCTAAACATCTTTAAAATTAATAATCCTTAATAATTTTAGAATTAACTTATTAATTCTAATAATGATTGATTTATTAATTCTTTAATTAATAATTCCATATTCAGCAGATCATGAATGATATCCAGCAACACATCATGAGCACCAAAAGTCCAAAAAGTCAAGTGGCTTGACATGAACCTTTCAACACCAAACAATAGTGCAATAAACTCCTTTTACCATATAATATCTTATTCAGTTTGGAGTACAGAATTAGTACCAACTCCTTCCAGAATAATTAATTTTGGCCCGAATATTTTAGTACTTATTCTCAAAATCCACTACTCATCTATGTATCTATTGGAACCATTTCCAATATACAATCACATTGGGCAAGGACTTCTCGAGCTATAATTCCTATAAGTGGCTATGAGATATTCGCTCCTACTATTAGGAGTGGTGAATCCTTTATTGATCATCTACACTACTTTCATTTACTTCATGTTGTACTAAATTTCCATCACATAGGCGATCTTGTTAGGACTCTAGAGATTGGAATCAAAGTCCAACACTTAGCAAATAAAGTATCTTGGAGATCTCAATTCTAGGATACTTGCACATTTTCTATAATGAGATTCTATCACTACACTAAATAGTTATCCATATGATTATCTCATAGTCAGGTTATCCAATGTGCTTGTTTATGTAACAAGCATCCACGTGTTAGCTTTGACTATCATAATACTCACGGCTGTAAGAACTACTACCTGATCAAATCAGGAAGTATAACACATACTAGTCTTAACGTATTAATGATGTCGTAACTCATTAATACTATAGCTAGGGATAATTTAAGTATGAATACTATCCAGTATAGTAGGAACCTTACATCATGATTTTCCTAACGCAGTGTTGTACTTGAGACTTTATCTAATAGTTAATTTACAAGAAAACATAAATAAAATAAATTGAAAGATAAAGAATGCCTTATTTTATTCAATAATGCATAACATACAGAATACATGTGATTGCCTCTAGGGCATAACATTAACAGAACAATCTTCAATAAAGGCAATAAAATATTGATAACCTCTTCTTACTTGTATTGATATTGGGCCACATACATCAGTATGTACAAGTTCTAATAACTCTTTGGTCCTTTCCCTTTTTCCAGAAAAAAGGTGTTTTATCCATTTTTCCAAGTAAACAAGATTTGCATGTGTCATATGATTCGTAATCAAATTACCTTAAATCACGAAGCTTGTGCAACTTAGAAACGTGACTCTTATTTATATGGCCTAAATGACAATGCCATAAGTAAGATGAGATTAAGTTATCTTTTTTCTACTTCTTGTTGTTTATATTAAGAATAGGATCATTCATATCTCTAACATATAAACCATTTATCAAAATTGCAGTACGATATTAGACATCATTTATTGAAAAATAACAACCTTTATTTTTAAAAATTAAATGAAAACCATTCATATCTAAACAAGTAACTGAGATAATATTCATAAATAAAATAGGCACATAATAATAGTTTGTAAGTTCTAAAATTAATCTAGAAGGTAAGTGTAGATGACAAGTCCCCACAACAAGTGTAGTAACCTTTGCTCTATTTGCTATATGTAAGTCCACATCTCCCTTTTCAAGCCTTTTACTATCATTTAGTCCCTTAAAATTATTGCACAAATAATATCCACATCTAGTATCCAATACTTATATCTCATTTTTGAAGGCAGTATTGATCTGAATCACAAATATAGCTGGAGTGAAAGTAGAAGTGCCCGCGAGCTTCTCCTTCACCTTCCTCTCTTTGATAGTCTCAAGGTATAGCTTGTAGTTGCGCCTTCAATAGCCCATCTTCCTACAGTGATGACATGGGCATTTAACGGCTGCCTCATTTTTCTTCACGCCACCTTTGGGCTTAGTGGAAACATTCTTTTTCTTCTTGGGAACTTTCTTCTTAGAAGAGGAAGAATCTACCAGTATAGCTACATTAGCTTCCTTCTTTAAGGAAGATTCTACAGTCTTGAGAAGGTTGATCAACTTGGGTACTGTGGTCTCAATCTTGTTCATTTAGTAGTTAATCACAAATTGTAAAAAATTACTTTGCAAACATTGTAGAATTAAGTCTACACTTAATTCATGATTCATTACAAAACCAAAATATCAAAGCTTCTCAATCAAGCCTAATATTATCAGCCCATAAGTGGTCACAAAAGCACCCTCGACCATCTTAAATCAGAATAATTATCTAGAGGTCTCGTATCATTGTTCTAGATTGATGATCAAACAACTCGTTAAAATGGAAGATAATAGAGTAAACAGTCGTATGCTCATACTGCTTTTACAACTCAGAGTTCATTGATGATAATATGATATAAGATGTTGTGTCACTATCCTCTTGGTGCTTCTTATGGATAGCATGCTCATCAGCAAGAGCATCTTGGGCTGGTGGCGGCGGAATAGGAGCATCTACCATGTAGAGCAACTTTTCCGACTTGAGAACGATTCTCAAGTTTCTATACCAGTCCAAAATATTCGACTCAGTAAGCGCATTGGCTTCCAAGATACAACGTCAATTCAAGTTGGTCGACACGATGCAAATCTCCTAGGTGTAAAGATAGAGAAATTAGCAAAATATATATGCACATGATACACAAATAATTGGATCTTTAATTAAGCACATAATTATTCTACTATTTTACTCAAATTAGTAGCCCTCAATATTGATTCAAGAGAGTCCGTTGGAAGCTTTTCTAGTGGACCAGTATCCATATTCCTTATAAATGACCTTGGGTCTGCCCAACAAATCATTCTTAAGTTCAATGGTAGGTATCAAATACCAATTACATCGAATGTAATTGCCAGATTGTTGGGTGATTAATATCTTTTAATCTTAAAGCCTTTAACCTAGTCCAATCTTGCCTCTTATTTTTCTTTATGATTGAGTTAACCCAATAGAGATAAAGAAATTAGTAAATCCAACCCATTAATCAAAAGTTCAAATTCCATAGTTTGAACATACTCGATGTCAAGTAGGCTTAGGTTTGTCCAACAACCTCGTCTCAAATAGAGTTTCGTTCTTACTATATTAATGGAATCATTAGGTTTAATATTAATTAAGGGATTTGTTATATTAGTATTCTCATACATTTGACATGCATAAATATCAACACTTTAACACAATTGTAATAGACTCAACTACATGGATTGGCTATGGATTTTTCAAGATTAATTTCTTTGAGCCAAGTAGAAAATTAATTTTGGTCAAACATACGTGTTCATGCATGTTTTGAGAAGAAAATCTTACCATCTTCTTATTTCCTCTTCGTCACCATCTCTATTTGCTTGAAAAACAATTTCTAATCTAACTTATATAATCTAATTAGATAAATTCTTAATAAAGAAGCCTCGAGGTACAGTTGAGGGGAGTTAGATGAGAAGAGAACTTACACAAGAATAATAGAGAAGGCAGGAAACCTTATTTATTCAAAACAAAGCTATAAAATGCATGACACAATATTAATTAATCAAAATTAATTGGTCTAAATCTATAACCAATCCAACATGCCAAAATCATGCTTAAAATAAATTAAACAAATAAAAATATATCAAATAAAATGTTCCAAAATCATTATTGTGAAAAAATAAGATAGTCCCAAAATCAAATTTTGGAAAAACTTAATGGGTCCAAAACAAATTTTGGAAACCTTATGGGTCTCTTTTAGAAAAACCATTTTAGTGGGCTTAATAGAGAAACTAAACAAAATTTTAAAAAATGCATAGCCACGACAGGCTATGCATTAGCCTGGCACCGGCTTTCTAATTGGAATCGATTTCCAATTGTTCCAATTGGAAGCAATCAATCGCGTGCGAAACAATTTAGAATTGTTAGAATTCATATCCACCAATTCGAGCAGGTTCCTATTCACGCATTCCCCAATATCAAATTTAGAAGGAATTAGAATTTGCACATGCTATCATAATTTGGAAACTATCTTATTCTGCAAACACAATTAATTTTGGCTGCTATTGGAAACAATTTCCAATTCCTTCAATTTTTTTTTTCTTTCTTCGTTTTTTCGCAAATCAGAACTTTTTTTATTAAGAAAAAAATTAATTTTGCTATTTATTTTCCTTTCACTAAATAGTTTTTTAAATTTTTTAATAAATAAAAAAAATTTAGGATTTCATAAATCCTTTTATTGAAACCAATTTCAATAATAGTTATGCAAATAATAATAATAATAATAATAATAATAATAATAATCCACTAAAACAAATTTTCTAAAATCAAAATATTCACGAAATAATTGCATAGACTCGAATTTATTTATGAACTAATTTTAAAATAATAATATATCTGTAAAACACATATGAGAAGGTTTCGAAACTACTGTTAGATTTCGATCATTCAAACTAATTTACATGTAATGGAAAAATAAAATGAAATCCACTAAAAGGATCACTCATACATAATTTAACGGGTTAGGAGAGGGACGAAAATTTATAAGCTCAGAAACATAGCTTTTAAAATTTTATTTGCATGCATAGAACCCTTCCATAAACTCATTTAATCACGAACTATCAAATTTCAAAAATAAAAATTTCTCTAATATTGATCCATACAAGGATATATTCAAGAACCGTCTGAAAATTTTGTTGGTGGCTAGGGTAAATAATTTTTCTTAGGGCGGCTAACATATATATATATTGAAAAGCTACATCTCCTTTTTATTTTTAAAGTCTACCGCCACCATAGAAAAAAATAAAACCCCACCAAGAATTGTTTCCTATTTTATTAAGAAACCTTTGTTTTTATTATTTTTTTTATTTTTCTCCATTATGAGCTTTGAGATTTTAGTAATTGCAATTAAGCCCATTAAACTATAACAATATTTATAACTTGCCTAAACAAGTTTAATAATTATAATTTAACCCAATTAATTATAACACTTTATAGTTAGCTCATAATAATTATTTCTTCACACAAAATTACCCTATAATATTATCATATAATATCTTGAGTACCCATTTCTCTATTGTGTGTGATCTATTAGGTTTTTTGGTCTATTAGTAGCAAAATATAAATTAATTCTAATTATTCTAGAATTAATAATCCGTAATAATTAGAATTAATATATTAATTCTAATTATGATTATTTTTTTAATTTTTTAATTAATAAATTCCATAGTTAGCAAATAATGAGCGGCATCTAGCAATACATCATGATTGTCCTAGAGTCTAGAAAGTTAAGTGGATTAACATGAATGTTTCAATAGCAAAATATTACTACAATAAATTTCTTTCATAATACTATATCTCATTTCATTTTAGAGTATGAAATTAGAACCAACTCCTATTATAATATAATTAATTCTAGTTCGAATTTATTAGTAGTTGTTCCAGAATCCATTACTTAATATGTGTATCAGTTGGAACTATTTCTATCATATAATCGCCTTAGCTAAGGACTTCTCGAGTTATGATTCTATACAAGTTGCCGTAAGATAAACACCCTTACTATTAGGAGTGATGAATCCTTTATTGACCCTCCCAATTACTTTTGTTTATTTTACATTGTACCCAATATCCATCTTATAGGCGGTCCCAATGAGACTCTAAATTCTAGAATCAAAGAACAACGTTTAGTAAACAAAGTAGCTTGGAGATCTCAAATCTAAGAATATTTGCACATTTGCTATAATATGATTCTATCACTGGCACTAAATAGTTATTCATGTGATTATCTTATAGTTAAGTCATCCAATGAACTTGTTCACTTAACAAGCATCCACATGTTAACTTTAAGTATCACAATACTCACGAATGTGAGAACTACTACTTGATAAAATAAAAAAAAGTATAACACGTGATAGTCTTTGCAAATTAATGATGTCAATCCTATCTCACTAATACTATGATTAGAAATAATTTAAGCACAAGTATTACATAGTGTAGTAGGAATATCATATTATAATCTCTATCATAATTTCCTTAATACTATCATGTGTGCTTGGGACTTTATCTAACAGCTTTATACTCATGAAGTATAAATAAAACAAACTAATAAGATAAAAAAAAATGCCTTTATTATATAAATACGTGATGTGTAAATTTTGGATGTATAACAATTATTCAAATTAAATCCATCCCTAACCAAGTTTTAATTAAAACATTAGTCCCAAATTACACATACGAGCAAGTATACTCATCGTAAGTATAGTATATGGAATTAAAAAGTATCGATCCTCAAAGGAACAAATACACACTAATCACTTTTCATTCATTATTTAACCGACTCAATAAAGTGATAAGATGATAAAAAGAAAAATAAAGAAATATATACAACTCACGGATGTAAAAATATACAATTTAGACAACTATCCTAGAAGACATGATAATGAACCACTTAGCAACTATTTCAATTAATCATCATCTTGGCATCATGAGGGAATTAAAATAGGGTTCAATCGTTTCCTAAGTTATAAACTCCCTATCTCATGATTAAATTAGCAGATTTCTCAATCAAACCAATATAACAAAAAATGCATTAAACTCATCATTCAATAATTATCCATATACTCTAGGTGATAATGAACATGAAATTAGCCAATAACCCTATACTCTAGGTAAAATCAACTAATCTTTGATTACCTTAGCTGTTCATCTTAAATTCGTTTCCCAAATCCATTAAGGAATAACAAATATAAAATTTAATCAACTCCTAACATCCTTTCCCAAGTCAATTAGTAGAAAATCTAACTTCATCAACTCTCCCATAATTACAAGTAATCAAACACCAAGAATGATCGAAAATTGATCAAATTGCTAAAATAATCCAAAAATCATGAATTCCAAAATATTGTCAAATTACAATGAAAACATTACTTACATCATTATTCTAGAAAGAAAAAAAAAAAAACAAAAGTAAAAGAAAGAACTCATAGACAAGCCCTCCTTCTTCTCTTTGAAAACTTCCTTGAATAATGCCCGTTGATTAATGAATCTCCTCTTCTTGTGATTGTTTGGCAACTTTGATCCTTGGATGCAGACATTTGCCTTGTGTTTTCCATGTTTAAATAGGTTTCCAAAAGGCCAAAATTCGTTCCCTAAGAGTACTAGATAGAGTAGAAGTTGAAAAATATCAAAACTCTTAGAAAATTACCAAATTCGTGCTTGATCAGAAAAACCCACTGACACTGAGCAGAGCAGACCCGGTGCCAGCCATGCCGCCCGTGCACTGGTGCCTAGTCGTGCTCTATTTTTTCCCTTCCACGAATACCATGTTTTTCCAGAATGGGGCCAACGCCGACTGTGCATTGGTCGGCGATGGGATTTTTCATCGTTTTCCCTTTTTTTTGCAATAAAAAGTCAAAACACCTTTCTAGTGATAAAATATCAAATATGAAGGAATATGACTAGTTATTACACCAAATGTATCACAAAATATCCTCAAATAACTAGGAAATTATTGATTAATTTTACCCTTATCACATTCCTCCACACTTAAATATTTGCATAACCTCAAGCAAAGTGCTTTAAAACAAGGAAAAATAACACAATCATTCAAAAATTTCAACTATAACAAAGCCACAGTTGCCATTCAAACTTTACATATGACATTGCCATTCTTCACAACCCTTGAAAACTTTCACGAATTGAAATACTAATTAAGACATATCAAAGCCATTGAAGTCAAATTAAGCAAGTTTATATTTTCGTCTAAGAACATTATTTCACCCTTCAAGCAAAAACATAGACAACATGAATCGTACAAGTTAAGCTATCTACCAATTCAAGCATTATAAATCTAAAAATTGCACAACTCAAGTCATGATTCAATGAAACCACTCTCATTTTTTTCTCTCAATTTTTTTCAACGACTAAGGGAATTGATAGCCGCAAGTGAATGGATTTCTCTTAACGCACCACATTGGCCCCCTTTTAGTCATCACTCATTATTTTTTCAACAATCTTTCTTTCTTTCCTTTGCTTTTGGGAATTCATAGCCTCAAGAAAGTGGATTTCTCTTCACTATCACTACACCAAAATTGACGATTACTGGCACACCCATTAACGTCATATAATGTTTAATTTTCATCATGCATACTATTTGATGATGTTTTTTATATCGTCATATTGATTGTCACCTTTTCACCATCGCTAAAGATATATGGTGACGATAGAAATATTTTCATCACAATTTGATAAATAATATGTAGCATATTATAAAAACGTCACGTTGTAGTTATACTTTTGTGATGTTTAATTGCGTCATAAAATAGCTTGTGATTTGTCACAAAATATCTTAAATTGTCGTGATATATGAGTTAAATGTTCAACTATTCGTGACATATATATATATATATATATATATATATATATATCACACTAATAGGTGATGTATTTTTCGTCACCAATTATTAAAAGATAGCATCACCAAATACTATAAATTGTCATGAAACATGATATAAATATTCAACTATTAATGATAAAACTGAAAACGTCACACGAATAGGTGGCAAAATTTTTGTCACTCATGATTAGAAAATAATGTAACACCCCTACTAAAGGTAATAGCGGAAGCATACCAACCCCGGGTATTACCCCGTGCAGTCTCCTAGACAAGGGGTCTTTATAACGAAAAGCCAACAGGGTATTATCCAAAAGGGAAACGTCCGGACCTATTCTGCTGTCACTGTGGCATCGTCCTATATCCATAGGTCTTTTCAACTCCAGATCTTACAAAAAGGTAAGGTAAAAGACACGTGTGAGTGAAAAATCACCCAGTGAGTCCCATGTGTGCTAGTGCTTTATCAAAGAAGCAGAGTACACAAAACTTTTGAGAAATAGCCTATCATTTGTTCATTAGAAATGATTCCAAAACTCTTTAAGGAAGAGTGTATTCAGAACTTAATAATTTTTGAAAAACTTCATTTTAGATTTCAAAACATTGCCCCAGTATTCGAAACATAAGCACTTCTTCAACAGAAGGTCGGCCTGTATATAAATCCCGTAGTCCTTGCCTTCGGCTACATGGTTTCTTATGCCAGGGACTGCGCCTTACAGCACATCACCCGCGTCAGCCGAAATGGTGAGCAGCGTACAAATGTACCTCACCTTACACTTAGGGATCTTTTACTTGCCACCATAAGCTAGACGTCTCAATCCTGACGTCAACCACTATCGAGGTGGCAAGAAGTCAAACACGCCGAGTGTACCCACCCAGCATCCAGCGAATGACTTACAATCAAAGAGCGCCTGCAGACGCGGCAATTGCCAGGCTCTAAATGGCTAGCCAGGTATGACTCATCTCAATATCCTATCACCCTGTTTGGAGTAAGATAATCCCAAGAACTGATTAGGTTACTTGGGGTTGTCTATCTCTAACACAACCTAGTACAAAGATCAAAGTCCTTGTTGAGTACTCAACACAACAATACCAACCCCATCTGACTGATCAGGCCAGAGGGTTATCTGATCTCACAGAATTTTCATATCAAAACAGTTTTTGGGGCAAAACAACATTTCTCCAAAATCATGATGAAACCAGATAAAGGGTTCAATTCACACATCAAAACATGTTTCTAAGAGTAACCAGGTCATTTTCCCTGTACTTGATCACAAAAGTCATTTTCAAGGGTATTCAGGTCATTTTACCGATACCCGATTTCGAAAAGACTTTCCGAGAGTATTTGGGTTATTTTACCCTTACCCGATTTGAAAAATATTCAGAAGAGTTCCAATAAGGATACTTGGGTCATTTACTGAATACCCAAGTTCTAAAGATTTTCATAAAACATTCCAATAAGGACATTTGGATCATTTTCTAAATACCCAATTCCAAAAGGTACTTATTTAAGGAAATCCAGAATTCTAATCTCAAAAGAGGATTAAATTCAATGTTTTCCAACACATTTCCATAAAATGTTCCAAACAGTATATAATATAGCATTTCATAGAAAAACAATGCACACTAGCTTTAGAAAGAGTTTTAGAAATCCAAGGGACTCACCTCATGTCCTAAGCAATATTTCCGTTAATAGCCGTTTAACCTTTGTTTCTACCATTTTTCAATGTTCTGTTGACCGTTTATTGCTAAACCTACATCTAACATCGTTTTCGAGTCAATTAGTGTTTGGCCGAAAAATAGTCGATGGGTAGCCGATGTCTGGCCAACGTGCCCGACGGTTAGCCGACGTTCAACCGTCGTTTAGCCGATGGGGCCGACGGTTAGCTGACGAGACCGATGGTTAGCCATCGGTCAAGGAAAACGTTTAACTTTCGTTCGTGTCATTTTTCTGTCGTTTGATCAATTCTTTCATTTTCCTTTCTCCACATACTTCCTCCCTTCGTAAACAAGGGATTCACTTCATGTTTCCCAATTTAATTTATCCAAAATCACATAAGTAGTCACCATTAAGTCCATTCATTTTCGGACTACTTTCTGAAATTTTACTGGTTTGACACACTATTTTGTTTTACACATAACTTTCAATTTACAGCTCCAATTTGGCTCCATGATATACCAAAACGACTATAAGACTCTTAGATTTAATTCAGTATAGGCCATTTTTAGAGTTCTGGTTCCAGTATCACGGTACTGGGCAAAAACAGCCTCAGTAGTTTTGACTTAGTTTCCCTATTCATTCTTTCCTTAACATTCTGCAATTTTCCAGTTTGACACCCTAACTTGTTTTGCCCATAACTTTTAATCCACAAATCCAAATGATGTCAAACCAATTGTAAAATATCCTTAAGACATTCCTTTACAAGTTCCAATTCATGGAGTACCAATTCTATTGTCCATTTTGTTCAGTTTTGAACACAAAGATCCAGTAGTAAAATCCCGTTACTGATTTGGCACCGTTTACTATTTTCACCATAACTTTTGATCCGTAAATCCGATTAACCTCAAACTTGTTCTAAAATGTCTCTATGATCTTTAGCTACAAAGATATATACCTTCTTTGTTCAAATCTAGAAATGTTACAGATTTACTGAACATAAAACCTCCCAGAATTTTTTGCACACAAGGACAGCTTTCACACAACTTCACCTAACTAGTTTTCATAATTCACACATAAACTTCTCACAATATATATACCAAAATGATCTACATGCTTTATATAATAACTTTACTTCAATTAAGGTAGATCTTTACCTTTTCTTTTCTGCGTTTGGAGGCTGAACAGTCCAAGCATCTTCTTGCTTTTCTCTCTCTCTTTCTTTCCTCTCTATTTCCGGTTTCTCTCTCTCTTTCTTCTCTATTTCCTTTTCTTTTCTCTTCTCTCTTTTCTCTCTTGTTTGCTCCGAAATTCTGGCTATCTAAAGCCATTTTAGTTGGCCTTCATGGCCTATATATAGAGGAATATGGTCTACAAGTCAAAGGTGCATTAAATGGCCTTAACATTTGGAAGCCTTTGATTGGACCACTTAGCAACTTAGGTGTTCTTTGGAATATTCAAGAGTTCTATAGAATTCTTTAGAAAGTTCTTGCATGAATGTTCTTGTAACCATTCATAGCATCAACACTTAGTGAGTTTTCATTGGTCCATATGGTGATGAAGTGTAGAAATTCCAAATTCCTAGAATTCTCAAGAACCATTAGATATTTTCTAATCTTGCATGGCCATGCATAATTAACCATTATTAACTTGCTCAAATCAAGATTAGCTTAATTAAGCTTGGTCAAATGAAGTCAAAAGGCAGTCCAACTTGGTCAAGATTGTCATGCTTGTGGGCCATCCTTACTTATTTCTTGTAGGCCCTCTAAATTATCTCAACTTTTCACAACTAATCAAATAGAAGAACTTGACCTCATTAACCAATCACTAAATGACACTTATTTTCATCCACCAATCATAAGAGGCCACACGTCCCATTTCCAACCACAATTTCTATTTTCTTCAGAAATGACCAAAATCGGGTCCGTAATGAAAAAATATTTTATTTCACTATCCAACTCCAAAAATTCCACTGAATCCATTGGTAACATTTAAATTCTTCAATTCCCTCTCTTCTTGGTCAAATTCGCAGTCGAAGTCACGAACACGGTCAAAATGATGAAAATGCCCTCGATACCCCGTGTAGCACGTTTTGCACCAAAACGTGTGTCTCATTGCACTGATCAATTTCTCTTTCCAGAGTACCCTAAAATTCTTATTTTGTTGATCTTAATAGCCTTCCAAAAATTTAGGGTACGGATAGAACAAATCCAATAATTACATCCAGGTCCCGACAAAACTTTATTTTACCAAAGTATTCGTCTCATTATACCGATCAACTTTTGTTCTGGCCGTTGATATAAATTCTCATCCCATTACAGGTTACAGGTAGTAGCAAATCAGGAGTAAGAAGGTGGGGTGTTACAAATAACGTCATTAAATAATATAAATTTTCAAAAAATATGAGATGAATATTTAACTATTAATGAAAAAAATAAAAAAAACATCATACAAATAGATAGCGTAAGTTTCGTCCCTCATTATTAAAAAAGAACGACACCAAACAACATGATTCATCACAAAATATGAATTAAATATTAATTTATCAATGACGAAAATGAAAATGCCACACGAATTGGAAATGTAATTTTTATCAATAATTATTAAAAGATAGTGTCACTAATAATGGTAAAACATCACATATTATTATAAATATTTTGATTAATTACGACGTTAGTATAATCGTCATTAAAATAGGTGACATTCAATGTGTAACAAAATATTTATTATTACTCAATAATTACTAACGTTTTGAAAATGAAAGAGTAATGAATAAGTTACAATCTTATTGTCACTAAACAGATAGAAAACTACATCGTGGATATAGAACTTAGTCAATAGGACTTTAGTACAAAAAAAAAAATGAAACCTTAGCAAAACATAGAACTTATAACTAGGACAACATCAGTCCAAGCAAAAGCACATATTTGATGTGTCTTCCAGCACAAGTATAAGCTACGCTTTGTTGCCCGGAAGTATCCTACTTTATCGTGACCTGGAACGAACTTCCATAGGAGCGAGCTTCGAAAAAGTTGAAAAGGACATGAAATTATAATGTTTTCTAAAATAATATGGTTAGATAGTTGAAATAAATAAAAATAATGGTTATTTTTTCTATATTTGAGCTTTTAATTTTTTCTTCTTTTTATTAAGACGTGTTAAAAATATATTCTATTAATTTTCATTTTCATTTTAAAGAGAAGCAAAAAATCAATTTAATAGTTATAAAAAAGGTAAATATCATATAAATAAAAATTAGTGTAGTCAATTAAATGATTATCTATAACATAAGTCGAATATAATAAAAATTTAGTTATATCATGATATAAAATATAACATATAAATAACTTCTCATTTTTTTACAGATAGTTAATTTCATCAATACTTATATAATTTCATAATATGTGGCATAAACATATTGTCACATATAATATTACGTGACTGTGATCTTTTCTATGACAGATAATTAACATCGTAAAATATTTAAAAATTTGTGATATTATTAAAATTGTCACCTAATACTACACATAAGTGTGACATAATGAGATGGTCATTAATACTTATGTTTTGGTGGCGTATATATATGTCATTAAATAGTTACAAGATACATGAAGTAATAAAATTTGTCACAAATAATGAATAAAATTGTTAGTGACATAATGCAAACTACAGTAGTAAATAATGATGTTATGTACTTCGTCACAAATAACGTAGTAAATCGATGGCAAAATTAAAACGTCATATAATATTGGTATCGTCACAGAATTATTTCGCTTTGTCTTTAGTTGGTGGGAAATGTTGACATCAAATATTTTGTGATGCTAGTATGCGACGTTGTAAAATATCATTACAGAAAATATTCATTAAGTGACGAATTATGATTTTTGTCACACTATGAATACTTTTCGTGACGTTCTAACAATACGACATCTAGTAGTTCATCACTAATTGTCAAATTTGTTGTACTGTATCTGTATTGGTCCCCATAATCAAGCAAAAAGCACTTTCTTGCCTTCAAAGATGAAATAATTTTTTTAAATTCATTTTTCAACTCACAACCAATTTTTTTTTCCCGCTCAATATTTTTCCTCACATTCCTTATCACAACTTAAAGTTAAGTAATGTTTAGACCCATAATAAAAGAGTTAGCCAACAACTTTCCCCACATTTATCACATTACCCACATTCAAACTAGATGAATCAAATAATACTCAAACACTAATGCATAAATAAGATTAATCCAAATTCTCAAGTCTTAACATATCCCTTACAATAAAAAATTTATTATCAATGAAAATCCACCAAGTGAATGACAAAACTTATATCCAAGAAAGAAAGATAACTACAACCTCGCTGAAGCAATGAAAACCATAGAAATTTTGGAAAAATTTCAGCCAAAATGTGAATATGGAAAATATTTTAATTGTAAACTCTCCCCCACACTTAAACTTAACATTATCTTCAATGGCTAAAAATAGAACCATGAAAGCAAAGCCAATGGACCACAATAAATAAAGGGGAGGAATAGAGAAAAGAAAATACTTCCATTATGGAGAAGCTCCAACACATGTGAATCCATCACAAGGAGTCATTAGAGAAATATACCTAGATAAAAACACAAGAAAAATAGAAAACATAAATCTAGAAAAGGAAAAGAAAATAAAATAAAATAGTACAAAGAAAAAGAAATAAAAAAAACCAAAGGAAAATCGTGAATCATAGAGGGTAACATCAAGATACTCTAAAGTGCTAAGTTTTTCACCCAAATATGGTGTAACTCGACTTCCATTTACCTTAAAGATCCTCTTAGATAGGTGAGAATGTTAGTGTCATGCCCTAGAGGCAATTATTTGAAAGTTGTATATGACACATTTTATTTTAATAAAAGACGTTATTTATCTTACAGTTTCTTTTGATTACTTTTGTGTAATATAACTATTAGATAAAGTTCATAATACAATATTGCGTTAAGAAAATCATGATAGAGATCATTATATGAGTTCCTACTACACTGTATAGTGTTAGTACTTAAACAGTCTTTAGTCGTAGTATTAATGAGACTGGACATCATTAATGCGTTAAGACTAGCATGTGTTAGACTTCCTGATTTGATCAGGCGGTGGTTCTCATATCCGTGAATATTGAGATACTCAAAGTTAACACATGGATGCTTGTTAATGGAACAAGTACATTAGATGATCTTGCTATGAGATAATCACATGGATAACTATTTAGTTCCAGTAATATAATCTTAATATAGTAAATGGGCAAATATCCTTAGACTTGAGATCTCCAAGGTACCTTGTTTTCTGAGCAGTGTGTTTTGATTCTAATCTCTGAAGCCAGATCGAGGGCCGCCCATGGGATGGATATTGGGTACATTGTGAGGTAAACGAAAGTAGTTGAGAGGGCAATAAATGATTCACCACTCCTAATAGTAGGGGCGAATATCTCATGGCCACTTGTAGGAATTACTACTCGAGAAGTCCTTAGCCAATGCGATCGTGTATTGGAAACAGTTCCAATTGATGCACATCTAGAGTAGTGGGTTCCTGGTACAAGTACTATTATATTCGGGCCAGAATTAATATATATTCTGGAAGGAGTTGGCACTAATTCCGTACTCCAAACCGAATGAGATTTTGTATGGTGAAAAGAGTAAATTGCACTGTAGTTTGTTATTGAAGGGTTCATGTCAAGCCACTTGACTTCTTGGACTCTTAGGTGGTCATGATGTGTTGCTAGATACCGCTCATGATCTAGGAATATGAGTTTATTAATTGATGAATTAATAAACCGATCATAATTAGAATAAATATGGTTAATTCTAATTAATTATGGATTATTAATCTCAAAGACGTATGAATTAATTCATGTTCGCTATCAATTGACTGGGAAACCTAATAGGTCACATACAATAGAGGATTATATATACTCAAGATGTAATTTGATAACATAGTAGGGTTAATTGCGAGAAAGAGAAGTTGTTGTGGACAAATTATAATTAGTTATAATTTATGGTCCAAATTATAATTGAGAGAATTTGATGTTTCCAATTACAATTAGGAAATTCTAATTGTTTTAGAATTCTCAGTTGGAGTATTTTTCAGTAGATTTTTTGTGTAGTATATGGGGATATAGTACGTGATTCCTTGGAGCTGAACAAGTGAGACAAAAACAACTCCAAACCGTAGAGGATACACGATCCTTTTCTCTTCTCTCTCTCTCTCTCTCTCTCTCTCTCTCTCTCTCTCGTGGTTCTTGACCATAAACCCTAGCCGCCGTTGTTGTTTCTGCTAACACAGAAAATCTTAGTGATTGAGTGTTCCTCCGTGTGGATTTCTGTTAGAGATAATCACACATTATGATTATAGTAATTGGACGTTCAACTCTCGTAGTATTCGAACAAGAGGATTGCTGGATCACGCCTCAACTTGAAGAAGAAAAAATTTTATTTTCCACACGATCGAAAAAAGGTAAAAAGCTATTACCCTTGTTCTCTTTATGTCTTATTTTCTGCACATATACGGATCCTGGGTTGGTATTTTTATGAGACTCTGCTTCATCATGGAGGTCAAGACTAATGAGGGAGAGGCGTGACCATGCAAAGACAAGGACCGATGACAAGATCTCGGTTCAAGAAACCTCAAGATTAATTTCAATTGCTCATAAAACCATGCTTGAGGATGGAAGATGATTGGAAGGTTGAGGAAGCTAGCTAAGAGTTCATTTTAATGACTATCCAAGAAGGACCCCAACTAGAACTCAAGTCGGGATCAAAGACGGATAAAATTTGACCAAAGTTGGCCTTCCAGCGAACATCCGGCGCTGGCCCTAGCAGCAGAACTGACGCCGGCTTCATTTTGGCATTCGACCGCCCAAGGCAGTTCACAACCGGCACCAGCAGTAATGTTTAAACCGGTGCCGGCTCCGGCATGTGCAGCCGACAGCTCCCCAACATTTTTTATACTTTCTCTTATTTTCTCTGATTTTAAGTGTTTGTAAAGACTTATTATGACCCTAAACTATAATAGAATCTCAGGGATTACTTAGCTAGGGTTAGGGTAATATAAATAGAACTTTTAGTGATTTGACATCATAATTCACACACTTTATAAAAAAATTTGAGAGAGAATCTTGAGAGGCCCTAGCCTCCATGTTTATCTTGTTCAAGACCATGCTTAAGGGTTAGTCCTCCTTATGAATGAGTCTATAAATCTTTTGGATAATCCAATGTGGTTTCTTTGAATGGGTCGTAGTTGCTTTGCTCTTCTAAGGTTTGTTTGAATTCTATTACTTGGGTGTTTATTTTCTCTATTTTATTTGTTCTTGTTTGCCTTTGTTTCTTCAAGGATATTGGGGTCAGATTATAGTAGAACTTTCTAATATTCTTGAGTGTCTTTGAAGCTTAGTTCTTCAAGGGTTTGATAGAAGATAGGTTGTTATTTCATTTTCTCCTTTTCGTCTCAAGAAGAATCTCTGTTTTTGGTCCCATTGGTTGAGATGAACACATAACCAACTAAACCACTCACAACACCAAGAAAAAGCCCACTCAAGATCATATCAAAGAGTTTGGTATCAGAGAAAGGAAAGTTTTGATTCCAATCAAAGCTTGAAATCAAGAAAATGAGCCCTACAAGTGAAGAAAAAGAAAACAGAGAAAATCCCGTAACTCAAAAACATGCTCCAAAAAGGTCATGAAATCTTTGTTATGTCTTGAATTTTCTTTTGGGAAATTGCTCCTTGATATTAATATAATCTTTAGGAACAAAATTTTCTTGTGTTTGTGGTGAAATTTGGCTTGAATATGGGTGAGAATGTTAGTTGTTCTTAAGTGACGGGGTTGCATCTAAGGTGTTTGATAAATGTTCCATGAGAATGCTTTTGGCTATAGTTAGGAACTTTGATTCTTAATTTTCATTCCTTGGGAAATTGGGACTTAGTATATCACTCTATTGTTGAATTCCAAGCTCATTGAACTCAACTTTATTAGTGCACACTTGTGATCATCTTGTTCTTCATAATCCTAGTTCTAGTTGTTCTTGTTTCTTTATTCTTGCTAATTCTTGTTCGTTTCTTGCTTAGAAGTATTTCTTGTGTGTCTAGTGTTTGTTATTGTATTGATTGAGTCCACATTTCTTGAAATTCTTGATTAAAACTTATTTGTTTGATGTGCCCAACAAGTGTTTGTTGAAATTTCCTTAAGACCCCTTAATTGGAAAAATCCATTGATTTGTGTGATTCACTAAGTTAGACTAAATCTTTAGCTATTGGAGAGAATTAAGACTGAATAAGAAGGCTTGAGTATTGAGAAAAAGGCAAGAGGGTGAGCCTATTACTAAAAGAGCTTAAGAGAGCAAACACGAGCGTGAAGTGATCAACCTTGAGAGCCAACACGCAAGGAAGTGAATTGAGGATCTATTTTTCTTTCTAATCTCCTTTGTTTTGCAGGTATAAGTAAGTAAATATTCCATCACCATGGCCCATGATCAAGAGATCTCTAGGCCTAACCCAAGTGGACCTAGTAGACCTCAAGAAGAACAAATTGATGCTAGGAGTTTGTGTGAAGACTAGCAAGCTATGATGAGGACTATGCAAAGTGAGTTCCAAAATATGACAAGGGAGTTGATAAATCATCTTGGACAATCTTCTACCATCACACAAAGGAGAGGCCAAGAGCAATTTGAAGTACTTAGCCTTAGGATAAGGGATGGCGATGCCCATACCCCTCCGTTACATGCCCAACATGTTAGTGTTATACCTTAGAGGTAATCACTTGTATGTTATATATGACACATTTTATTTCATAAAAGGTATTATTTATCTTACAATTTTTTTTGATTAATTTTGAGTAATATAACTGTTAGATAAAGTCCTAGTACAACATTATGTTAAGAAAATCATGTTAGAGATCATAATATGAGATTCCTACTGCACTGTAGAGTGTTAGTACTTAAATAGTCCCTAGTCATAGTATTAATGAGACAGGACGTCATTAATACGTTAAGACTAGCATGTGTTAAGACTTCCTGATTTAATCAGGTGGTGGTTCTCATATCCGTGAGTTTTGAGATGCTTAAAGTTAACACGTGGATGCTTGTTAGTGGAACAAGTTCATTGGATGACCTAGCTATGAGATAATCATGTGGATAACTATTTAGTGCCAGTGATATAATCTCAATATAGCAAATGTACAAGTATCCTTAAGACTTGAGATCTCTAAGGTACTTTATTTGCTGAGCCTTATACTTTGATTCCAATATCTGGAGCTCGATCGAGGGCCACTTATGGGATGAATATTGGGTACATTGTGAAGTAAATGAAAGTAGTTGAGAGGGTTAATAAAGGATTCATCACTCTTAATAGTAGGGGCAAATATCTCACGGCCACTTATATGAATTACTACTCGAGAAGTCCTTGACCAAGGCGTTTGTGCATTGGAAACAGTTTCAATTTATGCACATCTAGAGTAGTGGATTTCTGGTACAAGTATAATTATATTTGGGCCAGAATTAATATATATTCTGGAGGAAGTTTGTAACACCCCACTGCTACGTACCCATAAAGGGCGGGGATCTCGCCCCATCTCGAGGACAAGGGGTCTTTAAAACGAGGTACATAATATAAAGTCGAACCAAAGATGTCAAAGCTTAGATAAATAAAGGGGAGCTCTTATTATATCAGAATAAAACTGGAGCAAGACTAAACATATGCAAACATCGGTTCTAAAAACATAAATGAACATCTGTCTCTTAAACATAAATTAAGTAGCAAAAGCTCCAACTACTAGACATCCCGCTTGCTCAACAGTATCAGTCTCCTGAAAACATGATATAAAAATAGTATGAGATTAACATCTCAGTAAATCTTGTGTGTGCACATGGTACTTTGAACAGTTCGTGCATACATAGCTGAAAACATTTGCAGAAATATTTGGCAAGTCATAAATGATTTCTCTTTGCAAGGAGTGAAGTTTTCTCATTGTCACACTTTGTATAAAATAAACCATCCACTCGAATAAACAGTCATGGCGCCACACTCTATGCCCCATGGTAAGAGAACGGTCAAGGCACCACACTTTGTGCACCTTGACAGGATCAGATTACCACACTTTGGAAGTTCTGATCACGGGTGGGTATACGACCCATCGGGTGAGATACTCCTCTATCTCTACACCCAACAAAACCATCCAGGAGTCTATGCTGGGAAATAATGCCTTACCAGGTATAAATGCTAGCTCGAACCTGCCTGACCAGTCAATACTGTCGCCTTTTCAAGTAGATCTTATCTTCTGGAGTTGGCCTCTTGCCAAAAGACTCACCCAAGCCCTCCAAGAATAGTATTGTTAGCCCACCCTTATTGAGTACTCAATGAACATATCCGTCAATTCCTGATTCACATTGTTTTCATACCTTGACTTTGTAAAATGTGGTTTTCTTAAAAAAAAAAGAGTTTTCTAAAACGTTTAAGAGAAAGACAGTTCTTGATAAAGGCATTAGTTGATAAAATCATTTAGAGAGTAAACATCCACGTTTACAACCCAAGTAATCATAGTTCAACAATAGCTTCACAAAGCTTTACAACATTTGACTTGCCTCTCCAAGCATTTAACAAAAAGAGTTTATCCAAGGACTTACATAGTATGCCTCAGATAAACAAGATAAAAATCAACTGCTTGCTTCCTTCAAATAATCTCCTGATCTAGAATCATATAATATCATGATCAGGATCTCAATCATCTCAAGCATGCATATAAACTCACTTATTCCCATAAACAAATCATGTCCCATCATCTAACTTCAAATAAATCACCCATTCCTTGAAATAAATATACCATGAACATATATCCATCAAAGACATGTGCTATATACCAAAAAGGTCTCGGCTTAACCATCAAGATTCACATCCTTTATTATCACAACAAAACATAGCATCTCTATCCATTGAACATGCTTAACACATTACTCATCTCAAAATATACATCTATCCCAACTAAACACATTCATCATGCTATTATACTCCTATAGACATCATCAATCGCATTAAACCTTAATTACGTCACCAAGGATAAAATCTTTTTTACCTTACAACAACTGGATTAACAAGATCAAGATGCCGCTATGATGTTCGCTATGAGTTCACTTGAGACGAAGGGAAAGCTGCCTTCTTTAATTCCTCTTAATCGAGAGTTAAGAAAGAAAGATGAAATCAGTCCCTATATGGCGCAGTTTAAGGGAAGAAGAAGAGGAGAATCAATAGAATGAAAGGAATCAAGAGGTTGAGAGAACTTTCGCTTACCTTAGGGAGCATTTTGATTTTTTTTGCCTCGATTGCTCTTGTGTTTTTTCGAAAATTGTAGAGGAGAGTTTACTGGAAATTTTTGTGCAGCAAGGATGGAATGTACGGCTACTTTGGCTTAGGGTTAGGAGAGTTTGATTTAGGGTTTAGAAGTTGATGCTATAAAGGACTCCTAATGGTTCTAAACCTCTTTGGGCAGCAATGGTGGAAAATAGGCAGTTTGCTGTATCCTTTTGCTGGCCAAAATTGAGAGTGGTTGAGGGGAGAAAAGCGGTCTAAAATTACACCCCCAAGTTGGCCGAAAACAGTGCACAAGGAGAGGTTGTGCTTGTTCAGTTTTTTTACCAAGACAAGAAGGAGTTTGTGCGGGCTTTGACAACCAAAATTCTATGCAAGGTGGGTGTGTTTGTGCTGTGCGAAAACTATAAGTAAAAGAGAGAAATTTTGGACTGGTTTTGGCTACTGTTTTGACGCAAATCAGAGAGGGAAAAGTGAGAGTTTTAGGAGTTGTAATTTGGCTAAATCAGTAAAGAGTTTTGGTATGCTTTGGAGTGTAGATTTTTGTGCAGTATTTGTGTGTGCAATGCTGGCCGAAATTCTGGAAAAAGAGGGAACAAAAATCTGGTTTGTTTAGCTAAAATAAATCTGAATTAGTGAGAGGTGTTTTAGATGATTTGAGCTAGGTTTAGAAGAGTTTGGCTATACTTAGGAGTGCAGCATTTCGTGTGGCATATGCATGCCCAAGGCTGACCGAAAATCTGCAAAAAAAAGAGGAACAAAACATGATTTGTTGGAAATAGAATAAAATCTGATTTGCTAGAGGATTTATGATAAGCTTCCCTGGCTTGAAAGAATTTAAGTTGAGCTAGGATTGCTCCTAAAGATGGCGGCAACAAGGCTGGAAAATTTCCAAATTTTTAGCTAGGGTTTTATTCTCAAAATCAACAAAATATTTTGCTAGGGAAAAGGAAAGAAAGAGAAAAATAGATTAAATTCAAACTAACTAAATTCCTATCAAGACTTTAAACATAAAATTTGCTTGATTAAATAAAAGTTGGAATTTATTTGCTCTTAGCTAAGACTTTCGAAAATTAAAGGAATAAAAGCTAGAGTAAAATTAGTCTCTATCTTTATCAAAAATCTTTGAGTTTGGAAGATAAATATGGAGATTCATCTCCTAAGAAAATGGCGGCTGAAATTCAAAAGAGTAGCTAGGGTTTTTGCTAAAATATTTCTCTAAGAATAATTAAATAAATAAAAGGGTTAAACCAGAAATTTTCCTTGAGAATTCAAATAGGATCTTTACCCACTTATCTATCTCTAATATTTATCAAGGAGAGTCTTGTGCTACTTAAAACTCACCAAAGTGGCAGCTAGCTAGGGTTTTCGACCAAAAGCATGAAGAAACCCTAGAAGAAGAATTCAAAAAGGAAGCTAAGATTTGCAAGAGATAAGATTCGAACTCAAGTCACCAAGGGATAATCACCAGACCTAACCATTAATCCAAATCAACTTCAGTGTTAATATATGTAACACCCCACTACTACGTACCCTAAAATGGCGGGGATGTCACCCCGTCTCAGAGGACGAGGGGTCTTTAAAACGAGGTATAAAATATAAAGGCAAAACCCAAAAGGTTCAACTTAGATAAATAGAGGAAACTCTTATTACATCAGGCTCGAAATGGAGCAATACAAAATAAAAAAAATATTGTTCAGAAGCTTAAACAACTATTATCTCCTAGAACCAAAATGGGGGAAAAAAATAGCAAAAGCTTCAACTATCACATGCCTCGATTGCTTAGCATAGTCTATCTCCTGAAAACATAAAATAAAACAGTGTGAGATTAAATCTCAGTAAGTCCTGTGTGTGCACATGGTATTTTAAACAGTTCGTGTATGCATAAAGAAAAAATATTTGCAGAAATATTTGGCAAGTCATAAATAATTTCCCTTTTACAAGGAGTGGGATTTTTCACATAATTGCACTTTATAAAAAACAATTCCACCACTCAAATTAAGGTCATGTTGCCACACGTTGGGCTTCATGAGGACAAGGCACCACACTTTGTGCACCTTGCCGGGACCAGATTGCCACACGTTGGGCGTTCTGATCAAGGTGAGTGTACAGCTCATCGGGTGAGATACTCCTCATTCTCTACACCCAACAAAACCATCCGGGTGTCCATGCCAGGAAAATAAATAATACCTTACCATGTACAAATGCTAACTCGGACCGGCCTGACCAACCAATACTATCACCTCTTCAAGCCGAGCTTATTTTTTGGAGGTGGCCTCTTGCTAGAAGACTTACTCTAGCCCTCTAAGACTAGTATTGTTAGCCTACCCTTATTGAGTACTCAACGAACATATCCGTCAATTCCTGATTCAAAATTTTCATACATTGGCTTTGTACAACGTAGTTTTCTTTAAAAGTGTTTTCTAAAAATTTAGGAGAAAAAATAGTTCTCTTGATAAAAATCGTTAGTTTGACAAAACCGTTTAAAGAATAAATATCCACGTCTACAACCCAAGCGAACATAGTTTAACAATAGCTTCACAAAGCTTTAAAACATAATCTTACCATCACAACATTTAACAAAAGAGTTTATGCAAGGACTTACTTGATATGCCTCAAGCAAATGAGGTAACATCACAGCTTGCTTTCCTCAATTATCCTCCTGATCTAAAACCATATAATATCACGATTAGGGTCTTAATTGATTCAAATATGCTCTAAACTCATTTATTCCCATAACAATTCACAATCCACTATCTAATTCCAAATAAATTATCTAAACCCCAAGGTTCATATACTATGACCATATATTCATTAAAGACATGATTATTATATCGAAAAGGCTTGACTTGACCATCACAATTCATCTCCATCATTACCACAATAAAACATGGCATAGCTATCCATCGAATAGGCTTAGTTAATTACTCGACTCAAACTACCCATTCATCATGCTATTGGACCTCATCAACTATATTAAACTTTGATTTCGACATCCGGGGTAAGTATCCTCTTACCTTGCAACAACTGGGTTAGCAAGATCTCGATGCTCCTATGGTAATCGTCCCAAGTTCGTTTGATTAGAAGAGAAAAACTGCCTTCTTTCCTTCCTTTTGTCCGAAAATAAGTAAAAAGGATGAAATTAGCCTTTAGGTGGCGTGATTCAAGGGAAGAAAAGGAGAAGAATTAATGGAAGAAAGGAATCAAGAGGTTGAGATGGTTTTTACTTACCTTAGAGGGTGATTAGTTTCTTGATAGGAGTTGTTCTTGGGATTCTCGAAAATTGTAGAGAGGTTCTTGCTGGATTTTTTTGTGTAGAATGGAGAGGGTAGTCAGCTACTGTGTTTTAGGGTTAGAGAAGATTGGTTTAGGGTTAGATAGTGGTGTTTAGAAAGACTCCTAATGGCTTTAGATTTCTTGGACCGCAAGGGCGAAAATTGCAGCTTGCTGTGCACCTTGTTGCTGCTGACATTGGGAGGGTTTAGGAGGAGGAAATATTCTGCAATTTGCTCCCTTATGCTAGCCAAAATATTGCCCAAGAAAAGGGCTGAATGTGTTTAGAGTTTTTGGCCAAAACAAGGAAGAGTTTGAGTAGGTTTTGGGAGCTAAAATTCTGTGCAAGAATGCCTTATATGCTGTGCGAAATTACTGAGCAAAAAGGGAAGAAATTCTGGGCTGTTTTGGTTGTTGTTCTGCTGCAAACCAGACAGGAAAAGTGAGGTTCTGAAAATTGGCTTAATCAACAGAGAGTTTTGGTGTGCTTTGGAGTGTAGAGTTTCGTGTGTTAGAGGGTGCAAAGCTAGCCGAAATTTCCTGTACAAAGCTGGCCGAATTTCTGGTTCATAAGCTGGCCAAAATTCTGGAATTTTAGTGAGTAAAATCTGGTTTTTGTGTGGCTAAGGTAATCTGAATTGATGAGGAGTGTTCTAGGTATTTTGAGCTAGGGTTTGAAGTGTTGGATTGCACTTAGAAGTGTTGGAATTTCGGACAGCTTGTGCTGGCACAAGGCTGTCGAAATTCTGCTAGGAAAATAAAACAAATCCTAGTTGAAATAAAATATGATTTGCTAAAGGATTTTGGATAAGATTTCCTAGTATTGGAAGAGTTTGAGTCGAGCTAAAATTTCCTCAAAAAGTGGCGGCACTAGCTGGAAAATTTTCCAGATTTTTAGCTAAGGTTCTAGGTTCAAAATCAACAAGGTTTCCAACTAGAAGAATAACTCTTTAATTCCAACTATCCCTTACAAAATCTAATAAGTTAAAATCAAGCTGGAATTTTAATTTTTCAGCTAGGGTATTTCGAAAATCCAAGAGAACAAAAGCTGAAAATAAAGGTGATCTTTATTCACATAAAAAATCTTCGAATTTAGGAAATAACTATAGAGACTTATTTCCTTAGAGCAATGGTGTTGAAATTTCTCTAGGATGGCTAGGTCTTTTTCAGCCAAGACATGAAGAAGTCTAGGGAGAAGAATTTTGAAAAAGAAAGCTAAGATTCGCAAGAAGTAAAATTCGAACTCGGGTCACCAAGGGAAATCACCAACCTCCCCGCTATTCCAAATCAACTCCAATACTAATATTTCTCTAAGAAATTATTTCCACTCTAATTCTCATCCTTCCATCTCCTCGACTAAACTTCACTTAACCAACTCTTAAACAACACAATTATTTCACACCAATTAATTCAAATGCAAGAGCAACCTTAAAAATCACATGCACCCATGCAAGAATAATTTCAAGGTAGCACGTGAAATGCGAAATGCTATGCAATGCATGACTTTTTTCCCCATAGTCAAAGGTGGTTTTGGGCGGGGTATTACAATATAACTCTAAGAAATTCTTTTCACTCTAATTCTTATCCCTCTATCCCCTCTACTAAATTTCACTTAAAACAACTCTCAAGTAATGCAAGCAACACAATTATTTTTCATTAAATAAATTAATGCAAGAACAACCTTGCAAATCACATGCACCCATGCAAAAAAAAATAATAATAATAATAATAATTTTAAAATATCACATGAAATGCAAAATGCTATGCAATGCATGACTTTCCCCCCAAAGATCAAAGGTGGTTTTGGGCGGGGTATTACAGAGTTGGCACTAATTTCGTACTCCAAACCGAATGAGATATTGTATGGTGAAAGGAGTTAATTGCACTGTAGTTTGTTATTGAAGGGTTTATGTTAAGCCATTTGACTTTCTGGACTCTTGGTTGGTCATGATGTGTTGCTAGATATCGCTCATGATTTGAGAATATGGGTTTATTAATTGATGAATTAATAAACCAATCCTGATTAGAATTAATAGGATTAATTCTAATTAATTAATTATTATTAATCTCAAAGACGTTTGGATTAATTAGGTCACATACGAAAGAGGAATATATACTCAAGATGTTATTTGATAACATAGTGGGGTTTATTGCGAGAAAGAGTAGTTGATGTGGCCAAATTATAATTAGTTATAATTGATGGACCAATTTATAATTATGAGAACTTGATGGGTTCCAATTGCAATTGGAGAATTGCAATTGTTTGTTTGGAATTCTCAGATGTGTTTTTGTAGAGGCTTTTTAGTTATATGGGATATAACCCTAGTGGAAAACAAAAAGTCACATGATAACAACTCTACAAAACTAAGGGGCACACAAGATAGAAATATATGATCTTTTGTTCTCTTCACTCTCTCTCTTTCGTGTGGTTCTCAAAAAGAACACCAAGACTCTTCTTCTTCTTCTTCTTTCTCTTGTTTTGTGAAATAAGAAGAACAAGAAAAACCCCAGCTGCCATTGTTGTTTTCTGCTAGCACATAAAATCTTGGTGCTTGAGTGTGCTCCTCTGTGTGGATTTCTGTTAGAGATAATCACACACTATGATTATAGTGGTTGGACATACAACTCTCATATGATTCTTCAAGAGGATTGCTGGATCATGCCATAATTATCATACTTGAAGAAAGAAAGTTTTGTTTTCCACACAAACAAAGAAAGGTAAAAACTGTTATATTTGTTTCTTAGTTTTCCATGTATATGTCTTGTTTTCCACACATATGCGGATCTTGGGATAGTATCTCGTTTTATTTTTTCACTGCACCGTATATGGTGATGATATCCTCTCAGGATTAGGTGTTCTTTCCAGACTTAGGTCTCGCGCAATTAAGGTAATGACAGAAACTACAGGGTCAAATGCGCTTCCAGTGAGATAAGGTATATGATGGCGGCTAGGGTTAGATCTTGTCCAAGTGAAGCGTCCTGGCACACCTGCTCGGTGGATAATCCTAATCCTTCTAGATCTTTTCACATTCGAGTACTAATCTATCTCTTCCTTCTCATCATTGCTATACTCATCTATTGGGCGTTTGCTCTTATCACTCCTATCTGTCATACCTCCACAATGAAAGAGTTCTATCAGTGCCCATCGTCCATCAAAACACATTATATCTTCATTCCTTGTTTATTACATGAATTAATTGAATCCAATATCCCTTTTATCACCCTTAAAGATACTGATTTCCAGTCATACATAAAACAGCAAATTTCACCATAGTACAACAAGAAAACCGGTAGCCTTAATCATAACATATTTTCAAGGAACACTCTTGGCCCCATGGTAAGAGAACGGTCAAGGCACCACACTTTGTGCACCTTGACAGGATCAGATTACCACACTTTGGGCGTTCTGATCATGGGTGGGTGTACGACCCATCGGGTGAGATACTCCTCTATCTCTACACCCAACAAAACCATCCGGGAGTCCATGTCGGGAAATAATGCCTTACCAGGTATAAATGCTAGCTTGGACCTGCCTGACCAATCAATACTGTCGCCTTTTCAATACTGGCCTTCATGGCCTATTTATAGAGAAGTATTATCTTCAAGTCAGAGATGCATTAAATGGTCTCAAACATTTGGAAGCCCTTGATTGGTCCTCCTAGCTTCTTAGGTGTTATTTAAAGTATTCAAGAATCTTATGGTGATTTGGCAACTCTAGGAGCCTTTAGATCCTTATAGAATTTAAAAGGAAGTTGTGGAATAACCTAGAAGGTCTTGGAATTATGTAGAACCTTCAAGAGTATTGGAGAATCTTGTAGAAATCCCTAGTATTCTCAAAAACCATTACATATTTTCTAATCTTGCATGGCCATGCATAATCAACCATGGTTAACTTGCTCAAATCAAGATTAGCTTAATTAAGCTTGGTCAAATGAAGTAAAAAAGGTGGTCTAACTTGGTCAAGATTGTCATGCTTGTGGGCCATTGTTATTTATTTCTTGTGGGCCCTCTAAATTATCTCAACTTATCACAACCAATCAAATAGAAACACTTGACCTCATTAACCAATCAAATAGAAGCACTTGTCTTCATTAACTAATCACAAAATGATACTTATTTTCATCCATCAATCATAAGAAGGCACATGTCCCATTTTCAACCGTAATTTTCTATTTTCTTCAGAAATGACCAAAATCGGGTCTGTAATGAAAAAATATTTTATTTCACTATCCAACTTTAAAAATTCCACTGAATCCATTGGTAATACTTAAATTCTTCAATTCCCTCTCTACTTGGTCAAATTCGCGGTTGAAGTCACAAACGCGGTCAAAGTGACAAAAATGCCCCCGATACCCCGTGTAGCACAATTCGCACTAAAACGTGCGTCTCATTGCACTGATCAATTTCTCTTTCTAGAGTATACTAAAATTCTTATTTTGTTGATCTTAATATCCTTCCAAAAATTTAGGTTACAGGTAAAACAAATCCAATAATTACATCTAGGTCCCGACAAAACTTTATTTCACCAAAGTATTCATCTCATTATATCGTTCAACTTTTTTTCTGGCCATTGATATAAATTCTCATTCCCATTATAGGTAGTAGCAAATCGGAAGTAAAAAGGTGGGGTGTTACAATAGAGGCTATAGAAGCTAAGGAACTAGTTATTCTTCGTTTATGTAAAAGTTCTTATGTTTCTGCTAATGATTTTACATTGTCTATGGCTAATAAAATTACAGCTATTCTTCAAGAATTTGAAGACGTTTTTCCAAAGGAGGTGCCCAGAGAACTACCACCCATAAAAGGGATTGAGCATCAAATCGACTTTATGCCCAGAGCCATCATCCCCAACCGAGGGCATATAGAAGCAACCAAGAAGAGTCCAAGGAGTTGCAAAAGCAAGTAGAGGCATTGCTTGAGAAGGGACATGTGTGAGAGAGCCTAAGCCTATGTGCAGTTCCGGTTCTCTTAGTGCCCAAAAAGGATGGGACATGGCGTATATGTGTGGATTGCCGCGCTATTAACAACATCACAGTAAAATACCGCTATCCCATTCCTAGGCTAGATGACTTGTTTGTTGAGCTATTTGGTGCATGCATTTTCTCTAAAATTGATTTGAAATCCGGTTATCACCATATTAGAATAAGAGAAGGGGATGAATGGAAAATGGCTTTTAAAACTAAACAAGGATTGTATGAGTGGCTTGTCATGCCCTTTGGATTATCTAATGCTCCTAGTACTTTCATGCGATTAATGCACCATGTTTTGAGAGAATTCATTGGAAAATTTGTTGTTGTGTACTTTGATGATTTATTAATCTATAGCAAACCATATGTGGATCATTTGAATCATGTTGAAAGTGTGCTTGTTGCCCTCCGAAAGGAGAGATTGTATGCTAATATTGAGAAGTGCTCTTTTTGTTTGGAGAGGATTACATTCCTTGGGTATATTGTGAGTGCCAAAGGGATTTAGGTTGATGAGGGAAAAGTGAAAGCCATCCAAGATTGGCCAACCCCTATCACCATTACCCAAGTCCGTAGTTTCCATGGACTAGCTAGCTTCTATAGGAGGTTCATCCAAAATTTTAGCACTGTAGCAGCCCCTCTAACGGAAGTGGTAAAGAAAAATGTGGGATTTAGGTGGGAGGAAGCCCAACAACATCCCTTTCAAGCCTTCAAAGACAAATTGAGCCAAGTTCTAATTCTTATTCTTCCTAATTTTGAGAAGGCCTTTGAGATAGAGTGTGATGCAAGTGGGGTGGGAATAAGATAGAAAACCCATTGCATACTTTAGTGAGAAATTGTTCAGGACGGCCCTCAATTACTCTACCTATGACATAGAGCTTTTTGCCTTAGTGAGGACCCTAGAATATTGGCAACATTACTTTTTGCCAAGAGAGTTTGTCATTCATACTGATCATGAGACCTTTAAACACCTCAAGAGCCAACAAAATTTGAACAAGAGGCATGCAAGGTGGATGGAGTTTATTGGGACATTTCCATATGTCATTCAATACAAAAAGGGTAAGGAAAATGTGGTAGCGGATGCACTCTCTCAAAGGTATGCACTACTAAACTTTTTGGATGCTAAATTTCTTGGTTTTGAATTTGTGAAAGATTTGTATGTTGATGATGAGGAGTTTGGGGATATTTTCTATGTTTGTGAGAAAAGTGCAATTGCTAAATATTATAGGTATGATGGTTTCTTATTTAGGGAGGTAAGGTTTTGTGTGCTCTATTAGGGTGTTGCTAGTTAGGGATGCCCATTGTGGGAGACTAATGGGGTATTTTGGTGTTGCAAAGACCTTAGGCATTCTTAAGGAACATTTCTTTTGGCAAAAAATGAGAAGGGATGTAAAGAGACATTGTTCTCAGTGCATTATTTATAGGCGAGCTAAGTCTAGATCTCTTCCACATGATTTTTATACTCCTTTACCCACACTTATTGTGCCTTGGGTTGATATTTCAATGGACTTCATCTTAGGATTGCCTAGGTCCAAGATGGGTAAGGATTCTATATTTGTGATTGTTGATTGATTTTCTAAAATGGCTTATTTTGTAGCTTGTTCCAAGACTAATGATGCATCCTATATTACAGATTTATTCTTTAAGGAAGTGGTGAGAATGCGCGGAATTCCAAGGACTATTGTCTCGGATAGGGATACTAAATTCCTTAGCCACTTTTGGAGAGTATTATGGAACAAACTTGGTACTAATATTTTGTTTTCACAGCTTGTCATCCCCAAATGAACGAACAAACAGAGCTGGTCAACCGAACACTCACCCAACTCTTGCGGACCATAATAAAGAAGAACTTGAAATATTGGGAGGAGTGCGTGCTACATATTGAGTTTGCTTACAATGGGGCTATTCACTCTACCACTTCCTATTCTCCTTTTGAAATTGTATATGGTTTTAATCCTCTAACTCCTTTAGATTTGGTTCCTTTGCCTATAGGTGAACAGTTGAACCTCGATGGAGCTAAGAAGGCGGAAATGGTGAAGGCACTCCATGAGAAGGTGAAAGCCACCATTGCAAAATAAAATGAAGAGATCGCCCATAAACGCAATCAAGGAAGGAAATAGGTGTTATTTGAGCTGGGCGATTGGGTATGGGTACACCTTCACAAAGAGAGATTTCCCATGCAATGACGGAGCAAACTAGATCCAATGGGGGATGGTCTATTTCAAGTTCTTGCAAAAGTTGGAGAAAACGCTTATAAGATAGATTTACTCGGTGAGTATCATATTAGCGCCACATTTAATGTTATTGACCTTTCTCCCTTTGATGTAGATGATGGCAACGATTCAAAGATGAATCCTTTTCAAGGAGGGGGAGATGATGAGACTCCGCTTCATCATGGAGGTCAAGATCAAAGAGGGGGAGGCGTGACCATACAAGGACAAGGACTGATGACAAGATCTAGGTTCAAGAAGCTTCAAGATTAGTTTCAATTGCTCATAAAACCATGCTTGAGGATGGAAGAGGGTTGGAAGGTTGAGGAAGCTAGCCAAGAGTTCGTTTTAATGACTATCTAAGAAGGACCCCAACTAGAACTCAAGCCGGGATCAAAGACAGATGAAATTTGACCAAAGTTGGCCTTCCAGTGGACATCTGGCACTGGCCACAGTAGAACTAATGCTGACTTTATTCTGGCATTCGACTGCCCAAGACAGTTCGCAACCGGTGCCAGCTATAGTGTCCAAACCGGCACTGGCTCCGGCCCGGGCAAACGACGACTGCCCCGCATTTTTATATTTTCTCTGGTTTTTCCAATTTTAAGTGTTTGTAAAGACTTATTATGACCTTAATCTATAACAGAATCTCAAGGATTACTTAGCTAGGGTTAGGGTAGTATAAATAGAACTTTTAGTGATTTGACAACACAATTGACACACTTTATTCAAAAATTTGAGAGAGAATCTTGAGAGACCCTAGCCTCTTTGTTCATCTTATTCAAGTCCATGCTTATGGGTTAGTCCTCCTTATGAATGAGTCTATAAATCTTTTGGATAATCCAATGTGGTTTCTTTGAATAGGTCTTAGTTGCTTTGCTCTTCTAAGGTTTGTTTGAATTCCATTACTTAGGTGCTTATTTTCTCTATTATATTTGTTCTTGTTTGCCTTTGTTGCTTCAAGGATATTAAGGTGAGATTATAGTAGAACTTTCTACTATTCTTGAGGGTCTTTGAAGCTTAGTTCTTTAAGGGTTTGATAGAGAGTAGGTTGTTATTTCATTTTCTTCTTTTTGTCTCTAAAAGAATCTCTGTTTTTGGTCTCATTGGTTGAGCTGAACATATAACCAACTAAACCACTCACAACACCAAGAAAAAACCCACTCAAGATTATATCATATCTTGTTCTTATTTTTCCACTGCGCCATATATGATATGCGTGAAATACCCAATAGTGGTATCAGAGCCATGCTATGTGTGTTTTGCAGACATTGTTTTGGCATGAAAAGCTTTTTTCATGTATTCGTATTTGTCTTTGTTCACAGTGAAAATTATTTTCACTCAATTTAAAATTGTTTCAAGCATTGTGGGTTGGGTCCGTAGCACAATATGCTTGTGAAACAGTTATAGCATATTTTGAAAAATGTTTTCTTTATGTGTTGAACGTTTTTTGTAGAAAAATGTTTTCTTGAACATGTTTGTTGACCTCCGTTTCACCCTGTGAATTTAATTTTCTAATTTTTTTTTGTTTAAATTAACAAATTGGTTGTTGTTTTGAGCATCAAAATAGAAAACATTGTTGAGAATTGTTCTCACTAAAAATTTGTAGAAGAAGAAGGCACCAGAAATTGTTTCTGGAAAATTTTCTGAAAATCGCTGCCTCTTCGTGACTATAGCCGGCGCCGGCCCCCTAATTAGCACTGGTTGTGTGTTGTTTCGCGATGTCCAAAAATCATTTATGGAGAAAATTTTTTCCTTAAAACCAGACCATAGCCGGTGCCGGTTTTGGCTTCTAAACCAGCGCCAATTCTGCTCTGTTTCGACGTTCCAGTAATTAATTTTTTTTTTGAAATAGAGTTTGAATAGGAAAAATCTCATTGGATAAAAGACGGGACCCAAAAGCATTTTCTCAAAATTAGTTTTGAGACATACAATTTTATTTTTCAAAATAATGATTTTAAAAATTTACAATTAATGTATTTTTTCTAAAATATTGATTTTAGATTTTGTTTTATTTTTCCAAAATAGTGATTTTAGAATAATAAAATTATATATTTATTTTGTCTAAGCATAAGTAATGGCATGGTGGATGGTTATGGACTAAAACCAATTATATGAATGTTCATGCATTTTACAGTTTTAGTTTTTTATGAAATAGGGCTTGCATGTCCTGCCTTCTCTGGAATTCTTATGTAATTCTTTTATCATCTAACTCCCCTTGAATGTAACTCGAGGTTTTCTCTCTTTAAGAAATTATGTAATTAGTTTGCATAGGTTAGATAGGAGTATAGTTATTTTATTTTGAAGAAAGCAACCAAAATAAGGCTAGAAGGTAAGACCTTCTACTTAAATCATGCATGAACACAAATGGTTAACTATGTTAATTTCTATTATGGCTCAAAGGAATTAATTTAGGGTAAAGTCCATAACCATACCACATAATCGATTTATTACCATTATTATCAATTTTGTGATTTATTGATTTTTATGTGTGTGATTTATTGAAATCACTAAAAGGAACAAATCCCTCAATTAATATTAAACCTAATTCCTTCTGTTAATATAGTAAAAACAAGAGTCCTTTTTCGAGACTGAGTTGTTGGGCAAACCCAAGCCTACTTGACATTGGGCATGTTCAAGCTATGGAATTAAATTCCTAATTAATGGGTCGGGTTTAACTAAATTCTTTATCCTGGTTGGGCAAACTCAAGCATAATAAAATTTAGAAGAAAAGTTAGGGTAGCCCAAAAGGTTTTAAGATTAAAAGCTATTAATCACCCAATAATCCAATAGTTACATACGATGTAATTGGTATTGAATACTTACCAATGAACTTAAGCGTGGCTTGTTAGGCAAATCCAAGGTTATTCTTGAGAAATTTGGATACCAATCCACTAGGACACATTCCAATGAGCTTTCTCAAATAAGCAGTGGGGGCTATTAGTTTGAGTAAAATAGTGGAGTAAAAATGTGTTTAATTAAAGTCCTAATTATTTACATTTCATGTGCATATATAGTAGCTAATCCTCTCTATCTTTACATCTTGGACACTTACATCATGTCAACAAACCTAAACCTACGTAGCATCTTGGAAACCAACAAGTTAAACAAATCAAACTACCTCGACTAGTATAGAAATTTGAAAATCGTTCTCAAATCGAAAAAGTTACTCTACGTGCTAGATGCTCCTATTTCGCCACCACCAGCTCAAGATGTTCATGCTGATGAGCATGCTATCCATAAAAAGGTACACGGAGGATAGTGATACAACATCATGTATTATGCTGGCATCCATAACTCTCGCGTTGCAAAAACAGTACGAGCATGTGGATGCTCAATCGATCATATTACATCTTCGAGAGCTGTTTGACGCCCAAACCAAAACTAAGAGAGATGAGATCTCTAAGCAACTATTCTGTTGCAAAATGGCAGAGGGTTCTTCTATGGCAACTCATGGGATGAAGATGCTAGGCTTAATAGAGAAGCTTGGATCTCTCGGGTTTACAATGGATCATGACTTAAGTGTTGATTTAATTCTTCAGTCTTTACCTAATAGTTTTTCATAATTTGTGATTAACTATCAGATGCACAAGATTGAGTCCACCATTCCTGAGTTGATCAATCTTCTCAAAACTGTGGAGTCCTCCATAAAAAAGGATTCTAGTGCAGTTTTAATGGTAGAATCTTCTTCTAAGAAGAAAGTACAAAAAAAGAAAAAAGCTCCCATAAAGCCTAAAGGTAGAGTGAAGAAGAATGACACAGCTACCAAGGGCCCACGCCATCATTATGGCAAGATGAGCCACTAGAGGTGCAACTGCAAAGCCTACTTAGAGTCTGTTAAGGACAAGAAGTAGAAGGAGAAGCTTTCAAGCACTTCTACTTCTACTCCAGGTATGTTTATGTTTGAGATAAATACTACCTTTAGAAATGAGATATGGGTATTAGATACCGGATTTAGATCTTATTTGAGCAATAACTTGCAGGGACTAAAAAGCAGTAGAAGGCTAGAGAAAGGCGACATGAACCTATGTACTGCAAATGAGGCAAAGGTTACTACACTTGCTGTGGGGACATATGAGCTGAACCTACCTTCGGGATTAATTATAAAATTACAAAACTGTTATTATATACCAGTTTTAATGAAAAACATTATCTCAGTTGCGTGTTTAGACTTAAATGGATTTCATTTGATATTTAAGAATAAATGTTGTTTTTTTTCATTGAATGATATTCATTATGGTTTAGCAACTCTGGTTAATGGTTTATATGTTCTAGACTTGGAAAATCCAATTTTCAATATAAACAATGAGAAACCTAAAATAGTAACTCTAACACCTTTTACTTATGGCATTGTCGTTTAGGCCATGTAAATGAAAATCGTGTTTCTAAGTTACACAAGCTTGGTGATTTAGGGTAATTTGATTATGAATCATATGACATATGCGAGTCTTGTTTAGTAGGTAAAATGGCTAAAACTCCTTTTTTAGGAGAAGGATAACGGGCCAATGAGTTATTAGAACCTATACATTCTGATGTATGTGGCCCAATGTCAATACAAGTAAGAGGAGGTTATAACTATTTCATAACCTTTATCGATGATTTCTCACGATACGGGTATTTGTATTTAATGAAATACAAATCTGAGACATTTGATAAGTTCAAAGAGTTCAAGAATGAAATAGAGAAATAACTTGGTAATAGTATTAAGACTCTAAGATCTGATCGAGAAGGAGAATACTTAAGCCAAGAATTTCTGAGTTATCCTAGAGATAATAGAATATTATCTCAATGGACTCCACCACATACACCTCAATATAATGGAATATTTGAGAGAATGAATTGAATCCTTCATGTTGGCTTCTGCAAACCTACCAAAATCGTTTTGGGGGTATGCACAGAGACTTCTGTTTATATTCTAAATAGAGTTCCGATAAAATCGGTTGATTCTATCCCATTTTAGATGTTCTTTGGTAAGAAACCAAAGTTATCTCCTTTGCAAGTATGGGGTGGTCCTGCCTTTGTCAAAAGGCCACAGTCAGACAAATTTGATAGTAAGTCTGACAAGTGTTTGTTTGTGGGATATCCGCAAAAATCTTTCGGATATTACTTCTACCTACCCTCTAAAACCAAAGTGTTTGTTTCGAAGCATGCCATCTTCCTAGAGAAGGAGCACATGCTCAAAAGGGACAGTGAGAGTAAAATTGAACTTAGTGAAGTTCAAGAAGATCAAACAAACAAGGATTAACCGATTGATCCCACATCTATTAAGAGAATAGATGAACCTTCGACTACACAAGATCCTTGTAGATCTAGTAGGATACGTGTAGTACCTGAGAGATATGGATTTTTCATAAGCGACCACATGATGTATTACTTATAAATGAAGATGAGCCTACTACCTACAAGGATGTTCTGAACAATTCAGAATCTGGCAAATGGCTTGAGGCTATGAGGTCAGAGATGGATTCCATGTACGACAACTAAGTATAACTTTGATTAATCCACCCAAAGGAATTAAACCTATTGGGTGCAAATAGGTTTTCAAGAAGAAAACGGATATGAATGGTAACTTAGTTACCTATAAATCATAACTAGTGGCGAAGGGTTATCGTCAACAACATGGTATTGACCATGGTGAAACTTTCTCGCCAGTAGCCACGTTAAAATCCATCAGAATACTCTTAGATATTGCTGTTCATTATGAATATGAGATTTGTCAAATGGATGTGAAAACAACTTTCCTAAATGGAAATCTGATTAAGGAAGTGTATATGACATAACCTGAGGGTTTCACATCCAGTGATGGCACAAAGGTATGTAAGCTGCAAAGGTCTATTTATAGACTTAAGTAGGCTTCTAGGAGTTGAAACATTCATTTTGATGAAACAATCAAAGAGTTTGATTTTATTCAAAACATGGATGAGCCTTGTGTATATAAGAAGGACAGTGGGAGCGCAATCATTTTCTTATTGCTCTATGTAGATGACATATTGCTAATAGGAAATGATATACCTGTCTTGCAAACAGTTAAAGTTTGGTTGTCCAAACAATTCTCCATGAAAGACCTTGGTGAAGCAACCTATATTCTTGGAATAAGAATCTATAGAGATAGATCCAAAAGGTTGCTAGGTCTTTCACAGTCTACATATATAGATGAAGTGCTAATGAGGTTTAGCATGGATCTATCCAAAAGGAGATTCTTACCCATGTCACATGGTGTAAGCCTTTTAAAGTCGATGTCTCCCAAGACACAAGTTGAAAAGGATCACATGAGTAAGATTCTATATGCTTCGGCAGTTGGATTTATCATGTACGCTATGATATATACAAGGCCCGATGAATCTTGTGCTCTTAGTGTGACGAGCAGATACCAATCTGATTCTTGTGAGGGTCATTAGGTGACTGTGAAGAACATCCTTAAGTACTTACGAAGGACTAAGGATGTGTTCTTAATATATGGAGAAGGTGATTTGAAAATAAATGGGTATACTAATGTCAGTTTTAAATCTGACAAAGATGATTTCAAATTACAATTCAGGTACGTATTTACGTTATGCAGATGGGCAATAAGTTGGAATAGTTCCAAATAAGAAACTATTGCCAACTCTACGACAAAAGTTGAGTACATAGTCGTTTCTGAAGCAGCTATGGAGGCTGTTATGATCAAGAAGTTCGTGATGGAACTGCGTGTGGTTCCTAGTGTTGTTGGTCTAATATCTTTGTATTGTGACAACAATGGAGACATTGCACAAGCAAAGGAGCCACAGTCTCAACAACGATCCAAACACGTACTACGATGCTATCATCTTATCTGGGAGATCATAGATAGGAATGATGTAAATATAGAAAGAGTTCCCACAGATGAAAACATAGCTGACCCGCTTACAAAAGCACTATCCCAAAAGAAACATGATAGGCATGTTAAGTCATTTAGCATTAAATAAATGAATGATTGGTTCTAGTACAAGTGGGAGATTGTTAGTATTAGGCCCCAGAGGCAATCACTTGAACGTTGTATATGACATATTTTATTTTAATAAAAGGCGTTATTTATCTTATAGTTTCTTTTGATTACTTTTGTGTAATATAACTGTTAGATAAAGTCCCTAGTACAACACTGTGTTAAGAAAATCATGATAGAGATCATGATATGTGTTCCTACTACACTATATAGTGTTAGTAATTAAATATCCCCAGTCGTAGTATTAATGAGACTGGACATCATTAATGCGTTAAGACTAGCATGTGTTAGACTTCTTGATTTGATCAGGCGGTGATTCTCATATCCGTGAGTATTGAGATACTCAAAGTTAACACATGGATGCTTGTTAATGGAACAAGTACATTAGATGACCTAACTATGAGATAATCACATGGATAACTATTTAGTGCCAGTGATATAATCTCAATATAGCAAACGTTAAGGTATCCTTAGACTTGAGATCTCCAAGGTACTTTGTTTGCTAGTAGTGTGCTTTGATTCCAATCTCTGGAGCTAGATCGAGGGCCGCCTATGGGATGGATATTGGGTACATTGTTAGGTAAACGAAAGTAGTTGAGAAGGTCAATAAATGATTCACCACTCTTAATAGTAGGGGCGAATATCTCACGGCCACTTGTAGGATTTACTACTCGAGAAGTCCTTGGCCAAGGCGATTGTGTATTGGAAAAAGTTCCAATTGATGCACATCTAGAGTAGTAGGTTACTGGTACAAGTACTATTATATTCGGGCCAGAATTAATATATATTCTAGAGGGAGTTGGCACTAATTCTGTACTCCAAACTAAATGAGATATTGTATGGTGAAAGAAGTTAATTACACTGTAGTTTGTTATTGAAGGATTCATGTCAAGCCACTTGACTTCCTGGACTCTTGGGTGGTCATGATGTGTTGTTAGATATCGCTCGTGATTTGGGAATATGGGTTTATTAATTCATTAAGTAATAAACCAATCCTAATTAGAATTAATATGATTAATTCTAATTAATTATAGATTATTAATCTCAAAGACGTTTGGATTAATTCATGTTCACTACCAATTGACTGGGAAACCTAATAGGTCACACACAATAGAGGATTATATACTCAAGATGTTATTTGATTATATAGTGGGGTTAATTATGAGAAAGAAAAGTTATTGTGGACAAATTATAATTGGTTATAATTTATGGTCCAAATTGTAATTGAGAGAACTTGATGTTTCCAGTTATAATTAAGGAATTCTAACTGTTTTAGAATTCTCAGTTGGAGTATTTTTCTACAGGGTTTTCTTGTAGTATATAAGGATATATTGCACGATTCCTTGGAGCTGAACAAGTGAGACGAAAACAACTCTAAACCCTAGAGGATACATGATCCTTTTCGCCTCTCTCTCTCTCTCTCTTGTGGTTCTTCACCATAAACCCTAGCCGCCATTGTTATTTCCGCTAGCACAAAAAATCTTGGTTCTTGAGTGTTTCTCCATGTGGATTTTTGTTAGAGATAATCACACACTGTGATTATAGTGATTGGACATTCAATTCTCGTAGTGTTCGAACAAAAGGATTGTTAGATCGTGCCTCAACTTGAAGAAGGAAAAATTTTATTTTCCACACGATCGAAGAAAGGTAAAACGTTGTTACCTTTGTTCTCTTTTTGTCTTGTTTTCCACACATATGTAAATCTTGGGTTGGTATCTCATTCTTATTTTTTCACTGCGTCATATATGAAATGCATGAGATACCTAACAGAGAAAACTTAATAACCCTAAATGGACAAACTCGATGTTCCTCATATGGCCCCGACCACCTTGACTTCAACTTACCTGGAAATAGTCTGAGCTTAGAATTTTATAATAACACCTTGTCCCCTTCATTGAACTCTTGAGGGGAACAAATATGCCTATCATGCTAGCATTTTACCTTATCCTTGTCAATTCGAGGATTATGGTAAGCATCATTACGCTACTTCTCCAACTCATTTATTTGAAGTAATCTTCGTTATCCTACAAGTGGAAGATCAAAATTGACAAGTTTAATTTCCCAATGAGTCATATATTCGACTTCCATCGATAGATGACATGACTTTCCATACACCAATCTATAGGGAGTTGTGCCAATACGAGTTTTGAAAGCAATTCTATAAGCCTAAAGAGTATCATCTAATTTCAAACTTCAATCATTCCTTATATGATTAACCAATTTTTCTAAAATTCTTTTTAACATTTAGTATACTATTGCAACTTAGGCATTTGTTTTGGGGTGATAGGGAGTGGCAAACTTATAAGTGACACCTAAATATTTGAGAATTCTATCCAATTAGGTATTGCAAAAGTCTATTCCCCTATCACTAATGAGTATCTTAGGTACACCAAAATGGGTGAAGAGTTTTTTAAAAAATTTAACTGCAACTTGAGCGTTGCTAATGGGTAAGGCTTGTGCCTCTACCCACTTAGACGCATACTTAACCACAACGAAGATGTATTTATTACCTAAAGAATTAAGAAAAAGGCCCATGAAATCTATCCCCTGATAATAAAAAATTCCACAAGTTTGAAAAAATTGCAATGGCATCTCATTAGATTTAGAAATGGTACTTATACATTGACACCTATCACAATTTTGAACAAACTTGTGAGAGTCCTTAAAGAGTGTTGGCCAATAGAAGCCATACTCAAGCACCTTTCTTGTAGTGTTGTTAGCTTATTAGTGGCCTCCCACAGGTCCTTTATGGTAATGTTTCAAGATGTTCTCACTTTTCGTGGAATCCACACATCATCGAATAATTTGATCCACACAACACCTAAACAAGTAAGGATTTTCCCAAAACTAATGCATTACTTCGAAGAGTAATTTCTTCTTTTATTCTATCGTGAAATCATTAGGAATAATTCATGCAACCAAGTAATTAGCAAAATCTGCAAACTAAGGTGTTTGAGAAATCTCACTATCAATAAGTAGAAGTTATTTATCTGGGAAGGTGTCATTGATGTCCTCTTTGGCTAATGGTTCTACGTTGGGAATTTTCAACCTAGATAAGTGATCCATAGCGAAATTTTCGGCTCCCTTTTTATCTCTAATCTCCAAGTCGAATTCCTATAGCAATAAAACCCATTTTATCAGTCTAAGTTTGGAATCATGCTTGGTCAGTAGGTATTTAAGGGTGGAGTGGTCCGCATATATAATGACTTTAGACAAAACCAGATAATAACAGAATTTATCAAAAGCAAACACTATTGCAAGCAATTCTTTCTTTATTGTAGTGTAGTTCTCTTGTTCTGCCGTAAGAGTTTTGCTTGCATAGTAGATTGGTTGAGAAAATGTTTATTCCTTCTTTGTCCAAGCACTGCACCTACGACATAATCACTTGCATCACACATTAATTCAAAAGGAAGAGACCAATTTGGTCTAATTAATATAGGAGAGTTGATCAATTTCTTTTTAATCACATTAAGAGCATTGAGACATTTATCATCAAATTCAAAAATAACATCTTTTTCAAGTAGAAAAGTAAGAAGTTTAGAAAATTTTGAGAAATTCAAGATAAACCTCCTATAAAAGCATACATGACCAAGAAAGCTTCAGATAGTCTTCACTGAAGTGGGAGGAGGAAGTTTCTCAATTTCCTCAATTTTTTCTCTATCGACCTCAATACTTTTCCTTGAAATCTTGTGCCCCAATACAATACCTTCTTGCACCATGAAGTGATAATTTTTCTCAATTAAGCATGAGGTTGGTCTTTTCACACTTTTGAAGAAACTTTTTTAAATTAGTCAAACACAAGTCAAAAGAATAACCAAAAACAAAGAAATCATCAATAAATACCTCCATAATGTCTCCCACAAGTCCTTTGAACATAGCCACAATATATCTTTGGAAAGTTCCTGGATCATTGCAAAGACCAAAAGGCATACGACGATATGAAAAGTACCAAAAGGGTATGTAAAAGTAGTCTTCTTTTGATCCTCCAGTACTATGGGAATTTGAAAATAACTAGAAAAACTATTTAAAAAAATAATAAAACTCATGTCCGGCTAATCTTTCTAATATTTGATCGAGGAAAGGTAGACGAAAGTAGTCCTTCCTAGTTGCCTCATTTAATTTCCTATAATCGATGCAAACCCTCCAACAGTTACTAATCTTAGTGGAATTAATTCTTTTTTTTCATATAGGCTCACCATCATTCCTCCATTCTTTGGTACTATTTGTGTTGGGCTTACCTAAATAATATCAGAAATGGGAAAAATGATGCTTGAATTTAAGAGTTTAATCACGTTAGCTTTTACCACATCGCTCATATTTGGGTTCAACCTATATTGGTGTTGCACTATGGGCTTTGCTCCATCTTCTAACAATATTTTGTAAGTGCAAGAGGAAGGATTAATTCCCTTAATATCTATGATTTTTCATGCTACGACTCCCTTATATTTTACCAATAAGCCTGCCAATTTAGTCTTTTGTTCTCAAGTAAGGTATTTTGCAATAATGACTAGAAGTTTTCTTCTGTTAGCAAAAAATGCGCATTCCAAATGCTCGAAGAGGTCCTTCAAGTTCAATTCCTGTGGTTTCTCAATGGATAAATTCATTCTTCCTAAACTACTCTTTTCGATTTCTTCAAATTCTCCTGCCTCAAGGGCTTTATTTGACTCCTCCAAGTATACAATAGATTGCTCCATCAATTCCATAAAGAAATTCCCCAATGATTCCAGCAAAAAATCAAAGATAAACTTATCAAGAATATCAATCTTTAAGCAAGAATCACCAGGAGATATAGGATGTTGCATGCTTTTATGGATTTTTAAAATGACTTCTTCATCTCCAATCCAAAGTGTTAACTTTCCCCATGAATATCAATTAAAGCTTTTGAAGTAGCTAGAAAAGGTTGACCTAGGATTAGAGGAACTTTCGAATCTTCATCCATATCAAGAATAACAAAATCCATAGGAAATATGAATCTATCCACTTTAACCAATACATCTTTGACAACACCCTTAGGATATTTAATAGATTTATCTACAAGTTGAATACTTATCCTAGTGGGCTTGGGCTCACCTAGGCCTAACTTTTTGAAAATTTTGTATGGCAAAATATTAATGCTAGCACCTAAGTCTGCTAATGCATTGCAAAATGTAAGAGTATCAATAAGACAAGGAGCGGAAAAACTCCCTGAATCATTTTCTTTGCATGGCAAATTTCACTAGTCTTGCAAGATGGTAGAGCAATTCTTTATTTAAAACCACAGTGGACAAGTCTTCCAACCTCTTCTTATTGACAAGCATACTTTTGAGGAACTTTGCATGTTTGGACATGTGTATCAAGGCCTCACTGAGTGGGATATTTATGTGCAGTTGTTTGAAAACTTCTAAAAATTTATCAAAAATTGTGCATCATTTCTCACTTTTTGTGTTTGAGTGGAGTAAGGAACCAGTGGATAAAAATCTGGATCTTTAGCTTGCTTTTCAAGTGGTTCACTAAGAGGGGCCGATGTCGAACCAACTTCTTGAGATAGTACTGGTTCCATGCTAGAATTGGGTAGCCTCTTACCACCTCATCATATAATGCAGTTGAATCTTATATTTCCAACCCCAATGGTGATTTTATCACTAGATCCATTAAAAACTAAATTTACCTCTCCATATTTCGAATCATTTCCTCAAATTTTGCCAGCGTGTCATCTATTTTGTGAAATCGTTTTGTTACATAGGTGGCAAATTTTTCCAATACCCTTTAAAGAGTAGTTAAGTCTAATGACTGAGGTATTATCTCTTGAGAAGTGTCAAGGTGCTACCCTATATTCCAATTAGCCATGTTACCTATATGCAGTAGTTTATGACCGGCAGAAACAGAGGAGCATGCTTGAGCGAAAAAAAATAGAGGGAAAAAAAATGCAAGCCTTAAAGGCCGCACAAAAGCATTAAGATCATACATTTGCGCACTTTAAAACTACTAGGCTGAGTAGGAGTGGATTTAACGACAGGAATCGCTTTGCCTTACCCACTTGAAGAAGCTTCCGGTTGAAAACCCGCTAGCCTCCTACTTCGCCATGTTTGCATGAACGCCAACCCTTTCAGCTCTTAGAATATGCCACTGCCCAACCTCTAGTCGGTAAACACAACGGTGAAGAAGAATGGTCTCAAGTCTCCGTGGTTCTCTTGCTATTGGTTAGCAAAGCTCCAAAGAGAACAAACAGAGGTGAGGAGACGTGAGAGAGAGAGAGCTGCGTGACTCTTGTTGTTGTTAGGGAGATTAGGGTTTCTCTTTCTCCAGAGACTTGTTTATTGGTCAGCCAAAACTAGGTCTCTGATTATCTGATAAACATATCCTCGGGATATCATATTTCAAACACCCGGATGTTATCCTGAGAATAAGTTTGGCTTAACCCTAAACTCATCTGAACTGTATCTAGATAAAAACCCTACAGTCCAAGCTATTGGGCCGAAATAATATTTATTTTTTTTTACCCAAAAGGCCCAAAATAATAAACATTAATTATTTATTTCCTGCGCTTATATAAATAACCCAATAAATAATTAATGAGCCCAAATGAACTGAAATAATTAATCTTCAATTATTTATTTCTTGGGCTTATATAAATAACCCAATAAATAAATAAACACTAATTATTTCCCCTAGTTTAAGCCCAGGTTAATTTCCTAATTATTTATATTGGACCTAGGCCCTGAATAATTAATTAACCAATTAAACCAGATAATTAATTTCTCTCACCTCCTATTTTTATTTATTTATTTATTTATTTTATTCCAGTCTAATAATAAATTAGACATCCTGAATAAAATAAAATAAAATAAAATAAAATCATCTTGAATTGTGACCAATTCCTCGACACAAAATTAGTTAGGACTTACGGGCTATTCCGAGGACCAAAAAGACACATCGCATTAGCTGCTAAAATGACCAAAATACCCATGCTATACAAATAGCTATATTTTGCATTTTAAATATTTCTTAATATCACCATAAGGAAATATTGACCCCAAGGACAATGCTGCATTAGCAAATTCTTTGACCTATAAGTGAAATGACTAAAATACCCCTCCACACATCGCCGTACATTTAGAGAGGAAGAAGTGTACTAACACCCCCCTAAATGACATATACCATCCTCAGGCTTCTAGTCCAATGATCCACGACTTCCTGGAGTGTTTCCGCTTTCCAAGGGAGCTAGCCTAAAGCACACATCCGAGTCATGTTTTCCAGGGCTCTGGATATTTTAGACCATTCGGACAAACACAAGGGGCGATATAGTGTAGAAACTATCTTGTACAAGTCTGTCTTAACTAACTAGTTACATATATCCAATACACAAGTACATTGGTTCTACTATAGAACATCAACTATAGCATATCAAAGCATATGCTTCCAGCTTCGTCAGACCACCAACTCATACTCAAGTCGTAGAGTACTAGTCCACGCTGTAGCGGTAGTAGTCTAGGTTTCTATCATATAGTACTTTTAGAAACCACTACTACAGATCCTGTCCTACGTATTCGAAATACGCTTATGTCATGAAGTGAGTGGACTACTCACTGGCTAAAGGTAAGCCATTCCCCATTTGGAATTCATAACATAATAACCTAAACATGATGAGATTTCCAGTCTCATCAATAGGTTAAGAACAAATGTTTAAATGTTAAATAACCCGTGATCCATACCTTACTGTGAAAGACCACCATTCACATGGATCACTTATTTAAACACAATGGGTATGTTCCGAATAAAAATTGTGCACAAACAAAAAGTAAATTCACAAACAATTTTTGAAAATAAATTCTTTTATTAAAATATTCGATTTTACATCAGAAACCTAGTCTAAAAGGGCATACAATCCAACAATCTCCCACTTGCACTCTAAGATTAGGTAAGTCCATAGGTGCCCACCCGTATGGCATCTATGTGTCTCTTGAAGACTCTCTCAGCCAAAGGCTTGGTGAATGCATCTGCTAGATTATTTTTTGAGGCAATATGTTTCACCACGACTTCCCATCTCTGGATGAAATCCCGGATCAGGTAGTACTTCCTCTTGATGTGTTTCTCCTTCTTGTAGTTCCGAGGCTCCTTAGATTGCGATACTGCTCCAGTGTTGTCGCAATATATCAGAATCGGCCAGTCCATATATTATACGACTCCAAGTTCTGAAAGGAACTTTCGGAGCCAAACTGCTTCCTTGGACGCCTCTGAAGCTGCCACATACTCAGCTTCCATGGTTGAGTCAACAATACAAGACTGCTTGATACTCCTCTATGAAATTGCTCCTCCAGACAAGGTGAAGACATATCCACTAGTGGATTTTCTCTCATCCTTATCTGCCTGGAAGTCTGAGTCTGTGTATTCTGTAGGAACCAAATCCCTGTAAACCAGCATATAATCTCTCGTTCCCTTGAGGTACTTGAGAATATGCTTTACAGCTTGCCAATGAACCTCCCCAGGGTTTGACTGATATCTGCTAACTAAGCCCATGGAAAAGTAGATATCTGGCCTAATACACTGCATGGCATACATGAGACTTCCCACAGCCGAAGTATAGGGAATCCTACTCATTCTATCTTTTTCTTCTTGAGACATAGGACAGTCCCTTGAATAAAATGACAACCCATGTCTGCAAGGGATTATAGCTCCCTTACATGAGTCCATGTTGTACTTGACCAGCATCTTGTCAATATATGTTGCTTGGGATAACCCTAACATTCTCTGCTTCCTATTTCTAAGAAGCATAATCCCGAGAATGTAACTAGCTTCTCCCAAGTCCTTCATACTGAATTGACTAGACAGCCAAACCTTTGTAGACGATAATGTCCCTACATCATTTCCAATGAGTAGAATGTCATCCACATACAGGATAAGAAAAACCACATTAATGCCTTCAAGTTTCCTGTACACACATGGTTCATCTTCGTTTTGAATAAAACTATAAGACTTTATAGTCTCATCAAAACGAATATTCCATACTCTCGATGCCTGCTTAAGTCCATAAATGGACTTTTTAAGCTTACAAACCATATGTTCTTGGCCTTCGGCAATGAAGCCTTTCGGTTGGGACATATAGATATCTTCGCTGAGATGGCCATTTAAGAATATCATCTTGACATCCATTTGCCATATCTCGTAGTCATAGTGACATGCGATGGCAAGGAGGATGCAGATGGATTTAAGTATGGCTACCGGGGAAAAGGTTTCCTCATAGTCGATTCCCTCTTTCTGAGTATATCCTTTCGTCACAAGCCTAGCTTTGAAGGTTTCCACCTTTCCATCCACTCCCCTCTTTCTCTTATACACGCACTTGCACCCAATGGGTTTTATCCCTTCAGGTGAAGCTACAAGATCCCAAACCTGATTAAGGTACATAGAGTCAATCTCGGCTTTCATTGCTTCATGCCACAGATTTGCATCGACATCAACAATAGCCTCTTCGTATCTAGTGGGGTCTTATTCCTGATGGTCGGAGACCAGCTCAAAGGCTTCTCCAGTCCATCTATCCGGAACCCTAGACACTCTCCCACTACGACGAGGCTCCATTTGCATAGGCTCTTGAGGCTGTGCCTCTTCTTGTTCCACAATCGGGTCAGAAGAAATTGATTCCATAGATAACTTCTCCTCAAGTTCTAACCTCGTTGAACCTTTATTGGAAGTACTTTAATCATCTTCCAAGTATCTAGCATTGGTACTAACTAGTACCTTCTGCTCATTGGGATGATAAAAGTAATCTCCCTTTGTCCCTTTTGGATAGCCAACAAAATAGCATAATTCTGATCTTGGTTCCAACTTGTCTCCCTTGACCAGTACATAAGCTGGACAACCCCAAATCCTGAGATGATTCAGACTTGGCTTACACCCAGTCCACATCTCATAGGGAGTCCTAGGTACTGACTTGAAAGGCATCAAGTTCGGAATATATGCCGATGTCTCTAAGGCATATCCCCAAAAGGATACTGGAAGAGTAGCATGAGACATCATGCTTCGGACCATTTCCATCAATGTCCTATTCCTTCTCTCAGCTACTCCGTTCTACTGGGGTGTTCCCAACACAAAGAGCCGGGATACTATCCCATGATGTACTATGTAGTCCTTGAATTCACCTAGGAGGTACTCTTCACCATGGTCTGATCATAAGGTTTTGATTAATTTACCTCTCCGACGCTCCACTTCAGCCTTAAACTCCTTGAACTTTTCAAAAGAGTCAGACTTGCGTCTCATCAGGTAAATGTAACCATACATCGTACAATCATCTACGAAAGTGATGAAGTACTCAAAACCTCCTCTAGCTGGTGTAGACAATAGGCCACACATATCAGTGTGAACAAGGCTCAACACCTCCTTGGCTCTATCCGCCTTTGGTGTAAATGACATTTTGGTCATCTTTCCTATCAGGTAGGATTCATCTTGAGGCCAACTTTCCAATCTCAATAAGCCTAAAGGCCCATCATAGTTTAGCCTCTGAATCCCGGTTGAGTTAATATCACCCAACCTTAGATGCCAAATGTATGAATCATTGATATTGGTCTTTCTCTTCTTAGTTAAAAGTGCAGACTGAACGTTATTTGATTGGTTGTTAATAGGGTTTAAAAAGAACATATTTCCATACATGTGCCCAGTACATAAAATTTCTTCATCTCTACGGATAGAAATACCAGAATGGAAAGATACAGAATATCATTGATTTATAAGGTTTGCAACTGGAATCAAATTCTGACAAAATCCAGGTACATATAAAATGTCTTTTAAAACCACTATTTATTACAATAAAAAATAAGATCCAGCTCTCCCACTGCAAGGGCCTAGACTTGTGCTCCATTACCCACTCGTAGCCCATGTTCGCCCTTCTTGAGTCTTCTAATCTTTCTAAACCCCTACAAGGAGTTACAGATATGATCAGTTGCTCCTGAATTAATAATCAAAGTGAAAGTTGATCCTACCATTGATATAGACTCTAGATAGAAAACATTACCTGTGGGGTTTTTCTTGGCTTGAAGATCTAGACATTCCTTTTTCCAGTGTCCCTTCTTCCCACATTTGAAGCACTTGCCCTTTAGTTTGTCCTTGGGCTGGGTCTTGGGCTTGGCTGTTGCATTCCCCTTCTTCCTTTTGAACTTTCTGGGTTTAGGCCCAGTTCTTGAGGAAGAAGCCTTAGCAATCATGACCTTTGACTGCGGCTTCATGACCTTCTCTGCCATCTGGAGCTCTTTCATCAATTCAGTTAAACTCATGTTCAATTTGTTCATGTTATAGTTCAACTTAAACTGAGTGAAGGAACCCGGTAGAGATTCGATAACCATGTCCACTTGGCTCTTGGGGTCAATGATAGCTCCTAAGATTTCCGCCTCCTCGAAAGTAGCAATCATCTTGAGCATATGCTCTCAGACTGATTCTCCCTCAGCCATCTTAGTGTTTATAATAGTTCGAAGAGCCTCCTGCCTTGCAGGTCAGCTCTTGTCTACGAACATAGTGGCCAATGATTGAATGATGTCATATGCAGAAGCTATGTGCTCATGTTTTGACTGGAGCACATTAAACATGGAGGCTAACATATAGCAATGTGCCATTTTGTCAACCTTCTTCCACGCCTTCTCAACCTCTCGCTCTTCAGCGGTAGAACCTTCCCCGATAACAGGGCAGGTCTCATAAAGGACATACTTATACTCTTTGGCTGTGAGTATTATGTCCAGGTTCCTTTTTCAGTCCACATAGTTTAGATCCGTTAACTTATTCTCCCTGAGAATAATGGCCAATGGACTTAAAGAACCTCCCACTATTTCTGAAAATTGAAAAATAAAAGAAAAAATTTAGTTTGTGAAAACAAAATAAAATTTGTGCACTGAAAATAATTTGGCTCTTAGAAAAACTGACATAGCTTCTTTGGAAGATTAATAGTTCCCTAAGCTAAATGTATTAACCACCACAAATTAATTTCCCTTCTAGGTAATGATCTAGAAGATAACTCCATCGTGGGATGGCCATTTCCTCTCATTTCCTATGGACATACCTTGCACTATAGCCTTCAACATGGGCTGGCCAATCATAGTACATGCCCCGGGTTATTAATTACATCCTTCCATTAGATCTAGATCCTTGTGATATCCCCATCATATATGGGTTCACTCTAAGGGTGATGCGAGGGGACCCACGATCTCTAATGAGGACCGTGATGGAAGCCGTGGGGCCATTGGAACCCCTCTCCCACTTAGTCTTTTAAAATAAAGGTTTTCTGAAAAAATATCCTTTTGAAATTTCCAATAAGTTTTTCCTTAACTCAAAAATAAAATATCTAAGTCCACTAAAATCTCTATGTCAAAGTTTATATCATTTGAGAAATTTTTTTCATGGACTAATTTTATTTAAGTTAAAACTTAATAATTTCAAAAAATTTTCCAATTAAAACTTTCTGGAGACTTTGGTCTCAAGTTTATTTGACAAAACAATTTTTCTAGTGCAAAATAAAACAAAATGGCTCTCCATTTTAATTTACAAAAATATCTAAATCCAATATATTTTCTATGACAAGGATTAAATCCTTTGAGAAAATATTCAAGGATTAATTTTTGTACAAATTAAAATAACCATTTAATTTTTGAAGAAAAATGTTTTTCTTGTCAAAAATGTTCCCAAAGACATTGGTCTTTGAGAAAAGGCACACATAGGTACACAAAAAGTAGCATGCTAGAAAACAGTAAACGTTTTCATACTTTTTGATTTTTAAACCTAAGTGCCCAAATAATAGATTAAATATATTAATTAATTAATTAATGATCTTGTTTAACTCTAAAATCCCTTACAAATATTTTTCATGCAAATATATTCCAAGAATATAAATTATTGCAAAAATATTAATTTCGCCTGGTATGGGACCCAAAATAAAAAAGAAAAAAAATTACAAAAAATAGCTGGCGGTCCAGTGCACCAGCTACACCGGATCTGTGCCTGAATGGCCTGCGGTCCACCGCGGCCGCGGTGCACTGCGCCGCATCGGATCGCCTTCCAGCCGCAGCCCATGGATCTGCCCGCGCCCGCGACTGCTTCTCCTCAGCTGCCGACCCGCGCACTCGCCCAATAACCTGCCGCTCGACCCGCGCAATTCAATTGCAAATTTGCAATTGAAAACGGCTAAATTTCCACGCAATCCGGCTCGGCTCCATGGCGCGAACAACGCGGCTTTTGTCACAATTTTGGCAGCGGCTTAGCGGCGGCTCGGCTTAAACGACTTAGGAACAGTTCTCTTCTTCGTTTTTTCTTCTTTTTCACGCGAAATTTGCAGAGCCTTCTGCTCTTCGTATTTTGCTTATTTCTTTGCCTTCTTTGGACATTTTTGCTTACAAAAACTCATCCAAAACAAAAACACAACCGCCTATACCCATTTAAATTGGGTTTACACGTTAAAACATCAAAGTCAAAAATTTTTACAGAGACACCTATGCTTCAACGGTGAAGCTTACAGTCATGCTATCCCATACCAAAACAGCGAAGGATCACAGGTATAATCACCAAACAATCATCTCCTCCATTTTTAATAACTACCATGCTCCCTAAGTTGATTAAAGAACCACTGGCTCTGATACCACATTAACGGGCAGAAACAGAGGAGCATGATTGAACGAAAAAAACAGAGGAAAAAAAAAACGCAAGCCTTAAAGGCCGCACGGAAGCGTTAAGATCATACATTTGCGCGCTTTAAACCTACTAGGTTGAGTAGGAGTGGATTGAACGACAGGAATCGGTTCGCCTTGCCCACTTGAAGAAGCTTCCGGTTGAAAACCCGCTAGCCTCTTACTTCGCCTTGTTTGCATGAACGCCAAGCCTTTCAGCTCTCAGAATATGTCACTACCCAACCTCTAGTCGATGAATACAACGGTGAAGAAGAACGGTCTCAAGTCTCGTTGGTTATCTTGCTATTGGTTAGCAAAGCTCCAAGGAGAACAAACAGAGGTGAGGAGACGTGTGAGAGAGAGAGCTACATGACTCTTATTGTTGTTAGGGAGATTAGGGTTTTTCTTTCTTGAGAGACTTGTTTATTGGTCAGCCAAAACTGGGTCTCTGATTATCTGATAAACATATCCCCGGGATATCATATTTCAAACTCCCGGATGTTATCCTGAGCATATGTTTGGCTTAACCCTAAACTCATCTGAACCATATCTAGAAAAAACCCTACGGTCCAAGCTATTGGGCCGAAATAATATCTATTATTTTTTTTGGACCCAAAAGGTCCAAAATAATAAACATTAATTATTTATTTCCTGGGCTTATATAAATAATCCAATAAATAATTAATGAGCCTAAATGAACCGAAATAATTAATCTTCAATTATTTATTTTTTGTGCTTATATAAATAACCTAATAAATAATTAAACATTAATTATTTCTCCAAGTTTAAACCTAGGTTAATTTCCTAATTATTCATACTGGACCTAGGCCCTGAATAATTAATTAACCAATTAAACCAGATAATTAATTTCTCTCAACTTCTATTTTTATTTATTTATTTATTTATTTTATTCCAGTCTAATAATAAATTAGAAATCCTGAATAAAATAAAATAAAATAAAATCCTCTTGAACTGAGACTAATTCCTCAACCCAAAAATTAGTTAGGATTTACGGGCTATTCCGAGGACAAAAATAACAAATCGCCTTAGCTGTTAAAATGACCAAAATACCATTGCTATATAAATAGCTATATTTTGTATTTTAAATATTTCTTAATATCACCATAAGGAAATATTGACCCCAAGGACAATGCTGCAATAGCAAAGTCTTCGACCTACAGGTGAAATGACTAAAATACCCCTCTACACATCGCCATACATTTAGAGAGGAAGAAGTGTACTGACACCCCTTTAAAAATGACATCTACTATCCTTAGGCTTCTAGTCCAATGATCCACGACTTCCTGGAGTGTTTCCGCTTTCCAAGGGAGCTGCCTTAAAGCACACATTCGAGTCATGTTTCCCAGGGCTCTGGACATTTTAGACCATTCGGACAACCACAAGGGGGCGATATAGTGTAGAAATTATCTTGTATAAATCTATCTTAACTAACTACTTACATATACCCAATATACAAGTATATTGGTTCTACTATAGAACCTCAACTATAGCATATCAAAGCATATGCTTCCAGCTGTGTCAGACCACCAACTCATACTCAAGTCGTAGAGTACTAGTCCACACTGTAGCGGTAGTAGTCTAGGTTTCTATCATATAGTACTTTTAGAAACCACTACTACAGGTCCTGTCCTACGTATTCGAAATACGCTTATGTCATGAAGTGAGTGGACTACTCACTGGCTAAAGGTAAGCCATTTCCCATTTGGAATTTATAACATAATAACCTAAACATGATGAGATTCTCAGTCTTATCAATAGGTTAAGAACAAATGTTTATGTGTTAAATAACCCGTGATCAATACCTTGTTGTGAAATGCTACCATTCACATGGATCACTTATTTAAACACAATGGATCTGTTCCGAACGAAAATTGTGCACAAACAAAAAGTAAATTCACAAACAATTTCTGAAAATAAATCTTTTTATTAAAATATTCGATTTTACATCAGAAACTTAGTCTAAGAGGGTATACAATCCAACAGTTTATTAGTATAGTACAACATCGAATTAAGTTAGTTAAGGTATATTTATTCATACAACAAGATATGACACATATTCATACAAGGAACATATATACATATTTACATATTTGCAAATAGTCATATAAACATATAAACATGATTAAATCAACAAAGTCTAAGCTTTCATGATATTGTTCTGATAAGCTCCAAAAATATAGATTGAGCTCAAGAATAAGTACCTTAACAAACTCATACACAAGAACACCAAAATGCAAAGAAATTAACACCCTTGTGATAATGTGAATATATCCTACTTCAATGACACCTTAAGACCCTAATCTAACTAGGTTAGAACACTATGGAAAGGAATTTGAATGCACCTAACTCAATCTTATCAAACACACTAGGCAAAGAATAAAGAAGGAGTTGAGATTATCCCTAAAGGTTTAGAGACAAAATTAAATATATGACCAAATCCTTTGATTTAGTCTTGATGTTTAATGGAATCACCCATGAGGATCACCTTTAAGAACTCTCTCTAGAGAGAAAATCTGAATTCTCCTTCCAAAATGTCAAAAGTTATGTTTGCAATGTTACAATAGAGTATTTATAGTCCCCCAACATAACCTATCTAATTAGTAAACTAATCATAGAATTAAGGGACCTTATTACAAGTATTGAGGCCCTATTACATGTTTTTAAATAAGTAAAAACATAATAAAATTTGAGGAATTTGAATTACAAATGTAAACGACTAAAACAAGAAAAATAGTAAAAATTTAGGGTTGTACCGACTTAGGCTGGCGCTAGCACGAAATTGTCTCTTGAAAGTGTTTCGATAGTATAGGGCTGGCACCAGGTTGGGGCATCAGGGCCAATGCTAGCCGCCTCTTGGGTAGCCTTGTTCCAAGCTATGTTAGGTCTTTCCTTGCGCAACACCATTCCTCTATCTGTTTCCTTGATGTTTTGCATATTAAATACTATTCTTGACTTTTAAGTTCCCCTTGGTTGTCCCCTTGATCTTCCAAATAGTTTTAAAGCCAAGATTATTTCTATTTGAAGCTCCATTGTGTCACATTCCTTCTTTTGCCCGCTTGCTCTTTAATCATTGTTCATTTGTTTGCTTGACCTTTCACAAAGATTGTTGCCTTTTTTGTATTCCTTTTAGCCTTCCTTTCATTATCCACTCACCCAAGGTGCCATGAGTTGTGGCTTGGATTTCTCTATATCTTCTTTTGAGTGGCCTTAGTGCCTAGGACAGTTCCTATCATTTCCCCCTTCTTGGAAAGGATTTTTCCTTGAATCAAAACTTGTATAAAAAATTTAAACAAGAGAGTTTTTGTAAAAGTAAAATGTCATAACTTTATACCTCATTATTCTCTATACTTTCCCTTTTCACCACCCACATTTTCCCTCTCATTTCACCTCCCTTCTCTTTTCTTTTTTTGTCGTCTTGTTTGTCTCTCTTTTATTTTTCTCTCCAACTTGAGGTGGTCACTATCATCTTATCACGGTCTTCCTTCATTTTTTCAATTCTTATCTCTCTTCATTTTCTCACCTCAACCTCTTGTTCCCTTTTCTTTTGCCCTTTCCTCTTCTCTTCTTTTTTTTTTCTCATTTTCTTTCTCACTCATCTTATTTTTCCTCCCCTTTCCCTCTCTCATTTCCTTTTCCTTTTTACTCAAGATATTTTGATCTCTCAAAACCTCACTAGGGGATAAGGGAAATAAAGTGACCTTCATTCCATCTTTCCTCAAAGAACAAGTGTTCCTTTTCCTATTACAAACCACATCTCTATCAAACAACAAAATATGTCCTACATGCATGGGAAATACATCACAAACCACATCATCGTTATACTTCCCCATATCAATGGCAACTTTGTCTTATTTGTTCACCTTCATCTTTCCATAATTGTTTAAACATTATAACTTGTAAGGTTTAGGGTGTTTCAAGGTTTCTATTCCTAAATCCTCCATCAATGTAGCATTACTCACATTTTTACAACTCCATCCATCAATGAAAAAACTATATGGTTTTTGTTTGATTCGACACCTTGAAAAAATATACTCTTTTTGTAAATTTTCTCCTTCTTCCACACCCTCACAAGCATTTTCAACATCCATTGCTACTCTAATCAATGAACATATGGGTTCAATCACAATTTCCCTTTTTCTACCTTCTTCCCCTTTAAATTTTTTCCTCCAATGCCTCACCATATTCTTCCTCACTGGATGAGTTATTAACTTGGTCATTTATGAACACCATCTTCATGTTTGGACACTCTTAGAATAAATGCCCATATCCTAGACACTTGTAGCATTTGATATCCTTACACCTTTGTGATCCCAACACGGCTTTTCCTTTCTCTATCCTCCTTTCATCTCTAGTCTTATGGTTTTCATGTAAGGTTAGACTAGATGGCTTACTCCCACTAGCTTCATTCCTCATTTGTTCATACACTCCTTCTAGCCAACTCTCATTTTTCTTCCTTTGTTTTAGAGCCCCCTCAACAAATTTAACACCATCATGTTCTACTCCTTCTTGCTCATTCTCCTCTAACACTCCCAATGGATTTGATTCATCCTTTAGAAAGAATAGAATGTTGAAAAATTCCTTAGTCTCCCTGTTTGCTTAATTCAATGGTTCAATGTCTTCATCATATCATCACTAAGCTCTTCATCAATCTCATCAACATTTTTCTCAACTTCTTCATACACTACTTCATCATTTTAATTGAGTATTTATTGGCACTTGGCCTCATTTTCTAGTTTCTCCTCCTTCTCAAAGCCATGTAATTCATCTTCTTCTACTATCATGACCACCTTTTGCCCAACCTTCTCAACTTTTTCTTCGTTTTCTTGCACTTCATAAAATTTTTCATATTCTAATTTATTTAGACAATAAACCTTTGTGTACCTTGTTCTATAGCAAATCTCACAAGTCTATCCTCCACTACTCTTTTATTTCACCATACTTATAGTGGCTTGAGATGCTCCCCCTTTTTCCTTGCGACTCTTCCATCTCCTTTAGTTGTTGTAGCAAACTTGGGCACTTGTAGTAATAATGGCTATCACTCCTACTATTGTAACAATTATAGCTTTTCCTCTTATATGCCCCATATTTCAGTGTCTTATGCACTGCATTCCTCCCTCTTTGTTTTAACTCTTTTTAGACAATAATAAGAAGTGTGCTAAAAAATCTCACACATTTTGCACTCACCTTCCCTCAAGTTCTTTTACACCCATGCTTTATTATTTTTTGTGCTCTTCCCACATAAACTTTCTTATTCCAATATTCCTTACTCCCATGTCATTTTTCTTTATATTTCCAATTTTGTTCCTCAAAACTACCATATCTTTCCCCACTCGAATAAGATACTCCATTGTTTTCACTCCCCCTACTGAAATCTTCTACAGTACTTAAGTTCTCACATTTTTTATCACTGTCCCCAGGGTCTCTTTTATAGCTATCATACTCCTTTCTATTTGTACTTGGCCTCTTATTATGTTCATCCAAATATCCTATGTTCTCATAGTCATCCTCCTCATATTCTTCCTCATGTTCATTATATTCCCTATTACTACTTGCAAATAGCAAGACTTCTCATAATTGTTATACCTTTTGCTTTCACTCTGACTAGCCATTGTGAATTTTCTTTCAAGAAATGTACCTACAAAATTGAAGTAGAAAACACAAGAAAAATTCCACACTTGACTTTCTCACGTGTTTATAGCTAATTTTAGTAGTCACTCTTCACTCGTGTTTGCACTTTTCTTAGTTTTTATCACAATAAACTCACCCTCTTGCCTTTTTCAAACTCTTAATTCCATAGTCAAGTTCTTCCCAACTCTTTCCCACTTGAATGGATTTAGTTCTACTAATCAAGTCATCTAATTTCCAAGGGATAAGAAAGAAAGGTGTCTTAAAGGTAATTTATCAAACACTTGGTAGGTAGCACTAGAGACCTCAACTCTAGCAATGATTTTCAAGTGCAAGATGCAAGCCAAAAACTCATACAATGAATATAAAGTCATTTAGGAATTTTAACAAACACTTGGTGTGCAACAAGGAAAATGTATGGATTTCTAAGAGTTTTAAACTAAGTGATGTCTATCATAACCTCAAGAACACAATTTAGAAATTAACAAGCACTTATGGAAATGATGACACAAGAAAATTCAAGAAATAGGAGTAGAAGTTCAAGATGTACAAATGTTTTCAAACTTAATACAAATGAAATGTTAAAAAAAAAAGATCTTCAGGCTTCAACTAGAAAAGTTTTACCCAACTACAACACCAATTAACTTCACAAATGCATTCTACTAATCAAATTAATTACCATAGTTCATGAATGGAAGCTTTGGTAGTAAAGTATAAGCAATCACTAACCATTGGAGTAAGATGTTTGTACCTTAGCCCAAAGAAAGATGGTTGATTAGAATTAATACAATATAAGCTCTGATACCACTTGATATGATCTTAAAAAGCTCCAAAAAATGTGAATTAAGCTCAAGAACAAGTATCCTAACAAACTCACATATAAGAACACCAAAATGCAATGAAATTAACATTCTTGTGATAATGTGAATCTATCCTATTTCAAAGACACCTTAATACTGTAACATAACTAGAGATTAGAAAACCAAGAAAATGAATTTGAAGGTATCTAACTCAATCCTATCAAACACACTAGGCAACCTAGCACATAGAATGGAGAAGAAGTTGAGATTATCCTAAAAGGTTTAGAGACAAGATCAAAGATGTGACTAAATCCTTTGATTTAATCTTGATGTTTAATGGAATCACCCATGAAGATCACCCTCAAGAACTCTTTCTAGAGAGAAAACCTGAATTCTCCTTCCAAAATATCAAAAGTCATGTTTACAATGTTATAATAGAGTATTTATAGTCCCCCAACATAACCTAACTAATTAGTAAACTAATCGTAGACTTAGGGGACCTTAATACAAGTATTAAGGCCCTATTGCATGTTTTAAATAAGTAAAAAATATAATAAAAGTTGTGAAAATTAAATTACAAATGTAAAAGACTAAAACAAGAAAAATAGAAAAAATTCAAGATCGTACAGACTTGGGCCTGCACTGGGTTTAGGCAATAGGGTCAATGCCAGTGTGAAACTATCTTTTGATAGTGTTCCAGTAGTATAGGGTTGGTGTCGGGTTGGGACATCAAGGCTGGCGCCGGTTGCCTTTTGGGCAGCTCTGTTAGGTCTTTCCTCGTGCTGCATCGTTCCTCCATCAGTTTCTTTGATGTTTTGCATCCTAAATATTATTTTTGACCTCTAAGGTAGCCTTGATTATCTCCTTGATCTTCCAAATAGTTTTGGAGTAATGATTGTTTCCATTTGAAACTCCATTGGGTCGTATTCCTTCATTTGCCTACTTACCCTTTAATCCTTATTCGTTTTTCTGTTCACCTTTCACAAGGATTGTTGTCTTCTTTGTACTCCTTTTGGCCATCCTTTCATTATCGACTCCTTTATCAATCTCTTGGCCCTTGGTTTGTTGGCTTGGTTGGCCTTAAATTCCTATTGAAACCTCTTGAAAATAGATCTCACCCAAGGTGCCATGAGTTGTGGCTTAGATTTCTCTTTGTCTTCTTTTAAGTGGTTTTTGTTGCTTGGATTTCTCTTTATCTTCTTTTGAGTGGTCTTTATGCCTAGGACAATTCCTATCATGTTCCCTGACAATGGCATCAAAAACTTGATGTGTAAATTTGGGGTGTATAAAAATCATTCAAATTTAAATCCATCCCTAGCTAAGTTTTAATTAAAACATTAATCTCAAATTACATATACGAGTAAGTATACTCATTGCAAGCATAGTATAGGAAATTAATGAATATCGATCCTCAAAGGAACAAGTATATACTAATAACTTTTCATTTATAGTTTAACTAACATAATAAAGTGATAAGATGAGAAAAAGGAAAGTAATAAAATATATACAACTCAATGATGTAAAAATATGCAATTTAGACAACTATCCTAGAATACATGATAATGAACCACTTAGTAACTATTTCAATCAATCATCATCTTGGCATCATGAAGGAATTAAAATAGAGTTCAATCTTTTCAAAAGTCATAAACTCCCTATCTTATGATTAAATTAGTAGATTTTCTAATCAATCCAAAATATCAAAAAGATGCATTAAACTCATCCTTCAACAATTATTCCAATATTCAAGGTGATAATAAATATGAAATTAGCCAATAACCCTATACTCTAGGTGAAATCAATTAATTTTGATTATCTTGGTTCTTCGTCTTAACTTTGTTTCCTATGTCCGTTAAAAAATAACAAATATGAAATTAAATCTACTCCTAACATCATTTACCAAGTCAATTAGTAGCACATCTAACTTTATCAACTCTTCCATAATTACAAGTAATCAAATACCAAGAATGATAGAAAATTGATCAAATTACTAAATTAATCCAAAAACCATGTATCCAAAAATAATGTCAAAATACAATGAAAACATTAATTACACCATTTTTCTAGGGAAAAAGAATTAAAGGTAAAAGAAAGAACTCATAGATGAGCCCTCCTTCTTCTCCTTGAAAACTTGTACAATGCCCTTTGAGTAATGAATTTCCTCTTCTTGTGATTGATTAACAACTTTGATCCCTAAATTCATACATTTGCCTTGTGCTTTCCTTGTTTAAATAGGCTCCCAAAAGGCCCAAATTTATTCACTAAGAGTTCTAGGCCGAGTAGAAGTTACAAAATATCAAAACACTTGTGAAATTACCAAATCCGCACCTGATCAGAAAAACCCACCAACATTAGGCAGAACAGAGACCGTGCACTAGTGACCGGCCGTGCTCTATTTTTTCCCCTTCCGTGAATCCCCTATTTTTCCAGAATGGGGGTGACACGGGCTTCGTGGGACATGGCCGGCGCCGACAATGCACTGGTCGCGCGACGGGATTTTTCATCGTTTTCCCCTTTATTTGCAATAAAAAGCTAAAATACCTTTCCAATGATAAAATATCAAATATGAAGGAATATAACTACTTATCACACCAAAATATATCACAAAAACATCCTCAAATAACTAGAAAATTATTGATGAAATTTGTCCTATCAATATGCCATATATACTATACAAGTGATTGCCTCTATAATATAACACTAACAAGAATAATATATTGGGCCAATTTAATTAAATTACTTTATTAATCTATTATCTTAGTTAATTTTATATTAGGTCTAAGTGGATCAATTAATGAATAAAAGAGCTATTTAATCAGTTTTAGACTAATTAAAGAAAAACCCTAGCCCACAAAGGTTGAGAGACAGCTATTGGTTGTTAGGAAACCAAGTAGCCACCATGGGGTTGAGGGAATTAAAAGAAAAGAAAGAAAGGAAAATTTGAGGTGGTAAAGGAAAATTTGAGGTGGTGGAAGAATAAAAAGGAAGCTATTTTTTTGTTTTGGTTGACTTGGTACATGCTACTGTGTTTTTTCTGTAATTCACGAAGAAACACTAATGTAAAAGAACAACTTTCAATTTTTCCTTCATGGCCGCCATTCTTCTTTGTTCTTTTCCTTAGACTAGCTCTTCCTATTTCTTCCAAATTAATTCATCCTAGTTCTCTTTTCATCGATAGACAATCCATAGGAGGTTCGTTAATAGTCTAGAAGATTGAAAGTTAGCAATCTTGGTGCGTGTGTTTAATGTGAAAAAGTTAACATTTGGCTGGAATTTCTGTAGAATAAGTGATCATGATAAATCAAACATTCCATCAAACATAATTCCTACCCTTATTTTATCTAAATGACCTAAAAGGAAGTTTTCCTAGACTTTAGCTCGGAAAAAATTTTAAATTGTATATTTCTGTTGCGTATTTTCTATTCCCATGACCCTTTAAAGACACAGTTGGGCAGTGCAGAATTTTAAACTTTTAAGGACAAGAAAGTGTCAATAGGAGGAATGGAGTTCCGACCGAATGCGGTAGGAGCATTGTACTTTAGTGACTGGATGTGTGTACTAGAGGAATCAGAGCTGAAGAAGAAAATATTAGACGAAGCCCACAAAAATAATTATGTTATTCATCCAGGGAGGTAAAGATGTACTAAGACTTGAAGAAATCATTTTGGTGGCTTGGGATGAAGAAGGATGTGATGAAATGTGTATTAATCTGCCTGACTTGTTAAACATTTAAACATAAGAAGACTATTGGACTATTGTAACCATTGTCGATTTTTGAGTGGAAATGGGAAGAGATGACTATGGACTTATCACAAGATTACCCATGACAAAAATAAAGTTGCCATTTGGGTAGTGGTAGACAGATTGACCAAAACTACACATTTTATACCGATAAATTTAAGGGATTCGATAGAGAAGTTGGCTCAAACCTATATTCGATAAATCATAAGGTTGCATGGAGTAATGTCAAGCATAGTGTCTGATCGGGACCCTAGGTTTATTTCAAGAATTTGAAACAAATTCCAGGAGTCAATGGGATCAACTCTGAAATTTAGTACTGTGACACATTCTCAAACTGCCTATCAGTTTGAGAATGTGTCGCAGTACTTGAGAAAGTTATACAGATATTGAAAGATATGCTTCAAGCATGTATTTTGGATTTTAAGGATAAATGGCTTAACTGCTTACCCTATGCTGAATTAGCATACAATAATAACTTTTAATCGTCAAATAGTATGGCTCCGTATAAGGCTTTATATGGATGAAAATGTCAAGTACAATTGTATTAGGGTTGGATGGAAGATAGTCAAATTACGGAGTCTAGTAAAGCAAATATCTAGGAAATGTCAGACAAGGTAAGGACGACAAGAGAAAGATTGAAGGTAGCACGGAGTCATTAAAAAAGTTATGCGAATAATAGAATAAGAGATTTGGAGTTTCAAGTAGGAGATCCAACGTCATTGAAGTTAACTCCTAGTAGAGGGATCCGGAAATATCCGAAAAGAGGGACGTTGAGTCCTCGATACTTAAGGTTGTTCCAAGTGATAGAGAGGATTAGCCATGTTACATATCGATTTGATCTATCAGAGGGACTAGCTGAGATACAAAATGTGTTTTATGTGTCTCAGTTAAAGAAGTATCACCCTGATCCATAGCATTTACTTAACAATGAACCTCCACAGTTATACCCTGAATTGAGTTAGGTGGAAAAACTAGAAAAAATTGTAAACTAAAGTGTTAAGACACGGAGAAGTAAATAGATACCTATAGTGACAATTTTATGGGAGCACCACCGTACACAGAAGCCATGTGGGAAATGGAAGAGAGGGTAAAGAAGAATTATCCTAGTCTTCTTTAGATGTATAATGCTCTATATTTCTGAATGAAATTCCCTAAAGGGAGAAGGATGTAATACCCTATCTAAAGCCACTTTTAGTTATATAGAGGGATTGAGCATTTCATGGCATATCGTCTGAGCATGTGAAATTTTAATGCATTTATATGTGTGCATTTGCATAATGAGTTATGGTGATACAACAATTGAGTTAGTTAGGTTTATATTTTTGGGATAAATTTTGATAAGCAGCATGTAAGATGCAGTGATTAAGGGTGAAAAGAATTTTTTGGGAATATTTGAACAGGAGTTGATGTAGATAAATGGATAAAGCTCGGTGTATAATTCCTAGAGAATAGAGTTCGAAACCCAATTCTTGATTATTTTCTTCTAGATTATTTTTCTTTTCTCTTGGCCGAAAATCCCAATTCTAGTAGCCTCTCTTGGTTTTATCCCTAAAATTTATTGATTAGCTTGTTAACCCCAATGTTAGCCCTAAGGGCTTTCTCCAATGTTTTGATTTATGGCAAACATTGATGTGGACTAACTTGTGTAACATATATTATTGGGAGATATGCCCTCTTAGACTAGGTTTCTGATGTAAATATCGCATGTTTTAATAAAAGAATTTATTTCAAAAAATTGCTTATTAAATTTACATTTTTATTTGTGCAAACTTACGTTTGGAAAAGACCAATTATGTTTAAGTAAGTGGTCCATGTGAATAGAGGTCTTTCACAACAAGGTATGGATCATGGGTAACTTAACACATAAACAATCGTTCTTAACCATTTGATGAGAATGAGAATCTCATCATGTCTAGGTTATTATGTTGTGAATTCCAAATAGGGAATGACTTACCTTTAGCCAGTGAGTAGTCCACTCACTTCATGACATAGGCGTATTTCGAATACGTAGAACATGACCTGTAGTAGTGGTTTCTCAAAGTACTATATAGTAGAAACCTAGACTACTGTCGCTATAATGTGGACTAGTACTCTATGACTTGAGTATGAGTTGGTGGTCTGATGAAACTGGAAGCATATACTTTGATATACTATAGTTGAGGTTCTATCGTAGGGCCAATATACTTCCATGTTGGGTATGTGTGACTAGTTAGTTAAGACAGACTTGTATAAGATAGTTTCTATACTATATCGCCCCTTATAGTTGTCTGAATGATCTAAATATTCAGGGCCCTGGAAACATGACTTGGATGTTTACTTTAGGGTAACTCCCTTGGAAAATGAAAATAATCTAAGAAGTCATGGATCATTGGACTAGAGGCTTAAGAATGGTAGATGTCATTTAGAGAGGTGTTAGTACACATCTTTCTCTCTAAATGTACGGCGATGTATAGAGGGGTATTTTAGTCATTACAGCTGTAAGTCAGAGACTTTGCTAATGCAGCATTGTCCTTGGGGTTAATATTTCTTTATGGTGATATTACGATATATTTAAAATACAAAATACAGCTATTTATATGGCAAGGGTATTTTGGTCATTTTAGTAGCCAAGGCGGTATATCTTTTAGTCCCCAATATAGATCGTGAGTCCTAATTAAATATAGGCTAAGGAATGGATCTGAAATTAAATGGAATTTATTTTATTTAAGCAGCTTATTTAATTGTTGGGGTAGAATAAAATAAGGGTTCATGGAGAGAGAGAATTAATTAAATTAGTTTTGTGGGTTAATTAATTATCTACAGCTTTGGCCCAGTTTGAATAATTAAAGATTAACCTGGGACTAAACTAATATAGGTCTATTAATTGGACTAGTTTATTTGGGCAGGAAAATTAATTATTATTTGGGCAATTTATTTTGTTCTAATTTGAATAATTAATTAAGTCCAAAAGGTTAAACTAAAAGTCCAATGGCCTAGTCCAATTTAACCTAGGGTTTTTATTTAGGTTAAACAGGAGAATGAGAACAATAACGTTATTCTCTGAGACGGCTTCCTCTTTGTGAAAAATTGCTAGACGTCTCTCTCTCTCTCTCTCTCTCTCTCTCTCTCTCTCTCTCTCTCTCCAAGAAAATTCTCTATCCTTGTAAGTTGTTCACCAAATGGAATTAGGCAAGCCATATGCTAGAAGACCGATATTTTAGCATTCATCTACATGCAATGACGGAGTAGGAGACTTGTAGGAATCGCACCAGAGGTTTCCACCAGCACACCTACCCTGGTTGCGCACATTCCGGTCTAGCCAATTCTTAGAACGAGGAAAAGAGGTATTTTTTTTAAACCTCGAAATCCGTACAGAGCATGACCGGCGCCGGCTAGGGTTGTCGGAGTCGGCGCCAGCTCTATTCGGAGTTCCCTGTTCTTGATTTCTTCTAGTTTTGTTTTGTTTTCACTTCCGCTGCATGCCCTATGTTTTCTTTTTCATGCCTTCAATTGGTATCAGAGAATGAAGGTTTTGTGAAAATATAGGGGGCATGCATCTAGATGAATAAAACTGAACACATATGTATGATAAAAATTATGATTCTTCGTTGTTTATAGTATGGATAGATTCTCTGTTAAACATCGAGGGTGGAGGTATAGGAGATGTGTAATTTACTGTTTTTTTAACAAATCGCGTAAGTCCAATGTTTATGGGTATTGGCAATTGTTTGTTTTGGTTGATTTCATTGTATTTGGTTTGAAATTAGAGAGCCATTGATACTAGAAGTTGATAAGAAAACAGGGGAAATTCGCAGAAAAAAAAAACTATAGGAGAGCTATCCAGACCGGAATCGGCGCTGGCTAGGCCGCCCAAACCGGCATAGGCTTGGGTCTGGACTCCCGTCCGGTCCACGCGCTGGTTACTTATGGGTCCTAATTCTATGCGGCAGGTGCAGTGGACAAAGGAAGTTTTTTTTAATTTTTTCTTGTAATTTTTCTTGCAATTTCTTTTGGTTTTGGGGTCCATACCAGGTAAAGTTAAGATTTTGCAATAGTTAATATTCAAGGAATATTTTTTTATGAAAAAAATTTGCAAGGGATTTTAGGATTAAACAAGACCATTAATTAATTCTATTATTTGTGCACTTAGGTTTTAAAAAAATAGAACAGCATGAAAATGTATACTGTTTTCTAGCATGCTATTTATTTTTATGATCTATGTGCATGTTTTCTCAAAGACCAAATTCTTTGGGAATCTTTTGACAAGCAAAACATTTTTCTACAAATTAAATGGCTATTTTAACTTGAATAAAAATTAATCGTTAGATATTTTCTCAAAGGATTTAATCCTTGACGTAGAAAATATATTGAATTTAGATATTTTTGTAAGGTTAAAATAGAAAGCCATTTTGTTTTAATTTTGGCACAAGAAAAATTATTTTGTCAAATAAACTTCAGACCAAAGTCTCTAGAAAGTTTTTATTGGAAAATTTTTGAAATCATTAAGTTTTTAATTTAAATAAAATTAGTCCATGGGAAAAACTCTCAAAGGATATAAACCTTGACATAGAGATTTTTATGGACTTAGACATTTTATTTTTGAGTTAAGGGAAAACTTGATGGAAATTTTCAAAAGAATATTTTTCAGAAAACCCTTATTTTAAAAGACTAAGTGAGAGAGTGGTTCCAACGGCCCCACGGCTTCCATTATGATCCTCATTTGAGATCATGGGTCCCTTCGCATCACCCTGGGAGTGAACCCGTATAGGATGGGGATACCACAATGATCTAAATCTAATAGAGGGATGTAATTAATAACCCGGGGCACGTACTGTGATCGGCTAGCCCCTCGTTGGAGGTCATAGTGTGAGGTATGTCCATAGGAAATGAGAGAAAATGGCCATCCCCTCGATGGAGTTATCTTCTAGATTATTACCTAGAAGGAAAATTAATTTGTGGTGGTTAACGCAGTTAGCTTAGAAAACTGTTAATCTTCCCAAGAAGCTATGTCAGTTTTCCTAAGAACCAAATTGATTATTATCAGTTTTGATAATAAGGATTAAGTGCACATATTTGTTTTGTTTTCACAAACTGAATCTTGTTCTTTTATTTTTCCATTTTTCAGAAATGGTGGGAGGTTCTTTTAGTCCATTGGCCATTATTCTCCGAGTGAATAAGCTAACGGGACCAAACTATGTGGACTGGAAGAGGAACCTGGACATAATACTAACAGTGGAAGAGTATAAGTAAGTCCTTTATGAAACCTGCCCTGTAATCGGGGACGGTTCCACCGTCGAGCAGCGTGAGGCTAAGAAGTCATGGAAGAAGGCCAATGAGATGGCTCATTGTTACATATTGGCCTCCATGTCTAATGTGCTCCAATCCAAACATGAGCACTTGACCACTGTGTATGACATAACCCATTTGTTAGCCACAATAATCACGGATAAGAGCCAGCCCACAAGGTAGGAGGCTCTTCGAACTATCATTAACACTAAGATGGCTGAGGGAGCATCAGGCAGAGAGCATATGCTCAAGATGATTGCTGCTTTCGAGGAGGCAGAAATCTTAGGGGCTGTCATTGACCCTGAGAGCCAAGTGGACATGGTTTTCGAATCTCTACCGGGTTCCTTTACTCAGTTCAAGTTGAACTATAACATGAACAAGTTGAACATAGGTTAAATTGAATTCATGAAAGAGCTCTAGATGGCAGAGAAGGTCATGAAGCTACAATCTAAGACTATGATTGCTAAGACTTCATCTTCTAGAACTAGGCCTAAGCCCAGGAAGTTTAAGAAGAAGAAGGGGAACGCAGCGGCCCAGCCTAAGACCTAGCCCAAAGATAAACCCAAGGGTAAATGCTTCAAATATGGACTGAAGGGACATTGAAAAAAGGAGTGTCCGGATCTTCAAGCCAAGAAAAACCCCGTAGGTAATGTTTTCTATCTAGAGTCTATATCAATGGTTAGATCAACTTCCACTTGGATTGTTAATTCAGGAGCCACTGATCACATCTGTAACTTCTTACAAGGGTTTAGAAAGATTAGAATACTTCAAAAGGGTGAACATGGACTTTGGGTGGGAAATAGAGCACAAGTTTGGGCCCTTGCAGTGGGAGAGTTGGATCTTGTTTTTATTCTAATAGAATAGTGGTTTTGAAAGATATTTTATATGTACCTGATTTTCGACAGAATTTGATTTCAGTTGCAAAACTAATAAATCAAGGATATTCTGTATCTTTTCATTCTGGTATTTCTATCAGTAGAGATGGAGAAATTTTATGTACTGGACACATGTATAGGAATCTATTTTTCTTAAACCCTATTAACAATAAATTAAATAACGCTCAATCTGAACCTTTAACAAAGAAGAGAAAGACAAATATCAATGACTCTTATCTTTGGCATCTAAGGTTGGGTCATATCAACTCAACTAGGATTCAGAGGTTGATCCATGATGGACCCTTTGGCTCATTGAGATTGAAAAAGTGTCCTCAATGTGAGTCCTGCCTTATGGGAAAGATGACCCAAAGGTCATTTGCCCATAAGGTGGATAGAGCCATGGAGGTATTAAGTCTTATTCACACTAATGTGTGTGGTCCCTTGTCTACACTAGCTAGAGGAGGTTTTAAGTACTTCATCACTTTCACAGATGATTGTACAAGGTTTGATTATGTTTATCTAATCAGATGCAAGTCTGACTCTTTTGACAAGTTCAAAGAGTTTAAGGCTGAAGTGGAGTGTTGGACAGGTAAATTGATCAAAACCTTACAATCGGATCGTGGTGGAGAGTACCTCTGTGGTGAATTCAAGGACTACATGGTATATCATGGGGTAGTATCCCAACTTTCTATGCCGAGGACACCCCAGCAGAACGGAGTAGATAAGAGAAGGAACAGGACATTGATGGAAATGGTCCGAAGCATGATATCTCATGCTACTCTTCCAGTGTTCTTTTAGGGATATGCCCTGGAAACAGCGGCATATATTCTAAACTTGGTACTTTCCAAGTCAGTACTGAGGACTCCTTATGAGATGTGGACTGGGCATAAGCCAAGTCTGAATCATTTCAGGATATGGTGTTGTCCAGCTTATGAACTGGTCAAGAGAGACAAGTTGGAACCAAGATCAGAATTTTGCTATTTTGTTGGGTATCCAAAAGGGACAAAGGGTAGTTACTTTTATCATCCTAAGGAGCAGAAGGTACTGGTTAGTACCAATGCTAGATACCTAAAGGATGATCAAGGTACTTTCATAAAAGGTTCAACTAGGATGGAACTAGAGGAGAAGTTATATTCGGAAGCAACTTCTTCTGATCCGATTCTGGAACAAGAAAAGGTACAACCTCAAGAGCCTGTACAAATAGAGTCTTGTCGTAGTGGGAAAGTGTCTAAGGTTCCAAAGAGGTGGATTGGAGAAGCTTTCGAGTTAGTCTTTGACCATTAGGAACAAGATCCCACTAAATAGGAAGAGGCTATTGCTGATGCCGATATAAATCTACGGCATGAAGCAATGAAAGCCGAGAATAAGTCCATGTACCTCAATCAGGTTTGGAATCTTGTAGCTTCACCTGAAGTGATAAAACCCATAGGGTATAAGTGGGTAAACAAGAGAAAGAGAGGAGTGGATGGGAATGTGGAAACCTTCGATGCTAGGCTTGTGGCGCAAGGGTATGCTCCGAAATAGGGAAATGATTATGTGAAAACCTTTTTTTCGGTAGCTATACTTAAGTCCATCCGTATCCTCCTTGCCATCACACGTCATTATGACTACGAGATATGGCAAATAGATGTCAAGACGGCATTTTTAAATGGCTATCTTAGTGAAGACATCTAGATGTCCCAACCGAAAGGCTTTGTCACTAAAGGCCAAGAGCATAGGGTTTGCAAGCTTAAGAAGTTTATTTATGGACTTAAGCTGGCATCAAGGGCATGGAACATTTGTTTTGATGAGAGTGTAAAGTCTTATGATTTTATTCAAAACGAAGATGAACTTTGCATATACAGGAAATTTGAAGGCATTAATGTAGTTTTTCTTGTCTTGTATGTGGATGACATTCTTCTCATTGGAAATGATGTAGGGTCATTGTCATCTACAAAGGTTTGGCTATCTAGTCAATTCAGTATTCAAGACTTGGGAGAAGCTAGCTACATTCTTCGGATTAGACTTCTTAAAAATAGGAAGCAGAGAATGTTAGGATTATCTCAAGCAGTATACATTGACAAGATGCTGGCCAAGTATAGCATGGACTCATGCAAAGGAGCTCTAATTCTTTGAAGACATGGGTTTTCATTTTCTTCAAGGGACTGTCCTAGGTCTCAAGAAGAAAAGAACAGAATGAGTTGGATTCCCTACGCTTCGGCTGTGGAAAGTCTCATGTACGCCATGCTGTGTACTAGGCTAGATATTTGCTAAGATATCTGCTTTGCCATAGGCTTGGTTAGCAGATATCAGTCAAACCCTGGGAAGGTTCATTAGCAAGTTGTAAAGTATAAACTCACGTATCTCAAGGGAATGAGAGATTATATGCTGTTTTACAGGGCTGATGACTTACTTCCTATAGGATACACAGACTCAGACTTCCAGGCAGATAAGGATGAGGGAAAATCCACTAATGGATATATCTTCACTTTGTCTGGAGGACTATTTCATGGAGGAGTATCAAGCAATCTTACATTGCTGAATCAACCATGGAAACTGAGTATGTGGCAGCTTCAGAGGCATCTAAGGAAGCAGTCTGGCTCCGAAAGTTCCTTTCAGAACTTAGAGTCGTGCCACAATGGACAAGCTGACTGTGATGTATTGCGACAACACTGGAGTAGTATTACAATCAAAAGAACCCAGGAACCAAAAGAAGGGGAAGCACATGGAGAGGAAATACCACATGATCCGGGATTTCATCTAAAGACGGGAAGTCGTGGTGGAACAGATTGCCTCCGAGAATAATCTAGCCGATCCATTCACCAATCCTTTAGCTAAGAGAGTCTTCAAGAGACACTTAAACGCCATAGGGGTGGGCACCTACGAACTTACTTAGTCTTAGAGTACAAGTGGGAGATTGTTGGGAGATATGCCCTCTTAGACTAGGTTACTGATATAAATATCGAATGTTTTAATAAAAGAATTTATTTCCAGAAATTGTTTGTGAATTTACATTTTTATTTGTTCACAATTACATTTGGAAAAGACCCATTGTGTTTAAGTAAGAGATCCATGTGAATGGAGGTCTTTCACAGTAAGGTATAGATCACAGGTTACTTAACACATAAACATTCGTTCTTAACCGATTGAGGAGAATGGGAATCTCATCATGTCTAAGTTATTATGTTGTGAACTCTAAATGGGGAATGGCTTACCTTTAGCCAGTTAGAAGTCCACTCACTTCATGACATAAGCGTATTTCGAATACGTAGAACAGGACCTGTAGTAGTAGTTTCTATAAGTACTATATGGTAGAAACCTAGACTACTACCACTACAGCGTGGACTAGTACTCTACGACTTGAGTATGAGTTAGTGGTCTGACAAAGCTGGAAGCATATACTTTGATATGCTATAGTTGAGGTTCTATTGTAGGACCAATATACTTGCATGTTGGGTATGTGTGACTAGTTAGTTAAGACAGACTTGTACAAGATAGTTTTTATACTATATCGGCCTTTGTGGTTGTTTGAATGTTCTAAATAGCTAGGGCCCTGGGAAACATGACTTGGATGCTTGCTTTAGAGTAGCTCATTTGTAAAGCGAAAACAATCTAGGAAGTCGTGGATCATTATACTAGAGGCCTAAGGATGGTAGCTGTCAATTAGAGAGGTCTTTGTACACTTCTTCCTCTCTAAATGTACGGTGATGTATAGAGGGGTATTTTAATTATTACATCTATAGGTCGGAGACTTTGCTAGCGTAGCATTGTCCTTGGGGTTAATATTTCCTTATGATGATATTAGGAAATATTTAAAATGCAAAATATAGCTATTTATATGGCAAAGGTATTTTGGTCATTTTAGTAGCCAAGGTGGTGTGTCTTTTGGTCCCCAGTATAGACCGTGAGTCCTAATTAAATATAGGCTAAGGAATTGATCTTAAATTAAATGAAATTTATTTTATTTAAGCGGCCTATTTAATTGTTGGGCTAGAATAAAATAAAGGTTCATGGAGAGAGAGAAGTAATTAAATTAGTTTGGTGGGTTAATTAATTATTCAGGGCTTTGGCCCAATTTGAATAATTAAAGATTAACCTGGGCTAAACTAATATAAGCTTGTTAATTGGACTAATTTATTTAGGCTGGAAAATTAATTATTAATCAGGCTATTTATTTAGTTCTAATTAGAATAATTATTTAAGTCCAAAAGGTTAAACTAAAAGTCCAATGGCCCAGTCCAGTTTAACCTAGGATTTTTATTTAGGTTAAACAGGAGAATGGGAACAATAATGTTATTGTCTGAGATAGCTTCCTCTCTGTGAAAAATTGCCAGACATCTCTCTCTCCAAGAAAGTTCCCTAACCTTGTAAGTTGTTCACCAAACGGAATTAGGCAGGCCATATACTGAAAGGCCGAGAGTTCTGCGTTCACCTATATGCAAAGACGGAGTAGGAGGTTTTCAGGAATTGCACTAGAGGTTTCCACCAGCACACCTACCTCGGTTGCGCACATTCCGGTACAGCCAATTCTTAGAACGAGGAAAAGAAGTATTTTTTTTTAAAGCTCGAAATCCATACAGAGCACGACTGGTGATGGCTAGGGTTGCCGGAGCTGGCGCCGACTCTGTTTGGAGTTCCCTATTCTTGAGTTTTTCCAGTTTTGTTTTGTTTTTGCTTCTGCTGCGTGTCCTATGTTTTCTTTTTCATGCCTTCATATATGTGATTGGACATATTTGATCTTAGTTCTTCAAAGGCATTCAAATAAGATTGTTAAGTAACTTTTGACCAAAAGAATTCATGTAAGGGTGATCAAGATGAAGTTCAAGCTTATGAGATTGCATACAAAGAAGATCTTATGGAAGAACTTTAGACTAGGAATTATTATTAAGGTATTTCTTATTCCCTATGTCTCTTTACCTTATGATTCAATTGATTTCTACCTTGAAGCACACAAAGAAAAAGATTTCAATGTTTTATAAAATCTTAGAATTTTGGATTGAGAAGTTTGGATGATTATGCATCCAAAAGATTCGTCTAAAATCCTGTAAACTGTCGTAACGTTTCTTCCTGAAAAAGTGCTATTTTGGACTTACTGTTTAGCTACATTGTTTTCTGAAACATGAGTTCAAAACATGGGTAAATTTAATAAAAAATTATAGCTGTTTTGTAGCCATTGGTACTTCACTTTATGGCTCTATATAAATCCTCTAAACATGATTTGACCTAAGATTTTTGTGGCATCCTTCAAAGAAACCCTCTTGCTATATAGAAAACAAAAATCTCCTTTATCAAAGTGCTTCAAAGTGAATTCAAATTGTGTCTAAAAAGTAAAAGTGTTTGTGCTTTTTTCCTTGGTGCACATTTGCTCAAACACGTGAGCTTTTACTATTCCATTGATATTCAATCTCTTTTGTATTACAAGGTTATAGTGTAAAACCCATTTAGGGTGAACCTTGATTTGATTGTTTGGTTGAGAGATTTTGGAAAACCAAGTGTGGTGATCCTCTCTTGTAATTGGTACAGTTTGATTTCATTAAGTTGAGTAAATGAAATCTTGTTGAAAATCCGTAAGTGTGAGCTTAAGGTAGTGGATGTAGATCTTGGTAGAATGAACTACTATACATTGTGTGTCTCATCTTTCGGTATACAACATTGACTGCATTATATATCTTAGTTTAGTCTGAATCTGAATAGTTCTCAAGGTTTTCTTGGATAGCTTTCTTTATTGCCATAAAGTTGATCCAAGAAACTTGAAGATCATCATTATTCTGTATATTAGACGACTTGAAAATCTTTAGTTTGCCAAAAACCTTATTCACCCCCTCCCTCTAAGGTTTTTTATTTAGTATCATAGCCTGGTCTACATATTTTTTGTTTAACAACCTTGTAGGAAAGATCCAAATGGCAAGCTCATCCTCTCTTCCATATGTTGAAGGATCTTCAACAAATCAACCTCCTTTGTTTAATGGAAACAACTAAACATTGTGGGAAAACAAAATAAAAATCTATGTGTGTTCAATCAACTTTAAGTTGTGGAATTTGATAAAGAAAGGTCCTTTTACTCCGTCAAAAGTTGTTGATGGCTTAAAAATGCCTAAATAGAATGACGAGTTTAGTGTTGAAGATAATGCTAAGATGACATTAAATTTTTAGGCTAAGAACATCTTATGCTGTGCACTAGATGCGACTGAATACAATCGAGTTAGTGGTTGTGATTCAGCCCATGACATGTGAAAATTACTTAAAGTAACCATTGAGGGGACAAACCAAGTTAAAGAATCAAAATTGGGGCTTCTAATTCATTATTATGAATTATTCACAATGAAGTCGAATGAAAGCACCACTGATTGTTCTCTTTATTTACAAATATTACATATGGTCTCAAAGCCTATGGGAAGGTTTATTCCCTTGGAAAGAAAATCAAAAAATTTTGGATGCCTTACCTAAAAACTAGCAGTCTAAAGCTCTTGTGGTGAAAGAATTCAAGGATTTAAAATCCTTACTAACAGAAGAGCTGATCTGCTCTCTTCTTTCACATGAAATGAAACTCAAAAGGTTTTATGAATTCGATGATCATGATAAAGGTAAAAATGGAATAGCATTGAAAGTTGAAAAAGAGGATGAAGAAACTAGTCAATCTGACTGCAGTGATGGTCCGGAAGTAGACAATGAAAATTTTCCAATGATAGCAAAAAAAATTCAAAAGAATGTTCAACAAAGGAAACTTCAAAAGAGGAAAAAAGTTTGTAAGAAACAAAGGACAAACCTCAATATTCAAATCTCAATGTTATGAATGTAAAAGCACTGAACACTTCATTGCTGATTGTCCAGTTAAAAAGGAAAGGAAGGTAGAATGCTTAGAAAGAAGAAAGACCTAAAGGCAAAGAAAGGAAAATGATTGATAGGGACTTGGGACCTAAATGAGACTGAGTCTGAAGAAGAAGATTCTGACAATGAAACTGCCAACATATGCTACATGGCCATGGAAAATAAGGTAAACTCTACTATAACTAATTTCATGTATAATTCACTTATATCTATGACTGAAAAATATGATGATCCGAATGAGTTGTTAATTGATATGTTCCATGAACTAAACAAACTGTCCAGAAAAAATAAAGAAATGAAGTTAAAGATTAACTGTTTGGTAAATGAGAACGAAATGTTGTTGAGTGAGAACAAAATGTCTCTTAAGCCACATTAAAGAGCTATTATTGAAAAAGATGTGACCATAACTATTTTACAATATGTATCTCTGGAAAATATAAGTTTCTATGATAGAATTCAAACTATTGAAAATATGGTTAGCACTTTTCATGACATGAAAAATAGAGTCAATGACCTTACCATATGTATTGACAAATTCAAAAATGGAAAAAGGAACTTGGAAAAATTACTTGGGACTTAACATCAAGCTGGAAATCGCAAATTTCATAAGCCTTGATTTGTTAAATCTGTCTCATATTACACGAGACACAAAGTTTGCACATATTGTGAAAAATTAGGATATATAGCATCGAGATGTCTTATTAAAAGAAAGTGGAATGCAGTGGAATAACTTTCTGAAAAATCAAAGAAAATTCTACTAACCTCTATGGACCTAAGAAAGTGTGGGTACTAAAAATCACTCATCCTTCTCATGTATAGGCACATTCTTTGAGCATCACCAAGTGGTTCTTGGACAATGGTTGTTCAAGACACACGACTGGAGATGCAGCCTTGTTAGAAGATGTACAGACTACAAATGAAGGATTCATTACTTTTGGAGACAAGAAGAAAAGAAAGATTGTTAACACTGGTAACATTGGTAAAGGTTTCTCAACCATTATAAAACAAGTATTATTAATTGATGATTTGAAATATAATCTGCTTAGTATTAGCCAACTATGTGATAATGGGTGCAAAGTAATTTTTGATAAGGATTCTTGTTCTATCATGGATAGCTCTAATCTTGAAACAATCTTTTTTGCCAACCACGTTGGAAATATGTATGTATTCTATTTAAATAACCTTATAGCTCATGGTATTAGATGCCTCTCCGTACATAATAATGATGGTTATCTTTGGCATAGAAGATTAGGTCATGTATCTTTTGATTTGCTAAATAAACTGTCCTCAAAAGAGCTTGTTAGAGGACTGCCCAAAATGAAATTTGATAAAAGCAAAATTTATGATGCATGCCAATTTGGAAAACAAATCAAAACTACTTTTAAACCTGAAAAAATAATTTCTAACTTAAAACCTTTTGAATTAATTCATATGGATTTGCTTGGACCAATGAGGATTGTTAGTCTTGGAGGTAAAAAGTATGCATATGTGCTAGTTGATGATTTCTCTAGATATACTTGGACTTCATTTCTTAGACAAAAGAATGAAGCCTTTTCTGAATTTTCGAAACTAATCAAACGCATCCAAAACTCTATTAGAAGCAAACTAATTTCTATTAGAAGTGATAATGGTAAAGAATTTTGCAATAATGAATTTACACACTTTTGTGATGAAAATGGAGTCTTTCACAATTTTTCAGTAGCCAAAATACCTCAGCAAAATGGTGTTGTTGAGACAGAAAATCAAACTTTGCAAGAAATGGCTAGATCTATGCTTTGTGAAAATGCCCTTCCAAAATACTTTTGGGTTGAAGATGTTAATACAGCTTGTTATATAGTAAATCGAGTTATGCTAAGACCGTTTTTGAGAAAAACACCTTTTGAAGTTATGTTTGACAAAACTCCATCAATCTCTTATTTTAAAGTATTTGGTTGCAAATGTTTAGTCCTTAATACCAGAGATAATCTTTAAAAATTTGATAGAAAATCCTATGAGGCCATATTTCTTGGCTACTCTTCCAACAAAAAGGCATATAAAGTGTATAGTAAAAGAAGTCTTTGTGTGGAAGAATCTGTACATGTTATGTTTCATGAATCTAACATTTATGCTCTAAAGATAGATGATGATGATGTAGGAGATTCAAAGGAAGTAAGAATAGACCAACTCATAGCTTCACTGCTAGATACTCATGCAAAAGAAGAAGAAATTGAAGAGCAACAAGCTGAACAAGGAAAGGAACAAACTAAAGATTCTACAAATCAACAATTGCCAAATGATTGGCAATACAAAATAGGTCATCCTAAAAAACAAATCATTGGTGATCCAAACTATGGAGTTAAAACTAGATGGTAGTTCAAAGATAACTTTGCTCTTCTCTCAAATATAGAACCTAACTGTATTGATATAGCCCTACATGATGAATTTTGGATTATTTCTGTGCAAGAAGAATTAAACCAATTTGAAAGAAATCAAGTTTGGAAACTTGTTCCTAGACCACTTGATTGTCCAGTTATTGGTATCAAGTGGGTATTTAGAAATAAACTTGATGAAAATGGAGTTGTGATTTGAAATAAAGCTAGATTGGTTGCCTAAGGATGTAACTGAGAAGAGGGCATTGATTATGATGAAACATTTGCTCCTGTTGCTAGACTAGAATCTATAAGAATGCTTCTTGCTTTTGCATCAGTCAAAAATTTCATGCTCTATTAAAATGGATGTTAAGAGTGCATTCCTAAAGGTTTTTATTAAGGAGGAAGTATATGTTGAACAACCTCATAGTTTTATTCATGAGAACTTTCCAAATCATGTTTTCAAACTTTCTAAGGCTCTTTATGGGTTGAAACAAGCTCCACGAGCTTGGTATGAGAGACTTAGTGGTTTCTTGATTTCAAAACATTTTTCAAAAGGCTTGATCGATACCACTTTGTTCATTAAATCTGATAATTCCGGTGATCTACTAATTGTTCAAGTCTATGTTGATGATATTATTTTTGGTGCTACTAATAACTCTTTGTGCAAGATTTTTGCTAAGACAATGTAACAAGAATTCGAAATAAGCATGATGGGAGAACTAAACTTCTTCATCGGGTTGCAAATTAAGTAAACTAAGGATGGAATTTTCATAAATCAAGCTAAGTATGCCAAGGAGTTGCTCAAAAGTTTTGGTATGAATGAAGCCAAAGAAATTTGCACACCTATGAGTACTTCTATAAAACTTGATCAAGATGAAAAGAGTAAGAAGGTGGATGAACATAAATACAGAGGTATGATTGGAAGCTTACTCTATCTTACTGCTAGCCGACTTGACATTATGTTTTCAGTATATTTTTGTGCCCGTTTTCAATCATGTCTAAAGGAATCACACCTATATACAGTAAAACGCATACTTCGATATCTAATCGGCGCATATGATTATGGCTTATAGTATCCTCACACTAATGCATTTGATCTTATAGGATACATTGATGAAGATTATACGGGCTGCAAAGTGGAAAGAAAAAACATAAGCGGCCATTGTCAATTTCTTGGACACTCTCTAGTGCCATAGCACAATGAAAAGCAAACTTGTGTATCCTTATCCACAACTGAGGCCAAATATATAACAGCCGGCAGTTGTTGTGCACAAATTTTGTGGATGAAGAATACATTGCTTAATTTTGGTCTTAACTTTAATTGTGTACCTATATTATGCAATAATACAAGTGCTATCAATCTAACAAAAAATCATGTTCAACATTTAAGGACAAAGCATATAGAAGTTAAACATTATTTTATCCATGATCATGTGCTCAAAGGCGATGTGTGTGTTGAATATATTTCAACTGATGAACAACTTGTAGATATCTTTACAAAACCTCTGGTTGAAGAAAGATTCAACAATTTGAGAAGAGGATTAGGAATTACAAAAACCACATAACTGACCTGGTGGCACAAGTTTTCTTTATTTTGCAGGATTAGTGAAGGCAAAGTTTTTGGACATAGTGTTTGTATCAGAAACACACCAACAATGTTTTTGGACACAGTATTTGAGTCCAAAACCTACATTTAAAATTCATTTCTGAAAATGTTCCGATTGGATGATTATTTTGGTTTGGGTTAAAATCCAAAACAAAATTTTTTTTATATGTACTTTATATATATATATATATATATTTAAAATTATTAATTGCTTCCAATTTTTGAGTTTAAAAAAAAAGGAGGGTTTGCGCTTTTTCTAAATCTCTGTGTTAATTTGTATTTTTAATATGCTTTATATCATAATTCTTTAGATATTCAAAGGGCTTCATTTCTTCTCTCCTCAAAATCTCTGTAACCGACATCTTCCAAAAACTCTCTGTGTTCTTCTCCAAAAAATCATCAATCCAAAAGCCCTAATCTTTTCAATGGCAAAAATAAAACCATCTACACCAAAACCCAAGAAGGTGCAAAAAATGTCTCCAAAAATGAAGACGAAGGGTTCAACCTTGAACAAAGCAAAAGGAAAAGACGTCTTCCTAGAACCAGACTTCTTAGCATCACATTATGATTCTTCAAAGTCTTCACCAGAACAAGTGAGTTCCGAAAATCAGGTACTCTGATTCATTGACTCTAAGAGTGAATCTGATTACAATGACTAGGTTTCTAGAAATAGAACCATTTTTTCTGGATATCGTGCTAATCTTTCATCCTTTCTGAATCTTTCAAATGTGTTGGATATGTTTGAACATATTAGTTGAGGTAGTTTACTTTCTGTTAATGAAAAATTATATACTCCACTTGTTTTGGAATTTTATGCCAATCTAAGGAAAGGACATCTTAAGGAGACAGGGGGAGGTTTTATGATTCGTTGGTATATCTCAAGAGTTAGAGGAAAGGACATTGAGTTTGATCATCGTTTACTGAATAGAATCTGTGAAGGTAGGGATGGAGGGGTTTAATATTTTGAGTTAAATAAATTTCCAGAGGGAAATGACATTTTTGAGTTAAAGAAATTTGAGGAAATTTTTGTTCGATGAAGGAGTTTTGGAAATTCAAGTAACAAAAACACAAAATGGCTGAATGGAGTTGGGAGGATCTTGTACCATATAGTTTCTACGATGGTGGTGCCGAGTTTTGGTCACAAGACCTGCATAAATATTTTGCAGATGGTAATTAAGTTATCTTTGGCAGAGGGAAGGCAAATTAGTTTTGGATTTTTAGCTACTATGTTGATGCTGCAATCGAGAAATACCTCTAGTAAAGCCTTGCCATTTGGAAATCTGTTAACTAAGGTGTTTAGATATTTTAATGTGGATTTAAATTCAGTTCACTGTGACCAGTCAAAAATGAATGTTTATAGCTTTGATTCTTTTGAGAGAATGGGATATGTAAGAGTAGGCAATGAATGGAAGTTACTTCGAGATACTGAAGGTGAGGAAAAAGAAAGGTTGTTGAAGATAAGAGCAGAAGGAAATATTGCCCCTTCTATTGGGACAAAAAGAAAACTTGAGGAAGATTCTCAAGTAGAATCCTCTACTAAATGAAAAGAAAAGGACATGGGATTATCTGAGAGTATTTTGGATGCTATCAATTCATTGGCTGTCAAACTGGATAGTCTCAATTCAAAGCTTCAAAGTCTTAGCAATAGATGGACAGTAGTAGGAAAGATAGCAAAAACAGATTACCCGGTGTCTACACCTACAATATCTACTCAAGAAAAGGCACTAGAAGAAGAATCAGTCATTAAGAAAGAGACTGAACAAGAACTGCTTGTAGTGGAGGAAGTGCCTGCTACTGTGCAAACCAAGAAAAAATCCCCGATTTAGGAAGCTGTAGCACCTTCTGCCTCCTCTAAACCACATGTCTCATCTGGAAAGAGACAGAAGCATGTTGTGGTTAAAAGAAAATCTAGTAGGATTGCTGGCCAACACTCTCAAAATGGTGCAAATAAAAAACTGAAACAATTCACATTTCCTAAGAAGACCAGTTTAGCAGATTGCTCTTCAGTTTATTTCTAACCCGACTGCCCTCAATTCTCTTTGATATCATGAACAATTTACTTTTTGCAGTTGAACAATTTACTTTTCTGTCATTACTTATGCACTAGGCTATTTGCTTAAATTCTGAATACTTCCTATATATCTATATTATATTTCTTCTACTTCTTTTCTGTTATTACACTTTTTGATTGATGACAAAGGGGGAGAAGATATGAAACTGATTTGATATGACACTAACTGGGAAGTTTTTGAAACTTTTAAAACTGATATGAAACTGACTGGAATGTTTTGCTTGGACAAACTGGATATGATTATTGAATATGAAACTGACTGGGAAGTTTTTACTTGGAATGTTGGGATAATTTTCAGCATACAATTATGTTTATAATTATGAGCGTTAAAATTTATTTGAGGAAACTATGCTCTTTGTTCTTCTAATTAAGTAGTAAATTTACTTGAGGGAAATTCTGTGCTTTAATTTGATATTTTTGGATGAACTGCTTGATATGAAAATTGATCATCTCTGATTTTAGTTTGTTGATATCCAAATTGGACACCAGTTTGTTATCCTGATTTTTTTTTTCATCCAAAAGTATTCTTTTAGTAATTAAGGTATCTTTGAGACTAGATTGAAAAGATATTTTTAAGTTATTGATATCATTCAATGACAATTTTGTTGATAAAAGAATTTCAGTTAGATGGATTGCTTTCTTTATGATCAAAACTCTTTGAGATTCTAAAAAATCTATTATCCTGCACATTATGTCAGGGGGAGTTTTGAACTCATATTTCCTTGATCCAAAAAATTTTTTAAAAAAGGGATTTATACTGTTTTGGACACACACATCTTGGATATCCAAACCACGCATTCATAAAGGTGTCATTTATACTTTCACTAATGTTTTGGACATACGTTTTGGACGTTCAAAATTGACTTCAGTTTCTCTCTTGTTTTCAAATATTTTATATGCAAATATTAAGGGGGAGCATCTTATTATATAACTTGCTTGCTATATCTTTTTTATAAAAATCATTATATCATTATTTCTTTTTGGAATAATTATTTAATAAAAGGATGAAGGATATAGAGGTAGGTTGGGATATAGGCTCATTGAGCTATGCTTGTGAAGCTTTTATATATATATATATATATATATATATATATATATTATATCTTAATCTCATGAGCACTCTTGAGTTCTATAATGAGGATTGTATTTCAATGAAAAATATTCTTATTTCTCTAGGTCTAACATGTTTATACAGTTTTTTATTTCTCAATCCCATCAAGTTTTGTCATCACTCAAAAAAAGAGAGATTGTATGCCCTAAGGGCTTTCTCCTATGTTTTGACTTATGACAAACATTAATGTGGACTAACTTGTGTAATCTATATGCTATAGGGCATGTTTGACCTTAGTTCTTCTAAAGCATTCAAATAAGATTGTTAAGCAACTTTTGAACAATTAAATTCAAGTAAGGGTGATCAAGATGAAGTTCAAGCTTATGAGATTTCATACCAAGAAGACCTTGTAGAAGAACTTTAGACTAGGAATTGTTATTAAGGTATTTCTTAGTTCTTATGCCTCTTTACCTTATGATTCAATTAATTTTTACCTTGAAGCACACAAAGAAAAAGATTTCAAAGTTTTATAAAATTTTAGAATCTTGGATTGAGTAGTTTGGATGATTCTGCATCCAAAATATGTTAGAGTTGTGCCTAAGAGGTAATCACTTATATATTGTATATGACACATTTTATTTTAATAAAAGGCATTATTTATCTTATAGTTTCTTTTGTTTATTTTAAGTAATATAACTGTTCAATAAAGTCCCTAGTACAACACTGTGTTAAAGAAATCATGATAGAGATCATGATATGAGATTCCTACTACACTGTATGGTATTAGTACTTAAATAGTCCATAGTCATAGTATTAATGAGACAGGACATCATTAATGCGTTAAGACTAGCATGTGTTAGACTTCCTGATTTGATCATTATTAATCTCAAAGACGTTTGGATTAATTCATGTTCTCTACCAATTGACTATGAAACCTAATAGGTCACACACAATAGAGGATTATATACTCAAGATGTTATTTGATAACATAGTGGGGTTGATTGAGAGAAAGAGAAGTTGTTGTAGACAAATTATAATTAGTTATAATTTGTGGTCCAAGTTGTAATTGTGAGAACTTGATGTTTCCAATTACAATTAAGGAATTCTAATAGGATTAGAATTCTTAGTTTTGGGAGGAAAATTTCGTGTAATATATAGTATATGTAACACACTAAAAACCCTAGATGAACAACACACAAAACAACAGCCATGAACATTCTCTCTTTTCTCTATCTCTCTTGATTTGATCTTGATTAAAGAACCCTAGCCGCCATCTTTTTCTGCAAGCACAAGAAATTTTGGTGCTTGAGTGTACCCTCTGTGTGGATTACTGTTAGAGATAATCATACACTGTGATTATAGTGGTTAGATGTTCAACTCACGAGGAGGTTGATCACAAGGATTGCTGGATCACGCCTCAACTTGAAGAAGAAATTTTTTGTCCTTCGGACGATCACCTAAAAGTAAAAGCTGTTACCTTTACTTTATTTATGTCTTGTTTTCCACACATAGATAGGTCTCGGGAGGATATCTCGTTTTTTTTCGCTGCACCGTATACGATACGAGCCTGAGATACCCAATAAAAGATTCATCCAACATCTTGTAAACTATGTTGAAACGTTTCTGCCTAAAAAAGTGCTATTTTGGACTTACCGTTTGGATGCATCATCATCCGAAACATAAGTTCAAAACACGGGTAAATTTAACACAAAAATTATATCTATTTTATAGCCATTGGTACTTCATTTTATGGCTCTATATAAAGCCTCTAAACATGATTTGACATAAGATTTTTGTGGCATTCTTCAAAGAAACACTCTTGCTATATAGAAAACCAAAATCTCCTTTATTAAAGTGGTTCAAAGTGAATTCAAATTGTGTCTAAAAGGTAAAAGTGTTTGTGCTTTTTCCTTTGTGCTCATATGCTCAAGCAAGTGAGCTTTTACTGTTCCATTGATATTCAATCTCTTTTGTATTACAAGGTGATGGTGTAAAACCCATTTGGGGTGAACCTTGATTTGATTATTTGGTTGAGAGGTTTCAAAAAATCAAGTGTGATGATCTTGTTGGGTATCTCAGGCTCGTATCATATACGGCGCAATGGAAAATAAATGAGATAACATCCCAAGACCCACATATGTGTGGAAAACAAGACAAAAATAGATCAAATGTAACAGCTTTTTACCTTTCTTTGATCGTCCGAAGAACAAAAATTTCTTCTTCAAGTCGAGGCACGATCCAGCAATCCTCTTCTGCAAACTCCACGAGAGTTGAACGTCTAACCACTATAATCACAGTGTGTGATTATCTCTAACAGTAATCTACATAGAGGATACACTTAAGCACAAAGCTTTTTGTGCTAGCAGAAACACTAAGAGGCGGCTAGGGTTGTTACACAAGAACAATCGAGAGAGAGAGAGAGGAGAAAAGGATTTTGTGTGTTGGGTTTTGGTGTCATGCCTTAGCTAGGGTTTCGTGTGTTTCATCTATATGTTACACGAAAATCCCCTACCAAAACAGCGAATTATAATCCTATTAGAATTCGCTAATTATAATTGGAAGCATCAAATTCTCACAATTACAATTTGGACCATAAATTATAACTAATTATAATTTCTCCATAACAACTTCTCTTTTCTCTCAATTAACCCCACTATGTTATCAAATAATATCTTGAGTATATAATCCTCTATTGTGGGTGACCTATTAGGTTTCCCAGTCAATTGGTAGAGATCATGAATTAATCCAAACGTCATTGAGATTAATAATCCATAATTAATTAGAATTAATCCTATTAATTCTAATCAGGATTGGTTTATTAATTCATCAATTAATAAACCCATATTCCTAGATCATGAGCGATATTTAGCAACGTATCATGACCACCTAAGAGTCCAGGAAGTCAAGTGGCTTGATGTGAACTCTTCAATAACAAACTACAGTGCAATTAACTTATTTCACCATACAATATCTCATTTAGTTTGGAGTACGGAATTAGTGCTAACTCCCTCTAGAATTAATTCTAGCCCGAATATAATAGTACTTGTACCAGGAACCCACTACTCTAGATGTGTATCAATTGGAACTGTTTCCAATACACAATCACCTTGGTCAAGAACTTCTCGAGTAGTAATTCCTACAAGTGGCCGTAAGATATTCGCCCCTACTATTAGGAGTGATGAATCCTTTATTGAACCTTTCAACTACTTTCGTTTATCTCACAATGTACCTAATATCCATCCCATAGGCAACCCTCGATCGAGCTCTGGAGATTGGAATCAAAGTATAATACTCAGCAAACAAAGTACCTTAGAGATCTCAAGTATAAGGATACTTGCACGTTTGCTATATTGAGGTTATATTACTGGCACTAAATAGTTATCCATGTGATTATCTCAAAGCTAGGTCATCCAATGAAATTGTTCCATTAACAAGCATCCATATGTTAACTTTGTGTATCTCAATACTCACGAATATGAGAACCACCGCCTGATCAAATCAGGAAGTCTAACACACGCTAGTCTTAATGCATTAATGATGTCCTGTCTCATTAATACTACAACTAGGGACTATTTAAGTACTAACACTATATAATGTAGTAGGAATCTCATATCATGATCTCTATCATGATTTCCTTAACACAGTGTTGTACTAAGGACTTTATCGAACAGTTATATTACTTAAAAGTAAACAAAAGAAACTGTAAGATAAATAATACCTTTTATTATAATAAAACGTGTCATATACAATATACAAGTGATTGCCTCTAGGGCACAACACTAACAGGTCCTCTTTTATATTTAGTACAGTTTGATTTCATTAAGTTGAGGAAATGAAATCTGGTTGAAAATCCTTAAGTGTGAGCTTAAGGTAGTGGATGCAGATTTTGGTAGATTGAACCACTTTACATTCTGTGTCTCATCTCTAGGCATACAACATTAACTGCATTATATATCTTACTTTAGTTTGAATCTGGATAGTTCTCAAGGTTTTCTTGGATAGCTTTGTTTGTTGCCATAATGTTGATCCAAGAAACTTGAAGATCATCATTATTCTGTATATCAGACGACTTAAAAATCTTTCATTTGCCAAAAACCTTATTCACCCCCCCCTCCCCTCTCTAAGGTTTTTCACCTAAATATTGTAATACCCTGCCTGGAGATGATAAATATTTAGGAAAGAGATTAAGCATGAGGCGAGGTTTGCGGAGGGTTCCTATATATATACTGCAACTTGTTTTTACCAAAAAATGATTTTTTCGTAGAAAAAAGTTTATGATTGTAGTTAGTGAAAATTACATTCGTTTAGGAAGATTATTTGACGAGTTAAATTATGTTTAATACATTTAAGTGTGATTAAGGGAACTTATTTAAGAGATTAAATGAGGTTAGATATATTATATATACCTTATATGGTACTTAGGATTAGTGATCCTAAATAAGAATTAATTTTACTTAAGTGGATTTAAGTGATTTTATTGTACTAAATATATCTATCAAAATTTTAACTTCATGTACTACCTCTATAACTTATATAGTAGGAATATATAGGATATATAGGTTATATATAATAGAATTATAGATATAAGATTTTTATAGCCATATATTAGAATTTTTATAGCCTTTGTACGGCTACATAAGCCCAGTGTACTGACCACAATTCTATTACTACACCTTGGAATGTGAGTCCGCTAAGTCTAGCTGAATTAGAGAAATTGCATTGCCATTTGAAGAACAAAAAAAATTTGTCACTAGAATTTTCATTTCTACAGTGGAGAAAGGAAGCTGCCGAAAAACAGCTTATTCAAGGTGCAATGTTTTGTCCATTTTAAGGTAAAACCTCCTACTATTAGTACAAAAAATATTCAGGGAATTTAGTGCTTCAATTTCATGTATATTTTATTGAAGAAAACTGAAAATTCAAGGTTATAATTTGAGGGGAATTTTCTATTTAAGTGCTCTATGTTTGGGCTGGGTATTGGTTTGTTTGAGGAGTATTTTGGTATGATTTTTAGTTCATTTGGTGTGTTTTTATGAGAAGAAAAGATGGGAGAAAGGGGCTGTGAAGTATGTATTCTTGTGGTGTGAGATTGAAGAATGAAAACTAGAAATGTGATGATATAATTGCGAGAAGGATTTTGTGGTTTGGTTTGTGTCTATTTCTTTGTTGTGTTGCAAGGAATGATTTTGATTCATTTCTAGCTTCATATGGTGTATTTATCTGTAAGGAAAAGGGTGGAAAAGTACATATATGATTTGTGGTAAATTGAAGAAGAAATTGGAAAATAAAGTTAACTACATAGTTATGTGATAAGGAGATTTTATTTGAGCAGTTTTTGTGCCACAAATGCAGGTGGTTGTTCGATGTTGGGATAGGGCTATGAGTTAATCTATATATTCCTAAGCATGTATTAATATGTTACAAAGGTTGGGGAGTTGGATTTCTGATATTTGGGATGCAAATGAATTCAATATTTTTAAGTATGCTATAGTTGCCTAGTCCAAATGCAAGTTTTGCAATCCATGTTGTGTTCCTTGTTTCAACATGTTCAAAGAAGCTGGGCTAAATAGGAGCTTAAATCACACTTCTATATGTATTAAAAAATGTTTTGGAAGGTTTATATGGTGTATGTTATGTAGAAAAAAAAAGAGAGAGAAATTGATTGAGCAAAGTATGAACATTATCAGGGCATTATGTTTTTGCTTATTGATAACCATGTTTGTTGGGGCAATAAACTGTACAAAATGGCAGAGTGTTCCCCGAAGGCATGAACTAATTTTCATTTTCAAATGTCTTAGGAGTATTTTTTGGCATGGTTTATTGAATTTGGAGTTGTGAGTAGAAAGTTATGGACAAAAAACTAAAGACTGCCAAAGCTGGAATTCTGGTTGCATTTATGCAGCGTTTTGTGTCGTTTTGCACCCTTGCTTCAAGAATCATTTGAAACCTTAGAAAACACTTTATACACAACTGGCTAGGAATAATAGGAAGAGTTTAACTTAGGTTTTGGTGACTAACTACAACTTATTTAGTCTTACCAAAATAGGGACCGATTGATAGCGTAATTAGTTGTAGTGTAGAAATACAGTTTTATTTCTTTTATTCTCAATTTAATTAACTTACATGTTGTGATGTGCTATGAATAATGTAGCATTTTCAATAAAGGTGATTGAGACCCATAGGAGTTACATAATTTGAGAAGTTTACTTTTGTGTACGAAGTGAGTCTTAATTGCTATAAAAACACAGTTATGAACGTACTTTTCAATGTTTGACTTTTTAGCAAGTTTTAAAGCTTGTGTTTTACTTTGAAACTTTACTTATTTTGCAACTAATTTGTTACGCTAATGTCTATTATAAACTTTTGAATTGTAAAATGACATTCTAGAAGCTACAGTAGCACGTACAAACAAACTCTCTCATCTTCTACACCTTTTGTATTATATTGACTATTTTACCCCGGTTTTCTCTCTTTTGTACCTTTTGAACGATACTAATTATTTTAAGCCTATTTTCACTCTTGAAGAACACCATCCACTTCCAAAATACTTCACGCACCCTATTATATATGTTTTAGCCTTTTTCAACTCACGAACTTCAAAATCAAGAAAAATGATTCAAAAGCTGCTTGAAGCCTCAAAAATGGATTTTTCTTCAAATTAGGCTCAAAGATAAACATACATGATAGCAAAGACGTTGAGTATTCAACTGGGGCTCTTTATAATTGTACTAGATCACGTTGGAGTAGATAAATAAAAGTAACTTGATTAGTTCTGAAATTCATCCTACTCCAAATAGAATGACAGGACATAGAAATTAACTGTCCCTGGCTAGCCATTTCTTTCCCAACATTTGCTTATTATGAATTTTGGATTGTTCATGGGTTGCTGAGTGGGAGCACTTAGTGTGGTTGACCACTTACTACCTCTATGGTGATTAACATCAAGATTAGACAGTAGCAAGTAAAATATTCAGGAATTTTAAGTACTTTGATAGAATACAGGTGAGTGTAGGATTCACACAATAACCTGTACTATTGAAAGTGAAGTCTTTCTTAGATTTTGCACACAGGTCATCCTTTTATTGGGAGAAGAACTTCTATTTCTGAAACTAAGGGCGTAGGGGTTTAATATCACAACATTAATGTCTGAAGGAACACTATTTTCGAGAGTTGTTAGGATGCCTTGCATTTTGTCCCACATCGAAAGTGGAGAACCATCCTCCTCATTTGAAGCCTCATAAATAAAGGCTTAATTTGGTTCTTTAAACACACAACACAAAACACCAATACAAGAGCTTGAATAGCCATTGAGACATTTGCTTTTTGTAATACGCTGTATATTAGTGGTGTTTAGTGTCTTAGGAACACTTTCCTAAAGCCATGTAAATTGTCTTTTTTTTCATAGTGAAGTTTTGTTCTGCCTTCGCCCATGGACGTAGGTTAGTTGACCAAACCACGTAAGTTCTTGTGTCTCTCTCTTTTATTTCCTTTCTTATTATTTTTTTTCTCCGAGTTATTTTTGTTATTCTTATTTTTTTGTTATCGTCTTGTGTGGCTTTGCTATTAGAGTTTTGGTTTGTTCCTGGGGCCTCTCCCTAACAAACTGGTATTAGAGCTACAAGCTGCTAACTCTGCGGCAATGATGATAACAAAGACTAATGTGGAGAAATTTAATCGGACTATCAGCTTTGGCATGTGGAAACTCAAAATAGAGGCCATTTTAATTCAAGATAGGGTTGATCTAGCCTTGAAAGGAATAGAGGAGAAGCCAGCGGAGATGGTAGTAGCGGCATTTGAAGACCTGAATAAAAGAGTGAGATTAGGTATTATTCTAAATCTCTTTAATGAGGTTTTAAAAGAAGTTGCTACTGAGGTTTCTGCCAGAGCTATGTGGGAAAAGCTGAAGGCTTTGTATATGAAGAAGACAATGGAAAATTGGCTCTACCTAAAACAAACTCTGTTTACTCTTCGAATGGTTGAATGTATATCTATTACTTGACATCTTGATAGTTTGATTCCCTCATTATGGATTTGAGTAATATTGATGTGAAAATAGATGACGAGGATCAGTAGCATCTATTACTTCACATTTATTGATTTGGAAAAGAATCTCACCTCTTTGGGCACCCTTAAAGCTCTTGGGTATAAATATGCAGCTGAATGTGGAGTTATAAAAATTTGTAAAAGTTCTCTTGTTGTTATGAAAGGTTGCAGGTCTGGTAGTTTGTATACTTTGCAGGGAACTACTTTCACAGGTTCTATTGTAGCTTTTGCATTAACTTTATCTGATTTTGACATTACCAAATTATGGTATATACGTTTGGGGCACATAGGTGAGAAAGGTCTGTGTATGTTGAGTAAGAGAGGCCTTCTGGATGGACAAAATACCGGTGCATTAGACTTCTGTGAGTACTATATTTTTGAAAAGCAGAAAAGGGTCAGCTTTAACTCGCCAGTAATTCATCGGACTAAAGTTGCTTTAGATTATATTCATTCAGATCTTTAGGGTCCATCTCGTGTCCCGTGAAATGGTGGTGTCAGGTATTTATTGACTTTCATTGATGATTATTTAAGGAAAGTTTGGGTCTATTTTCTTAAGAATAAGAGTGATGCTTACCTAATTTTCAAACGATGTAAAGTTCTTGTTGAGAAACAGACAGGTAAACAAATAAAGCGACTGAGGACAGATAATGACATGAAATTTTGTGGAAAAGAATGTGATGAATTTTGTAAAAATGAAGGAATTGTTCAACACCATACAGGAAGAATGATACCTCAACAAAACGGTGTTGTAGAACCCATGAACATAACTCTTTTTGAAAGAGCACGTTGTATGATTTCAAATGCAGGGTTTACAAAGGATTTCTGGGTAGAGGTAGTTTCTACAGCATGTTACATTGTTAACTGCACTCCTTCTGCGGCTCTTGTTTTCAAGACTCCTGAGGAAGTTTGGTCTGGTACGCCTGCTAATTACTCTGATTTGAAAGTTTTTGTGTGTCCTCCATACATACATGTAAATGATGGGAAATTGGAGCCTAGAAATAAGCAATGTATTTTTTTTTTTTTTTTTGTATGCTTCTGGTGTGAAAGGATACAGATTGTAGTGTCCAGATCCCAAATATCCAAAATTTGTAATTAGTAAAGATGTTACATTTGATAAATTGTCTATGTTAAATTCAAAATGGGAGTCTTCGAGTTCTTCTCGTGTAGATGAAGATGGAACACATGAGCAGGTGTAGCTTGAAATTGGCAGTTTTGGTCCTTCTAATTTGACTTCTTCTGTTCAGCAAAATTTAGTTTACAGTGATGAAGAAGATACAAAAGAAGAATATTCCATCGCTAAGAATAGATCAAGAAGGGAGATTCGACCACAATAAAGGTATGCAAATTTAGTTGCATATGCTTTGTCAGTTGCAGAAAAAATAGATAGAGATGGTAAACCATCTACCTACAATGAAGTTGTTTGATGTGAAGATTCAACTAAGTGGTTTATTGCAATAAATGAAGAAATTGAGTCCCTTCACAAGAATGGAACTTGGGTTCTTGTAAAGCAGCATTTGGTAAAGAAAATTGTTGGTTGCAAATGGGTCTTCAAGAAAAAGGATAGTACTCCCAGAGTTAAAGATGAAAGGTACAAAGCAAGATTGGTTGCGAAGGGCTATAGTCATGTACAAGGTGTTGATTTTACTGATGTATTTTCACCTGTTGTTAAATATAGCTCTATTCGTGTTTTGCTTGCTATAGTTGCTATGTATAATTTGTAATTGGAGCAGCTTGAAGTTAAAAGCAGCCTTCCTGCATGGTAATCTTGAGGAACAAATTTACATGAAGCAGCGTGAGGGATTTGAAATTGATGGGAAAGAAGACAATGTTTGTCTTTTTAAGAAATCTTTGTATGGATTAAAGTAATCTTCAAGACAGTGGTATAAGAGGTTTAACTCCTTTATGTTGAGTTATGGTTATTCAAGGAGCATGTACGACAATTGTGTTTACTTCCAAAAGTTTCGTGACGATTATTTCATTTATCTACTACTTTATGTTGATGACATTCTCATTGCTATTAAGAATCTGGTAGAAATTGATATATTGAAGAGACAGTTAAATAGTGAATTTGAGATGAAAGATTTGAGAGTAGTTAAAAAGATTCATGGCAAAGAAATCAAGAGAGATCAAGATTTTGGGAAACTGTACCTGACTCAAGAAAATTACATTGAGAAAGTTTTGGAGAGATTTGGCATGAAAAATGAAAAACTTGTAAGTACTTCTTTTACGAGTCATTTTAAACTTTTAGCTGCTTAGTCACCATAGTCAAGTGAAGAGGAAGATTATATGTCATGTGTGTTGGGATGTATGCCCTCCTAGACTAGGTTTCTGATGTAAAAATCGATTTTTTTTAATAAAAAAAAATTTATTTTCAGAAATTATTTGTAAATTTACAATTTTATTTGTGCACAATTATGTTTGGAAAAGACCTATTGTGTTTAAGTAAGTGATCCATGTGAATGGAGGTCTTTCACAGTAAGGTATTGATCACGGGTTACTTAACACATAAACATTCGTTCTTAACCAATTGATGAGAATGGGAATCTCATCATATTTAGGTTATTATGTTGCGAATTCTAAATGGGGAATGGCTTACCTTTAGCCAGTGAGTAGTCCACTCACTTCATGACATAAGCATATTTTGAATACGTAGAACATGACCTGTAATAGTGGTTTCTAAAAGTACTATATTGTAGAAACTTAGACTACTACCGCTATAGCGTGGACTAGTACTCTACCACTTGAGTATGAGTTGGTGGTTTGACGAAGTTGGAAGCATATACTTTGATATGCTATAGATGAGGTTCTATCGTAGGGCCAATATACTTGCATGTTGGGTATGTATGACTAGTTAGTTAAGAAAAAACTTGTATAAGATAGTTTCTATACTATATCGCCTCTTGTGGTTGTCTGAATGATTTAAACATCTAGGGTCCTGGGAACACATAACTTGGATGTTTGCTTTAGGGTACCTCATTTGGAAAGCGAAAACAATCCAGGAAGTCATGGATCATTGGACTAAAGGCCTAAGGATGGTAGATGTCATTTAGAGAAGTGTTAGTACACTTCTTCCTCTCTAAATGTACGTTGATGTATGAGGGGTATTTTAGTCATTACAACTGTAGACCGGAGACTTTGCAAATGCAACACTATCTTTGTGGTCAATATTTTCTTATGGTAATATTAGAAAATATTTAAAATGCAAAATACAGCTATTTATATGGTAATGGTATTTTGGTCATTTTAGTAGGTAAGGGAGTGTGTCTTTTGGTCCTCAGTATAGATCGTGAGTCCTAATTAAATATGGGCTAAGGAATTGATCATAAATTAAATGGAATATATTTTATTTATATAGCCTAATTTAATTGTTGGGCTAGAATAAAATAAAGGTCCATGGAGAGAAAATTAATTAAATTAGTTTAGTGAGTTAATTAATTATTCAGGACTTTGGCCCAGTTTGAATAATTAAAGATTAACCTAGGACTAAACTAATATAGGCTTGTTTATTGGACTACTTTATTTGGGCTGGGAAATTAATTATTAATTGGGCCATTTATGTGGTTCTAATTAGAATAATTAATTAAGCCTAAATGGTTAAACTAAGAGTCCAATGGCCTAGTCTAGTTTAACCTAGGGTTTTATTTAGGTTAAATAGGAGGATTGAAAACAATGGGGTTGATAGAACATATACTCTCTGAGATGGCTTCTTCTCTGTGAAAAGCCAGACGTCTCTTTCTCTCTCTCTCTCTCTCTCCAGAAAAAATGTTCCTTAGTCTGTAGTTGTTCACCAAATGGATTTAGGTAGGCCATATACTGGAAGATCGAGGGATTAGCGTTCACCTACATGCAAAGACAGAGTAGGAGACTTGCAGGAATCGCACTAGAGGCTTCCACCAGCACACCTACCCCGGTTGTACATGTTTCGGTCCAGCCAAATCTTAGAACAAGGAAAAGAGGTAAAAAAAATTTTAACCTCAGAGTCCCGCCATAGCATAACCGGCGCCGGCTAGGGCTATCGAAGCCAGCGCCGACTCTAATCGGGATTCCCCTGTTCTTGTTTTTTTCCAATTTTTTATCTTTGCTTCTACTGCATGCTCTATGTTTTCGGTTTTCTATGCCTTCAATTGGTATCAGAGCATGGAGGTTTTGTGAAAATATAGGAAGCATGCATCTAGATGAATAAAACTGGACACATATCTGTGATTAAAATTGTGATCCTTCGCTGTTTTTGGTATGGATAGATTCTTTGTTAAACCTCGCGGCTAGAGGTATAGAAGATTTCTAATCTACTGCTTTTCTTAGCAAATCATTTAAGCTCAATGTTTATGGGTATAGGCGATTGTTGGTTTTGGTTGATTTCATTGTATTTGGTTTGAAATCGGAGAGCCATTGAAACTGAAAGTTGTGCAGAAAAATAGGGGTAGTTCACAGAAAAAAACTGCAACATCAGGCGTCCAGGCCGGAACCGGTGCCGGCTAGGGTCTGGAAGGTTGGTCCGGGCGCTGGTTTCCTATAGGTCCTGGTTCTGTGTGGTTGGTGCAGTGGACCACAATGCAAATCGGTGCATGATCGAGTATGGCGGATGCAGTGGACCAAGGAGAAATTTTTTATTTTTTCCTTGTAATTTTTCTTGTCTTTTCTTTTTGTTTTGCGGTCCATACCAGACAAAGTTAATATTTTGTAATAGTTAATATTTAAGAAATATTTTTGCATGAAAAATATTAGTAAGGGATTTTAGGATTAAACAAGACCAATTAATTAATTAATTAATTAATTAATGTGTTTAATTCTATTATATGGGCACTTAGGTTTAAAAATAGAAGAGCATAAAAACGTCTACTATTTTCTAGCATGTTATTTATTTTTGGTAACTATGTGCATGTTTTCTCAAAGACCAAAGTCTTTGGGAATGTTTTTGACAAGAAAAACATTTTTTCTGCAAATTAAATGGTTTTTTTTTTTAACTTGAACAAAAATAAATCCATAGAAATTTTCTCAAAGGATTTAATCCTTGACATAGAAAATATATTAGATTTAAATATTTTTGTAAGGTTAAAATAGAAAGCCATTTTGTTTTAGTTCGGTACAAGAAAAATTGTTTTGTCAAATAAACTTTAGACCAATGTCTCTAGAAAGTTTTAATTGGAAAATTTTTGAAATTGTTAAGTTTTTAACTTAAATAAAATTAGTCCATGGGAAAAACTCTCAAAGGATATAAGCCTTAGCATAGAGATTTTTATGGACTTAGACATTTTATTTTTGAGTTAAGGGAAAACTTAATGGAAATTTTCAAAAGGATATTTTACAGAAAACCCCAGTTTTAAAAGACTAAGTGGGAGAGGGGTTCCAACGGCCACACGGCTTCCATCACGATCCTCATTAGATATCATGGGTCCCCTCGCATCACCTTGGGAGTGAACCTGTATAGGATGGGGATACCACATGCATCTAGATCTAATGGAGGGATTTAATTGATAACCCGGGGCACGTACAATGATCGGCCAGCCCCTCATTGGAGGTCATAGTGCGAGGTATATCTATAGAAAATGAGAGGAAATGGCCATCCCCTCGATGGAGTTATTTTCTAGATCATTACCTAGAAGGAAAATTAATTTGTAGTGGTTAACACATTTAGCTTAGGAAATTGTTAATCTTCCCAAGAAGCTATGTCAGTTTTTCTAAGAGCCAACTTGATTATTATTGGTTTTGATAAAAAGGATAAAGTGAACATATTTGTTTTGTTTTCACAAACTGAATCATTTTTCTTTTATTTTTTGATTTTTCAGAAATGGTGGGAGGTTCTTTTAGTCCATTGGCGGTTATTCTTCGAGAGAATAAGCTAACAGGACCAAACTATGTGGACTGGAAAAGGAACCTGAACATAATACTCATAGCAGAAGAGTATAACTATATCCTTTACGAAACCTGCCCTGTTATCGGGGAAGGTTCCACCGCCGAGGAGCGTGAGGCTGAAAAGGTATGGAAAAAGGCCAACGAGATAGCTTGTTGTTTCATGTTGGACTCCATATCTAATGTGCTCCAATCCAAACATGAGCACATGACCACTACGTATGACATAACCCAATCATTAGCCACGATATTCGTAGATAAGAGCTGGCCCGCAAGGCGGGAGGCTCTTCGAACTATCATTAACACTAAGATGGCTAATGGAGCATCAGTCAGAGAGCATATGCTCAAGATGATTGCTGCTTTCGAGGAGGCAGAAATCTTAAGGGCTGTCATTGACCTCGAGAGCCAAGTGGACATGGTTCTCGAATCTTTACCAAGTTCCTTTACCCAGTTGAAGTTGAACTATAATATGAACAAGTTGAACATAAGTTTGACTGAGTTCATGAAGGAGCTCCAGATGGTGGAGAAGGTCATGAATCCACAATCTAAGGTTATGATTGCTAAGACTTCACCTTCTAGAACTGAGCCCAAGCCCAGGAAGTTCAAGAAGAAGAAAGGGAACGCAGCAGTCCAGCCTAAGACCCAGCCCAAAGATAAACTCAAGGGCAAGTGCTTCAAGTGTGGACTAAAGGGACACTGGAAAAAGGAGTGTCCAGATCTTCAAGAAAAAAAAAAAAAAACCCCCATAGGTAATGTTTTCTATCTAGAGTCTATATCAATGGTTGGATCAACTTTCACTTGGATTGTTGATTCAGGAGCCACTGATCATATCTGTAACTCCTTATAGGTGTTTAGAAAGATTAGAAGACTCTAAAAGGGGGAACATGGACTACGTGTAGGAAATGGAGCACAAGTTTGGGCCCTTGTAGTGGGAGAACTGGATCTTGTTTTTTACTGTAATAGATTAGTGGTTTTTAAAGATATTTTATATGTACCTGGATTTCGTCAGAATTTGATTTCAGTTGCAAAACTAATAAATTGAGGATATTCTATATCTTTCCATTCTGGTATTTCTATCAGCAGAGATGGAGAAATTTTATGTACAGGGCATATGTATGGGAATCTATTTTTCTTAAACCGTATTAACAATCAATTAAATAACGCTCGATCTGAACCTTTAACAAAGAAGAGAAAGACCAATGTCAATGACTCTTATCTTTGGCATCTAAGGTTGGGTCATATTAACTTAACCAGGATTCAGAGGTTGATTAATGATAAGCCCTTGGGCTCATTGAGATTGGAAAATTGGCCTCAGTGTGAGTCCTGCCTGATGGGAAAGATGACCAAAAGGTCATTTGTCCCTAAGGCAGATAGAGCTAAGGAGGTATTGAGTCTTGTTCACACTGATATGTATGGTCCCCTGTCTACACCAACTAGAGGAGGTTTTGAGTACTTCATCATTTTCACGGATGATTATACAAAGTTTGGTTACGTTTACCTGATGGGATGCAAGTTTGACTCTTTGGACAAGTTTAAAGAGTTTAAGGCTAAAGTGGAGCGTCGGATAGGTATATTGATCAAGACCTTACGATCGAATCGTGGTGGACAGTACTTCATTGGATAATTCAAGGACTACATGGTACATCATGGGATAGTATCCCAGCTTTCTGCATTGGGTACACCCCAGCCGAATAGAGTAGCTGAGAGAAGGAACATAACATTAATGGAAATGGTCTGAAGTATGATGTCTCATGCTACTCTTCTAGTGTCCTTTTGGGGATATTCCTTGGAAATAGCAGCACATATTATGAACTTGGGGCTTTTAAGTCAGTACCTTAGACTCCCTATGAGATGTGGACTGGGTATAAGCCAAGTCTGAATCATCTCAGGATATGGGGTTGTCCAGCTTATGTACTGGTCAAGGGAGACAAGTTGGAACCAAGATCATAATTATGCTATTTTGTTAGATATCTAAAAGGGACAAATGGTGGTTACTTTTATCATCCTAAGAAGCAGAATGTACTGGCTAGTGCTAATGCTAGAAACTTAGAGGATGATTAAAGTACTTCCACGAAAGGTTCAACTAGGTTGGAACTGGAGGAGAAGTTATCTTTGGAAGTAACTTTTTCTGACCCGATTGTGGAACAAGAAGAGGTACAGCCTCAAAAGCCTATACATATGGAGCCTCGTCATAGTGGGAGAGTGTCTAGGGTTCCAGAGAGATGGACTAGAGAAGCATTCGAGTTGGTCTCCAACCATCAGGAACAAGACCCTACGAGATTCGAGGAGGCTATTGCTGATGTTGATGCAAATCTGTGACATGAAGTAATGAAAGCCGAGATTGAGTCTATGTATCTCAATCAGGTTTGGGATCTTGTAGCTTCACCTGAAGGGATAAAACCCATAGGGTGTAAGTGGGTATACAAGAAAAATATGGGAATAGATGGGAAGGTGGAAACCTTTAAAGTTAGGCTTGTGGCAAAAGGCTACACTCAGTAAGAGGGAATCAATTACGAGGAAACCTTTTCCGCCGTGGTCATCCTAAATCCCATCCGTATCCTCCTTGCCATCGCATGTCATTATGACTACTAGATTTGGCAAATGGATGTTAAGACGGCACTTTTAAATTGCCAACTTGGTGAAGACATCTATATGTCCCAACTGAAAGGCTTTATTTGTGAAACCCCAGTCAAAACCAACCTTAGAATGAGGGGGTTGTGATGCATATCATAATTTATTGCATGTTTAAATATATTTTTAAATGATTTTCTATGCTTTGGATTTGAGTTTTATTGTCTCGAAGGTTTGGTTGTGAGTATTGCTTGAGAAGGGTAAAATAGTAATTTTTGCTTGAGGTGGAAAAAGGGAGACAAGTTGAGGATTGAATAAGAAAATATTTTTTTGAGGGAAAATAAGAACAAGAGTTGTTGTGGTTTAGTGGTTAGAGCCTTAGAATTAATTCTTGAGGTCTTAGCTTCAAATTCCATCATAGGAGCTTTAGCTTTTTAAATTTTCTTTTTGCTTCGGAAGTATCATTTTCGGCTTAGTGGTGTTTGGAGTAGGGTAGAGATGTTGTCCTATGAGAGACATGATAGGAGTCTTCAAATCCTACTCATTTGTTCTATACAAAATTCCTAAGAGGAATTCATTTCCTCTTGATCCTTAATTTTCCTATTTATCAATTCATTAATTTGTTCAAAATGTTCTAGCCAATCTATTTCCAGAAATTCTAGTGAAGTGCTATGGCTTTGTAGAATCAAAATGTCTTAGTGAAAGACATTTTATGGTCTGAAAATATGGAGGAGATGTGAAAGATTCCAAGGGGATAAATCCCTTTAGTGAACTTTCTAAAAATTCATTCTAGCTAGGTTCATCTTCCTTCTTGGAATGAACTAAAATTTTCCAACTTCTTGTGCCTTCAAGTTGTCAAAACTCTTAGCTAATATTCCCTCCTAAATGCTGCCAGAAAAATGGACTTTTGGATCAGCTTGCAACCTGAATTTCTCTGACCATTTTTGGACTACACAAAGTTGGTGCAAAACCAGAAAAATCCCTGGGCAAATCGCAGCTTTGGAGGTCCGAAAACCAAGATGTTTTCTTCCAGTTTTTGTTCAGCACCTTAGCCATATTTTTCTTCCATGAAGAAGGCTGAAAATCAGCCTTGAAAACAGCTGAAACTCCCCTTCAAACTCCCCGCAAACCGGCTGGAAAAGGACAGCCGAAAACTGCCTAGAAAATTCCAGCAAGCAGCGAAATTCTGTGCAGGAATTTTCCAGCTTTGTTTCCTAATTCTACCCAAGCCGAAACTCCATCCTTCTTCTACACAAACCACCCTTAAACCTTCAGTAACTGAGCTCCATTATTCCTCTCAAGCTTCTGAACAAAAATCCAGTCATGGCTGCCTAAAAGATTTCCAAAAAAATTATGCAATCATGCCTTGATTAGGATACCCAAAATTCCAGCCACTATGATTTAACTTTCCATAAAATATACCCTAAACAACCAGACCATTCCTTCACCATTGCACTCAGTATTTATGGCCACCTCAAGCCTCCCTCAACCAGCATTCATCTAGCTGAAACACTGCCCAGCAATTCAGCCATGGCAGACTTCCAAAAGCTCTCCCATAATCAAAAGTATTATTGAATATTTAGTTTCCAAATTTGCTTCCTAAAAATATTCTTCAAGGATTCCAACAACTAGCCTCTCCTTTTCCCTTCCAAACCAAAGAATTATCTCCCTAAACCCTACAGAAATTCGGCTAGCCCTAATCCCTACAGAATTTCGGCAGCGTCCATCCAAAAACTCTTTATTCCCTTCAACCTTCAAGAACACACAACACACCAAGAACACCTACTTCTTCCTTTCACCTAATACCTATCTAAATCACTTCAAACTACTTCTAAAACCTCCAGAATTCATCTACTCACTACCCTGATTCCATCAACACCATTCTTAACATCAAAGTCCAAAATCCAACTTGCTAGTTTGGATTAAAAACTAGAAATTTTGTGAAGGCTCAAGAACACCATCAAGGTAGGTTTGTTCTAACAACTCCATCTTCTATAATCGTGATCTCTAATGAATATATATATATATATATATATATATATATATATATGAATAAACCCACTAATGGTCTCTCCTTCTCTCTCTCTCCATCTCTCTTTCTTTCTTGGTTGAATCTCTCTCCTCCTTGGCCGGATGGTTTCTTCTCCAATGGTCATGCTTCCTTCACCTTCTTTGGTCGGATTTAGACATCTAGGAGTTGAGACTTATTCAAAACTCCTTCAAGGGAATTCATCAAGCAAGTAAGCTTTCTTTTAACCCTTCTTTTAATTCTAGATTCATGTCTCTAGGATGATGTTGATAGAAGGTGGATTGTGGATAGGATTTGAGTATGTATTGCTGAGATTGAAGCAAGAATATATGTATGAATATGAAGGAGATAGGATTTATGCATGGATGGATTATCTTGGTTGATTGTATGATGATTTGAAGTTTAATGCATTCCTCCATGATTAAGTATGCTGGAGATTATGTCACCTTTGGTGAATAGGATTTATATTCATGTTGGATTGTTGAAGCCATGATCATATTTATGCTAGTAGGGGTTAGATCATGTCTTGATAAATTGAGATCTATGCTTGTATGTATGATTTCGATGATTTGATGAATTGAAGGATTGTATATGTTCATGACTGAGAATAGCCATGGAAATATGATCATGATCCAGTTGTTCCTAAGCTGATTTTTCATTCATGAATAAAATATTTAATAATATGATTTTGCTAGTAATTTCGAAAAAACCCTAAGAAGGGTGGATTTGGATTATTATATATAAAAAGGATATTTTAATTAAATAAATAATAGTTTTGATAGAAAAATAAAATAAAATATATCGATATTATATAAAAATAATGAAACCAACTAAAGCCTTTTTTTTTTGAAATAATCATAATTAGTAAAATATTTATTATTAAAATTTAATTATTATCTTTTAATCAAAACCTATTAAAACTTATTTATTATTTTCCAAGCAAGGCTCATTAAAATTCATTTTCAACTAACTTTAGTTATCAATTATTTTCTAACAGCTAAATTATTAATAAATAATTATTTTTCCTAAAAAACTACCTAAGACTCTTCATTAAATAAACTCTAAATTTTCTTAGCAATATTTAAACCTTTAACTTATTAGTACTTATTTCCCAAAACATTAGTTATTTTAAATATCAAATTATCCTTAGCTTATAAACCTATTTACTTATCATTTGGCCTTAAAGCTTGGGACACTAGGATCATGATAGTAATAAGTTGAGTTGTTTAAATTGAGAAAGTGAATTTTGGTTTGAGTTTGATTGTGGTTTGTATTTGCCCATGCGGGGTTAGATCAGCAGTTGGAGACCTTTTTATTGTCAGCAAGAATCAGGTAAGCTTCTGCATAAAACCTGATTGATGAAAAGTGTTTAATTATTGCAAGTCAAATGTAGAGTGCATGGACACTCATTTTTGTAAAGGCAATTGAGGATTGTCTCCTGTCTTATTTCCGTCAAACAAATTATTTGAAAACCAATAAACAGAATTATTCAAACTCAAAACTCTTTCTAAAACTGATTTTGACAAAGACTTTGGAAACCCTTAACTGCCATGTTCAAGTGGAACTATGTTTTGTTCATTTTTTTTTTCCCAAATGGGATATGTTACGTTGAGTACTCAATAAGGGTGGACTACTGGCCTAGACTTTGAGGGGTTAGGGTAAGTCTCTCAGTAGGTGGCCACCTCTGAGGGGTGAGTCCTTCCCGGATAAGATGATAGTCCAGTAAGTCGTGCCGGTCCGAGCTAGCAATGTTCTTTTCAGTCAAGTGACTGTGTTTTGCTGGAATGGACACCCGGTTGTTGTTTGGGTTTAGAGAAGGAGGAGTATCTTGCCCAGTAGGCCGATCACCTACTTTTGTCAGTCTGCACAAAGTGTGGCATTCTGACCGGCAGTATGCACAAAGTGTGGCATGCTGACCATCCGGTTATGGGGCCCAACATGTGGTAATCCGTAATCCTTTCTTTCGAGTGGTTAATTTTATTAATTATGTATGGCAAGAAAAGCCAAAACACCACTCTTGTTTTTAACTGATGTTTATTGCTTGCCAGTGATCTCTTATAAAAAATTTTATACTTTGCATTCACGAACCGTTTTCACTGAATACCCAAAGCACACACGGACTTACTGAGATTTTTGTCTCACCACCATTTTACCATGATTTCAGATCGATCCTGTTGTGGGGATGAGTAGCTAGATTATACCTGCTACGGAAGTTTTTTGATGATTTATTTTTATGTAATGTTTTGGGGAGATGAGAGTGGATAAATTTTATTACGGATTTATTTTTTATATTTTGGGATTTATTCTTGGATTGATATTTATTTTGGGATGTAATAAATTTTAAGTTCAAGTATCATTTATATTCCGCTATTTCATTTGTGTGACCTAGTTATAAAGACCCCTTGTCCTTTGGATGGGGCGACATCCTCGGCCCTGGCGGGCCTAAGTAGCGGGGTATTACATTATTGCTAAAGGCCAAGAGCATAGGGTTTGCAAGCATAAGAAGTCCATTTATGGACTTAAGCAGGCATGAAGGGCATGGAACATTCATTTTGATGAGACTGTAAAGTCATATGATTTTTTTTCAAAATGAGGATGAACCATGTGTGTACAGAAAACTTGAAGGCATTAATGTGATTTTTCTTGTCTTGTATGTGGATTACATTCTACCCATTGGAAATGATGTAGGGTCATTGTCATCTACAAACATTTGGCTGTCTAGTCAATTCAGTATGAAGGATTTAGGAGAAGCTAGCCACATTCTCGGGATTAGAATTCTTAGAAATAGGAAGTAGAGAATGTTAGGACTATCCCAAGTGGCATACATTGACAAGATGCTTGCCAGGTATAGCATGAACTCATGCAAGGGAGCTCTAATTCCTTGCAGACATGGGTTGTCATTTTCTTCAAGGGACTGTCCTAAGTCTCAAGAAGAAAAGGACAAGCTGAGTAGGATTCCCTACGCTTTGGTTTTAGAAAGTCTCATTTACGACATGTTGTGTACTAGGCTAGATATCTACTTTGACGTAGGCTTAATTAACAGATATCAGTCAAACCCTTGGGGAGATTTATTGGCAAGCTATAAAGCATATACTCAAGTACCTCAAGGGAACGAGAGATTATATGCTGGTTTACAGGGCTGATGGCTTGGTTCCTACAAGATACACGACTCAGACTTCTAGGCGGATAAGGATGAGAAAAAATTCACTAGTGGATATATCTTCACCTTGTCTAGAGGAGTTATTTCATGGAAGAGTATCAAGCAATATTGCATTGCTGACTCAAACATAGAAACTGAGTATGTGGCAGCTTCGAAGGCATCCAAGGAAGTAGTCTGGCTCCGAAAGTTCCTTTCAGAACTTGGAGTTGTGCCACACATGGACAAGCCGATTGTGATATATTGTCACAACACTGGAGCAATATCGCAATCCAAAGAACCTCGGAACCGCAAGCAGGGGAAGCACATCGAGAGGAAGTATTACCTGATCTGGGATTTCATCCAGAGACGGGAAGTCATGGTGGAATAGATTGCCTCCGAGAACAATTTAACAAATCCATTTACCAAGCCTTTAGCTAAGAGAGTCATCAAGAGACATTTAGACGCCATAAGGGTAGGCACCTAGGAACTTACTTAGTCCTAGAGTGCAAGTGGGAGATTATTAGGATGTTTGCCTTCTTTGACTAGGTTTCTAATATAAAAATTGAATGTTTTAACAAAAGAATTTATTTTCAAAAATTATTTGTAAATTTACAATTTTATTTATGCACAATTACGTTTAGCAATGACCCATTGTGTTTAAGTAAATAGTCCATGTGAATGGAGGTCTTTCACAGTAAGGTATGGATCACGGGTTACTTAACACATAAACATTCTTTCTTAACTGATTGATGAGAATGGGAATCTCATCATGTCTAGGTTATTATTTTGTGAATTCTAAATGGGGAATCGCTTACTTTTAGCCAGTGAGTAGTCCACTCACTTCATGACATAAGCGTATTTTGAATACGTAGAACAAGACCTTTAGTAGTGGTTTCTAAAAATATAATATGGTAGAAACATAGACTATTACTACTGTAGCGTGGACTAGTATTTTACGACTTGAATATGAGTTGGTGGTCTGACGAAGCTGGAAGCATATACTTTGATATGCTATAGTTAAGGTTCTATCGTAGGGCCAATATACTTGCATGTTGGGTATGTGTGACTAGTTAGGTAAGACAGCCTTGTACAAGATTGTTTCTATACTATATCCCCTCTTATGATTGTCTGAATGATCTAGATAACCAGGGCCCTAGAAAACATAACTTGGATGTTTGCTTTAGGGTAGCTCCCTTGGAAAACGAAAATAATTCAAGGAGTCGTGTATCATTGGGCTTGAGGCCTAAGGATGGTAGATGTCATTTAGAGAGGTATTAGTATACTTCTTTCTCTCTAAATGTACGGCGATGAATAGAGGGCTATTTTAGTCATTACACCTGTAGGTCGAAGACTTTGCTAATGCAATACTGTCCTTGGGGTCAATACTTTCTTATGGTGATATTAGGAAATATTTAAATTACAAAATACAGCTATTTATATGGCAAAGGTGTTTTGGTCATTTTAGTAGCCAAGGCAGTATGTCTTTTGATCCACAGAATAGACCGTGAGTCCTAATTAAATATGGGTTAAGGAATTTATCTTAAATTAGTTGAAATTTATTTTATTTAAGTAGTCTGATTTAATTATTGGGCTAGAATAAAATAAAGGTCCATGGAGAGAGAATTAATTAAATTAGTTTACTGGGTTAATTAATTATTCAGGGCTTTGGCCCAATTTGAATAATTAAAGATTAACCTTGTACTAAACTAATATAAGCTTGTTAATTAGACTAGTTTATTTAGGTTGGGAAATTAATTATTAATTGGGATTTATGTGGTTCTAATTAAAATAATTAATTAAGTTCAAAAGGTTAAACTAAGAGTCCAATGGCTCAGTCCAGTTTAACCTAAGATTTTATTTAGGTTAAACAGGAGAATTGAAAACAACGTGGTTGATAGAACATACATTCTCTGAGATGGTTTCTTCTCTGTAAAAAGCCAGACGTCTCTCTCTCTCTCTCTCTCTCTCTCTCTCTCTAGAAAAAAGGTTCCTTGGTCTGTAGTTGTTCACCAAACGGATTTAGGCAGGCTATAAACTAGAAGATTGAGGGATTGGCGTTTACCTACATGCAAATACGGAGTACGAGAATTGCAGGAATCACACTAGAGGCTTCCACCAACACACCTACCACAGTTGCGCGTGTTCCGGTCCAGCCAACTCTTAGAACGAGAAAAAGAGGTAAAAAAAATTTTAACCTCGGAATCCCGCCAGAGCAGAACCGGCACCGACTAGGGATACCGGAGCCGGCACTGGCTCTGATCAGGATTCCCCTATTCTTGTTTTTTTCCAATTTTTTATCTTCATTTCCGCTGCGTGCCCTGTGTTTTCTGTTTTCTATACCTTCAATGTGTTCCATATTCTTGTGCAATCAGCAATATAATGTATGTAATGGTTTGTACTCGTCCAGATAGTTCACAGCCAGTTAGTGTGGTAGCAGATATATGTCTTGTCCAAGAAAAGCATATTGGCAAGCTATGAAATAGATTCTCAGATACTTATGAGGTACTTCAAATACTTGTTTGGAGTTTGGAAGAAATAACAATACTCTAGTTGGTTTTGTTGACTCTGACTACGCCAGAGATCTTGATAGGAGAAGATCACTTACTAGCTATGTATTTTGCATTGGAGGTAGTGTAGTTAGTTGGAAATATAGCTTATAGCATGTAGTTGCGCTTCTACTACGGAGGCAGAATATATGGCTCTAACCGAGGTAATCAAAGAAGCCTTGTGGTTGTAATGTTTATTTAGCGAGCTCAGTCTAAATAAAAGTGTAACTACAACTTATTGTGATAGTTAAAGTGCATTACATTTGATTAGAGATCCGATGTATTGTGAGAGAACGAATTATATTGATGTGAAGTTTCATGTTATTTGGATATCATTACCGGGAAGAAAGTCTTTGTTCAGAAGATTAACACCTAAGACAATCCTGCTAACATGTTTATGAAACCTCTTCCTATTTTCAAGTTCAAGCAGAGTCTAGACGTGATTGGCGTTTACTATTTGTGATTTGTGATTTTTGGACTTTTGTGGGGAAGGTGGAGCAAAACTGCTATGTTTGAATTTGGGATGGAAGTCAATGTGGAGATTTGTTAGGATGCCTTGCATTTTGTCCTATATCGAAAGTGGAGAACTATCCTCCTCCTTTGAAGCTATATAAATAAAGGCTTAGTTTGGTTCTTTAAATAGACAACACAAAGACACCAATACAAGAGCTTGAATAGCCATTAAAGCATTTGCTCTTTGTAATACGTTTTGTATTAGTGGTGTTTAGTAGCTTAGGAACACTTTCTTAAGGCCTTGTAAATTGTCTTTTTTTTCATAGTGACGTTTTGTTCCGCCTCTGCTTGTGGACGTAGGTTAGTTGACCGAACCACGTAAGTTCTTATGTCTCTCTCTTTTATTTCATTTCTCGTTATTTTTTTTCTCCACGTTATTTTTGTTATTATTATTTTTTTGTTATCATCTTTGTGGCTTTGCCATTGAAATTTTAGCTTGTTCTTGGGGCTTCTCCCTAACAAGAGTTTCCAAATAAACTAAGTATCTGTAGAGTTTATGAATACATATTTACATAAAACTCATGCACACACACAAAACTTACGGAGTATTTTCACACATACGATTTTATTATTTCTCTTTTCAATTTTATGTGGTGGGTGTGAGAATCGCGAATCTAGTATGGAATTAATGGGTGTATAGTTTTGACAAAAGATATTTGAACAGCTTGTAAATTATAGCTTAGCTGATATGTACATTATTTTGGGAATATTACGTTCGTTTTGTGCAACCGTTTATGTAATTTTAGTTTGGAGTACAATGAAGTTTTAGTTTCTTTCATTTAATCTAATCTAGTTATGAAGTCCTCTTATCTGAGAGATTAGATAGGGTGACACCCATGTTTTACAAGATATATTACTTACAGGAATTAGGGGTGCTACAATTGGTATCAAAAAGGTATAGGTTAGTGTTGTTAACTAACCACTTTTTTTTTTTTTTTTTATAGGAATGGCAGAAGAGGATAGGAAAGGTAAGAAATCCCTAGAAGAAAAATAAATTAAGAAAAAGACATGGGAAAAGGGTAAAGGCTCATAACCTAAGAGAAGAAAGACTAAGAAGATCTGGATAGGTCCAAGTCCTAGTTATTTCCACACCTACCTTGGACCAGGCCCAGGACATCGAGTCAGGCCTATAGGCACCATGCTATCTAAGTAATAAGCTGAAGAACTTAGAACCCCCCACAGAACTACAAGAATCAGAAGTATAATATGAAGAATCAGAAGAGGAGACCTAAAGCTAATAGAGTCAAAAGAGAATTCATCCTATGAGTATAACCCAAAGGTTATTCCACATTAGCACCTGAGTCCAGATCCACATCAGGAGTTTAATGTAGAACATCTTGTAGATTATGGATGTGAAGTACCTGAGTATTATATTGTATCTTTAGATTCTTAACCTTGACCTTCAAAATCTGAAAGTGACAGGGTTAAATGGGAGTAGGATATTTTAAATAGTTTCTACTATACATAAGCTTGTGCATAAGCTTATGTTAAGTTGTTTGACATCTTGTGATATATGTTTGTGAGCTATGTATACAAGTGTGTTTTTTTTTTTTTTTTTGCTCATTTTGTGCTCTTACTTTTATTTTTAGTGCCATACCTAGTTTCTTAAGATTTAGAAGCTCAAACTCAAGTCAAGAGATGCCACCAGGACGAAATACCCTAGGGCACCCTGCCAGAGCTCATTGAAGAGAATAATATAAGTCGAATGGAAAATATGCTAGGTAATACAATTATCTAGACCTTACAACGAATGACAGATATTTTGCAGCAAGTGGTAGATACAACCACCCAGAGAAGATAAGACAATGAAATTAAGGTAGTCTAAGCCTTGGAAAGATTTTTGAAGTTTCAGCTTTCGCATTTTTTTTTTTTTTTTGGGAAGCTTAACTAGGACCAAGAAGCTGAAATCTAGATAGAGCAAATAACTTATATATTTGTAGCTCGAACTATTATGATCCGCGAAAGATGCAGTTTGCCACTTTTAGATTACATGGAGTAGTGAGAGATTGGTGACTTTGAAAAAAAGAAGAACAAGAATGGACCTGTGTAAGTTTTCTAGAAACTTTCAAACAAGAAATTATTCCACGTTGGGTTGTTGCATTATCTTTTAGGCGTTGTTTAGGAATACCAAGCGAAAAAGTTCCCAACAAGATGATTGTCAGAACACTATTGGGGAAACAATTAGATAGTAACAAGATGTATACAAAATGTAAGTCGAGATTGGTGGCGTGATTTTGAAAGGGGGCCTCATTTGTTTACGTATAGAGGATTATGATGCTATATTAGGAATAGATTGGTTATCCCAACATCATGCTACGTTTGATTGCTAGAAGAAGTGCATACAATTCTGTAAACCAGAACAAGACATTATAATTTTAGGGATAAAAGTTTAAGACTTGTAATTTCATGCTATCTGGAGTGAAAGCTCAAAAGTTACTTTGAAAAGGTTGCACGGGATATTTGGCTTATTTTTTAAATAAACCAATATATTTGGTAACACTTGAGGATATTCCAATTGTTCATGAATATCTAGATCTTTCTAGCAGAGTTAAAGGAATTACCACCAGAAAGAGAAGTTGAATTTAAGATTAATTTAGTGTCAACTACTGAGCCAATTTCTTGCATCCCAAGTCATATGGTACCAGCAGAATTGAAAGAATTCAAACAGAAATTACAGGAATTGTTAGCATAAGGCTTTATCCAACCAAGTATATCATTTTGGGGAGTGAAAGCGCTTTTTGTGAAGAAGAATGATGGTACTATAAAAATGTGTATTGAATATTGTGAGGTTGAATGTTCTAATAGTAAAGAATATGTATCCTTTACCGATAGTAGATGAGTTTTTTTATCAGTTATAAGGTGTTGGTTGTTATTCGAAACTGGACTTGAGTTAGGGATATTATCAAATTAGAATACGCCAGGAGGACATACCTAAGACGCTATTTAATACTCACTATGGACATTGTGAGTTTGTCGTTATGTCCTTTAGTCCCCAATGCTGTAGCTACATTCATGGATCTGATGCATTGAGTGTTTCAACCATACTTAGGTCATTTTGTAGTAGTTTTTGTTGATGATATTTCGGTTTAGTCCATGAACATGTAGAACATCTTCAGATAGTCCTTGAGAAGCTAAAAGTGGTGAAATTGTATGCAAATATCAATAAATGTGAAATTTGATGTGAGAAAGTACCTTTCTTGGGATATATGATCTCGAAGGAGGATTTTGTTGTTGATGCTGCAAAGGTAGAGATAGTAGCCAATTGGAAACTTTTGTTGTGGAAGGGTAGATATTGTTGAGTAATATCTCGATATAATCCACATTGCTGCAAAGAATGAAAGAAGCTTAAGAAAAGTATGAGGAACTGTAGAAAATCGAAGTGAAGTGTACCAAATGGCCTAATAATGACTTTTATATGAATGATCAAGGAATGTTACTATTTTGAGGATAAAATTCTTTGAAGAATGGGAGATTATAATACCCTGCCTGGAGATGATAAATATTTAAGAAAGAGATTAAGCAGGAGGTGTGGTTCGAAAAGTGTTCCTATATATATTGTACAACTTGTTTTTACCCAAAAAAAAAAAAATGAATTTTTCGCAAAAATAAGTTTATGATCATGATTACCAAAAATTACATTCGTTAGAAAGATTACTTGAGGAGTCGTGTCAAATTAAGTTTAATACATTTGAGTCTGATTAAAGGCACTTATTTAAGGGATTATATGAGATTAGATAAATTATATATAGCTTATATGGTACTTGGGATTAGTGATCCAAAGTAAGAATTAATTTTGTTTAAGTCAATGTAAGTGATTTTAGTATACTTTATATATTTATCAGAGTTTCAGCTTCATGTACTACCTCTATACATTATGTAGTAGTATTGAATTTACTTATATAGCTTATACAACTTATATATAATACAATTATAGATATTAGATCTTTATAGCCATATATCGAATTTTTATAGCCTTTGCACAACCACATAAGCTTAGTGTACTAACCACAAGCCCATAACTACACCTTGGAATGTGAGTCCACTAAGTCTAGTTGAATTACAGCAATTGCATCTGCCATTTGAAGAACAAAAAAAATCTGGTAACCAAAATTTTCTTTTTTGTAGTGGAGAAAGGAAGCTACCAAAAAATAGCATGTTCAAGGGCATTCAAGGTGTAATGTTGGCCTATTTTTAAAGTAAAATCTCCTACTCTTAAAACAAAAATTATTTACGGCATTTAGAGCTTCATTTTGATGTATACTTTATTGAAGAAAACTGAAAAATAAAGGTTATGATTTGAGGAGAATTTTCTATTTAAGTTCTACTTTTGTGGGTTGTGTATTGTTTTGTTGGAGGAGTATTTTGGTGTGATTTTTGGTTCATCTGGTGTGTTTTTTTGTGAAGAAAAGATGGTAAAAGGGGCTGTGAAGTATGTATTTTTGTGGTGTGAAATTTAAGAATAAAAGTTGGAAATGTGATAATATAATTATGAGAAGGATTTTGTAGTTTGGTTTGTGGCTGTTTCTTTGTTGTGTTATGGGGATGATTGTGATTCATTTCTAGTATCATATGGTGTACTTTTATATAAGTAAAAGGGTGGAGAAAGTACACATATTTGTTGGAAATTGAAGAAGAAATTGGAAATTAAAGTTAACTACATTGTTATGTGATAAGGAGATTTTTATTTGAGCGTTTTGGTGTCACAAATGCTGGGAGTTTTTCGATGTAAGGACAAGGCTATGAATTAATCTATATGTTCCTAAGCATGTCTTAATATGTTAGGAAGGTAGGGAAATTGGATTTCTAAGATTTGGGATACAAATGAATTCAATATTTTTAAGTATAATGTATCTGCCTAGATAAAATGCTGGTTTTGTACTCTATGTTATGTTCCTATTTTAACATGTTTAGAGAAGCTTAGCTAAATGGGAGCTTAAATCATACTCCTATATATATTAAAAAAGGTTTAGGAAGGTTTATTTGGTGTATTTTATGTAGAAGAAATGAGAGAAATAGCTTGAGAAAAGTATGAAATGATCATGGGATTCTGTTTTGGCTTATTGATGACCATGTCGGTTTGGGCAATAAATGATAACAAATGGCTGAGTGTTCTCTAAAGGTATGAACTATTTTTTGTTGCAAATTTTCTTTGGAGTATTTTGGGACATGTTTTACTGAATATGGAGTTGTGACTAGAATGTTGTGGACAAAATACCAAAGACTGCCAAAGCTGGAATTCTGTTTGTATTTATGTAGCATTTTGTGTTATTTTGCACCCTTGCTTCAAGGATTGTTTGAAAGCTTAGAAAAATATTTATACACGACTATCTGGGAATAATAGGAATAGTTTAATTTAGATTTTGTTGACTAATTGCAACTTATTTAGTCTTACCCAAAAAGGGACCGATCGATAGCATAATTAGCCATAGTCTAGAAATCGAGTTTTTTTTTTCATTTATTCTCTGTTTAATTAACTTACATGTCGTGATATGCTATGAATGATGTAGTATTTTCACTTTAGGTGATCGATACCCGTAGGAGTCACATCCTTTGAGCTTTTTACGTTCGTGTACAAAATGAGTCCTAATTGCTATAAAACCATATCTATGCACGTGGTTTTCAATGTTTGGCTATTTAGCAAGTTTTGAAGCATGTATTTTTACTTTGAAACTTTACTTAGTTTGCAACTAATTTGTTACATTAACGTCTTTTATGAACTCCTCAATTGTATGACAACATTCTTGAAGCTGCAGTAGCATGTACAAGCGAATTCTCTCCTCTTTTGCACCATTCGGACAAAGACTAATTTACCTCGATTTTCTCTCTTTTGTACCTTTTGAACAATATTAACTATTTTACCCCCGTTTTCTCTCTTCATGAACACCATCCACTTCTAAAGCACCCTATGACATACGTTTTAGTCTTTTTCAATGCGTGAACTTCAAAATCATGAAAAATGATTTGAAAGCTACTTGAATCCTCGAAAATGGATTTTTCTTCAGACTAAGCTTGAAGATGAACACATAAGATAACAAAGACATTAAGCACACAACGGCGGCTCTTTCTCTTGGTACTAGCTCGCGTTAAAGATAGATGGACCCAAATAACCTGATCAGTTTTGGAATTCGTCTTACTCCGAACAGTGCGACAAGATATAGAAATTAACCGTCCCTGGATAGCCATTTCTTTCCTAGCATTTTCTTATTATGAAATTTGGGTTTTTCATGGCCTGCTGAGCTGGAACATTAAGTGTGTTCGACCCCTTACTGCCTTAATAGTGATTGACATTAGGATTGTGACTTTTGTACTTGTGGTAGCAAGTAAAAGATTCAGGAATTTTAGGTAAGATGCATAATAACTCTTACCGCTCTAGTAGAATATGGGTGAGTGCAGGAGTCTCACAATAACCTGTACTACTAGAGACGAAGTCTTTCTTAGACTTTGTACATAGGTTGGCCTTTTGTTGAGAGAAGAACCTTTATTTTTTAAACTATAGGGCAATGTTTTGACATCACTACATCAATGTTTGAATGAACACCATTTTCAAGAGTTTCCAATTAAACCAACTATTTTTACAGTTTGTGAATACTTGCTTACATAAAAGTCACGAGCACACATAGAATACACTGATTATTTCCACTCACATAATTTTATTATTTCTCTTTTCAGGTTTGAGTGGTATGGAAATATGCTTGTAAGAATTGCAAACTTGGTGTGGCATCACTAGGTGTATAGTTTTGTCAATAGACTTTTCGATATCTCGTAAATTAGGACTTAGCTGATATGTATTTTATTTTGGGTGTATTACGCTTATTTTGTGCAACCCTTTATGTAATTTTATTTTGGTTTTTATTGAAGTTTTAGTTTCTTTCCTTTAAGCTAATTTAGTTATAAAAATCCCTTGTCTGGGAGATCAGATGGAATGGCACCTGTGTTTTACAAGATAAATTACTTACAAGAATTTCGGGCATTACAAACTTTATAATATAATATCTTGAATACGAATTCTTCTATTGTGTATGACCCATTCGGTTTTCTGGTCTATTTGTAGCAAAACATAATTAATTCTAATCACTATAGAATTAAGAATCTTTAATTTTTATAATTAACTTATTAATTCTAAACAAGATTAATTTATTAATTCTTCAATTGGTAAGTTTATATTTAGTAGAACACGAGTGGCTTCTAGCTATGCATCCTAATCACCCAAAAATCTAGAAAGTTAAGTTACTTGACGTGAACCTTTTAATAACAAAAAATCAGTGCAATAAACTCATTTCATACTATATCTCATTTGGCTTGGATTATGGAATTAGTGCCAACTCCCTCTAAAATATGATTAATTCTAACTTGAATTTATTAGCACTTGTTCTAAAATCCATTGCTCAATATGTGTATCATTTAGAACTATTTCCAACACATAACTACCTTAGCCAAAGACTTATGCAGTAATAATTCCCTATAAGTGGTCATGAGATATAGACCCCTCCTATTAGTAGTAACTACTTTTATTTACTTTACATTATTCCTAATATCTATCCTATATACAGTCCTTGATAAGACTCTAATGATTAAAATTCAAGTCCAACACTCTACAAACAAAGTACTTTGAAGATCTCAAATCTAAGGATACTTGCACATTTGCTGTAATGAGATTCTATTACTGGCACTAAATAGTTCTTTATGTGACTGTCTCCTAATTAGGTCATCCAATGTACTTGTTCATATAACAAGCATCCACATGTTAACTTTTAGTATTACAATACTCATATATGTGAGAACAACCGCTTAATCTAATCAAGAAGTATAATACCTACTAGTCTTTGCATATTAATGATGTCCTATCTTATTAATATATGACTAAGGATAGTTTAAACACAAGTACTATATATTGTAGTATGTGTAATACCCTGTATTTTCAACTTTGACTGACTACTATTTCTTATAGAATAGGAAATTGTATCAGTGGCAAGAACAAAAGATGATAATGTAATGTGAAGTATATTTTGGTGCAATAAAGAAATGTAAGGACCTGGATGTAATTTTAAATTTGTTCTACCTGTGCTCTAAATATTTAGACTATGTCTACTTTTAACAAACTAAGTGTATATGGTACATTTAGAACAAGAATTGATGAGTGCGAAGAGACAAGTATTCTAGTTATTAGGGGTATTAGGGGCATTTCCATAATTTTGATCGCAAAATGGAATGAATTGAGAAAGAATTAAGGATTTTGATTCCTACCGTTGAATTCAGTGAAATCTATAGATTCTATTGATGAAATAAAATGTTTTCCCAATACAAACCAAAATTATAATTATTTTCTGAGAAATATTGAAAACACATGCAAAATTTTGGCACGTGGCATTATGTGACTGGTGGATAGAGACAAGTGTAACTCTATCGGAGGTTGTAAGAATTATTCTTGCAAGAAGTCTTATCAAGTAAGTTTTACAAAATAAATATAGAAAATAGGTGGAAAAATGACATCGCGACTTGTGTAAGGAAACCTACAATGCATTAAATGCATTGTGAGCTAATTGGTCACAACTTAGACCACGCTATGGCAGTAGAATGAGGAGGCAGCCAGCCAAGAAAATAAAAGAAGAAGAAAAAAAAATGAAGAAAAGGAAGAGAAAATTGAGAGAAAAATAAAAAAGAGAGAGAGAAAGTTGTTCTTGGTGTTCTTGAGCCAAATCAAGCTTGAAGAATCTCATAAACAAGGTAAAAGACTATACTTCATGAATTAAAGTTACATATTTCATCACGGTGATCATTTTGCTATAAATTTTAACATGAAATCATAAAGATTATGGTTATGTGCAGCATTATTTATGAACTATATGAAGTTTTGTGTGTGCCAGTTGGTTGAAGGACTCATGTACTATAATTTATGTAGTGAATAGAAGAATTTGGAAGGTGATTTAAAGGGTTGTTCATAGTTGTGATGAAAGACAGTAGAATCGTAAAGAAACGGAAGATATAGTGAAAATAAACTTTAGTTATTTTACTATATTAATGATTATATTATTCAACCATGGAATTGGTAGTTTGCTTGACCTGAAAATATGAATAATTCAAGGTGGTTTGAAGGATAATTTAATGGATCAAGTGTCCTAAAGATGTAATTAATAAAGGAGAACAGGATAGAAATATTAATTGTGGAAAATAACTTCAAGCAAGAAAAAATACTGGGATTGTTTTGCCCCAGTATTTTCTGAACGGAATTAAGGTAAGGGAAATGGAATCCATAGAAGTATAGTTGAAGGTCTAATGAGTGTAATGAGCGTTTTGATATAAAATGGAGCCTAATCGTAGTTGTGAATCAAAAGTCATGGACAAAAAAAGTGGTGATAAATAGGAAAAATGCAGAAACTTATACTAAATGCAATAAACTCAAGGAATAATGGAAGAATTAGAAGAGTGATGGAAGGAGAAATGGAAGGACCGTATATACAAAAAATGTGTACGTATGCGTTTACTCTACAAAAGAAAGTGAAGGGATAAGGTATAAGGTACTTCCTTATATTTATGTTAGCTAAGTGTTAATCTATGTTTAAAGTACCAAACTAAACATGAAACCATGTTGAATGTAAGTTGTTCACATTAAATGATCGATGATGAGTTATACACGATATTCAACCAGCTATATTAATCTAGGACACATGGTGAAATCCTATTTAATGCTAGTGAAATTATGATTTAGTGAAGAAATAGTCTATGAATCCTTTTGGTTTCTCTAAACAAATAAATATTTTCTTTGAAAAAGAAATAGTGTCATGCTATGATAGGATTTAAATGGAAAATATGTATTTTCATAAATGGACCATTGTGTTTTACTGAGAAAAGTATAGTTTTTCTGAATGGGAAATTATTGAGGATTTTAGGAAATGGTATTTTATATAAGGAATTTTGAATCCTTTGAATTATGAATAGTTCCTAGGCATAAATATATACCTGAAAGACTTTCTTCTAATTAATTATGAGATGAAATAATGTTTTATTTTGGAAAAGCATTAATGTTCCTTTTTATGGAAAGGAATTTTTGAAAAAATTGTGAGTTATTAATTTTATGAAATTATAATTGGAATTTCTTAAATTAAATTCTTCCTTTTGGATTAGAATTCTAGAATTCCAGAATAATTTTTTTTTTAAATCAGGTATAGGTAAAATGACCTGAATACCCTTGTGGGAAAACATTATGATATAAAGAGGACTTTTCATCCTTTTTCACTTTAGATTTGGGAAACGATTTCTTGATATGAGATTAACTTTTAAAAAATGATACTTTGGCCCTAGAAAATATTTTATTTGGAATTATTTCAGAAATATGGAATTTGTGTTGGTCTTGTGAACTAGTGGAAACATTGAGTACTTAACAAGGGCTTTGATCTTTACACTAGCTCGTGTTAGAGATAGATGACCCCAGTAATCTGCTCTATTCTGGGGATTGTCTTACATTAAATAGGGCAACAGGATATTGAGATAAATCATTATAGCTAGCTGTTTAGTGCTTGGCAATTTCTTGTGCCTTGTGTGCACTTTGATTTGGGTTGCTCATGAAGCTGGGCGAGGACATCTTGCGTATTCAACCGCTTGCCATCTCGATAGTAATTGATGTTAAGATTGGGACTCCTGGACTTACAGTGGCAAGTAAAATATTCTTTTGCTTCGGTATTATTCTAATACACACTTACCATTCTGACGATACATAATTGAGTACTATAGGATGTGACCTTAGTACAATAAGACTGTAATGCAAAGGTTAAGCCTCGTAAGCTTTGCACATAGGCCGATCTTCTGTTAAGAGAAGTGCCTATATTTTCTAAAACTAGGGCAGTAATGCTGAATAAAACTTAGTTTTCCAAAAAAATAAAAAGGTAGATTTTGAAAGAAGCACCTTCTTAGTAAGTTGTAGAGTTTTTTTTAGTGAAAAATATGACATTTCTATCTCTCCTTATTTTACAAAGCAATAGCACTCACCCAGGACTTATTGAGTGATTTTCACTTTCACATGTCTTTTATCTTATTTTATTAGATCTAGACGTAGTGATCACAGTTAGAGACAGAGATGATACCGCAGTGATAGGGGCTAAATTAGTCATATTTTTTCTAGTTATTTGAGGCTCTTTTGTGATACATTTTGTTCAATAACTAATCATATTCCTTTATATTTGAAATTTTACCCTTGGAAAGGTAGTTTGTTTATTATTATCGATTTTTGGGGTAAAACGAAGTAAAAATGTCATAAAACAGAATAGAGACGCCATTTGCCAGGACAGAGGAACCAGCGCCAGGCATGCATTATTAACACGAACTTCGAGATGATAAAAAATTGGTGAAACAGAGCAAAATCGAGTGGAACCGGCGCCAGCTCTAGTTGCCAAGGCAGCGCCGACTGCATGCTGGACTACCTTATGCTGAATTCAAGAAAAATCGACGAACGAGTAGAGAACCAGAACACAACCGGCGCCGGCTCCGAGAGCCAAGGCGGCGCCGGCTGTGCTCTGAGGGAATGGCAGAGCTTTGATTTTTCTACGCGATTTTTGATAATCTGTGGATTTTTAGTACTTTCCTACTTCTACTCGGCGCAGAACATTACACCAACGAGTTTAGGCACTTTACAAGCCTATAAATAGATGAAAAACACAAGGGAAAAGGGGAAAATTCATTGATCATCACAGAAAATCACTCAAATCAAATGAGGAATTCTTCAATTCAAGGAGGGTTGTGCAAGAAGGTCTTCAAAGGAAGAATAATGAGGCTTTTCTATGAGTGCTTTCTTTTACTTTATTTTCTTTTTCTTGAACAATGATATGTTAATTGTTTTATTGTAATTCAACATTGTTTTAGATATTCATGGTATTTAGAGTTATTTGATCTTTTGAGTAATTGATTGTTCTTCTTGGTATTTAATTACTTGTGCCTATTACGAGATTGATTGGTTGTTTCTTTCTATTAAATTACTTGAAAAAGAGGTTGATGGTGGTTTCAATTGTTAATTTCATATTTATTGCCTCTTAACTTGCTTGAAAAAGAGGTTAATTGCGAAGAACAAAGTAATTAAATATTAATTGATGTCTGTCAGAATATGAATTCATTGGTTGATTTCATGTTTTAAGTTTGCCAAAATATGAAAATTTAATCAAGGATTGTGTTTAATGCATCTTTTGAGTGAATTAGTTGAGACAGAATATGTTATGCTAATTTGTCTAGAAGATAGTGATTCCATGGATTGAAAAAGAAGCGAGTCTATCTTAATCCTTCATTATGCCAAGGGAATGATTAGTTATGATAATGGTTAGGTACTTTAAGATCATGTTTGTCTAAACAATAGCTTTAGTTACATAATTCTCCATCCTTGACATTTATATATTTTTATTTTGTTTTGTTTTATTTTAGTTCATTTTAACTTTGTTGAGTCGGTTAAACAATGAAAGAAAAATATTTAATGCATACTTGTTTCTACAGGATCGACACTTGTTTGAACCCTATGCTATGTTAATGATGAGTACGCTTGCTCATATGTGTAATTTGGGGTTAACGTTTTAATTTAAAATTAATTGAAAATGAGCTTATTTTTATATGATTTTTATACCTAAATAAATACGCATCATGTTTTTGGCGCTGTTACCGGGGATTAGGATATTTTTTCTATTCCGTCATAGAGATGGTTTTGAAAAACTCAATTTGACAGCAAATTTTTGGTGCCGTTGCTGGGGAACAATAGCATGAAAGCTTGGATTTTGTTGATTTAACCATGTGAATATGTAAATATGCGCATATGTAAATATGTAAATCTGTACAATTGTTCTTTCCACATAATGGTGCCATCTTTTGTATCATTTGTATCTTGTATCTCTTTGTAATATAATTTACTAACTTTGACTTAATTGACTAACATACTTCATGTTGTATTATAAATACCTCTAACTTTGTTGTTTAGGTAGCTTGTGAATATATCTAATGTCTGTGTTTTTCTTTTTTTTATTCTATTATGTGCTTTTACCTTTTTTATTTTTTTATTTTTCTTTGTTTTATTTGTTTTTCTATTATTGTTGTTTGTTTTTTTTTTTTTTATTTTTGTGCGATGTTGATATCATCATGGACAACTATTTTTGGGCATAAAATCAAAAGAGTTACAATGCTGCTAGATTGGGAAGATTACAAGCTCGCATTGATGTTCTTAGTGAGACGTCATTAATAACAATGGTGAATTCTTTTGTTGCCAATACAAATTCATCTGTTCAGTAGCATGAAGAAGTGTCTCAACGATTGAGCTATCAAAGAACACAATTAGCCAAGTTGGTTGAGGATGCCATAAAGGCCCATATGCTTGAACAAGAGAATCTCCAAGGAAAGAAGAGTGGATATGAGGACCAATTGTCCAATGTGGAAAGGGAGGTATTCAATTCTACTCTATATGCTAATAATTCTAATATCTTTTTATCCATGATTTTTTTTTTAGCTTCCTCTCAATTCTTAGAGAACAAGGGTCCAAATGATGCTGTGTTAAATTTATCATACCTCAAGGAGTTGGATCTTTCAACGCTATATCATAAGAAACCCTTTGAGGATGGTGACGAATTCTACCCTTCACCCCAATTTCAGGGAGGTAACTTAGTTTTTGTAGACCATGCCTTAAAAAGTAAGGATTTTCTTGATCCTATCTTTAAGAACTCAATTGCTAAGTTCCTAGGGGAATTTCAATTATAACAAATCTTTCGACGGGTTAAAAGGTGACTTCAAGCTTGATGCAATCTTTAGAAACCATGGGCACTTATACATTGACAACAATATTTGTGTGTCTAAAGAAATGTTAGAGAAAGAGGTTTATGTGTTTTGCTTTAGTAAGAAAAATTATTTTTATAAACCTTATATTTTTCAAAAACCTCTCTTCATTCTACATTCATCATGCCTATCTTTTATTTTGAGCTTTAATTTCTTTTCAAAATGTTTGAGGAGGAAGCATGATGAGTGTAAAAAGTTTTTGTTTTATTATTTTTTTGTTTTTATTTTTTTTTACTTGAGTCTTTTCCTTTAGCTTGTTTTCTTTTATTTAGGTATGTTTTTATTTTATTATTATTTACCTTGTGCATTTATTTGTGTTTTGTTTTACAGGAATAAAGTCCGGTTAGACAAGCCCTTCTCTTTACCTCAAGTTTGGATATCTATTGGAGCATTATTGCACTTAGGAAGTATTAGTTAAACTTTCTACCACATTATTATTTTTGGTCCCTTCCGAGATTCTTTCCTGTGTGTATTTTCCGCCAAGGAGGACATTGTCCAATTTAAGTGTGGGGGAGTGGTTTGGTGATATACTTTGTCCAAATTTTTATCAATTTTAGTTTGAGCACAAAGTTTCAAAATTTGGAGCTACTCCATCATGAAAGTAATTTCTTTCTTATCTTGTCCGTTTTATTTTTGGTCCCATGGCATTATTTATTCTTTGTTCTATTTATTTAGCCATTGAGGACAATGTCCAGTTTAAGTGTGGGGGAGTGGTTCGATTGAAAATTCTTCTATGCATCATTCTTGTATCCTTTATCCTTCTTGTGAGAAAAAATTTTCCAAAAACAAAAAAATTTCCCAAATTTTTCCAATTTTTTCTAATTTTCTTTGAGATTTCAAGCTGTAATTTTAATGCATGTCTTTATGATGGATTATAGAGCATGTGTTCTAGATTATTTAAGGCTTATGCATGACTTTTTGCACGCACTTGGACGAAGTAGTTCTTAATCAAATGTTTTGCATTGTTCTTAAACCTGTTTTTCTACTAAAATTCATGGAGCATTTTAGAACTTACTTGAATATCTCTCAAGGTGAAATAAGAAAGACAATCATGATTTAACTTAGGGATGACGGTAATAAGCCTTCTTTGGATAGTTTGAGCTTTTCAAGCCTACCTATTGTTATATTATCCCTAGTGCCTATTTTGAGCCTAAATTGTTGATTTCTTTCTTTAAAACCTATCACAATATTCTGTCCATTGCTTGTTTCTGAGAATTTAAATAATTTTCCAAATCTTTATGCTCTTGAAAGATAAAAGTATATGTAGAAGCATGTTGAGAAAGAATACTTGAAAAAGATTATGACTTATTACTTTTAGTCATGTATCAATAGTGTGTTGAGCGGGAGAAAGAAAAGAAAGAGAAAAGTGGGATTGAAAACAAGAAAAGAAAAACAAAAGCTGCTAGAAAGAATGGAAAAAGAAGAAGTGAGAGAAAAAGAGAACAGCAGCAGTGAAAATAAAAGAGGAGTGAAAGGAAGAACATTGAAAGGAAAAGAGAGAAGAAAGATCACAAGAGGAATGGTGATTGAGTTGTAAAAGTTAAGGCTTTGACACCATTGCTGGAAAATATGAGTGATCTTGTGAAAAATAGGAAAGAGTTGATAAAGAGAGTAAAAAGATGAGAAGAAGAAAAGAAAAAGAAAAAATGCAGGATTTGCTTGAGTTGAATTGTAATTGCTGAATAAGGTTATGGTTTGATTGATTTTTGGAATAGGAGAGAAAGAAGAGTTTGGAAATTATTGATACATTTTGTTTATCCTTTTCTTGCGAACTCTCAGCTTCTTTGATTTTTTATTCTCCTATATCCTTCATTTGATAAGCTATATTACAAGCCTTTAGCCTTACATTACAAGCTTGAAAGTCCTGCTTGATCTAAGTAGAATCATGATATGTCTCAAATTAGTGGAGAGAGTGTATGAAAAGTAAGCTTATGGAATGCATATTTTTTTTGGAACTAAATTCTTTCCAATGGTTTGAGAATATTGTTAAGTATTATGAGGGGTCTACTAAGTCATTATTTACTTACACAAGTCTTGAATTTGTTGTAAAAGATGTAGCATCATATATTTTATGTTCTTGAATGAAGAAAGCATTAGAGATATTGTTTTGAAATTGATTAAGTGATTTGATGAAACCTTGTATTTTCCTACTTGTCTTTGATACTTTGCTTGAGAACAAGCAAAGAGCTAAGTGTGTGAGGATATGATAGGGGCTAAATTAGTCATATTTTTTCTAGTTATTAGAAGCTCTTTTGTGATATATTTTGTTCAATAACTAGTCATATTCTTTCATATTTGAGATTTTACCATTGGAAAGGTAATTGTTCATTATTATAGATTTTTAGGGTAAAACGAAGCAAAAACGTCACAAAACAGAATAGAGGCGGCGCCGGCTAGGACAGAGGAATCGGCGCCAACCACGGATTGTGTGACACGAACTTCGAGGTGATAAAAAAATTGGTGAAACATAGTGAAATAAAGTGGAACTGGCACCAGCTCTAGTAGCCAAGGCAGTGCCGGCTGCATGCTGGACTACCTTTTGCAAAATTCGGCAAAAATCGGCGAAGGAGTAGAGAACCAGAACACAATCGGTGCCGGCTCCGAGAGCCAAAGCGGCGCCGGCTTCAAGAGCCAAAGCGGCACCAGCTGTGCTCTGAGGGAATGGCAGAGCTTTGATTTTTCTACACGATTTATGATAATCTGTGAAGTTTTAGTACTTTCCTACTTCTACTCGGGCCAGAACATTACACCAACGAGTTTAGACACTTTCCAAGCCTATAAATAGATGAAAAACACAAGGGAAAATGGGAGAATTAATTGATCATCACAGAAAATCACTCAAATGAAAGGAGAAATTCTTCAATTCAATGAGGGTTATGCAAGAAGGTCTTTAATAGAAGAAGAATGAGGCTTATCTATGAGTGTTTTCTTTTACTTTGTTTTCTTTTTCTTGAACAATAATATGTTAATTGTTTTATTGTAATTCGACATTGTTTTAGATATTCATGGTATTTAGAGTTATTTGATCTTTTGAGTAATTGATTGTTCTTCTTGGTATTCAATTACTTGTGTCTATTACGAGATTGATTGGTTGTTTCTTTCTATTAAATTGTTTGAAAAAGAGGTTGACGGTGGTTTCAATTTGTTAATTTCATACTTGTTGTCTCTTAACTTACTTGAAAAAGAGGTTAATTGCGAAGAACAAAGTAATTAAATGTTAATTGATGTCTGCCAGAATATGGATTCATTAGTTGATTTCATGTTTTAAGTTTGCCAGAATATGGAAATTTAATCTTGGATTATGTTTAATGCATGTTTTTGGTGAATTAGTTGAGGCAGAATATATGATGCTAATTTGTCTAGAAGATAGTGATTCTATGGATTGAAAAAGAAGTGGGTCTATCTTAATCCTTCATGATGCCAAGGGAATGATTAGTTATGATAATGGTTGGGTACTTTAAGATCATGTTTGTCTAAACAATGGCTTGAGTTACATAATTCTCCATCCTTGATATGTATATATTTTTATTTTCTTTTGTTTTATTTTATTTCATTTTAACTTTGTTGAGTTGGTTAAACAATGAAAGAAAAGTGATTATTGCATACTTATTCTTGGAGGATCGATACTCGTTTGAACCCTATGCTATGTTAATGATGAGTACGCTTGCACATATGTGTAATTTAGGGTTAACATTTTAATTTAAACTTTATTGGGAATGAGCATTTTTTTATATGATTTTTATACTCAAATAAATACGTATCTCACAGCTAGGTCCGTCTACTATTATCTTTTATATATGTACATTATGGTTCCGATGTTGTATCGATATCTGAGTGTTCTGAACCTTATTTATGTATCCTGTATTAAATGAGTATGGTTTTATTACATTAGTCTGGGCCTTTTCTTCACTTATCAATTATTTTGGTTATAAAGAACCTTTGTTTAGGCAACTGGATGGGATGATACCCAGTTTGTAGAATACTTCTGTTGTTATTTCCGATAGGAGGGTATTACAATTGGTATCAGAGCATAGTTATTATAGAATTATGGTATCGTCATAGGAACTAATAGAATCCCTTTATTTTCTAGGCATGACGAGTAGGGATGATAAGGGCAAGTGCCTAGTAGAGGATTGTGGTGATGATGACAAGAAGAAGGAGAGAAGTGAGGGTTCCATGGTGAAGAGGAAGACCTAGAAGATCAGGAGGATTTATTCATGGATGAGACCTAGGTATTTTTCATTGACAAAACCTTATTTTAGACAGCGTAAACCCCATCGCCCCTCTAGGACTTCACTTAGTTCGCAGGTGAACTCTACTCGAAACTTTTTCCTAGAGAGGACACCATCCACCTAGCTAGTCAAGAGAGGTAGGTGATGACCATAATGATGTTGATCCACAATAGCAGGATGCCGATGAGGAGGATAGCATCCTTGATGATGTAATAATATCGGAGGACGATCATGAGGTATTTAGAGGAGATGACTCGGGAGTGCTTGAGGAGGACATGCCGGGATTGATGGATGCTGAGGTAGGAGGGAATCAGATAGTCCCAATTGGCTAGGACGTAGAGCCAGAGGCCTTAGCAGATAACATCAAGATTGAGGATATCATGAATCGTAATGTTGACCTCAATGCCCTTAGATACAAAGAACCTGATACACTTGAGGCTTACACTATTTCCTTCGATTCAAGACCCCCAATTTTAGATAGTGCTAAGGAAAAGTAGGATGGTGCTCTATATGTATTATGATATGTACAGTTCGACATGTTTATTTTAGTTATGATGGCATGCAGAACATACAATTTTGTACTAATTTTGGAGTTTGATAGGAAATGAATGTATACTATATTTTTCACTATTTACACTATAACTACCTTTATACTTTGCATTTGAGACGTGCTATGTCTGTTTTATAATTGAAACCTTATGAATTGTATAGAAGCCACCTAAATGTACCCTAACACAATCAAAACGAGCTACTTGACAACATCCTAACCCATTAGTTGAAGAACCTTCAATGGATAGTACCTAACTTGTAACCATAGATCACCCTATGTCTCAGACATTTCAAAAGATGGTTGATACAAACCAAAAATTAACTAAGAGTACTAATAGGGGAGGGTAGAAGAGTGAGCTTGAGTTAGACCAAGCCCATAAACATTTCTCAAAGTTTCACCCTCCTCAATTTCAAGGAAAACCTAATCAAGAACAGGAAGTAGAGAGTATGATAGAACATGTGGAGAAAATTTTTATTGCTCTGAATTACTTAGAACAAAGAAAAGTGTAGTTTGCAATATTACAACTACACAAACATGCTAAGGATTAGTGGGATAGAGAAATGGAACAATGAGAGTGGGAGTGGAATGATTTTAAGGCCAGTTTAAAAAAGGAATTTATTCCTAGTTAGGTGGTAGAGAAGAAAGAGAATGAATTTCAGAATTTTAGATAAGGAAGTCGTACAGTGGGCCAGTATGTAGCTGAATTCACTAGATTATCAAAGTACTATCCACTATTAGTACACTTAAAGCTGGATCGAATTAAACGTTTGTGAAAGGCTTGCGGCTTGAATTGAAAAGAATACCAGTAAGTATAGCCCCAGCTAGATATATCGCCACAGTGAAGATTGCTTCAAGGACTGAGATGGCAGACATAAAGCAGGCCGAGCAAAAAAATAGAAGTGGATTTAGAAATATGAATAAAAAACGACCAGGAAGGCCTCAATGGTAAAGAAAAAGGAAATTTCAAAGGAATGGAATCCCGATTGGTGGATAACCAACAATCAAATATTTTAACTCTAGAGAGTTAGGGCACAAGCTTACTTGCCCCCACCCTCGAAGGTCATCTGGATGGCTGAAACCATGGGAAGGCAACGTAAGACAAAAGTCAAGGCCAGTAAGAGGAAATCGAGGACAAGCTTCCATATCTAAACTAGGATTGACTAAGCCACAAGTGAATGCTCAAGTGGTTGCCCTAGATAAGGCAGATATGAATGCTACAATAGTAGAAGGCATGCTCCCTATTTTTAATAAAGAAGGTAAAGTATCGATAAAACTAAGTTCTACGTATTCTTTTATTGCAAATTCTTTTCTTAAAAATATGGGGGCTAATGTTGGGTATCTCATGCATATCATATATGACGCAGCGGAAAAATAAAATGAGATACCGTCCCAGGAACCGCATATGTGAGGAAAACAAAACATAAAGAAAACAAAGGTAACAACTTTACCTCTCTTTGAGCATCTGAAAAATAAAATTTTTCTTTCTTCAAGTCGAGGCACAATCCAGCAATCCTCTTGATCAAACACCACGAGAATTGAATGTCCAACCACTATAATCGTAGTGTGTGATTATCTCTCACAGAAATCTACACGAAGGATCACACTAAAGCACCAAGATTTTCTGTGCTAGCAGGAAAAAAATGGAAACTAGGGTTCTTCTTGTTTTCTGAAAAAAATGAGAGAGAGAGAGAAGAAGAAGAAAGTGTGTGTGTCCAAGGGTTTGGATTTTTTTCGTGTCTTAGACAACCAGGAATTTCGTGCATATATCCCATATATATCACCAAAAAATCCCGCTGAAAATACTCCATATGAGAATTCTAAAACAGTTAGAATTCCCTAATTGTAATTGGAAATATCAAGTTCTCACAATTATAATTTCGACCATAAAATATAACTAATTATAATTTGGCCACAAGAACTTGTCTTTCTTGTAATTAACCCCACTATGTTATCAAATAACATCATGAGCATAAAATCCTCTATTATGTGTGGTCTATTAGGTTTCCCAATTAATTGGTAGTGAAAATGAATTAATCCAAACGTCTTTAAAATTAATAATCTATAATTAATTAGAATTAATCATATTAATTCAAATTAGGATTGGTTTATTAATTCATCAATTAATAAATCCATATTCTGCAGATCATGAGCGGTATCTAGCGAACACGTCGTGACCACCCAAGGGTCCAGGAAGTCAAATGACTTGACATGAACCCTTCAATAACAAACTTTAATGCAATTAACTCATTTCACCATACAATGTCTCATTCAGTTTGGAGTACGGAATTATTGCCAACTCCCTCTAGAATATATTAATTCTGGTTCGAATATAATAGTACTTGTACTAACAACCCACTACTTTAGATGTATATCAATTAGAACTGTTTCCAACACACAATTGCCTTGACCAAGGATTTCTTGAGTAGTAATTCCTACAGTGGCCGTGATATATTCGCCCTTACTATTAGGAGTGGTGAATCCTTTATTGACCCTCTCAAGTACTTTCGTTTACCTGACAATGTACCCAATATCCATCTTATAGGCAGCCCTCGATCTGGCTCCAGAGATTGGAATCAAAGCACACTGCTAAGCAAACCCAGTACCTTGAAGATCTCAAATCTAATGATACTTGCACGTTTACTATATTGAGATTATATCAATGGCACTAAATAGTTATCCATGTGATTATCTCTTATCTAGGTCATTTAATGAACTTATTCTATTAACAAGCATCCAGGTATTAACTTTGAGTTTCTCAATACTCACGGATATGAGAACCACCGCCTGATCAAATCAGGAAGTCTAACACATGCTAGTCTTAACGCATTAATGATGTCCAGTCTCATTAATAATACGACCAGGGACTATTTAAGTACTAACACAATACAGTGTAGTAGGAATCTTATATCATGATTTTCTTAACACAGTGTTGTACTAGGGAATTTATCTAACATTTATATTACACAAAAGTAATCAAAAGAAACTGTAAGATAAATAATACCTTTTATTAAAATGAAATGTGTTATATATAACGTACAAGTAATTGTTTCTAGGGTATAACACTAAAAAACTCCCACTTGCACTAGAGCCAATCATTTATGTATCTAATACCGAATAACTCAACATGCCTATCATATTTCTTTTGGTACAGTGCTTTTATAAGCGGGTCAGCTATGTTCTCATCTGTGGGAACTCTCTCTATCTTTACATCATTCCTATCTATGTTCTTGCAGATCATATGATAGCGTTTTAGTATGTGTTTGGATCATTGGTGAGACAGTGGCTTATTTACTTGTGCAATGGCTCCATTGTTGTCACAATATAAAGTTATTGGACCAACAATGCTAGGAACCACACCTAGTTCCATCACGAACTTCTTGATCCAAATAGCCTCCTTAGCTACTTCAGAATTGGCTATGTACTCAGCTTCTGTTGTAGAGTCAGCAATGGTCTCTTATTTGGAACTCTTCCAACTTATTACCCTTCTGCACAACGTAAACACGTAGCCTGATTATGATTTGAAATCATCTTTATCAAATCGAAAACTGGCATTAGTATACCCGTTTATTTTCAAATCACATTCTCTATATATTAAGAACACCTCCTTAGTCCTTCGTAAGTACTTAAGGATGTTCTTTACAGCCACCTAATCACCAGAGTCATATTGGTATCTGCTCGTCTAACTGAGAGCACAAGATACATCGGGCCTTATATATATCATAGCGTACATGATAGATCCAACTGCCGAAGCATATGGAATTTTACTCATGTGATCCCTTTCAACTTATGTCATGGGAGGCATCGACTTTGAAAGGCTTACACCATGTGACATAGGTAAGAATCCCTTTTTGGATTGATCCATGCTAAACTTCTTTAGCACTTTGTCTATGTATGTAGACTGCGAAAGACCTAACAATCTTTTGGATCTATTTTTATAGATCCTTATTCCAATAATATAGCTTGCTTTTCTAAGATCTTTCATGGAGAATTGTTTGGACAACCAAACTTTAACTGTTTTCAAGACAAGTATATCGTTTCCTATTAGCAATATTTTATCTACATAAAGCAATAAGAAAATTATTGCGTTTCCACTAATCTTCTTGTATATACAAGGCTCATCCGTGTTTTGAATAAAACCAAACTCTTTGATTGTTTCATCAAAACGGATGTTCTAACTCCTAGAAGCTTGCTTAAGTCCATAAATGGACCTTCGCAGCTTACACACCTTTGTGCCATCACTAGATGTGAAACCCTTAGGTTGTGTCATATACATTTCCTCAGTCATATTTCCGTTTAGGAAAGTTGTTTTCACATCAATTTGCCAAATCTCATAATCATGATGAGCAACAATGGCTAGGAGTATTTTGATGGATTTTAACATGGCTATTGCTGAGAAGGTTTTGTCATAATCAATACCATATTGTTGACGATAGCCCTTCACCTCTAGACTTGCTTTATAGGTAACTAAGTTACCATCCGTGTCTGTTTTCTTCTTGAAAATCCATTTGCACCCAATAGGTTTAATTCCTGTGGGTGGATCAACCAAAGTCCATACATGGTTGTCATACATGGAATCCGTCTCTGACTTCATGGCCTCAAGCCATTTGCTAGATTTTAAGCTATTCAGAACATCCTTGTAGGTAGTAGGCTCAGCTTCATCTATGAGTAATACATCATTGTAGTCACTAATGAGAAATCCATATCTCTCAGGTGTCACACGTATCCTACTAGACCTACGAGGTTCTTGTGTAAAAGAAGGTTCATCTATTCTCTCAATAGATGTGGGATCAAACGGATAATCCTTATTTGTTTGATCTTTATGAACTTCACCAAGTTCAATTTTACTCCCACTGTTCTCTTTGAGCATATGCTCATTCTCTAAGAAGACGGCATGCTTTAAAACAAACACTTTGCTTTCAGAGGGTAGGTAGAAGTAATATCCGAAAGATTCTTTCGGATATCCCACAAATAAACACTTGTCAGACTTACTATCAAGTTTGTCTGACTGTGGCCTTTTGACAAAGGTAGGACAACTCCATACTCGCAAGTGAGATAACTTTAGTTTTTTACCAAAGAACATCTCAAATGAGGTAGAATCAACCGATTTTCTTGGAACTCTATTTAGAATATAAACAGAAGTCTCTAGTGCATACCCCTAAAATAATTTTGGTAGGTTTGCAGAAGCCATCATGGTCCGTACCATGTCTAAAAGGGTTTGATTCCTTTTCTTAGATACACCATTATGTTGAGCTGTATGTGGTAGATTCCATTGAAATAATATACCATTATCTCTAAGATAACTCAGAAACTCTTGGCTTAAGTATTCTCCTTCTCGATCAGATCTTAGAGTCTTAATACTTTTGCCAAGTTGTTTCTCTATTTTATTCTTGAATTCTTTGAACTTATCAAAGGCCTCAGATTTGTATTTCATTAAATACAAATACCCGTATCATAAGAAATCTTCGATAAAGTTTATGAAATAGTTATAACCTCCTCTTGCTTGTATTGACATTGGGCCACATACATCAGAATATATGAGTTCTAATAACTCCTTGGTCCGTTCTCATTTTCTTGAAAAAAGAGTTTTAGCCATTTTACCTAGTAAACAAGACTCACATGTGTCATATGATTCATAATCAAATGACCCTAAGTCACCAAGCTTGTACAACTTAGAAACATGATTTTCGTTTACATGGCCTAAATGGTAATGCCATAAGTAAGAGGTGTTAGAGTTATCTATTTTAGGTTTCTTATTGTTTATATTGAGAATTAGATTATCCATGTCTAGAACATATAAACTATTAACTAGAGTTGTTCAACCATAATGAATATCATTCAACAAAAAATAACAACATTTATTCTTAAATATCAAATCAATTCCATTTAAGTCTAAACACACAACTGAGATAATATTTTTTATTAAAACTGGTACATAATGACAATTTTGTAATTCTAGAACTAATCCTGAAGATAGGTTCAGCTCGTATGTCCCTACAGTAAGTGTATCAACCTTGGCCCCATTTGCAGTACGTAGGTCCACATCGCCTTTCTCTAGCCTTCTACTGCCCTTTAGTCCCTGCAAGTTATTGTACAAATGAGATCCACATCTGGTATTTAATACCCATATCTCATTTCTAAAGGTGGTATTTATCTCAATCATAAACATACTCGAAGTAAAAGTAGAAATTCTTGTAAGCTTCTCGTTCTGCTTCTTGTCCTTAACGGTCTCTAAGTAGGCCTTGTAGTTGCACCTCCAACGGCCCATCTTACCACAATGATGGCATGGGCCCATGGTAGTAGCTTTCTTCTTCTTCAAACCACCTTTGGGCTTCATGGGAGTTTTCTTCTTCTTTTGAACTTTCTTCTTAGAAGAAGATTCTACCATTAAAAATACATTGGAATCTTTCTTCATGGAGGACTCCGCAGTTTTAAGAAGATTGATCAACTCAAGAATGGTGGACTCAATCTTGCTCATCTGATAGTTAATCACAAATTGTGAAAAACTATTAGGCAATGACTATAGAATTAAGTCAATGACTATAGAATTAAGTCAATACATAAGTCATGATCCATTGCAAACCCGAGATATCCAAGTTTCTCAATTAAGCCCAGTATCTTCAGCCCATGAGTGGCTACAGAAGAACCCTCTACCATTTTACAATGAAATAGTTACTTCGAGATCTCATATCTCTCAGTTCTGGCTTGGACATCAAACAGCTCTCGAAGATGCAGTATAATCGATTGAGCATCCATATGCTCGTGCTGTTTTTGTAGCTCGGGAGTCATTGATGCCAGCATAATACATGATGTTGTATCATTATCCTCCTTGTGCCTTTTGTGGACAGTATGCTCATCAACATAAGTATCTTAAGCTTGTGGTGGCAGAATAAAAGCATCTAGCACATAGAGCAACTTTTTCGATTTGAGAACGATTCTCAAATTTCTATACCAGTTAAGGTAGTTTGATTCGTTTAACTTATTAGTTTCCAAGATGCTACGTATGTTTAGGTTTGTTGACATGATGCAAGTGTCCTAGATGTAAAGATAGAGAGGATTAGCTATTGTATATGCACATGAAATGCAAATAATTAGGACTTAATTAAATGCATTTTTATTCCACTATTTTACTCAAACCAATAGCCTCCACTACTAATTCAGGAAAGCCCGTTCGAAACTTTCCTAGTGGACCGGTATCCAAATTCCTTAAGTATAACCTTAGGTTTGCCCAACAAGCCACCCTTGAGTTCATTAGTAGGTATCCAATACCAATTACATCGTATGTAACTACCGGATCATTGGATGATTAACAGCTTTTAATCTTAAAGCCTTTTAGGCTACCCCAACTTTTCCTATAAATTTCTTTATGCTTGAGTTTGCCTAATCGGGATAAAGAATTTAGTTAAACCTGACCCATTAATCAGGAATTTAATTCCAAAGGAATTTAATTTCATAGCTTGAACATGCCCGATGTCGAGTAGGCTTGGATTTGCCCAACAACCTGGTCTCGAAAAAGGACTCTCGTTCTTACTATATTAACGGAAGGACTTAGGTTTAATATTAATTGAGGGATTTGTTCCTTTTCGTAATTTCAATAAATGACATGCATAAAAATCAATAAATCACATAATTGATAATCATGGTAATAAAGTGATTACATGGTTTGGTTATGGACTTTACCCTAAATTAATTCCATTGAGCCATAAAAGAAATTAATATAGTTAACCCTATGTGCTCGTGCATGATTTAAGTAGAAGTTTTTACATTCTTGTCTTGTTTTGATTGCCATCTCCAAAATAAAATTTTTGTACTCCTATCTAACATATGTAAACTAATTACATAATTTCCTAAAGAGAGAAAACCTCAAGTTACATTTGAGGGGAGTTAGATGAGAAGAGAATTACATGAGAATTCTAGAAAAGACAGGACACGCAGGCCCTATTTCATAAAAACTAAAACTGTAAAATGCATGAATAGATAAATTTGGTTTTACTCCATAACCATCCACCATGCCATTAATTATGCTTAAACAAAATATAAATATAATTTTTATTATTCCAAAATCAATATTTTGGAAAAATAGAACAAATTCTAAAATTAACATTTTAGAAAAATACATTAATTTTAAATTTTCAAAATCATTATTTTGAAAAATAAAATTGTTTGTCTCAAAACTAATTTTGAGAAAATGCTTTTGGGTCCCGTCTCTCATCAAATGAGATTTTTTTCCTTTCAAAAATCTATTTCAATTTTTTTTTAAATGGCTGGAACGTCCTGAAACAAAGCAGAACCGACATCGGTTAGAAGCCCGAGGCGGCGCTGGCTACAATCTAGTTTTTATGAAAATTTTTCTAGAAATGATTTCTGGACATCACGAAAACAGCATAGAACTGGCACTGGTTTGGAAGCTAGAGCCGGTGTCGGCTATAGTTGGGAAGAGGCGGCGATTTTTGAAAATTTTTCCAGAAACAATTTCTGGAGCCCTTATCTTCTGCAATGGTTTAATGAGAACAATTCTCAGTAGATTTTTTTTTTATTTTGAAGCTCAAAACAACAACCAATTTGTTAGTTTAAACCAAAAAAAAAAAAAAACCCACAAAATTAGGATGAAACGAAAGGTAAGCAACACATGTTCAAGAAAACATTTTTCTGCAAAAAATTGCAGCACATAAAGAAAACATTTTTCTTTCAAAATATACTGTAACTATTACAAAATCATATTGTGATATGGACCTAACCCACAATGCTCGAAACAATTTCGACTCGAGTGAAAACAATTTTTCACAGTGAACAAAGTTATACACGAGTTCATGAAACAGCTTTCACGCAAGAAATAATGTCTGCAAACCACACATAGCAAGGCTTTGATACCACTATTGGGTATCTCATGCATATCATATATGGTGCAGTGGAAGAAATAAAACGAGATACCGTCCCAAGAACCGCATATATGAGGAAAACAAGATATAAAAAGAACAAGGGTAACAACTTTACCTTTCTTTAAGCATCTGAAAAATAAAATTTTTCTTTCTTCAAGTCAAGGCGCGATCCAGCAATCCTCTTGATCAAACACCACAAGAATTGAATGTCCAACCATTATAATCACAGTGTGTGATTATCTCTAATAGAAATCCACACGGAGGATCACACTAAAGCACTAAGATTTTCTGTGCTAGTAGGTAAAGATGGCGGCCAAGGTTCTTCTTGTTTTCAGAAAAAATATGAGAGAGAGAGAGAGAGAGAGAGAGAGAAGAAAAAGAAAGTGTGTGTGTCCTAGGGTTTGGAGATTTTCGTGTCTTTGACCACCAGGAATTTCGTGCATATATCCCATATATATCATGAAAAAATCATGCTAAAAATACTCCATCTAAGAATTCTAAAATAGTTACAATTCCCTAATTGTAATTGGAAACATCAAGTTCTCACAATTACAATTTGGATCATAAATTATAACTAATTATAATTTGGCCACAACAACTTGTCTTTCTCGCAATTAACCCCACTATGTTATCAAATAACATCTTGAGTACAGAATCCTCTATTGTGTGTGACCTATTAGGTTTCCCAATCAATTGGTAGCGAATATGAATTAATCCAAGCGTCTTTGAGATTAATAATTCATAATTAATTAGAATTAATCATATTAATTCAAATTAGGATTGGTTTATTAATTCATCAATTAATAAATTCATATTCCATAGATCATGAGCAGTATCTAACAACACATCATGATCACCCAAGAGTCCAAGAAGTTAAGTGGCTTGACATGAATCCTTCAATAACAAACTACAGTTCAATTAAATCTTTTCACCATACAATATCTCATTCAGTTTGGAGTACGAATTTAGTGCTAATTCCTTCCAGAATATATTAATTCTAGCCTGAATATATTAGTACTTATACCAGGAACCCACTACTCTAGATGTGTATCAATTGGAACTGTTTCCAACACACAATTGCCTTGGCCAAGGACTTTTCGAGTAGTAATTCCTACAAGTGGCCGTGGATATTCGCACTTACTATTAGGAGTGGTGAATGCTTTATTGACCCTATCAACTACTTTCATTTTCCTAACAGTGTACCCAATATCCATCCCATAGGCGGCCCTCAATCTGGCTCCAGAGATTGGAATCAAGGCACATTGCTCAGCAAATAAAGTACCTTGGAGTTCTCAAGTCTAAGGATACTTGTATGTTTGCTATATTAAGATTATATCACTGGCACTAAATAGTTATCCATGTGATTATCTCATAGCTAGGTCATCCAATGAACTTGTTCTATTAAGAAGCATCCACGTATTATCTTTGAATATCTCAATACTCACGAATATGAGAACCACCGTCTGATCAAATCAGGAAGTCTAACACATGCTAGTCTTAACGCATTAATGGTGTCCAGTCTCCTTAATACTACGACTAGGGACTATTTAAGTACTAACACTATATAGTATAGTAGGAATCTCATATCATGATCTCTATTATGATTTTCTTAACACAGTGTTATACTAGAGATTTTATCTCACAGTTATATTACACAACAATAATAAAAAAGAAATTGTAAGATAAATAATACTTTTTATTAAAATGAAATGTGGCATATACAATATACAAGTGATTGCCTCTTGGGCATAACACTAACAACTAAAGGGGGAAGGAAACTCTATATACGATGATTGTTAGTACCCTGTTGGAAAAACAGATGAATAGAGATAAGATACATTTGGGGTGTAATATTTCAATAGGAAATGCAATATTTGAAGGAGACCTGTTATGCCTGCCCATTGAAGATTATGATGCTATTTTAGGCATGGACTGGTTTTCTCAACATTATGCTCAGGTTGATTGTAGACATATATAATGCAGTGCAATTTTGTAAACCTGGAGAAGTTGTACTGGAATATGTAGGTAAGATTGGGTGGAAGAATAATTCTTTAATATTAGGACATAAAGCATGGAAGTTGATCAGAAAAGGGATGCACTTAATACTTGGCTTATATGATAAATAATTCAGAAGAAACTAAGAAATCGAAAGATACCCCTATGGTAAAAGAATATTTGGATTTTTTTTTTTTTTGTGGCCAAAATAGAATAAGCTATCGCTGAAAAAGGAAGTAGAGTTCTCAATTGATTTACTGCCAAAAGTGGAACCAGTTTCAAGGACTCCTTATATAATAGAACTAATGGAATTGCACGAGCTTAAAAAGCAACTGCAAGAGTTATTACAGCAAAGATTTATCTAACCAAGTACTTCCCCTTGGAGAGCACCTATGTTATTTGTTAAGAAGAAGAATGGATCACTATGAATGCATATAGACTATCGGGGATTAAATGCAATGACGGTAAAGAATAAGTATCCACATCCTATAATTGATGAGTTGTTTGATCAACTACAAGGAGCAGGATGTTTCTCCAAGTTAGATTTAAGGTAAGATATTATCAAGTCTGAATTCGAGAGGAAAATATACCTAAACTACATTTAACACTCGATATAGACATTTTGAGTTCATAGTAATGCCATTCGGTGTTACCAATGCACGTGCTATTTTTATGGATTTGATGCACCAGATATGTCAGCCATATTTAGATATTTTTGTTGTCATTTTTATAGAAAATATCTTGGTACATTCAGAGAATCCTTAGGAACATGAGCAACATCTTTGAAAAGTATTGGAAAAGTTATGGGAGGTCAAATTATATGCAAAGTTAGTAAATGTGAGTTTTGACTACAAGAAGTAATAATCCTAGGACAAGTAATATCCAAGGAAGGAATTATGGTGGACCCTACTAAAGTTGAAGTAATAACAATTTGGAAACATCCCAAGACTCTGACCAAAATATGAAGTTTTCTAGAATTGGCTGGATATTACAGGAGATTTATTGAGGGATTTTCAAAGATAGCTTCACCTTTAACTTGACTCACTCAAAAGCAATCCTATATGTTTGGATAGAGAAGCATTAGAGGAACTTCCAGGAATTGAAACAAAGGTTTAGCTCTATTCCCACTTGGCATTACTATTAATGGATAAACCTTATGAAGTATATACTGATGCAAAAAGAAAAAGTGATAATGTATATTTCCAAGAAGCTAAAACCTTATGAAGAGAAATACCCTACTCATGATATGGAGGTGGAAGCTATTTTATTTTCTCAGAAGAAGTGGTGACATTATTTATATGGAGCTAAATTCGAAGTTTTCACAAATCATAAGAGTTTGAAGTATATCTTCACCCAGAAGGATTTGAATATGAGGCAACATAGGTTGATGGACTTTTTGGAAGAATTTTGATGTCCAATCAAATATCATCCTGGGAAAGCAAATACAGTAGCAGATGCCTTAAGTAGGAAAGAGAAATTGTCCGCCCTCCGGATAGTACGAGTACCAAAATTGCAAATATTTGTGGTTGAAGGAAAGATAAGGATGAATAACATTTTGATCTAACTTATTTTTCTACAATAGTTAAAGGAAGAGCAGGATAATGATGATGAATTTCAAAAGCTGGTGCCAAGGGAGGCCAATAAGGAGAAATGTGATTTTCGAAAGGGCAAGGATAGAATTCTCTATTATTGAGATATATACTGTATCCCGAGATGAGCTACGATAAAATAAGATATTTTGAATGAAGCATATCGTAGTAAGTATACTATCCATCCAGAAGTAGTAAGGATGTACCGAGATTTGAAACAATGTTATCGGTGAATTGGTATGAAGAGAGATATCTTAGAATTTGTAGCTCGATGCATGACTTATCAACAAGTGAAGACCGATCAACAATGACCTGGAGGGTTATTATTGCTGTTACCTACCCTATTATGGAAATGGGCTGAGATTACTATGGATTTTATAATAGGACTACCTATGGCGGCTATGACACCCCTATCTAAACTTATAAGGAAGTGTGTAAAATATCAAGGGTTGCCTCATCTCATCTCGTAGACAAGAGGTCCTTATAACAACTAAAGCCAAAATAAAATACAAAGTAGTTAAAATCCAACACTCTAATGTATCCCCAAAAGATAATTACAACTCAGAGTACACTATTATACATACAAGTACAAAAAATAATGTACATTGGGTTGTAAGATATAGTCCTTGCAAAAAGGGACAACGAGTTGAAACATGAGAGTAATGAGTTGGAAAAAAAAAAAAACTTGTTTCATCTTTGAAGGTGAGAAAACACTTTTTGCTTGATTATGAGGGACAATACGAATAGTGAAGAGAAATTCACTCTCTTGAGGCTATTATTTCCCGAAAGCAAAAGAAGAAGGAAAGTTGTTGAAGAAAACAATAATGAGTGATGATTATAAGTAGGCCAATACGGCATGCAAAGAGAAATCCATTCACTTGAGCCTATTAATTCCCTAAGTCATTGAAAAAGTGAGCGAGAAAAAATAGAGTGATTTTCATAAATCATGACTTGAGTTGTGCAATTTTTAGATTTATAGTGCTTGAGTTGGTAGATAGCTTAATTTGTATAACTCATATTATCTTCATTTTTGCTTAAAAGGTGAAATAATTTTCTTAGATTAAAGTATAAACTTACTTAATTTCACTTCAAGAGTCTTCCTATATCTTATCTAATACTTCAGCTTGCAATTGTTTTCAAAAAGTTGAATGAATGGCAAAGTTATATCTAAAGTTTGAAGAAGGGAAGCTATAAGCCTTGTTGTGATCAAAATTTTGGAAAAAATAAAAGCTTGTGTTTTCTTGTTATTTTATTCTTAACATAAGTGTTTTGCTTGAGGACAAGCAAAGATTCAAGTGTGGGGAAATGTGATAAGGGTTAATTCATTAATAATTTCCTAGTTATTTGAGGATATTCTATAATACATTTGATGCAATAATTTGGCATATTCCTTCCTATTTGATGTTTTGCTTATGGAAAGTGTTCTTGATAAATTTGTACAGGAATTTGAAGATTTTAAGTAAAGTTGTGCACATCTAATATCAACCCAGCACCTACCTAAGCTACCTAACTATGCGTCAGGTCAGCTTTGGAATAATAGAGCAAAATAGAGCAATTTGAGTCGAAATCCAGAGGCAACCTGGCTTTGGGCTGGCCGAAGTGACCAGACAATATGTCAACACTGTCCAGAGGCGGTGGAATTCTATTTACACATGGATTTGCTATCTTCCAAAGGATTTTGGTATTTTCTAAATTCTACTTGGACCAGACTTCTCATGCAGCGAATTTTGGTATCAAGGGGGCTTATAAATAAAAGAAAAACACAAGAAAATGGTATGAATCCAAGGTTTAAAGCTTCCAATCAATCAAAAAAATAGGAGATTCATCAATCAAGAGGCATTATTCAAGGAGGTTTTCAAAGAGAAATAGGGCTTGTCTATGAGTTCTTTCTTTTACCTTTATTTTTCTTTTTCTAGAATAATGATGCAGTTATTATTTTTATTGTAATTTGCCATTATTTTAGGACTTATGGTTTTTTGGTTAATTTAGTTATTTGATCAATTTTCTATCATTCTTAGTGTTTGATTACTTGTGATTATGGATAAATTGATGAATTTAGATTTACTTCTAATTAACTTGGGAAACGATGTTAGAGTTGATTTAATTTCATATTTTTGATTTCGTAACGGACTTAGAAAACAAAGTTAAGATATAGATTAGTTAATTTTGCCTGGAGGATAGGGTTATTGGCTAATTTCATGTTCGCTAATTGTTGAAGGATAAGTTTAATGCATATTTGTAGTCAAGTTGGTTTGATTGAGAAATCTGCTAATTTAATCATGAGATAGTGAGTCTATGACTTAGAAAACGATTGGATTCTATTCTAATTTCCTTCATGATGCCAAGATGATAATTAATTATAATATTTACTAAGTGATTCGTTGCCTATCTTCAATAATATTTATTTGAATTGCATATTCTTAGTTCCTTCAGTTGTATATAGTTTTATTTATTTTCTCTTTTATTCTCTTATCATATTATTACAATGAATGAAATGTAACTAATGGTAGTTGTTCCTTGATGATCGATACTCACTAATTCCCTATACTATGCTTGCGATGAGTATACTTGCTCACATGTATAATTTGGGATTATTATTTTAATTAAAACTTAGCTAGCGATGGATTTAAATTTGAATGATTTTTATACATCCAAAATTTACGCATCAAGTTTTTGGCGCCGTTGTTGGTGAACAATATCATGAAAGCTAGGATTCTGTTAACATAACCATGTTTATATATTTATATATATATATATATATATATATATATATATATGAATATGTATATTTTTCCTTGTATGAAGAGGTGCCATATTTTGTTGTTTGTATAATTGTAATTTAATTCCCTAATTTTGCTATATGTTGTGATTGTACTAACTTAATTCGTGAATGTATAGTAATTGATTAACTTATGAGTTCTATAATCTTACTATCTTCTTTTCTTGTAGATCTAGCACTTAGTGTATAGCCCGATAATCGAAAGATGACATAGTAGATCTTGATCATGAGATAGAGAAGACCTTAACAAAAATTTGAAGCATTTTTAGACAAAGGGTAAAAGACGATATGAAGGTTAACCAACAAAACAATGGTGGTAATGGTGGCAATAACAGGAGGATTATGAATGATTTTGTTTAGCCTACCATCTCCGGTATAGGCTCGAGTATTGCAAGACCCAAGATAGAGGCCAATAACTTTGAGATTAAGCCCAACATTATCCAGATAATTCAAAAAATGGTGTAATTTTGACAGGCTACCTAGGGAATATCCTAATGCTCCCCTTGCAAGTTTTTGAGAAATTTGTGACACATTTAAGATAAATGGTGTTTCTGAAGATGTTATGAAACTAAGGCTTTTTCCTTTTTCCTTGAGAGAGAGAGCTAAATCTTGATTAAAGTCTTTGCCAGCAGGATCCATCACCACTTGGAATGTTTGGCTGAAAAATTTTAGCAAAATATTTTCCCCCATCTTGAACATCCAAGCTTAGGATAGACATCTTCGCCTTTTCAATAGTTAGAATTTGAAAATCTTTATGAGTATTGGGGAAAGGTTCAAAGAGATGCTTAGGAAGTGTCCTCATCACGGATTTGAGCTAGGCATGCAAATGAAAATTTTTCATAGTGGCTAAAGGTTTACTACAAGGTAATTGGTTGATGCATATGTAGGAGATTCTATTAATTCAAAGGCCTCAAATGAGGTGTTTGATCTAATTGAAAATCTTACAACAAATAATTATGCATGGGGTAGTTCACGGTTAAAAGCTTGCATTCATAGAGTGCACAAGATGGATACAATAGTAGCCTTATAGGCTAAGGTTGAGGCACTTCCACAAGAGATGGAACAAATGGTGATGTCTCTATCCCAAGGATAGGTAATGAAAGTTACTTGTGATTTTTGTGGGGAAGGGCATCCAAATCATGAGTGCCAAAGCATGGGGTTGTCACAAGAGTCCTTACAGCAAACTGCTTTAATGGGTAACGGAAGACAAGGTAACAATCCTTACAGTGCCACTTACAATCCTGGTTGGATAAACCATTCCAATTTTTCATGGAACAATCAAACCCAACCTAGGTAGACTTCTTCTAACTTTGGAAAAAATCAAGAGACTCATCCTTCTATTTCATACAATGCACCACCGCCTAAGCCATCATTGTAGGACTTGGTTAACCAAATGGTAAGTACCTCAGAATCACGGTTTCAAGGAGTTGATGCAACCACGAGGAGCTTAGAGGCATTAATGCGCAATCTTGAAAGTCAAAATGGACAGTTAGCCATACTTTTGGGAGACTGTCAAGCTAGAACGCTTCCTGGGAATACGGAGACCAATCCACGTGATCAAGAATATGGAAAGAAATGGATTTTTGCTGCTTCTTATTTATTTGCATTTGGGGACATCTTTTTTACGCTTTGGGCGTTTTTCTTGTTTTTATTCCTTTCATTAATTTCTAAGAGAAATTGCATTTTTTTTTTCATAATTGTATGTTTATGCTAGTATTAGCATTTTTCAAAAAAAAAATAAAAATCTTTTTGGTCGGTCAAAGTTGACTAGGCACTGGATCAGCGTTGGGCAATTATTCAAACAACACAGACTACACCTAGCATTAGGTCACATAAGAAAAAGCACAATAACAGTCGATTTTGGCCATTTTTCAAAGAAACTCTCCATTTTCCTCATTTTTTCTCTCAACCTACCACTGGTTCGTACTTCAAAACACCACTGAATCATTCTCAATCCCTCCAAAGCACCTTCTAAACACAAAATCATTACTTGTTCCTGAAAATTTGGATTGTAATAAAAAAAAAATCCAATTTTTCTTCACAAATCTCATTTTTCAATCCATCCATCTGGTGTGTGATTTCTTCGATTCCTTTACATACGATCATTACCCATACATTAAAGATCATTGTGGTATGATTTTTCTGCACTTTTTATAGTTCAATTTTTCATATCAATTATTGGGCATTTTTTGGTACAATTTTGGTCCGAAAATTCATATTTTTCTTAGGGTATTTGATTTAATGGAAACTGTGCATTATTTGAGGATTGAAGAGCATAGGTATATGATTGGCAATATTATTATGATGATCATAATTCATATATTGGATATTCTACCGTTAGTTGAAGCATACCTCTTATATGAGTTTTTTGCGCATATATAGGAGAATTTTTTATATTTTGAGGACTAATTACTACTTATATCTACATGTTTGCTTTGCTATTATAAGCTTTGTTATGCATGGATTGATATATTGCACACGCATATTGATATGGTGTTTAGGGTGGAAAATTTTCTTTCTGTTTGTAAGTTTTGGGTGGAGAATGAGTATTGGTTTGGTTGGAGTATTAATTTGTGGTTGAGTTGAGTTTTTTTTGCTTGCTTATGAGGTGATTGAGAGTTGTGTTGGATTGTGCGTTGAAGGGTGATTTTGAGTATACTCTATTTCCTTTCCTGTTTCCTATCTCTTTCTATCATCTTATCTTCACCATGTCTAGGAGACCTAGGGGTATAGCACCCGGTGCCAAGAGAGCTAGGGCTTTCTCTTCTTCTACCCTATCTTTTGAGCCTCTACCTACCCAACCTACCCAATTCATTGATCCTACATATCATATACGACACCAAAGCTATTAGCATAATAAATTTATAGTAGAGAAGCTGTTCAAGTTTTCCCTAGATAATTTATTGCAGCTCTCTACCATGTTTAGGATACTGGGTTAGGATCCTATTATTAGACTTGGGGGAGCCTATTATCCTGTACAGGTGAAAGAGTTTATGCAAATATGCAGGATAAGAAGAGGAACCATCTAGAGGTCATCTCTACTCTGGTTAAGGGGTGCCTATTGAGTTTGGCAGGGATAGATTGGCCAGGATCTTGGGTGCGCCTGATGTTGGTCCATGGATAGTTGTGGACCATTACAATAAGAAAATTATATCTTACTCTACTTAGGTGATGGCGGATGTTAGGACTAGCTTGGAAATGTGTAGGAATGGACAAATAGGATAATGTAGATATTACTCCAACAATGATCTTAAGGCTTAGCTACGTGCCATAGTATACTTCTTTTTTTTCAATGTCTATCCTAAGGCTAGTGGCTTTAATTAGTCTAGTGTCCTTGATGTCTATATTCTTGATAAAATGATAAAGAGTGTGGCTGTCCTTCTTACTCTTATTATTATTAAGTCTATCAGGGATATTGTCTTCTCTTGCCTCTCCTCTAAGGCCTTTGTATTGCCCCTAGTGATAATGCATATCTTGAGGACTTTGGAGTGAGTTGTGATAGGGAGATTAGTAAGCTAACCACTAAGAGGGACTTGTGATAGAGCATATCTTGGTTTACTGTGGCTATAGATATGATGAGAGAGAGAGAGGATGTGGAAGAAACCTTTTGAGGTCCAGTATCAGGGGATGGTGGAGCTACCCCCTGATGATGATAAGATGGAGAAGCAGCCTACCCAGCCTCGTATCCATGCTAGTAATTCTTATCCCAAGATTAGTGCTGACTTTGAGATATATAAGTGGAGGTCAAATTGGACCAGTTGAGCCTTGGACTAGAGACATGGACAACCATCCTCCTTCATCTAAAAGACTCTATGGGTGATCTCCATAGATATTAGGATGTCTAAAAGCAAAGATTAGGTACCTTGGTACAACAGTCCACTGATGCATCTACTAGTAGAGCCGCCGGAGATCCTGATGATGATGTTGTGGATAAGACTGATGATGATGCTCTTGAGGATGCTACCTCATGATTTCCTTCTTGCACACTTTTATTTTATTTTTTGTAGCTCTTCTTTTAGTTCTTTTTCTTTGAATTTTAATAACCTTTCTTCATTTTTAGTTGTTGATTTACTTTACTTTATTTAGATTTATGCTTTTTGGTTTTGTTTCTTTGTTCTAAGAATGATCAAACATTGTTCAAGGAACATGTTCCAATATGATAAAATTCAACACTCTTATGTGGAATATGGTTAATTATTTTATTTTCTCTCTTCTTCCCCTTTATTTATTGTGATATGTTAGCTTTGCTTTCATTGTTCTATCTTTGGCCATTGAGAAAAATGTCCAGTTTAAGTGTGGGGGGAGAGTTTAGCATTGAAGATGTATTTCATATATTTTAGCTTTGAGCTACACATTTTAACTGAAAAATTTACAAAATTTTGTGGTTTTCATTACTTTAGCAAAGTTATAGTTATCTTTCTTGTTGGGAAATATGCCTTCTTAGAGTAGGTTTCTGATATAAAAATCGAATATTTTAATAAAAGAATTTATTTTCAGAAATTATTTATGAATTTATATTTTATTTGTGCACAATTACGTTTGAAAAAGACCCATTGTGTTTAAGTAAGTGGTCCATGTGAATGGAGGTCTTTCACAGTAAGGTATGAATCACGGGTTACTTAACACATAAACATTTGTTCTTAACTGATTGATGAAAATGGGAATCTCATCATGTTTAAGTTATTATATTGTGAATTTCAGATGGGGAATGGCTTACCTTTAGCCAGTGAGCAGTCCACTCACTTTATGACATAAGCGTATTTCGAATACATAGAACACGACCTGTATAGTGGTTTCTTAAAAAGTACTATATGGTAGAAACCTAGACTACTGCTGCTATAGCGTGGATTAGTACTCTACGACTTGAGTATAAGTTGGTGGTCTGATGAAGCTGGAAGCATGTAGTTTGATATGCTATAGTTGAAGTTATATCGTAGGGCCAATATATTTTCATGTTTGGTATGTGTGACTAGTTAGTTAAGACAGACTTGTACAAGATAGTTTCTATACTATGTTGCCCCTTGTGGTTGTCTGAATGATCTAAATATCCAGGGCCTTAAGAAACATAACTTGGATGTTTGTTTTAGGGTAGCTCTCTTAGAAAGCAGAAACAATCCAAGAAGTCGTGGATCATTGGACTAGAAGCCTAATGATGGTAGATGTCATTTAGAGAGGTGTTAGTACACTTCTTCCTCTCTAAATATACAACGATGTATAGGGGGTATTTCAGTCATTACACTTGTAGGTCGAAGACTTTGCTAACGCAGCATTGTCCTTGGGTCAATATTTCCTTATGGTGATATTAGAAAATATTTAAAATGCAAAATACAGCTATTTATATGGCAATGGTATTTTGGTCATTTTAGCAGCCAAGGCGTTGTGTCTTTTGGTCCCCAGTATAGACCATGAGTCCTAATTAAATACGGGTTAAGGAATTGATCTTTAGTTAAATGGAATTTATTTTATTTAAGTAGTCTAATTTAATTATTGGGCTAGAATAAAATAAAAGTCTATGGAGAGAGAGAATTAATTAAATTAGTTTGGTGGGTTAATTAATTATTCAAGGCTTTGGCCCAGTTTGAATGATTAAAGATTAACTTGGGACTAAACTAATATAGGCTTATTTATTGAACTGGTTTATATGGGTTGGGAAATTAATTATTTGTTGGGCCAATTAGTTGGTTCTAATTAGAATAATTAATTTAGTCCAAAAGGTTAAACTAAGACTCTATGGCCTAGTCTAGTTTAACCTAGGATTTTATTTAGGTTAAACAGGAGAATTGGAGATCATCGTTTTTTTTTATAGACTCTTCTCTGTGGAAAAAGAAACACACGTCTCTCTCTCTCTCTCTCTAGAAAATATTCCTTAGTTCTGTTAGTTGTTCACCAAACGGAATTAGGCAAGCCATATACCAGAAGATCGAGAGTTTGGCGTTCACCTATATGCAAAGACGAAGTAGGAGGCTTGCAAGAATCACACCAGAGGTTTTCATCAGCACACCTACCCCGGTTGCACACATTCCGGTCCAGCTAATTCTTAGAATGAGGAAAAGAAGTAAGAAATTTTTAACCTCAGAGTCCTGCCAGAGCCTAACCGACGCCGGCTAGGGTTGCCGGAGCCAACGCCGGCCCTGGACAGGAATTCCTATGTTCTTGGTTTTTCCAGTTTTTTTTTTTTTTTTTTTTTACTTTCGCTTCCGCTGCGTGCCCTATGTTTTTCCCTTTCTATGCCGTCATTTCTTACCGGACGGGATATGAGTTTTGTCATTCACTTGGTGTATTTTTATTATTATTATTATTAATGAATTGGTTTATTGGATTGAAAGACTTGAGAATTTGGGTTGATCTTGTTTATGCATTAGTGTTTGAGTATTATTTGATTCATCTAGTTTCAATATGGATAATATGATGAATGTAGGGAAAGGTGTTGGCTAACTCTTGTTTTATGGGTTTAAACTTTTCTTGACTTTGAGTATGATAAGGAATGTGAGGAGAAAAAACTTTGAGTGGCAAGATTGAGTGAAAAGCATTTGTGAGTTGAAACATGAGAACAATGAGTTGAAAAAAAAAAAAACTTGTTTCATCTTTGAAGGTGAGAAAGAACTTTTTACTTGATTATAGGAGCCAATATGGATAGTGAAGAGAAATCTCTTTCTTGAGGCTATTAATTCCAAAAAGCAGTAAAAAGAAGGAAAGTTGTTGAAGAAAACAATTATGAGTGATGACTATAAGGGGGCTATTATGGTGTGTAAAGAGAAATACATTCAGTTAAGGCTATCAATTCCCTAAGTCATTAAGAAAATTGAGAGGGAAAAAAATGAGTGATTTCCTTGAATCATGACATGAGTTATGCAATTTTTAGATTTATAATGCTTGAGTTGGTAGATAGCTTGATTTGTACGATTCATATTATCTCCATTTTTACTTGAAAGGTGAAATAATTTTCTTAGACTAAAGTATAAACTTATTTAATTTCACTTCAATAGTCTTCCTGTGTCTTATCTAGTACTTCAATTTGCAATTGTTTTCAAAGGTTTGAATGAATGGCAAAGTTATATCTAAAGTGTGAAGAAGGGAAGTTATAAGCCTTGTTGTGATCAAAATTTTAGAAAAATAAAAGCTTGTGTTTTCTTGTTATTTCTTCTTAACTTAAGTATTTTGATTGAGGACAAGCAAAGATTCAAGTGTGGGGGAATGTGATATGGGCTAAATTCATCAATAATTTCCTAGTTATTTGAGGATGTTTTATAATACATTTGATGAAATAACTAGGTATATTTCTTCCTATTTGATGTTTTTCTTGTGGAAAGTGGTCTTGATGAATTTGTGCAGGAATTAGAAGATTTTGAGCAAAGTTGTGCACATCTAGTAGCAACTTGGTGCCTGCCCAAGCTACCCAACCGGGCGCTAGGTCAACTCTAGAATAACAGAGCAAAGTAGAGCATTTTGAGTCGAAATCCAGAGGTAATTCGGCGCTGAGCTAGCTGAAATTACCAGGCACTAGGTCAACACTGTCTAGAGGCGGTGGAATTCTATTTTTGTGGGGATTTTGTATCTTCCAAAGGATTTTGATATTTTTTGAATTCTAATCAAACTAGACTCCTCAAGCCATGAATTTTTGTATCAAGGAGGCTTATAAATACAAGAAAACACAAGAGAATAGTATGAATCCATGGTTCAAAACTTCCAATCAACAAAAAAGAAAATGTGGAGATTCATCAATCAAGGGGCATTATTTAACGAGGTTTTCAAAGAGAAGAATGAGTGCTTGTCTATGAATTCTTTCTTTTACCTTTGTTTTTTTTATAGAATAATAATTAATTAATATTTTTATTGTAATTTGACATTATTTTGGGATTCATAGTCTTTGGTTTAATTTAGTTATTTGATCAATTTTGTATCATCCTTGGTGTTTGAGTACTTATGATTACAGAAAAATTGATGAATTTAGATTTACTTCTAATTGACTTGGGAAATGATGTTAGAGCTGATTTAATTTTATTAATTTTTTTATTTGTCATTTCTTAACGGACTTAGGAAACAAAGTCAAGACAAAAAACTAAGGTAATCAAAGATTAGTTACTTTTGCCTAGAGTATTGGGTTGTTGACTAATTTCATGTTCGTTATCACCTAGAGTATAAAGATATTTGTTGAATGATGAGTTTAATGCATCTTTGTGGTTATGTTAGTTTGATTGGAAAATCTGCTAATTTAATCATGAGATAGTGAGTCTAGGACTTGGGAAACAATTGGATTCTATTCTAATTCCTTCATGATGCAAAGATGATAATTAATTATTATATTTACAAAGTTATTCATTCTCGTGTCTTCAATAATATTTGTCTGAATTGCATATTCTTACATCCTTAAGTTATATATGAGGGGACGAAAAACAGGGCAGCCATGCATCCACGAGAAAAAAACAGAGGAAAAAAAAAACGCAAGCCTTAGAGGCCACACAGAAGCGTGAAGATCATACATTTGCGCTCCTTAAGCCTTCATGGTTGAGTTAGAGTGGATAGAATGACTGGAATCGCTTCGTTTTGCCCACTCAAAGAAGCTTCCGGTTGAATACCCGCTAGCCTCCTACTTCGCCTTATTTGCATGAACGCCAAGCCTTTCAGCTCGCGGAATATTCTTTTGCCCAACCTCTAGTCGGTGAACACAATGGTGAAGAGGGAAAGTCTCAAATCTTCTTGGTTTTCTTGCTATTGATTAGCAAAGAAACAAGAAGAACTCAAGAGAATAGAAGGAGACGTCTGAGAGAGAGAGGAAGCTGCGTGAGTTTCTTAGCCTTAGGAGATTACGGTTTTCTTTTTCCCAAACACTTGTTTATGGGTTAGCCAAAAAAAAATGTCTCTCATTATCTGATAAACATATCCCCGGGATATCAAATTTCAAACACCCGGATGTTATCCTGAGAATAAGTTTGGCTTAACCCTAAACTTTTCTTAACCGTATCTGGAAAAAACCTTAAGGTCCAAGCTACTGGGCCAAAATAATATTTATTATTTCTCTTGGACCCAAAAAGTCCAAAATAATAAACATTAATTATTTATTTCCTGGGCTTATATAAATAACCCAATAAATAATTAATGAGCCCAAATGAACCATAATAATTAATCTTTAATTATTTATTTCTTGGGCCTACATAAATAACCCAATAACTAATTAAACATTAATTATTTCCCCTAGTTTAAGCCCAGGTTAATTTCTTAATTATTCATACTAGACCTAGGCCCTGAATAATTAATTAACTAAATAAACTAGATAATTAATTTCTCTCAACTCCTATTTTATTTATTTATTTATTTTATTTCAGTCTAATAATAAATTAGACTTCCTGAATAAAATCAAATCAAATAAAATCCTCTTGAACTGCGACCAATTCCTCAACCCAAAATTAGTTAGGACTTACGGGCTATTTCGAGGACCAAAAAGACTCATCGCCTTGGCTGCTAAAATGACCAAAATATCCCTGCTATATAAATAGATGTATTTTGTATTTTAAATATTTTCTAATATCACCATAAAGAAATATTGACCCCAAGGACAATGTTGCATTAGCAAAGTCTCCGACCTACAGGTGAAATGACTAAAATACCCCTCTACACATCGCCGTACACTTAGAGAGAAAGAAGTGTACTAACACCCCTCTAAATGACATCTACCATCCTTAGGCTTCTAGTCCAATGATCCACGACTTCCTGGAGTATTTCCGCTTTCCAAGGGAGCTACCCTAAAGCAAACATCCAAGTCATGTTTCCCAGGGCCCTGGACATTTTAGACCATTCGGACAACGGCAAGGGGCGATATAGTGCAGAAAGTATCTTGTACAAGCCCGTCTTAACTAACTAGTCACACATACCCAACATGCAAGTATATTGGCTATACGATAAAACCTCAACTATACCAAATCAAAGTATATGCTTCCAGCTTGGCAGACCACCAACTTATACTCAAGTCGTAGAGTACTAGTCCACGCTGTAGCGGTAGTAGTCTAGGTTTCTATCATATAGTACTTTTAGAAACCACTATTACAGGTCTAGTCCTACGTATTCGAAATATGCTTATGTCATGAAGTGAGTGGACTACTCACTGGCTAAAGGTAAGCCATTCCTCATTTAGAATTCATAACATAATAACCTAAATACGATGAGATTCCCAATCTCATTAATAGGTTAAGAACAAATGTTTATGTGTTAAATAACCCGTGATCCATACCTTACTGTGAAAGACCACCATTCACATGGATCACTTATTTAAATACAATGGGTCTGTTCCAAACGAAAATCGTGCACAAATAAAAATAAATTCACAAATAATTTCTAAAAATAAATTTTTTTATTAAAATATTCGATTTTACAACAGAAACCTAGTCTAAGAGGGCATACAATCTAACAATCTCCCACTTGCACTCTAAGACTAGGTAAGTCCATAGGTGCCCACCCCTGTGGCGTCTAAGTGTCTCTTGAAGACTCTCTCAGCCAAAGGCTTGGTGAATGGATCTGCTCGATTGTTTTCTGAGGCAATATGTTCCACCACGACTTCCCGTCTCTGGATGAAATCCCGGATCAGGTGGTACTTCCTCTCGATATGTTTCCCCTTCTTGTGGTTCTGAGGCTCCTAAGATTGTGATACTGCTCCAGTGTTGTCGCAATACATCACAATCGCCATGTCCATATGTGGTACGACTCCAAGTTCTGAAAGAAACTTCTGGTGCCAGACGGCTTCCTTGGATGCCTCTGAAGCTGCCACATACTCAGCTTCCATTGTTGAGTCAGCAATACAAGACTACTTGATACTCCTCCATAAAATTGCTCCTCCAGACAAGGTGAAGACATATCCACTAGTGGATTTTCTCTCATCCTTATCCACCTGGAAGTCTGAGTTTGTGTATCCTGTAGGAACCAAATCATCAGCCCTGTAAACTAGCATATAATCTCTCATTCCCTTGAGGTACTTGAGAATATGCTTTACAGCTTGCCAATGAACCTCCTCTGCGTTTGACTGATATTTGCTAACTAACCCCACGGCAAAGCAGATATCCGGCTTAGTACACAGCATGGCATACATGAGACTTCCCACAGCCGAAGCGTAGGGAATCCTACTCATTCTGTCATTTTCTTCTTGAGACTTAGGATAGTCCTTCGAAGAAAATGACAACCCATGTCTGCAAGGGATTAGAGCTCCCTTGCATGAGTCCATGCTGTACTTGGCCAGCATCTTGTCAATGTATATTGCTTGGGATAACCCTAACATTCTCTGCTTCCTATTTCTAAGAAGCCTAATCCCGAGAATGTAGCTGGCTTCTCCCAAGTCCTTCATACTAAATTGACTAGACAGCAAAACCTTTGTAGATGACAATGTCCCTACATCATTTCCAATGAGTAGAATGTCATCCACATACAGGACAAAAAAACCACATTAATGCCTTCAAGTTTCCTGTACACGCATAGTTCATCTTCGTTTTGAATGAAACCATAAGACTTTACAGTCTCAACAAAACGAATGTTCCATGCTCTCGATGCCTGCTTAAGTCCATAAATGACTTCTTAAGCTTGCAAACCATATGTTCCTGGCCTTTAGCAATGAAGCCTTCCGGTTGGGACATATAGATGTCTTCGCTAAGATGGCCATTTAAGAATGCCGTCTTGAAATCCATTTGCTATATCTCATAGTCATAGTGACATGCAATGGCAAGGAGGATGCGGATGGATTTAAGCATGGCTACCAGCGAAAAGGTTTCCTCATAGTCGATTCCCTCTTTCTGAGTATACTCTTTCGCCACAAGCCTAGCTTTGAAGGTTTCCACCTTCCCATCCGCTCCCCTCTTTTTCCTGTACACCTACTTGCACTCAATGGGTTTTATCCCTTCAGGTGAAGCTACAAGATCCCAAACCTGATTGAGGTACATAGACTCAATCTCGGCTTTTATTGCTTCATGCCACAGATTTGCATCGGCATCAGCAATAGCCTCCTCATATCTAGTGGGGTCTTGTTCCTGATGGTCGGAGACCAGCTCAAAGGCTTCTCCTGTCCATCTATCCGGAACCCTAGACACTCTCCCACTATGACAAGGCTTCATTTGCACAGGCACTTGAGGCTGTACCTCTTCTTGTTCCAGAATCGGGTCAAAAGAAGTTGATTCCGTAGATAACTTCTCCTCAAGTTCCAACCTCGTAGAACCTTTAGTGGAAGTACTTTAATCATCTTCCAAGTATCTAGCATTGGTACTAACTAGCACCTTCTACTCCTTAGGATGATAAAAGTGACTTCCTTTTGTCCCTTTTAGATAGCCAACAAAATAGCATAATTCTGATCTTGGTTCCAACTTGTCTCCCTTGACTAGTACATAAGCTGGACATCCCCAAATCCTGAGATGATTCAGACTTGGCTTACGTCCAGTCCACATCTCATAGGGAGTCCTAGGTACTGTCTTGGAAGGCACCAAGTTTTGAATATATGCCACTGTCTCCAGAGCATATCCCCAAAAGGACACTGGAAGAGTAGCATGAAACATCATGCTTCGGACCATTTCCATCAATCTCCTGTTCCTTCTCTCAGCTACTCCGTTCTGCTGGGGTGTTCCCGGCGCAGAGAGCTGGGATACTATCCCTTGTTGTATCATGTAGTCCTTGAATTCACCTAGGAGGTACTCTCCACCATGATCCGATCGTAGGGTTTTGATTAATATACCTTTCCGACGCTCCACTTCAGCCTTAAACTCCTTGAACTTATCAAAAGAGTCAGACTTGCATCTCATTAGGTAAATGTAACCATACCTCATATAATCATCAGTGAAAGTGATGAAGTACTCAAAACCTCCTCTAGCTGGTGTAGACAACGGACCACACACATCAGTGTGAACAAGACTCAACACCTCCTTGGCTCTATCCGCCTTTGGTGTAAATAACCTTTTGGTCATCTTTCCCATCAGGCAGGATTCATACTGAGGCCAACTTTTCAATCTCAATGAGCCCAAAGGCCCATCATGGATTAGTCTCTGAATCCTGGTTAAGTTAATATGACACAGCCTTAGATGACAAAGGTATGAATCATTGATATTGGTCTTTCTCTTCTTAGTTAAAGGTTCAGACTGAGCGTTATTTGATTGGTTGTTAATAGGGTTTAAAAAGAACAGATTTCCATACATGTGCCCAGTACATAAAATTTCTCCATCTCTACTGATAGAAATGCCAGAATGGAAAGATACAGAATATCCTTGATTAATAAGTTTTGCAACTAAAATCAAATTTTGACGAAAACCAGGTACATATAAAATATCTTTTAAAACCACTATCTTATTACAATAAAAAATAAGATCCAACTCTCCCACTGCAAGGTCCCAGACTTGTGCTCCATTACCCAGTTGAAGCCCATGTTCGCCCATCTTGAGTCTTCTTATCTTTCTAAACCCCTGCAAGGAGTTACAGATATGATCAGTGGCTCCTGAATCAACAATCTAAGTGGAAGTTGATCCTACCATTGATATGGACTCTAGATAGTAAACATTACCTGTGGGGTTTTTCTTGGTTTGAAGATCTGAACACTCCTTTTTCCAGTGTCCCTTCTTCCCTCATTTGAAGCACTTGCCATTTGGTTTGTCCTTGGGCTGGTTCTTGGGCAGGGCTACTGCATTCCCCTTCTTCCTCTTGAACTTTCTGGGTTTAGGCCCAGTTCTTGAGGAAGAAGCCTTAGCAATCATGGCCTTTAACTGCGTCTTCATGACCTTCTCCGCCATCTGGAGCTCCTTTATCAATTCAGTTAAACTCATGTTCAATTTGTTCATGTTATAATTTAACTTGAACTGAGTGAAGGAGCCCGGTAGAGATTCAAGAACCATGTCCACTTGGCTCTCGGGATCAATGACAGCTCCTAAGATTTTTGCCTCCTCGAAAGCAGCAATTATCTTGAGCATATGCTCTTAGACTGATGCTCCCTCAGCCATCTTAGTGTTTATAATAGTTCGAAGAGCCTCCTGCCTTGCGGGCCGGCTCTTGTCTGCGAACATAGTAGCCAATGATTGACTGATGTCATATGCAGAAGCCATGTGCTCGTGTTTTGACTGGAGCACATTAGATATGGAGTCTAACATATAGCAACGTGCCATTTTGTCAACCATCTTCCACGCCTTCTCAGCCTCTCGCTCTTCGGCGGTGGAACCTTCCCCGATAATAGGGCAGGTCTCGTAAAGGACATATTTATACTCCTCAGCTGTGAGAATTATGTCCAGGTTCCTTTTCCAGTCCACATAGTTTGGACCCGTTAACTTATTCTCCTTGAGAATAACGGCCAATGGACTAAAAAAACCTCCCACCATTTCTGAAAATCGAAAAATAAAAGAAAGAATTAAGTTTGTGAAAACAAAATAAAATTTTTGCACTGAAAATAATTTGGCTCTTAGGAAAACTAACATAGCTTCTTAGGAAGATTAACAGTTTCCTAAGCTAAGTGTAATAACCACCTCAAATTAATTTCCCTTCCAGGTAATGATTTAGAGGATAACTCCATCATAGGATGGCCGTTTCCTCTCATTTCCTATGGACATGCCTCGCACTATAACCTCCAACGTGGGCTGGCCGATCATAGTACGTGCCCCGAGTTATTAATTACATCCTTCCATTAGATCTAGATCCTTGTGGTATCCCCATCCTATACGGGTTCACTCCCAGGGTGACACGAGGGGATCCACGATCTCTAATGAAGACCGTGATAGAAGCCGTGGGGCCGTTGGAACCCCTCTCCTACTTAGTCTTTTAAAATAAAGGTTTTCTAAAAAAATATCCTTTTGAAATTTCCAATAAGTTTTTCTTAACTCAAAAATAAAATATCCAAGTCCATTAAAATCTCTATGTCAAGGCTTATATCCTTTGAGAGATTTCTCCATGGACTAATTTTATTTAAGTTAAAACTTAATGATTTCAAAATTTTTCCAATTAAAACTTTCTAGAAACTTTAGTCTCAAGTTTATTTGACAAAATCATTTTTTTAGTCCAAAACAAAACAAAATGGCTCTCCATTTTAATTTACAAAAATATCTAAATCCAATATATTTTCTATGTCTAGGATTAAATCCTTTGAGAAAATATTCAAGGATTAATTTTTGTACAAATTAAAATAACCATTTAATTTTTGAAGAAAAATATTTTTCTTGTCAAAAATGTTCCTAAAGACTTTGGTCTTTGAGAAAAAAAAACGCACATAGGTACATAAAAAAAATAGCATGCTCGAAAACAGTAAACGTTTTCTTGCTTTTCTATTTTTAAACCTAAGTGCCCAAATAATAGAATTAAACACATTAATTAATTAATGATCTTGTTTAATCCTAAAATCCCTTACTAAAATTTTTCATGCAAATATATTCCAAGAATATAAAATATTGCAAAAATATTAACTTCGCCTGGTATGGGACCCAAAACCAAAAAGAAAAAAATTAAAAAATTTTAAAAAAAATAGCTGGCGGTCCACTGCACCGGCCGCATCGAATCTGCGACCGCATGGCCTGCGGTCCACCGCAGCCGCGGTGCACCGCGTGCACCAGATCACACTCCAGCCGCAACTCGTGGAGCAGCCCAAACCCGCGACCCGCGCCCACTTCCTCTCTGCATGAGACCCGCGCTTCGACCCGTTACTGCGCGCAAATTGCAATTGCAAATTTGCAATTGCATCGCGCAAACGGCTCAAAATCACTGGCAATTGGCTCGGCTTTGCAGCTCCACAAATGCGGCTCCTCTCACAGAATTTGCGGCGTGGCTCGGCTCGGCGGCTTATGAACAGTGCTTCCTTCTTCGTTTTTCTTTCTCATCTGCGCGAAATTGCAGAAACTTCTCTGGTTCAATTTTTTAGTCTTCTTTGGACATTTTTACTTATAAAAACTCATCCAAAACAAAACCACAACCGCCTATATCCATTAAAATTGGGTTTACACGATTAAAACATCAAAGCCAAAAATTTACAGAGATGCCTATGCTTCCACTGTGAAGCTTACAAATCCACCTATCCCATACCAAAACAACGAAGGATCACAGGTATAATCATCTTCTCTATTTTTATTAACTACCATGCTCCCTATATTGATCAAAGAACCATTGTCTCTGATACCACATTGAGGGACGGAAAACAGGGGAGCCATGCATCCACGGGAAAAAATCAGAGGAAAAAAAAACCATAAGCCTTAGAGGCCACATGGAAGCGTGAAGATCATACCTTATTAGCACTCCTTAAGCCTTCTAGGTTGAGTAGGAGTGGATTGAACGACTGGAATCGCTTCACTTTGCCCACTTAAAGAAGCTTCCGGTTGAACACCCGCTAGCCTCCTACTTTGCCTTGTTTGCATGAATGCCAAGCCTTTCAGCTCTCAAAATATTCCTCTACCCAACCTGTAGTCGGTGAACACAATGGTGAAGAGGGAAAGTCTCAAATCTCCTTGGTTCTCTTGCTATTGATTAGCAAAGAAACAAGAAGAACTCAAGAGAATAGAAGGAGACGTCTGAGAGAGAGAGGAAGCTGCGTGAGTTTCTTAGCCTTCGGAGATTACGGTTTTCTTTTTCCCAGACACTTGTTTATGGGTTAGCCAAAAAAAAATGTCTCTCATTATCTGATAAACATATCCCCGGGATATCAAATTTCAAACACCCGGATGTTTTCCTGAGAATAAGTTTGGCTTAACCATAAACTCTTCTTAACCGTATTCGGAAAAATCCCTAAGGTCCAAGCTATTGGGCCAAAATAATATTTATTATTTCTCTTGGACCTAAAAAGCCCAAAATAATAAATATTAATTATTTATTTCCCGGGCTTATATAAATAACCCAATAAATAATTAATGAGCCCAATGAACCATAATAATTAATCTTTAAATATTTATTTCTTGAGCCTACATAAATAACCCAATAAATAATTAAACATTAATTATTTCCCCTAGTTTAAGCCCAGGTTAATTTCTTAATTATTCATACTAGACCTAGGCCCTGAATAATTAATTAACCAAATAAACTAGATATTTAATTTCTCTCAACACCTATTTTATTTATTTATTTATTTTATTCCAGTCTAATAATAAATTAGACTTCCTGAATAAAATCAAATAAAATAAAATCCTCTTGAACTGAGACCAATTCATCAACCCAAAATTAGTTAGGACTTACGGGCTATTTCGAGGACCAAAAAGACTCATCGCCTTGGCTGCTAAAATGACCAAAATATCCCTGCTATATAAATAGATGTATTTTACATTTTAAATATTTTCTAATATCACCATAAGAAAATATTGACCCCAAGGACAATGCTGCATTAGCAAAGTCTCCGACGTACAAGTGAAATGACTAAAATACCCCTCTACACATCGCCGTACATTTAGAGAGGAAGAAGTGTACTAACACCCCTCTAAATGACATCTGCTATCCTTAGGCTTCTAGTCCAATGATCCACGACTTCTTGGAGTGTTTCCGCTTTCCAAGTGAGCTACCCTAAAGCAAACATCCAAGTCATATTTCCCAGGGCCCTGGACATTTTAGACCATTCGGACAACCACGAGGGGTAATATAGTGCAGAAACTATCCTGTACAAGTCCGTCTTAACTAACTAGTCACACATACCCAACATGCAAGTATATTAGCCCTATGATAGAACCTCAATTATAGAAAATCAAAGTATATGCTTCCAGCTTCGCCAGACCACCAACTCATACTCATGTTGTAGAGTACTAGTCCACGTTGTAGCGGTAGTAGTCTAGGTTTCTATCATATAGTACTTTTAGAAACCACTACTACAGGTCCAATCCTATGTATTCGAAATATACTTATGTCATGAAGGGAGTGGACTACTCACTGGCTAAAGGTAAGCCATTCCCCATTTGGAATTCATAACATAATAACCTAAACATGATGAGATTCCCAGTCTCATCAATAGGTTAAGAACAAATGTTTATGTGTTAAATACCCCGTGATCCATACCTTACTGTGAAAGACCACCATTCACATGGATCACTTATTTAAACACAATGGGTTTGTTCCAAACGAAAATCGTGCACAAACAAAAATAAATTCACAAACAATTTCTGAAAATAAATTCTTTTATTAAAATATTCGATTTTACAACAGAAACATAGTCTAAGAGGGCATACAATCCAACAATATATATTTTTCTTTTTATTTTCTTATCACATTATTGGGTCAGTTAAACAATGAATGAAAGGTATTTAATGGTACTTGTTCCTTGAGGATTGATACTCGTTAATTTCCTAAACTATGCTTGCGATGAGTATAGTTGATAACATTTGTAATTTAGGGTTAATGTTTTAATTAATACTTAGATAGTGATGGATTTAAATTTGAATGACTTTTATACACCCAAAATTTATGCATCACTCTGCAAAACACCTTTAATTAACATTTAAAATATAGTTACCAAACTGCTATCGCAACTGCCACCCATATATTAACAATACAACTTTTCTCAATAATTTATTTCCAATCATATTTCATAAACTATGCATAATCCCATGTAATATTCACATCAATTTGCTTCTCATAATCTCTTTAGCAACTTTGATTCAAGAAGACAACCTTTTTACCTTTTAATTTGTGATCTTTGAGCTGCAAAACAACCAAGCTTCCTTCCTCTTTTTTCTTCTTCTTGCTCTTGGAATTCTCATTCATTTTATTCTCGATTTTCTCTTATTTGTCTTTCCTTTTCTCTTTCTTCTCTCTTGCTATTTTTCTTCTTGTTTTATTTAGAAAACTTAACTGTCCAAACCAGCTCCACCATCACTCTCTCTTCTATTTATAGAAGATAGTTTTCGGTCAAAAAAGCATTAAATGGCCTCTAGGACTTAGAGTCTTTTTGACTGGTCCATGTAGCTTATTAGGCATCCTTAAGAATTTAGTAGAAATTCCTAGAGAATTCTTGAGAAGTCTTGCATGAACTCTTATGCAACCACTGAGGAGTTAGCAGATGGCTTGTCTAACCAATATCAATATGATACTTGTTATTTATTTTTCTTTTTCCAAAATAATTTTATTTTTTTAGATAATTATGCATTAAATGCATAGGCCTCCTAGCGCTTCTCAACCAATCATATCTTACCACGTGTACCTTTATCTAATAATATTTCAACACCATATCTTACAACCAATCACAATTTCCTCCAATTTTTTGGAATAAAATCTTACCGACTTCTCCAATAATTCATAATTCTTAATATTATTTACTTTGATCGAGGAAACTTTTTATTTTACCAATAAAATCCTAACAATAAATGATTCCTTTCATGTCCCTCGGAATTCTTAAATCATTTCTCAGTTTCCAAAATTTGCGATCAAAATTCCAATCGCGGTCAAAATTACAATAATACCCCTAAAACTCAAAGTACACCAGAATGTCCGTCTTATTGTCTTGATCAACTTTTGTTCTGAGCTTATACTCGAATTCTTATTCCATACAAAGTAGTCATTAATTGAAGTAGAAAAGTACGAGTAGAACAATCTCAAAATTCCAATGATGTCTTTAAATATTGTTATTGCACTAAATATTTTATTTCATTACACTGATCACTTCTTGTTCTTGCTTCACATACAAATCTCCTTTGATGCAAAATAGGTGACATCCGAAATTACAAAAGCGAGGGATGTTACAGCGGTATGACAATAGGACGTTATATGGGTAGTGGTAGATCGGTTAACTATGTCTGCTTATCTCCTCACTATTAAACAACAGGACTCATTGGAGAAATTGAGTAAGATATATACAAAAGAAGTAATTATATTGCACGAGATACCTTCTAGCATTATATCTGATTAAGATCCCAGATTTACCTTAGAATTTTGGACTTAGTTGCAACAGAGGTATAGAACAACATTAAAGTTTAGTACAGTAGCACATCAACAAACAAACGGACAAACAAAGTGAGAATGTGCTTTAAACTTTGGAACTAAGTTGATTGATAACTCAGCATATGCGGAATTTACATACAATAATAGTTATCAATTAACAATTGGAATGGCTCCATTTGAGGCTCTATATGGAAGAAAATGTCGCTTTTCGTTATGTTGGGAAAGTCTTGGGTGAAGATCAAATGAACATGATGCTTTTGATCTTGAAGAAGTACGATGAACTATAGAATTCATCAAAGCTAGATTAAAAATAGCTCAAAGTAGGCATAAGAGTTTTGCTAATCAACGTAAGAGAGATTTAGAGTTTATGGAAGGGGACCAAGTATTCTTGAAGTTAAGTTCACAACGATCATTAGGGAACAGAGGACAAGGAAAAAAGTTGGCACCCAGGTATATTGAACCGTTTCCTATTGTCGAAAGAATTAAAAGAGCAGCTTATCATTCAGGATTGCCAATCGAGCTTCAAGGTATTCAAAATATATATTCCATGTCTTTGAACTCCAAAAATAAGTAGCTGACCCTACACATGTTTTGAACGAAGAGCCCATTGAGATGACCACAAACTTGAAGTATGAGAAGAAACTTATTAAAATCTTAGAATATGCTAAGAATGAATTACGAAATAAGAAAATTCCACTTGTAAAAATATTATGGAATCCTCATCCTATACAGGATGCTACATAGGAGACAAAAACAAAGATGTAGAAAAAGTATCCGAAATTGTTCCAAGATTAAGCCAATTTTGAGGACGAATATTTTTTGAAGGAGGGGAGATTATAATACCTTATATTTTCAACTTTGACTTACTACTATTTTGCATAGTTGCATAGCATAGGAAATTGTATCGACGACCAGAGCAAAAGATGATAAGTGTAATATGAAGAATATTTTGGTGCAATAGAGAAATGTAGGGACCCGAATGTAATTTTAAATTTATTTTACCCATACCCTAATTATTCATACTTTGACTACTTTTAATAAAGTAAGAGGTTAGGGGTACATTTAGAACAAAAATTGATCAGCGCGAAGAGACGAGTATTCTGGTATAAATTAAATTATTAGGGGTATCAGGGGCATTTTCATAATTTTGACCGCGATCAGGATTTTGACCGCAGAATGGAAAGGATTGCAAAAGAATTAAGGGTTCTGATTCCGACCATTCAATTCAGTAAAATTTGTAGATTTCATTGGTGGAATAAAATATTTTTCCTATATGGACCGAAATTATAGATATTTTCTAAGAAAAAATTTGGACACAAGGCATTATGTGATTGGTGGATAAAGACAAGTGTCACTCTATGAGAGGTTGTATGAATTATTCATGCAAGAAGGCTTATCAAATAAGTTTTACAAAATAAATATGGAAAATAAGTGGAAAAATGACATCGCGACATGTGTAAAGAAATGCATTGTGAGTTAATTGGTCACAATTTAGACCATGCTATGGTGGTAAATGAGGAGGCAGCTGCCAAGCAAATAAAAGAAGAAGAAAATAAGAAAAAAGGAAGAAAAGGAAGAGAAACTTGAGAGAAATATAGAAAGGAGAGAGAGAAAGTAGTTCCTGTTTTTCTTGAGCCAAATCAACCTAGAAGAATCTCATAAATAAGGTAAAAGACTATACTTCATAAATTAAAGTTACAGATTTCATTGCGGTGATCATTTTGATATAAATTTTAACATGAAATCATGAAGATTATGATTATGTGTAGCATTATTCATGAACTATGTTAAGTTTTCTGTGTGCAAGTATGTTTGTTGGTTAGTTGAAGAATTCATGTACTATGATTTATGTTGTTGTTGACGTCAACTTTGCTGAGCTGACGCAACTGTTACTTTGAGCCATTGCCGATTCTATAAGTTTTGCCTAGCCGATAAGGTCAACAATTTGAGCAACTGATAGTCATGGTCAATATCGGCACCACGAAGCCGATAAGAAGGAAAACAGATTCCTGATCTTTTGGTGCAAAGAATTCTGCACGACTGTTGGGAGCATTCTTTAGCTGAAAGAAACTCCACGACCTATTAGTGACTTGATTGCAGCCAGTATAAAATGGGAGCATTGCCCAGAACCGAGGACAACACTCATCAACCAACAACTTCAAATTTCGATTACTTATATCGTCATTTATAGCTTTCTAGTCTAGGAATTCAATTTCTTATAGCTTTCTTGCCGCTTTGTTACAGATTTCATTTATCGCTTTGTTTCCAGCTTTCTTTACAGTTTTCCGTTCGTCTTTCTAAGTCGAGATCTTCTCTGTAATTTCTTTTAAGAAAGGTAATACGAGTATCAATTTATTGCTCCAAAAAGTCCTTCCGTTGGGTATTTTCAGCTAACTATCTTGTACCATTTCTATAGTAAGTTCAAGGAACCCAGTCCTTAATTAAAAAAAAAAAAAAAAAAAGATCTGATACCATTTTCTGTCTCACCATATCGGATCGTTTGTGTTCATCGGAAGTGTAGCCGATACCTGTCTACATTGGCTCAATATTCTGACAGCAACACAGATTGGCACGCCCAGTGGGACCCAAGGTCAGTTGTCGCATGCTATTGCAGTCAGGACGATTGATGGCGAACAATTCACAACAGCCGCCTGCACTTGAGTCATTTGAGCGACCCCCAGTCCGTGCTCTTTGAGGAGTCTTTGATGCTTCTGTTACTACCTCCAGTTGTACTCAGGTCACTTCTACGGAGCAAGGGTGTTTGTCCTCACCCCCACCACCGGTGTCTCATCAACATCCACCTCCCAAACTACTATCCGACATATTATGGAACAATGCACTGGCGAGCTCTTACAGGGTCTTATCCCACAGTTTTCTACTATTTTTCGACCTCCGCTTCAGAATGAGCTCCAACAATTTGCACAGAGGTAAAATATGCAAAATTTCACTCAGTCATCAGGTTACCTTGCACAAGGGACAACCATGGCACCTGCATACTCCATACCGTCGACTGATGGTGCACCCTCTTATAGTTCGGTACACCTTCTGTGAAGAGAAGTGCCTTGCCCCTGCTACCGGGGTGCATCAAGTTCCAGGAGTAGTGACTCAGAACACTATGCCAATAGAAATGTTTCTAGGTAGAAGTCTGGTTCCAATGACAGGAGTACCAACGACTTATAAAATTGCCCTAGCCTTTTTTAGGGGGAACATGCCACCATTCGGGGGCAGCCAAATTACTCTGTTCCTTACCCCCTGTATATCTGGCAACAACAACGGCTTACCCAGGGCAGGGGTTGGAAGTACTGAGCCTTCCATGGGGCAAGGTCCCTGACCTGTCATGCAAAGGCCTTTACCTCAGATTCAGCAACCATACCAGTCGGTTGATATAGTAACAGAAACACTTCGTCAGCAGTCACAGGATCGGCTCATATACCAATAACCTTACCCTGATTGGGTGGATTTCATAGCAGTACTCCCTCAGGGTTATAGGCTGCTGAAATTTTTAATATTTTCCGGTGAAGATAATAAGTCCACCATAGAACATATCAGAAGATTCACAGCACAGTGCGGTGAGTTGGGGAATAATGAATGGCATAAATTACAACTGTTTTCGTTGTCTTTGACAGGAGCTGCGTTCACATGGTATGCCAATCTAGTTCCTAATTTTGTATACTCATGGGCTGACATGGAAAGAATGTTTCACCAACGGTTCTTTAAATTGGCACCGGAAGTTTTCATCGCTGATCCTTTGGTAATAAAACAGAAGGGATTAGAAGATGTTACGGATTTTATTCAGTGTTTCTGGTAGACTAAGTCCAAATGTACAACCCAGCTACCAGAAACGGAATGTGCGAGAATTGCTATTAGCAGGATGCATCCGCAACTCAAAAAATGACTCATTCTCCAAGATTTCTCGAACTTATCCCGTTTATTATCTCATGCTGTTAGAATAGAAGAGATCATCAAGGTGAAAGAGAAGAGGCATTCCGTCAAGTTCTCCCATGGCCAGACAATGATATCCATCATAGATGATACTAATGAGGACAACGAGGAGCAGGCTATAGAGGTAATGGCGGCAGAATTAGTAAAGGGTGCATCCTATACTTGTCCCCATTTGAAACCTGGCAAAGGGAAGAAGGAAGTTGCCATATCAGGCCCACCTTACTCTTTAGATGTCTCAAAAGCTGAACAAATCTTTGACCAACTAGTGGCAGATAAGCATATTTGTCTGGCTTATGGACATAGGATCCCAAGCTAGGAAGAGTTGAAAAGAAAAAGGTACTATAAATGGCATAATTCTTTCTCGCATAGTACTAACAGTTGTATTGTTTTCAGAAATACCATTCAGATGGCTATTCAGGATGGAAGATTGAAGTTTGTAGATAAAAAGGAAGAGACTTTGGTATACACGGATCCGTTTCCGTTAGCCGATGCACACATGCTGCAAACAGTGGCAATTAGGAAGCATGAAGAACATACAGAAAATAACAAGCCTGAGAGGATAGGGAAAGCATTCCAAAGATTGGATGGTAAACCATTTATTTTTATCCATTTAACTCCTCCCTTTTTTGCAGCACATTTCCATGGAAAAGAAGGGAAACTAACAGTGCAGGTGCCCAAAGGGAGGCCATTTCTGCCTGGCCGCTGTTCCCGATCATCAAAGTCCCAAAAAAGACGAGAATAGTAGAAGCGGGCACAACAAAAGTGGCTTCTTGATGCCTGGGTTGAAGAACAATTACCCCTTAAGAATTGCCAAAATATGCTCAACATCTTGCCGTTAAGTTTTCGAGCTACCTCTCTTCAAGAGTCCATGGAAGAGGATTTTTATGCGGAAGAAAAAGTTGTAGTGGAATTGGTTGATGTCAAAGTTCCCCCAGAGGGGATGCTCTTTCCCATTCCGAAAGCCCAAAGTGTTAACCACCTCAGGCCCTTATATAGCAAAGCACACATCAACAGCAAGCCATTTACTCGGATTTTTGTTGATGGTGGAGCTGTCTTGAACGTAATGCCTTTCTTTACCTTGAAACAAGTAGGAAAAGGTAGGACAGATTTGTCCCCTACTGATGTGCAGATGGTCAATTTCACTGGAGAAGCTACTGCGGCAGAAGGTATTATCACTTGTGAAGTCACAGTCGGGTCCAAAACTAGTAAGATGATCTTTTATATAATTGATACAAAGCCAGCTTATTCTATTTCATTGGGCAGGGATTAGATTCATGCAAACTGTTGCGTACCGTCCACATTACACCAAATGATGCTAATCTGGGATGGAGAACGGGTAGAGCAAATCCCAGCCAATCCCAATTCGTTTTCAGCAGAGATTCACATGAACGAAGCTCTGTTTTATCACCCGACCTTTAATCCAAGCCAGTATGCCAAGCTAATTATGACTCACAACCTTATCACCACTGAGGAGCCAAGGGGAAACAGCTTACGACCTGAGGATCCAGAAGTCCGATAAGCTCCTGGTTTTATCGCTCGAGACCCATTAGCGAAAGCAGACATTGGGGAGCCTGGGGAGAACAGAACAATCAAGGTTAGCCTACGTTTATCTATTGTGCAGAGAGATATGTTGACATGTCTAATCCGCAGGTATAAGGATTGCTTTGCATGGGACTATCATGAGATGCTAGGACTAGACAGGGGCATTGTGGAGCATCGTCCACCTGTCAAAGAGAGCTTTAAGCCACATAAACAATCGGCTAGATGATTTACTCCCGCGTTGTTGCCCAGGATTAAGGAGGAGATAAAAAGATTACTTCGGTGTAGTTTCATCCGTACGTGTCGGTACGCAGACTGGATATCTAACATTGTGCCGGTCATCAAGAAGAATGGTCAATTACATATCTGCATAGATTTTAGGAACATAAATTTGGCTACTCCAAAAGACGAGTATGCTATGCCAATGGCAGATATGTTGGTGGATTCTAATGTAGGCAACTAGTTTTTAAGTTTCATGGATGGCTATTTAGGGTATAATCAAATATTTATAACTGAGGAGGACACGCACAAAACAACGTTCCGTTGTCCAAGGTCCATCGGCCTGTTCGAATGGGTAGTTATGCCATTCGGTTTGAAGAACGTTGGGGCCACTTTTCAGCGGGCTATGAACCTCATCTTTCATGATCTTATCAGTAGTACAATGGAGGTCTACATAGATGATTTGGTCATGTAATCCTCCGATTTCTTACAGTACTTGACTGATTTGGAGTAGGCGTTCCTCCGAATACGCAAACACCATTTGAAGATCAATTCCGCTAAGTGTGCATTTGGAGTTACCACCGGCAATTTCCTTGGTTTTTTGGTACACCAGAGGAGAATTGAAATAGATCAGAAAAAGGTTAGGGACATTTTATAAGCAAGACCTCCTCAGACAAAGAAGGAGCTTCAGAGCTTCTTAGGGAAGATAAATTTCTTGCGACGTTTTTTAGCGAATTCTGTAGGTAAACAGAAGAGTTTTTCCTCTTTGTTACGATTGAAGTTGTCTCAAGAGTTTATTTGGCAACCTGAGCATCAGGAGGCATTTGATTAGATAAAGATAACTTTGTCCCATCCACTGGTGTTAGCACCTCCCCACAACTAGTCGCCCATGAAGCTATACATCTCAGTTGTGCAAGAATCCATCGGCAGCTTATTAGCTCAAGATGACCAACATGAGATGGAAAGAGCAGTATACTATCTTAGTCAAAATCTATCGGACACAGAGACCAGGTACACCCCTATTGAAAAATTGTGCTTAACTCTCTACTATGCGTGTTCAAAGTTGGAACATTATTTGTTGTTTAGGGAAGTACATTTTTTATGTAACGTAAATCGAGTTAAATTCTTGTTGAATCGTCCTTTGTTAAATAGACAGATTAAGAAATGGGCAGTAAAATTACATGCTTTTTCCCTAACCCATGTGCCGTTAAAAGCAGTCAAAGGATAGGCTGTTGCGGATTCTTTAGCCGAACAGCCTTATTTAGAAGTACCACGAAAGTACCACCAACAGAAGGAAACTCAACACAGAGGTACATGTCTTTGAAACCGTGGGTTTTGCAGTTTGTCGGCTCAAGCACCCAACAAAAGGCAAGTATCGGTTTGGTTATCGAATCTCCAAATGAACACCAGGGTGAAATCCACTTTGAGCTGAAAGAAGGAACAACTAATAATCAGGCAAAGTATGACGCCCTTTTATTAGGGCTATGGATTTTGAAGGCATTAGAGGTCTAAGTAGTCAAAATTTTAGGAGATTCCCAAGTGGTTGTCAGATAGGTATTAGGAGATTATAAATGCGCTAACCCGTTTCTGTCAGACAGATTGCAGGAGGTAAAAATGTTGCTTTAGCATTTTTCAGGAGGTTGTTCAGGTTCATGTTCCCAGATCAGAGAATCAGGGTGCTAATGATCTAGCTCAGATGGTCTCAGGTTTTAAGAAAGCCATAATATACCAGCAGATAGTAGAGACGAAATATCAGGATGATTGGCGACAAGAGATTGTTTCTTACCTACGAAACCCAACTGGTCAGGTGTCTCGTGACTTGAAGCGGAAGGCCCTTAACTTTACCTTAATAGACGGTAATTTGTTCTGACGAAGCCATACCAATGTTCTTTTAAAGTGTCTCTCAAAAGGAGAAGCATTGCGGGCTATGGCAAAAGTACATGAAAGCCTATGCGTAGCGCATCAGGCAGGCCCAAAATTGAAATGGACACTTCAGCGCCATGGTTTCTTTTGGCCATCAATAACCACAGAGTATAAGCTTATGCTATGGGTTGTGAAGCCTACCAAAAGCATGGCCTTCTATTACACACTCCTTCCACAGAGTTGCATCCGATCATTAAGCCTTGGCCTTTCCGCGGATAGGCTCTGGACATTATCAGAAAGATTCACCTACCTTCAGCAAAAAGACATACATTCATACTGGTGGCAATTGATTACTTAACCAAGTGGGTAGAAACACAACCATTGATCAAGGTGACACAAACAGCAGTCATCAACTTTCTCTGATAGAGCATTCTCTTCCATTTTGGAATCCCAGAAACAGTGATAATGGATCAAGGTACGATGTTTACAAGGGATCACGTACGTAACTTTCTAACCCAGTTTAAAACTAAGTTGCTTCACTCTTCTCCTTATTATGCACTGGCCAATGGACAAGCAGAGGCAAAAAATAAAAATCTAATCAGCATGATCCGTAAAGCAGTAGAAGACAATCCAAGGAGATGGTATGAGACATTACAAGAGGTGTTATGGGCCCATCAAATGCTGCTAAGACTGCTACTGGCTTTACTCCGTTTAGACTAACTTATGGGCAGGATGCTGTGTTACCTGTGGAGTTATCGTTGCAATCCGCCCAAATAGCTTATCAGCATGGTATAACAACCAAAGAATATCAGACAGCGTTGGCTTGAAGCTTAGATCAAGTTGAGGAGGATCGCTGGATCACTTTGGAGAACATAAAACGACACAAGGAGAAGGTGGCAAGGGTGTACAATCGGAAAGTCCGTGAAAGAAACTTTCAAGAAGGGGATATGGTATGGAAGACTATTTTACCCCTTGCACCAAAAGACCCGAGATATGGTAAGTGGTCTGCTTCATGGGATGGTCCGTTTCATGGGATGGTCCGTTCCTGGTCACTCAAGTTTTTTATAGAGGGGTTTATCACCTGATGACACCCGACGGAAAAGAAGCAGGCAAGGCGATCAATAGTAAGTTTTTAAAACATTATTATCCAGCATTCTGGGAAGGAACTAGAGAGTAAAAAAATAAAATAAAATAAAATAAAATAAAAGAAGCTTCTATTAAAAGAGTTCCGATATATTGATGAGCTAATCACAAGAGGCCGATCAAATAGCTATAAGCATCATTACAACAGAGGATTAGCTATCATCAAAAAGGAAGTTGGGTAGCAGCATCGGTCGAGACAGAATAATCGCTAGCCGATTAGGGTCTTTTGATTCAAAATATCGGCGAGCCATCATGCTAGTTCCTGTTGGCTGCGGATCAAGAAGGGGAAGCTCTGCCTCAGCCATCTCCGGTTTAGACTCTATTTTCTTCTCGATGGGCAAGTCAATCTCATCAGTAGATGTCTTTGGAACCTTTGTCTTGGCTGCCGTAGTGACAGTTTTCTCGGTTTGAGTTCTGGAAGGACCAGCTTCTTTAGTAGTCGAAGGACGAAGAACTTTGTTCAGCTCAGCCATAAAGCGGTCCCACCCAGACTTCATCTCATTCAGTAGAATGGTTGAGTTTGTCAGTTCAGCTTCGAGGAATTCCTCTTCCGCTTCCAGCAGTAGTTGTTCGTCATTATGTTTGAGAAGGGAGGCGTGAATGGCCTTGACTGTTTCTTGGAACCCTTTCTCTGACTCCAACCATTGCTCTAAGGCCTCTTTCTCAGAAGCGAGTTCTTCCTGGAGTTCTAGTAACTGATGCTCAAGCCGTTCAATCTCCCCTATTCCCTCTGCAATATCAGCTCGCAAAAGCGTCAAATGATTAATGGACTCCTAGCGGTCCCTCTCTGCAAGCGCTGCATTTGCTAGGTGTAGTTTTAGAAGCTCTAATTGATCATGAGCTTCATCTCGACGATGATGTGTGTTGAAGAGAAAGCGCCCTGTGAAGCGTATCTACCCCAGACACCCAATTGCCAAGTCTTGAAGAGTAGAGAGCATGTCCGGGTCGGCTGACAGTACAATCTGCCAAAGGGCGCGACTCACGTTATCAAGGGTGGACTTCTCAGTAGGCATGGAGGCCCCGATGAGGCCATTAAGAAAGTCCAGCACCGAGGCTAACGTCAGCATCGACAAGGGAGCAGCAACCTTTTTAGTTCTCTGGTTGGGGAGAGGCATAGTTGTTTCTATAACAACGGTTATTGGTTCTTTTTTAGACCTTGGAAGAACAAGGGATGGACTTTCGAAAGCCGGTGCTGTAGCTGACGGAAGGATTGCCATTGGTAGGAAAGCCGACGCATTAGCCGGTGGAAGAGGAGTCGTAGCCTCCATTGATGGGGTGTCTGCCATCGAGAGAATAGCTTTTTTAGCTGCCTTTTCGACTAGAGATTGGAGAGGAATGTCTTCCTCTGAATCAAAAGAAGTGTCGATAATAACGGGACGACTTATCCCTTATTTACGCTTCTGCAGAAAAGAATAAATTGATAGTTAGATAAAGGGAATATTAGGGAAGCCGAGCAAAACAAGAATTGACAGAAGGAAACCTTGCAAATAGGAGGAGTCAGTGTCTCATGCTTCCTTTTTGATCGCCGGAGCAGGGACGGGACCTCGACCTCTTCTTCTTCTTCCTCTGGGACGGCGAGAGTAGCAGCAGTAGTTTTCTGCACCAAAGGAGTACGTAAGGCCGACTTTATTATAGGACTTATAGGTTGTTTTACCTATTTTCCTTTCTTAGCAGATGATGTCTCAGGCAAAATGGTGGTTGGCCCAGGAATTCGCAGAAGCCAAACACCTACAGGTTAGAAAACAGGGCCCCACTCAGTAGCCTCCACCATGAATTAAAGTTCGGAGAAGTCTCCAGCACCACTTGGAAGGGCTTGAATTGGAAGAACCACAAGATGGCCTGGGTGCTATTGGCTAAAGTTTGTACATCCTCAGCCGATAGCACCAGTTTCACGGAGAAGGAAGAAACGTGCCTCGGATCGGTAGGGATATCTTGTATTAGCCCAAACTGGCAGGAGAAGCAATGAGGATTGTACCTCTCACATGATGTCTTGGCACTTCGGGCCCCAGGCTTAGCCCCCAAAAGAATTTCTCGAGGACATAGAATTCGGGCCCATATAGTTTCTTATGTTGCTTCGGGGCTTTCCGTCAGGCCTTTCAACCAGAGGGGGCCTTCTTAGCAAGCAGCATACGGAAAAAAGATAGCAACATAGAAGTCTCGACATTGGTAGAAGTACGAGATGATGGTTTCGGCAAAAGTAGTATTCAGAGGGACCTGTAGCAGTCGATAGCTGGTCGATTGTTCAGAACGACCTGCATAGGCTCCTGTGATTCGGCCAACGCCAAAGTTGGGCAGGTACTGGTATAGCCAAAGTTGGGCGATCTAGAACGGGCCCCCAAGGTTGGTCGGGTCTTCCCCAATGGAAAGGGCAGTCATCAGCTGGTTAATGGTGCAATAGACCAGGGCGAGGACCAAAGAGGCAAGGTCGCAGCGCCTTTTGCCCCGTAAGAGAGCCGATACGTAATATCGGTATTCGTTGCTAACACCGACAGAATGGGAGCCATAGAAAGGCTGCTTGTTCTTAGTTTGAAGGAGTATCCTCCACTCCTCTTTGAGTGGCGATGAAGTTACCATATGAAGAGGAGGCCTTGTCCAGACGAGCCTCAACGGTTGGCAGGTTGTCTTCATCATGGAGCCTCAGAATCTCGTCGCCATTGCATCGGAAGCCGAGGATGGTGCAGATGTCAAGGATGGTAGGGAAAAACATCCCGTGCGGAAAAACGAAACCATTTATTGCCAAGAACCAAAAAGAAAGAACGATAGCAAATAGGTTACGGTCAAATGCCATCTCGAAATCAGTCATCATGATGGTATCCGAAATTCCCCATTACGACCAGATGGTCCCAAATCGGGTATAGCAGCGGTCCCGCCATTCTCTGTAGTCCTTGAGCTTGCGAGGCCAATGACCGAAAGAGGGGAGGAGATTGGTGGTTGTAAAAGTATCCTGTTGCAGAGGGAAAGTAAAATTGGCAGGCAAGACAAACCGCAATTGTTCGGCGGTAACCTCTGTTGGTAAGAGACAAGGCCCCAAGGTAAATAGTTTAGCATCAGCCTAGACCGAGGAGAGGATGTTTTTATCAATAGGAGTTGCCATCATAGTTCGGTCCTTTTACTGAAAGGAAATTTACGGATCATAGAGAACAACCGTAAAAAGATAAGGGATCAATGAATCACTTAGGCAAAATAATTCTAAAGAAGATAGAAGTCATAGGAAGTAAGGAGTTCCGTTTGGGGACCACTGCTATTTGTAAGGAAATTTGAAATTGAGCCATTCACGGGTTCCAAAGTCGAGGCATCACAAACGTTCCACAACGTCCGAGACGTTTCGTTTTTGTTGGAAAAGGAACAACTACTATTAATGACTGTACGATTCCCATCGTTTCGCTGACTAGTGCCCACTAAAACAACAGGACTCGGGGGGGCATGTGTTGACATCAACTTTGCCGAGCCAACGTAACGGTTACTTTGAGCCGTTGCCGATTTGATAAGTTTTGCCTAGCCGATAAGGTCAACAATTTGAGCAACCGATAGTCATGGTCAACATCAGCACCACGAAACCGATAAGAAGGAAAACAGATTCCTGATCTTTCAGCGCAAAGAATTCTGCACGATTATTAGGAGCATTCTTTGGCCAAAAGAAACTCCACGACCTGCTAGTGACTTGATTGCAGCCAGTATAAAATGGGAGCATTGCCCAGAACCGAGGACAACACTCATCAACCGACAACTTCAAATTTCAATTATTTCTATCATCATTTACAGCTTTCTAGTCTAGACATTCAATTTCTTATAGCTTTCTTACCGCTTTGTTACAACTTTCATTTATAGCTTTGTTTCCAACTTTCTTTACAGCTTTCCGCTCGTCTTTCTAAGTCAAGATCTTCTCTGTCATTTCTTTTAAGCAAGGTAATACGAGTATCAATTTATTGCTCCAAAAAGTCCTTCAGTTGGGCATTTTCAGCTGACTTTCTTGAACCCTTTCTATAGTAAGTTCAAGGAACTCGGTCGCAAATTCAAAAAAAAAAAAAAAAGATCTGATACCATTTTCTATCGCACCATATCGGATCGTTTGTGTTCATCGAAAGTATAGCCGATACTTGTCTACATCGGCTCATTATTTTGACAGCAACAATTTTGAATAGAAGTATTTGGATGGTGATTTAAAGCATTGTTAGTAGTGGTGAAGAAAGACGGTAGAATCGGAAAGAAAAGGAAGATATGATGAAAATAAGCTTTAGTTATTTTACTATGTTGATGATTATATTGTTCAAGCATAGAATTGATAGTTTTCTTGACCTTAAAATATGATAATTGAAGCTAGTTTGAAGGACCTGAAGATGTTATGGACACATGTGAACAAGATAGAAATTCTAATTGTGGGAAATAACTTAAAGTAAGAAAAAATATTGGGATTGTTTACCCCAGTATTTTCTGAATGAAATTAAAGAAAAGGAAGTGGAATCCATAGTAGTATAGTTGAAGGTCTAACGAGCGTTTTGATATAAAATGGAGCCCAATCGGAGTTGTGGATCAAAAGTTATGCACGGACAAAATGGTATGTTAAATGGAAAAAATATACTAAATGCAATAGACTCAAGGGAGTTTAGTTTTTTGCAAAAGGGAAGGAGTAATGGAAGAATTAGAAGAGTAATGGAAGGACCATATATACAATATATGTGTATATATGTGTTTACTCTACAAAGGAAAATGAAGGAATAAGGAATAAGTGATATGTTAGCTAAGTGTTAATCTAAGTTTAGAATACCAAACTAAGCATGAAACCATGTTTAATGTAGGTTGTTCTGATCAAATGATCGGTGACGAGTTAGACACGATATTCAACCAGCTATATTAATCAAGGACACAAGGTGAGTCCTACTCGTTTTACAAATGTTAGTGAAATTATGATATATTGAAAAAATGGTCTATGAATCCTTTTAGCTTCTCTGAACAAATAAATAGTTTCTTTGAGAAAGAAACGGTGTCATGCCATGGTTAGATTTGAATGGAAAATATGAATTTTCATAAATGGAATTAATCATAATTAGTGAATAATTTTCTTAAAACCTCTCTGTGATAAGGTTAATGGACCCTTGTGTTTTACTAAGAATTTCTCCGAACGGGAAATTATTGAGGATTTTAGGAAATGGTGTTTTCTATAAGGAATTTTGGATCCTTTGAATTAAGAATAATTCCTAAGTATAAATATATACCTAAAAGCCTTTTTTCTCATTAATTATGAGACGAAGTAATGTTTAATTCTGGGAAGGCATTAATATTCCTTGTTATGGAAAGATTTTTTGGGAAATTGTGAGTTATGAATTATATGGAATTATAATTGGAATTTCTTGAATTAAATTCTTCCTTTTAGATTAGAATTCTAGAATTCCTGAATAATACTCTTTTTGAAATCGGGTATGAGTAAAATGACCCGAATACTCTTGTTGGAAAACTTTATGATGCGAAGAGAATTTTTCATCCTTTTTTGCTATAGATTTGGGAAACTATATCTCGATATGAGATTAACTTTTGGAAATGATACTTTGGGCCCGAAAAATATTTTATTCGGAATTCCTTTGGGTATATGGAATTGGTACTGGTCTTGTGAACCAGTGGAAATACTTAGTAATGGCTTTGATCTTTGCACTAGCTCATATTATTGATAAACAACCCCAAGTAATCTGATCAATTCTGGGGATTGTCTTACTCCAAACAAGGAGACAGGACATTGAGATAAGTCATCTTGGCTAGCCTTTTAGCACCTGGCAATTGCTTGTGCCTTGTGTGCACTTTAATTTGGGTTGCTCACGGAATTGGGCAGGGACACCTGGCGTGTTCAACTTTTTTCTATCTCGATGGTGATTTGTGTCAGGATTGGGACCCCTGAGCTAACGATGGCAAGTAAAATATTCTTTTGCTTCGGTATTGTGCTAATACGCACTTACCACACCGATAATGCACAGTTGAGTACTATAGGCCTGTGATGTTAGTACAATAAGATTGTGGATGTCGAAGGCAAAGCCTTGTGAGCTTTGCATAAAGGCCGACATTCAATTGAGAGAAGTGCATGTATTTTCTGAGACTGTGGCACTAATGTTAAGTAAAACTCGATTTTCCAAAAAAAGGTTGATTTTGAAACAAATTCTTTCTTAGTGAGTTGTAGAGTTGTTTTCAGTGGAAAAATATGATACTTTTATGTCTTCTTATATATTTAAGGATATTCTTGATAGCACTAGCACACACTTGTGACATACTGAGTGATTTTTACTTACACATGTCTTTTACCTCATTTTATAGGTTCCAGAGTTGGTGAACATAGTTAGAGACAAAGACAATACTATAGCTAAGTCTATCTACTATTAACTTTTATATACGTACATTATTGTTCCGATGTAGTACTGATATTAGAGTGTACTGAACCTCATTTTTGTATCGTGTATTAAATGAGTATGGTTTTATTACATCAGTCTAGGCCTTTACTTCACTTATCATTTATTATTATTATAAGGACCCCTTGTCTAGGCAACTGGATGGGGCAACACCCGATTTATGATATGCTTCCGTTATTATTTTCGGTAGGGATATTACAGTAGAAATCTCACATCATGATCTTTATTATGATTTCCTTCACCTTGTACAATATGCTAGTGATTTTATCTATCAGTTTTATATACATTTACTTATGAAACAAAAAATAAATAAATAAATAAAAGTTAAAGAATGCATTTTATTGAATAAATGTGCAAAATACATTGTTACAAATGATTACTTCTAAGGTATAATCCTAATAATCTCCCACTTGTACTAGATCCAATCATTCATATATCAAGTACCAAATGACTGAACATGGCTATCATATTTCTTTTGGGATAATTCCATTGTAAGTGGATCAGCAATGTTCTGATCAGTGGGAACTCTCTCTATCTTTATACCGTTCCTATCAATAATCTCTCTAATCAAGTGATAGAACCTAAGTATATGCTTAGATTGTTGATAAGACCATAGTTCTTTTACTTGTGCAATGGCTTTGTTATTCTCACAATACAAGGGCATTGGTTTAACAATGCTAGATACCATTCTTAGTTCTATTATAAACTTTTTGATCCAAACTGCCTCCTTAGCTGCTTTAAAAGCCGCTATGTACTCAGCTTCAGTGGTTAACTCAGCAATTGTGTCTTGTTTAGAACTTTTCTAACTAATTACCCTACTGCCAAAAGTGAAAATATAGTAAGAAGACTTAAATTTGTAATCATCCTTATTAGATTAGAAACTGGCATTAGTATACCCTTTGACTTATAAGTCACCTTCTCCACGTACCAAGAATATATCCTTAGTTCTTCTTATATATTTAAGGATATTCTTGATAGCTACCCAATGACCTTCAAGCCTAATACATGTCATAAAATACATAATAGAACCAATTGTCAAAGTATATAGTATTATACTCATGTGATCCTTTTCATCTTCTGTTTGAAGACATATAGATTTTGAAAGGCTTACCCTATAGGTCATAGGTAAGAATCCTCTTTTTGAATGATCTATGCTAAATCTCTTTAGCACTTTGTCTATGTACGTAAATTGTAAAAGACCAAGCAACCTCTTTAATCTATCTCTATAGATCCTTATTCCAAGAATACAGGTTACTTACAATTGCACCCATTAACGTTCTTGTATACAAAAGGTTCATCTATATTTTGTTTGAAACTAAATTCTTTAATTATTTCGTCAAAACTGATTTTTCAACTCCTATAAGCTTACTTAAGTCCATAAATGAACTTTTGCAACTTACAAAGCTTAGTGTGATCCTTAGATATGAAACCCTCAAGTTGTGTTATTTCTACTTCTTCAGTCAGATTACCATTTGCGAAAGATATTTTCACATATATTTTCTTAGAAAAAGAGATCTTAGTCATTTTTATCAAGTAAACATGACTCAAATGTATCATACAATTCATAATCAAATAACATTACACTACTTGAAACATGGCAATCAGCTATAGAATATTTCATGGCTGATTGACAAAGTTTCGTGGATGATAGACCACAGCCACGAAACAGCCATGAAAAAAATTTCAAATAATGAAATTGTTAGCCCTAAGGGCATTCTTCTGTATTTTGACTTCTGACAAATATTGATGAGGACTAACTTGTGTGATCTATATATGATAGGATATGTTTGACCTTAGTTCTTCCAAGGCGTATAAATAAGATTGTTAAGTATCTCTTAAGTAATAGAATCCAAGAATGGGTGATCAAGAAGAAGATAAGCTTAAGAGATTGCATACCAAGAAGTCCTTGTGGAAGAACCTTAGACTAGGAATCTTTGTTAAGATATTTCTCTGTGTAAATTTCTATATCTTCTTTACATTTTGATTCAGTTTAATTCTACCATGACGCACTAAAACAAAAGATTTCAAAGTTTTAAAATCCTCAGAATTTTAGATTGAGCGTTTTGGGTGACCCTGCATCTAAAAGCTATGTCCAAAATTCTGTAAGCAGTATCAAATCGATTCTACTAGAAAAAATGTCAATTTAGACTTACCTTTTAGATGCACTATCTGTAACACCTCGCTACCTAGGCCCAACAGGGTCAGGAATGTCACCCCGTCCAAAGGACAAGGGGTCTTTATAACTAGGTCACACAAACAAAAATAAAAAAATACTTTAAAAATTGAACTTATTACAACCCAAAAATTCAAGAACAAATCTAAAATAAATTGTTCACCATCATCTCTCAAAGCAACATATAAAATAAACAACATAGAGTCTTCCAAGTAGGCAACAAATCTAACTACTCATCTCCACAGTAGGACCGACTTGAAAACATGGCAAAAAAGGTGATAAGATAAAAGTATCAGTAAGCCCGTGTGTGCTTTGAGTGTTTAAGGTAAAACAGTTCATGTATGTAAGTTGTAAAAATTGTATAGAAGAAAATGTTGGTAAGCAATAAATAAGGATTAAAATAAAGAGTGGTGTTTTACTTTTCAAACCATACATGTGCATAATAAATACAACCACTCAAATGGTAGCCATGGGTTACCACACGTTGGGCCCCATGACCATATAACGCTCAGAATGTCACACTTTGTGCAGACTGACAAAAAGATAGGTGATCGGCCTACCGAGTAAGATACTCCTCCTTCTCTACACCCAAACATACCGGTTGTCCACTCCGAAAACACACAGTCGACTTGACTGAAACTTGCTAGCTCGGACCAGCATGACGAAGTAGTACTGTCGCTTCTCTAAGTTGAGTTCATCTTTTGGAGGTGGCCTCCTGCCAAAAGACTTGGTCTTGCTCTTCGAAACTAGTACTACTAGCCTATCCTTATTGAGTACTCAACGTTGATTGTCCCACTTGGGAGAAAAAGGATAAAACATTACTTTACTTGGAAATAGCAATTAAGGGTTTCTAAAATTTGTGTCAAAGTAGGTTTTTAGAAAGAGTTTAGTGTTTGTGCAAAACTGCTTGTTTAGTTTTCAAATGGTTTGTTTGACTGAACAAGAAAGGAAATAGTCCTGAATTGCCTTTACAAAATGAGTGTCCATACACTTCGCGTTTGGCTTGCCATAATAACCTTTTGTCATCAAATAAGTTTATGCAGGAGCTTACTTGATCCTTTGCTTGCAAGTTCACAAATCTTCCAAAGCTAACCTAACCCCGCCTGGGGTAAACACAAGTCATATAGTTATACTCAAGCTATATTCGCTTCCATAAATAATCCTAGTTCAACTTATTACAATCATGACCCTAATGTCCTAAGCTTTAAGGCTAGATGATAAAGGTTTTATAAAATAAGTCTACCTTGATAAGTGAAAATAACTAAGGGTTGTAAAATAATTATTAATAAGTTATAGGTTCAAATACAAATCTTGAGTGTTGTTATTAATAAATAAACTAGGGTTTAATTAATGAAGAATCCTAAGTCCTAGATGATATTTTTAAAATAAATAATAAATTATCACTAATCTCTTAATTAATAATTAATAGATAGAAAACAATAAATAAATTTTATTAAATTTTGATCAATAGATAATAAATAAATTTCAATAGTATTTATGAATATATGGCCTACAAAATTAATATTTTATCTATTATTATTTATATAAAAAAGGCTTTATTTATTATTATTATATATAAATATTTATATATATTATCTTTAATAAAATATATCATTTATTTGGTTAAAATATTACTATTCTATTTAATATTCCAATTTCAACTTCCTAGGGTTTTCAAAATCTTTGGAGGAAATAATAATATTAACATTGGCCAATTCAAATAGCTTAGGATCAACAAGGTCATGATCATAATTTTCCTATTGCTAACAAGAATCATGAACAGAAACTCCAACATCAATCAACAAACTATTCTATTCATGAATAAAGGCTTAAATCCATACTTACTATCACATGGCCAAATCTCTACTAAGCATAATCATATTCATGGCTTCAATGAAAACAAGAACATAATACCCTATTTACCAAATGTGATATAATATCTAGCATACTTAAACATTCATACTCACTCAAGACATGAAGAACATGCATTGATCCACAAGAAATATCATAAAACTTAACCATGGCAAAACATCCTCATGCTCCAATCTCAACTCCTTCATACATAAGCACATACTCAAGCCCCAACCATATTTTATCCTTAACAACATCTAAGAGACATGACTTTAGAATTAAAGAGAAATACTTGGTTGATGACTATCTTGATGAAGATTCAAAGAGATCCACACACTTAGGAGGCTTGAATCGTCCAAGAAATAAGAAGAAAAACAGACATGGTTGAAGCAACCATTTCGGCCGAGAGAGAGAGAGAAAGAGAGTATTAGTATATCATGTTAAAGATTGAAGGGAAAGAAGATGAACAAAATCATTCTTGGTTACCTTGATAGTGTTCTTGAGACTTCAAGAAAAATTCTGGTTTTTTATCTGATAGCAAATTTTTGTTTTCAATATTTGATGATATAAAATCCAAAAATGGACTCTAGGGAGTGAGTAGGTGTGATCTAGAATTTTGGAAGGATTTGGAGGTGTTTAGAGTAGTCTTAGGCTTGAAGAAAAGTAGTGTGTGTTCTTGGTGTTCTTGGAGAAATGGAGAGAATTGGAGAGAAAGCTGGACGAAATACTGAAGGGATTTAGCCAAATGATTGAGGGATTCTTGTGATTTGATTTTCAAATTAGGGAGAAGAGGGAAATTTAGTTGTTTGAATTTCAAATGGAGTAATTTATAGGGTTTTTTAAGGTGGAAGATATGGTATGTGGTTTGATTGATGGAGGTTCTTGGAAGTTACAATGGCCGACTGGTTTTGCTGAAATGAATGAGGGTTAAAGAAGCTATAGATTGGCTGAAATTCTGAGTGCAATGGTGGGAGAATTTCTGGTTGTTTGAAGCTTAATCCAAGGGAGTTTTCATGGAGAAATTGCTGGAATTTTGAACTTCAATTGAAAGCTTGATTGGAGTAATTGAAGGAGGAATTTAAGGAGAGGCCATAGAGTCCAATCGTGTAGGTCAGTGGAAAAGGGTAATGGAGTTCAGTTCATGGCTGACTAAGGTTAACTTCACAGAAGTTTGAGGTGATTTTCGGATAAGGCTTGAAGAGAGAGCAAGGCTGGAATTTTTCTAGTTTGATATTCGAATTGCTTGCTGGAATTTTTGTGTAGTTTTTTTTTTCTGCAATGCTCCAACCGATTTCCAGAGAGTTTGGAGAGGTATAGGAGAGTCCTTCAAGGCTAGTTTCCAGCCTTCTTTATGGAGGAAAGGCAGAGGTAATCCACTGGTTTGAAGGGTAGAAGAAACAACTTATTTTTTTACTACTAAACATTGAAGCTGTCCAGAATTTTTTTCTGGTTTGCACAGCTTTATGCAGTCCAATTTTTGGCAAAGGATTTCAGTCATCAAACTGAACAAGTTGGCCATTTTTCTGGCAGCATTTGAGTAAGGAAAAATGGTTGAAGTTTTCAAAGGCTAAACTGTCCAAGAACCTGGAAAATTTTCAGATTGCCTCCATGAAGAAGATGAATACCAAGAAGTGGAGTTTGAAGGTTCAACCATGGAGATTAATTCTCTTGGGAACCTTTCTTAACTCCCTCTCTATTTTCAGTCAAAACTCTATCCTCTAAGAGCCATTTTCAAAATTCCAAAGTCAATAAACCTTGCTGAATTTTCTAGAATTAAAATATGGATTTGAATGAATTGAACAAACTTAATTGGTAAAGAATTTAAGGTAAGCTAGGGAATAAAAGGATATGAATCCCTTAGGAATTCTTGTAGGGCATAAGAATAGGATTAGGACATTCCCGTCATGTTTCTCCTAGGACAACACTCCTATATCTACTTATGGAATGCAAGGGATGAAAAATTCAATCCAAAAAGAAATAATCATAGCAAAAACATAAATGATGGGATTTGAACTCAAGACCTTAGAGATTATTTCCAAAGCTCTAACTACTAAACCATAACAACTCTTGTTCTTATTTTCTCTCCCAAATATTCTTCCTATTAAATCCTCAAGCTATCTCCCTATTTTGACCTCAAGAAAAATTACCATTTTACCTTTCCTACTCAATAAGCACAACTAAACCTTCTAGACTATAAATTATAATTCTAAAGCACATAAAATCATTTCAAAATATATTTATGCATGCAAAAAAAAATATGATATGCATCCCGATCCCCTTACTCTAGGGTTGGTTTTAGGTGGTGTTTCACACCATCGTCCAAAACTTGAGTCCAAAACTTTGGAAAATATGACAGCACGAAACTAGCTATTAACTAGCCATTATTGTCCTACTTTTCACTTCTATAAAAACCATTTAAACCCTATTTTCTCTAAGATTTTTGTTCTATCTTTCTCAGAAACACTCTTACACTTTAGAAACAAAAATCTTCCTTTTCATTCTGCTTCAAAGGTGAAATTGAATTGTTCAAATGGTGAAAGGTTGTTAGAGCTTATTTGTTCATATCTGCTCAAATTTGTGAGCTATTTCTATAAGTTATCCTTCATTTTAACTTGTATCAAGGTTGTGGTGTAAAACCCAGTTGGGGTGAGCCTTGTTTGGTGAATGTATCATGGTTAGGTGAACCTTGATTGTGTATTTGAAGAGGTTGGGTGTAAAACCAAGTTGGTGATCCTCTAATGTAAGATTGGTGTAGCCAACCACCATTGATTTGGGAAAAAGGTTTTAGTTATTGTGCTGAAATCCTTAAGTGGGTACTTAAGGTAGTGGATGTAAGTCTGTTGAAGATCGAACCACTATAAATCCTTGTATCTTCTCTTTTGTATTTCATTCTTATTTCACAGATGCATTTTTACTGGTTATTAGAACAATGAATTTTATCTCAATCTCTTCAATGGTTAATCAGTTTTAAAGACCTTTATATTCTACAGAAAGTTTGTATTTAATTGCTCAACTTCCATCTTTGAAACAACAATCTTCATGCCATTTAGTGGTGCTTTAAAGGAATCTTGTTTGCACTCCATCAATTGCGAAGCAATCTGTCTTTGTGAACAAAAGCACTACACTCCTCTTTGCATTCTTTGTTTTAATTAAAGACGTTTATGCAGTTGGGTAAAATTGTTATTGTTGCTTCATCTACCCATCTTAACTATAAATCTTATTTCTAGCATTTAGTAGTGTTTTGAAAGTTCTTTGACTGAATATTCAAGTCTACATTTTTCTTTGAACTCAAACTTTGATCAGCCATTGCGAAAAAGACATAAAAGATTTTTCAAATCATATTTGTTTGCCATAAACCTTATCCCCCCCCCAAGGTTTATCAATTGGTATCAGAGCTTTGGTCTACATTATTATTGATTTAACATCCTTGCAGGAAAAGATCCAAATGGCAAACACTATTGCTCTACCTTACATTGAAGGATCCTCAATAAATAGACCACATTTGCTCAGTGGAAGCAATTATACATTCTGAAAAAATAGAATGAAGATTTATATTTGCTCAATCAACTTTAAGCTGTGCAAATTGATTGAAAAGGGACCTTTTATCTCGTTAAAATTTGTTGATAGCAGAAAAGTGCTAAAACAGAGTGATGAATATAACAATAAGGATATTGCAAAAATAACTTTGAACTTTCAAGCAATGAATGTATTGTGTTGTGGTCTTGATGTAAATGAATACAACTGTGTTAGTTGTTGTGATTCCGCTCACGAAATGTGGTGACTGCTTGAGGTCACCCATGAGTGGATTAATCAAGTAAAAGAATCAAAATTGGCAATGTTAGTCCATGATTATAAGCTATTCACTATGAAGCCGTGTGAAAACATTACTGATATGTTCACTTATTTCACAAACATCATGAATGGTCTAAAGGCCTATGGAAAGATTTACACCCCTCAGAGAGCAAAATAGAAAATTGGTTGATGCTCTGCCAAAAAGTTGGCAGCCAAAAATCTTGGCTATAGAGGAATCAAAAAATTTGAATAGTGTACCTACTGAAAAGCTTATTGGCTCTCTGTTAACCTATGAAATAAAACTAAAAAAGTGTCAAGAGCATAATGAAGATGATAGAGGTAAAAGGGGAACTACCTTAAAAGCTACAAATGATAAAGCTATTAGTGAACAATCTGAAAGTAATTGTGACACTAATTCGAACAATGAAGAAATGGCCATGGTTGCTAGAAAATTCAAGAATATGTTTAGAAAAGGCAACTTCAGCAAGGGTAAAAAATTCATCAAAAAGAAAGGACAAACTTCGTCCTTCAAACTTCAATGCTATTAATGGAAGGGTATGGAGCATTTTATTTCTGATTGCCCAATAGCAAAAAAAAAAAAAAAAAAAAAGAAGCCAAGCACAACACGAAGATAAGAAAAGGATTGACTGAAGCTCGGGATCAAACTGAATCTGAGATAGAAGAAAGTTGTGATTCTAAAAATGAAAAAGCAAATATTTGCTTCATGGCCATGGAAGATAAGGTAAATCCTACCTCTTCTAATTCCATATCTGAATTACATGATTCTAATTGTGAAAAGATTGATGATCCTAATGAGTTACTTTTTGACATATTTCATGAACTCAAAAAGCTATCTAGAAGAAACAAGAAAATGAAAATGAAAATAGAATCCATATTAGATGACAATGCTAAGCTATTGAATGAGAATAAAACCTTACTTAATTCCATCATGAGCTTAAATGTTAAGAAGGATGTTATGTTAACTTCCTTGCATTGTATGACTCTTAAGAACAAATGCTTGTGTGACATAGTTCATTCTCTTGAAATTATTGCCAACAACTTTGATTACATGAAAAATAGAGTTAATGATCTCACTACATGCATTAAAAAGTTTACAAATGGCAAAAATAATTAGAAAAAATTACTTGGTGCACAACACATGACTGGAAACCAAAATGGTGTAGGCTATAGGCATGAGACCAAAACTGAAAATTACAAATCTTACTTTGTAAAAGCTACTTCATCATATATGACACGTATTTGTTGCACATATTGTGAAAAAATATGGACACAAAGCATCTTAGTGTTATGTTAAGATGAAAGTGGAATTTGGTGCAAAAACAATTTGAAAATTAGAGGAACTATTACTAACCCCTGTGGACCCAAGAAAATGTGGGTACCAAAAGCCATTCTTCCGTCTCATGAATAGGTACACCAGCTACAAAAATTGAGCTCCACAAAATGGTTCTTGGATAGTGGATGCTCAAGACACATGATGGGAAATGCTGCAATAATGTATGACCTCCAAACTACAAATGATGGAGTTGTTATATTTGGAGATAAGAAAAAGGGAAATATTTGGTATAGGTAATATTGGTAAGGGATTTTCCATCATTATCATGCAAGTATTATTGATTGATAATTGAAGTGCAACTTGCTTAATATTAGTCTTTTCTGTGAAAATTGTTGCAGGGTTAATTTTGAAAAAGGTTCATGATCTATCATTGATAATTCTTGTGATGAAATCATTTTTGTTGTTAATCGCATTGATAATGTCTATGTATTATATCTTGATGTTCCTATTGCTTATTATGTAAAGTGCCTCTCCATATATAATATAGATGGCTACCTTTAGCACAGAAGGTTAGGCCATGTCTTTATTGATTTGCTCAGTAGATTGTCATTAAAAGAACTTGAGAAATGACTACCCAAAATAATTTTTGACAAAAATAAATTGTGTGATGCTTGCCTTTTTAGAAAACAAACCGAGACATTTTTTAAATCCAAGAAAATAATTTCAACCTTAAAATCTCTTGAGTTAATACATATGGATTTGTTTGATCTAATGAGGAGCACTAACCTAAATGGTAAGAGTTATGATCATGTGTTTAGTAGATGATTTTTCGAGATATACTTGGACTTTATCTCTTCTGTCGAAAGGATATTTAGAGTGTTCTATAAAAGAACTCTATGTGCGGAAGAATCCATACTTGTAAATTTTGATGTATCTAATATATATTCCTCTAGAAACGATGATGAGTATGTAGGTAGCTCAAAGAAAAATGACATTGAACATCATGAAGCTCCAACATCTAACAACCATGCTAAGGAAGATGAATTAGAATAGCAACAAGTTGAAGAAAGTGAGCAAAGAAGTGTCGAACACACTGATCAGAATCTGCCAAAAGATTAGTTGTCCAAAACTGTCTATCCAAAAGAACATATCATTGGTGACCCTAGGTACGAAGTTAAAATCAAACGGTATTTTTTTGATAATTTTACTTTACTTTCTAGCACTGAACATAATTAAATTAATGCAGCCTTACATGATGAATTTTTTATTATGGCCATGCAAGAAAAGCTTAACTAATTTAAAAATAATCAAGTTTGAAAGCTTGTCCCTAGACCACTTGACCATCTCATAATTGATACTAAGTTTTTTTTCATAAATAAACTTGATAAGCATGTCATTGTTATTAGAATTAAAATAACATTAATTGCCCAAGGATTCAATCAAGAAGAGGGCATTGATTATGATGAAACTTTGGCTCCCGTTGTTCAATTGGTATCTATTAGAATGCTACTTGTCCTTGTGTCATTCAAAAACTTTATACTTTACCAAATGGATGTCAAAAGTGCTCTCTTAAATGGTTTTATTGAAAAAGAAATTTATGTGACGTAACCTCCAGATTTTATTCATGAATGTTTTCCAAACCATATTTTAGTGGTTTTCTTCTTTCAAAAGGTTCTTCAAGAGGCTTAATGGATACCACATGATTTATCAAATCTGAAAATTCTGATAATATCTTAATTGTGCAAATATATGTTGCTGATATTATTTTTTGAGCTACTAATGATTCCTCATGCAAGAAATCTACCAAGACAATTCAATAAGAGTTTGAAATGAACATGATGAGAGAATTTAACTTCGTCCTCGGTCTTCAAAGAAAGAAAACCATAGATGATGTATTCCTAAATCAAGACAAGTATGCCAAGGAACTGCTCAAAAGATATATTCAAAAACTACTAGCTGAAGAATGTTTCGATCATCTAAAGAGAGGTTTGGAAATGATCAGATTATATAGCTAACGATTTTGCTAGAGATTGGTTATTTATTCTTGCAGAATTCCTAAAGATCTTATGATTTTAGATGGAGATATTTGATGCAATATTTGGACTGTATTTTAAGTCCAAAATTAACAGTATCTCTTAACCATATGTGACATACCTTTTGGATAGGGAATTCAGATGGACAATTTGCGTCCAAATGTTCAAATCTTTTAATTTAAAAAACTCCCGCCTTTTTATTCCAACCGCAACACTCTCTCTCTTCGTATCAAAATATCATTACATATTTTTAGAAATCACCTTCCTCAAATGTACTAACTTGTGCTTGTACTCTTCAATACCTAGTAAACCCCGAAAAGAATTCAAATTGATTTGAGTCTTCTTCTCATTTCAAGAATTCAAAAGGCTGTTATTTGCCTAAGCACTTTTCTCTTTCCTCTGGCCTTCATTCTTTCGCCAAAACCAGAAAAATCAAACCCTTCAATCCTATTTGCCATGGGTAACACTCCAAATCCCAGCTAAGAGGTCGATTCAATAATGAAGGAGATCAAGAAATGCAAGACGATGAAAAAGAAATCAATCACTGCTAGACTAATATCTGCGAAAAAGAAGGAAAAATGAGTTGTCATTGATGAACTAACTCCCCAAAGTGCATTATCAAAATAACCTCCAGAAGAGGAAAGCACGGTCACTTAAGTACCTCAATTTCTCAACTCAAAATAGGTGAATTTGAGTACAATGATTGGGTGTTTAGAAATAGAACTATTATTGTGGGCTATCAAGTTGATTCTAAGGTCTTTTATTGCTAAAGTGTTTCTAAACTTTTTTATCATTCTGAATATGTTGAAAATCTTAGATAATGGACTTTGTTGTCAAATTAATGAGAATTTGCACACCCCACTGGTTTGAGAATTCTATGCGAATCTGAGAAAGGGATGACATGAGTAAATAGTAAACAGGTTTATTATGCAGTGGTATATGTCTAGAATTGGAAAAGTGAATCTCGAGTTTAACCATTGCTGTTAAATAGTTTTTTAATATCAGAGATAGTGGAGTACAATTTTTCAAAATGAATTGCCTGAAAAATTTTGAAATTTTGTTTGAACTGAATTGATTTGAGATGAAATTTACTAGTGCCAAGAGCTTTAGAAATTCAAGTGATTAAAATTCCAAATTGTTAAATGGAATTGGGGGGATTGCTATATCACAAGATCTCAACCGTGGTGATATCGAATTTTGGCCACAAGACATCTTTAAATTTTATGCAAACGGTATTGATGCCAGCTTTGTCCGAAGGAAAGTAAAGTAGCTTTGGATTTTTGGTTGTGAAAATGATGACTCATTCTCGGAACACATCAAACAAAGCATTATTATTTAGAAACATTCTCATCAAGCTATTCAAGTACTTCAATATTGATTTTAGTACGGTTACCCCTAAGCACTGCAAAGTAATCATCTATAGCAAAAATTCATTTGAGAAAATGGGAGTCATTCAAGAGGATAATCAAGGGATATTACTTAGAGAGGCTAATGAAGAAGAAGTAGTAATGCAGAGTATTTCAAGGGGATACATCATGATGCACAAAAAGAAAAGACGATACTGAAATTCAAAGGGAAACATCCAATTGAGGGAAGTAGAAAAATTAGGTAAGAATAACTCAGAGCATTTTGACTGCTATAAATCTGATATCCACCAAGCTAGATGGTCTGAGTACAAAAGTCAAAGGTGAACAAAATATTTTGGAAATAGACTGACAAATGTGAAAGGAAAGAATATGAAGCTGCCGGAAATTTGACTAAACAAGTTCCTCCACCTATGCCTGAGCTTGAACCTATCACTCCTTCAACATGGAAAGAAACTGATGTTCAGCTAGAGAAGGAGACTGATAAAGAAAATTAGAAAATGACTGATGTTCATCTATGCACACCAAAGAACCCACAAATGATGCACCCACTGTTGACAAGGATGCTCCCAAGCAAGACCAACCAGCTACATTTGGCAGCTTATCTGGCTGAAGGAAGAAGCATGTCATAGTAAATTGAAGTTCAGTAGAACTGTTGGACAATATTCAAAAGAAGGATGCCATGCTAAACCTACAACTATCCTCATCCTTTGAGAAATGGCACATAACCACCGTTAGATGTTAATTTCTGCTATCAATTTTTTTCTGATGACACAATTTTATTCGTGCAAAACTTCTTGCTCTCTGCACTATATTTTCATGCATATCCTTATTTTAGTCTTTAACTGATATTGGCCCTGTTATGGGCATTCTCCTGATATTACTGTCAAAGTACTACTGATTGCTTCTCTGCTACTTATTATTATTATTATTATTATTATTATTATTATTATTATTATTATTATTATTATTATTATTATTATTATTATTATTATTATTATTATTATTATTATTATTATTATTATTATTATTATTATTGTTATTGTTGTTGTTGTTGTTGTTGTTGTTGTTGTTTTGATTGATGACAAAGGGGGAGAAAATAGGGATTATAAATTGATTATTTGAGGAATTTATGATTTGAGAAATATATTGTTGGAGGATTGCGCACTATGATTTGATATAGTTATGGAGACTGTGATGTGGAGAATATGGAGACTGAACATCTCTGTAGACATTTGTGATTCTGTGAAAGACATTATTGGGCCACTGTGACTTTGTGAATTGAACTTTTTTTGCTATCATGATATCTAGTTCAATAGTTTTTGCCCTTATAAATATAGATTATAATTGTGATTGCTTATAGGGATGATAAATTCATATGGTTTGAAATGAACTATGACTGTTTACTGTTGTGATTTAAGAGTTGATTGATTTGATGAAGATTATATTGAGATGTTGAGTAGTTATTATGGACTAAGGAGATTGAAGTGTGCATATGAGTTCATTGTGCATTCTTACTGATTTTGAATAAGCTAGATGATTTTTTTTTTATTTTACTATGGATGTGATATGCACTTTGTTTAAATATTTGGATGATGAGGATATCTATGCTTATAAAAACATTTTTTTTTTTTTTGTGAATAGAAAATTCCTTGTACTGGGTTGGATTGAAAACCTATGATTCATCTTTGTGAATTTTTTTTTTTTTACCCAGTACATACACGGGGGGAGTTTTGGACCCATGTTTATTTTATCTAAATGACCAGTCCAAAAATGTGTTTTTAAAAGACTAGCTTCTGCCTTATTTTACTCTATTTTGGATGCATGTTTTGGAATTCCAAAATTTTGAAATCAAGTCTGATTCTCAAATGCACTTCATGGCTCTATATCTTATGATTCATATATACACATACTAAGAGGAAGCATTGCATCTTATGGTTTATCTTCTATACCTCCTCATGTATATATCTATATAGTTTTTTTGTTACTACTAAATGATGCTATTCTTTTGTGGAATAGTCCTTTGATGGAAGAAAAGAGGATATGGAGGTAGGTTGGGCCGTAGGCTCATTGAGCTACGATTATGAGTGTATGCTTTAAATTTCTTATCTTAATCTCATAAGCTCTCTCTGAGTCCTATAACTAGAGATTGTTGGGTATTTCAGGCTCATATCTTATACGGCGTAGCGAAAAAATAAAACGAGATACCATCCCAGGATCCGCATATGTGTGGAAAATAAGACATAAAGATAACAAAGGTAACAACTTTTACCTTTTTTTGATCGTTTGAAGAACAAAAATTTCTTCTTCAAGTCGAGGCGCAATCTAGCAATCCTCTTGATCAAACTCCACGAGAGTTGAACATCTAACCACTATAATCACAGTGTGTGATTATCTCTAACAGTAATCCACAAAGATTAATACTCAAGCACCGAAATTTCCTATGCTAGCAGAAACAAGATGGTGGCTAGGGCTTCTCAAGAACAATTGAGAGAGAGAGAGAGAGAGAGAAGAGAGAATGTCAAGTGTTGCTAGGGTTGGAGTTGTGTCTTACACCTTAGCTAGGGATTCTTGTGTTATCCCTATATCAAACGAAAAATCCTACTCCAAATATACTCCAGTCTCATAATTCTAAAACAGTTAGAATTCCCTAATTGTAATTGGAAACATCAAGTTCTCACAATTATAATTTAGACTATTAATTATAACTAATTATAATTTGGCCACAACAACTTCTATTTCTCACAATTAACCCTATTATGTTATCAAATAACATCTTAAGTATATAATCCTCTATTATGTATGACCTATTAGGTTTCCCAGTCAATTAGTAGCGAACATAAATTAATCCAAACGTCTTTGAGATTAATAATCTATAATTAATTAGAATTAATCCTATTAATTCTAATCAGGATTGGTTTATTAATTCATCAATTAATAAACATATATTCCCAGGTCATGAGCGGTATCTAGTAACACATCATGACCACTCAAAAGTCCAGGAAGTCAAGTGGCTTGACATGAACCCTTCAATAACAAACTACAATGCCATTAACTCCTTTCACCATACAATATCTTATTCGGTTTGGAGTACGGAATTAGTGCCAACTCCCTCTAGAATTAATTCTGGCCCGAATACAATAGTACTTGTACCAGGAACCCACTACTCTAGGTGTGTATCAATTGAAACTATTTCCAATACACAGTCGCCTTGGCCAAATTCCTACAAGTGGCCGTGAGATATTCACCCCTGCTATTAAGAGTGGTGAATCCTTTATTGACCTTCTAAACTACTTTCGTTTACCTCATAATGTACCCAATATCCATCCCATAAGTGGCCCTCGGTCGAGCTCTAGAGATTGAAATCAAAAGTACAATGCTCAGCAAATAAAGTACCTTGGAGATCTCAAGTCTAAAGATATTTGTACGTTTGCTATATTGAAATTATATTACTGGCACTAAATAGTTATCCATGTGATTATCTCATAGCTAGGTCATCTAATGAACTTGTTCCATTAACAAGCATCCATGTGTTAACTTTGAGTATTTCAATACTCACGGATATGAGAACCACCACCTGATCAAATCAGGAAGTCTAACACATGCTAGTCTTAATGCATTAATGATGTCCTGTCTCATTAATACTATGACTAGGGACCATTTAAGTACTAACACTATACAGTGTAGTAGGAATCTCATATCATGATCTCTATCACGATTTCCTTAACACAGTGTTGTACTAGGGACTTTATCAAATAGTTATATTACTTAAAAGTAAACAAAAGAAATGGTAAGATAAATAATACCTTTTATTAAAATAAAATGTGCCATATACAATGTACAAGTAATTGCCTCTTGGGCACAACACTAACAGAGATTACACTTGAATGAAAAATATTCTTATTTCTCTTGGTCTAAACATGCCCGTGTTGTACATATCATTATTTTTTATATCACAATCCTATCAAGTTTGTTATTACTCAAAAAATGGGAGATTGTTAGCCCTAAGGGCATTCTCCTATGTTTTTTCTTATGACAAACATTGATGAGGACTAATTTGTGTGATCTGCATATGATAGGACATGTTTGACCTTAGATCTTCCAAGGCATACAAATAAGATTGCTAAGCAACTCTTGAGTGATAGATTCCAAAAATGGGTGATCAAGAAAAAGATAAGCTTAAGAGATTGCATACCAAGAAGTCTTTGTGGAAGAACTTTAAACTAGGAATCTTTGTTAAGGTATTTCTCTGTGTAAATTCTTATGTCTTCTTTACCTTTTGGTTCAGTTTAATTCCACCAAGAAGCACTAAAACAAAAGATTTCAAAGTTTTAAAATCATCAGAATTTTGGATTGAGCTTTTGGCTTGCCTTGCATCCAAAAGCTACATCTAAAACTCTATGAACAGCATCAAATCAATTCTGCCTGAAAATATGTTAATTTGGACATACTTTTTGGATGCACCACCGTCCAAAAGTTGAGTCCAAAACTCTGAAAAATCTAACAACATGAAACTAGCTGTTAACTAGCCGGTGTTGTCCTACTTTTCACTTCTATAAAAGCCATTTAAACCTAATTTTCTCTAAGATTTTATTTTGTCTTTCTTAGAAACACTCTTACACTTTAGAAAATAAAAAACTTCCTTTTCATTGTGCTTCAAAGGTGAAATTGAATTGTTCAAAAAGTGAAAGGCTATTGGAGCTTATTTGTTCATATTTGCTCAAACTTTTGAGCTATTCCATAAGTTATCCTTCATTCTAACTTGTATCAAGGTTTTGGTGTAAAAGCCAATTGGGGTGAGCCTTGTTTGGTGAACATATCAAGGTTGTGGTGTAAAGAACCTTGATTGTGTGTTTGAAGAGGTTAGGTGTAAAACCAAGTTGGTAATACTCTTATGTAAGATTGGTGTAGCCTACCAACATTAATTTGGAAAATAAGTTTTAATTATTGTGTTAAAATCCTTTAGTGGCTACTTAAGGTAGTGGATGTAGATCAGTTGAGGATCGAACCACTATAAATCCGTGTGTCTTCCCTTTTGCATTTCATTCGTATTTCACTGCTGCATTTTTACTGGTTATTAGAACAAATAATTTTATCTCAATCTTTATAATTGTTTATCAGTTTTAAAGACCATTATATTCTACAAAAACTCTGTAATTAATGCCTCAACTCCCATCATTAAAACAACCATCTTCATGCTATTTAGTGGTTCTTTAAAAGAATCTTGTTTGCACCCCATCAACTATGAAGCAATCTGTCTTTGTGAACAAAAGCATTGCACTCCTCTTTGCATTCCTTGTTTTAATTAAAGACGTTTATTTAGTTGCATAAAATTGTTATTATTACTTCATCTACCATCTTAACTTTAAATCTTATTTTCAACATTTAGTAGAGTTTTGAAAGTTCTTTGACTGAACATTTAAGTTTGCATTTATCTTTGAACTTAAACATTGATCAGCCATTGCAAAAAAGACATCAAAGATTTTCCAAATCACATTTGTTTGCCATAAACCTTATTAACCCCCCTCCCCTCCCCCCCTCTAAGGTTTATCAAAAATTTTGTTTAATTAAAAACAGAACTATCGGCAATGAAATTAATTTCCATGTGTGATTTGCCATAGAAAATTCCGTGGCTGTTTTTAAAATTTCGTAGTTGATGCAATTTCAAATAATGAAATTTTGTTTAATTAAAAATAGAACCATCAGCCCCGAAATTAACTTTTGTGGGTGATCTGCCATAGAAAATTCCATAGCTGATTTTAAAATTTCGTGGCTCTTTCAATTTCGAAATATGAAATTTTGTTTAATTAAAAATAGAACCAACAACTGAAATTTTGTAATTGATTCATGGTAAGTCAGCTATGAAATATTTCGTAGCTGATCCAGAATTGATTTTTAGGGGAATTTTTAAAAAATTTGCTATGAATTTTTAAGCGAACCATAACCCATATTTCACAGACCAAGCACATCTGATTGTAGCACAATCCCTTTTGTGGTCCACAACTTACTTCGTTGAGGAGACTCATGAAAAACTCTCATCAAGGAGATTGCAAATTGCAGCAAAACAAGGGACGCCATATAGTAAGCAACCAACACCAAATGGGATACTTGAGACGGTGTCGACCTTATCACAAAAAGCTAAAACGATGACTTCTGATCCTTCTTTGGCTCAAATTGGAGAACAACTATGCCTCTTGAGTGCCAAGTCCCATATATTTGAAAAAGAAAACCCCCAAGGAGAGGAGAAATACTATAAGGAACAATTACACAATGTGGAAAGAGAAGTATTCAATTCTACTTTATGTGCTAATTCTTCCAATATCTCTTTATCACTTGATTTTTTAGGTTCCTCTAAATTCTTATAGAACAATAGTCCAAATGATGATGTATTAAATTTGAGATATCTTAAAGAGTTGGACTTTTCATTGCTATATCATACAAAACTCATGGAGGATGTTGATAAATTCTACCTTTCACCCCATTCAAAATGAGATAACTTAGTTTTTGTAGATCATTCACTTGGAAGTAAGGATTACGTGATCCCATCTTTAAGAACTCAATTACTAAGTTTAAAGGGGAATGTTCATTGTGAAAATTCTTTTGAACGGAAAAATGGTGATTTCAATGTTGAAGCATCTTTTAGATTTCACTTGCATTCATCTATTGAAAAATTGATTGATGCATCTAAAGAGCTTAAAGGGAATAGGTTTCATGCATCTACTTTCATTAAGCATATTAACTTTCATGTCACTTACCCTTTTCTAAATCCTCTATTCTTTCTACACTCATTATGTCTGTCTTCTACTTTGAGCTTCAATTTCTTTTACAAAGGTTTGATGAGGAAGCATAATGAGTAGAAAGAGTTTGTATCTTTGTCTTGGGTTTGGCTTTGTTTAAGTTGTTAGGTGTCTTTTCCCTTTAGTAATAAGGAAAATATTTTCCAATTTAAGTGTGAGGGAGTAAGTCCTTATCTTTATTTACTTTCCTAGGATATTTATTAGTCTTTGTCTAATTTATGTTTTCTTTTTATTTTTGGCGTGTGTTGCTATTATTTTATCTGTTCTTTTATTTATCTTTTGTTTTGCAAGAGTGAATAAAGTCTTCTTTGAACCTACTCTATTCTTCCTTCCAAGCTTTAATATTTATTAGAGCATTATTGCACTTGGGGAGTATTGCTTACCTTACTACCTCCTGTTATGATTTCAATCCATTTGGAGAAACTTTATTGCATTAATTTTTGGCTAATGATGACATTGTCAAGTTTAAGTGTGGGGGAGTGGTTTGGTGATATTCTTTGTCCAAGTTATTGGCAATTTCGTTGGTGTTTCTTAAAATGTTAGGTTAATATTGTCTAAAATTTCAAAATTTGAAAATTGAAAGTTTGGGAATTTTTTAGCTAAATTGCGATTTTTAACTATTATGGTATTGTTATTGTTTTCTTTTGGCATAAGAATTTGGTTTAAGACTTATTTAGTTGAGTTTAGTTTTGTGTAAACTTGTATATTTTGTGTGATATAGGCTAAGTCTTGAGAATTTGGGTTAACCTTTTTTATAGTTTTAATAGATGTTGTGAAGTTTTGTTTCTTGAGAATTGGTGTTGATTTTGTGATGAAAAATAAATAGGGAATTTTGGTTGATTTTTGTTCTATGGTGTTCAAAACTAGTCCTTGTTATGAGTTTAAGTAAATAGGGACTAGAGTGGTAAAATCATGAGTGAAAAAAATGAAAGAAGACGTGAGAAAAAATTGATGTTCATTATGTATAAAAAAGAGAGAGATAGAGAGAGATTCCTACTAAAAAGGGGGAGAGAAGTAGCAAGTATTGTTTCGTATACTCTCTTAGGGCTTTCCTGAAGGCAGAGGGCAAAACAAAAGAAGGCAAAGAAAAAAAAGAGAAAAACATGAAATTAAGGGGGCTAATACAGTGAGTGAATAGAAATTCATTCACTTGAGGCTATGAATTCTCAAAGGAAAAAATAGTAAGAATGTCCCTAGTTTGCTACGTAAATTATAGTAGTTTAGAAGTCATAAAACTTGAATTGATTATTATTCCTAACTTATATGAATCACAATATTTGCATTCTTGACTTGAGGAATGGGGTGAAACACATTGAATGAATATGAACTTGTTAACTCAACTTCAATGACCTTCGTTATATCTAAGGTCATACATAAGTTTACATGAAATTGGCTTGGTTCAATAGGTATTAGATTGTATTCTTGTACTAGAAAAAGGATAATATCTTTGCTACAATGGCCATGTTCACTAAATTCTTCTTGTTCTTAAGCTATTTGCTTGGTAAGATTAATTATTGTTTGCTTGAGGACAAGCAAGGCTTAAGCTGGGGGAATGTGATGGGACCTAAATGTACCTATATTTTTCTAGTTATTTGAGGTTATTTTGTGATACTTTTGATACAATAACTAGCCAATTCCCTTCCTATTTGATTTTTACCTGTAGGAAGTATTTTTGATGATTTTAGGCAGAAATTGATGAGAATAGAGCAAGCGTTAAACATTCCAGCATATACCTGACGTCGGCCTAAAGAAGCCGAACCGCCGCTAGCACAACAATGGAAGAAACTCAAGAAATAGAGGGAAAATAGAGCAAAATCAGATTAATAGAGAAAAACTAGAACCAATCTAGTCAATGTGAACCAGCACCGACTCTTAACCGTTCAGTGGCTACAGGATTTCCTTTTAGATTAGAATTTGGCAATTATAACTAGGATTTCTTTCGAAACTAATTTAGAAACAAATTAGGACTCTTGGAACTTTTTGGTAATCTAAACTACTACAATTACAAGTGGTTAATAATAGGACCTAAATTAGTCATATTTTATCTAGTTATTTGAGGCTATTTTATGATACATTTTGCTCAATAACTAGTCATATTCCTTCATATCTAAGATTTTACCCTTAAAAAGATATTTTGTGCAATATTTCAGATTTTAGGAGTAACATAAGACAAAAACATCGCAAAACAAAATAGAGGTGGTGCCAGACAGGCCAGAAGAAGCGCCGCCGACCACGTGTTGCTGGTACGCACTTCCAGGTAACAAAAAATCAGTGAAATAGAGCTAAACAGAATAGAACCGACGATAGCTGTGAGGTTAGAAGTGGCGTTGCTGCACTCTGAAAAATATTACGCGAAAATCAAGAAAAATCGATGAACAACTGAGGAAACAGACCACAACTGGCGCCGGCTCCAGCAGCCAAGGAGGCTCCAACTGTGCCCTGATGATAAGGCAGTGCCTTGAATTTTGCACGCAATTTTGGGAAATCTACAGAATTTTAGTATCTTCCTACTTCTAATCGGCCAAAAACCTTACACCAACAAGTTTAGACACTTCTTAAGCCTATAAATAGATGGAAAACACAAGAGAAATGGGAGAATTCACAGATCATAACAGAAAATCACTCAAATCAAGGAGGAATTCTGCCAAATCAAGAAGGGTTGTACAAGAAGGTCTACAAAGGAAGAAGAATGAAGCTTGACTATGAGTCATTTCTTTTACTTTAGTTTTCTTTTCTTAAAAAATGATGTATTAATTGTTTTATTGTAATTCGACATTGTTTTAGGTATTCATGATTTTTAGAGTTATTTGATCTTTTGATTAATTGATTGTTATTCTTGGTATTTAATTACTTGTACGTATTACGAGATTAGTTAGTTGTTTCTTTCTATTAACTTGCTTGGAAAAGGGGTTGATGGTGGTCTCAATTTATTAATTTTATACTTGTTATTTATTAACTTGCTTGGAAAAGGGGTTAATTGCTAAGAACTGGTAATTGAAGATTAATTGATGTCTGACAGGATTGAATTCATTGTTTAATTTCATGTTTAAGTTTGCCAGGAATGGAAATTTAACTGAGGATTGCGTTTAATGCATCTTTTGGGTGGATTAGTTGAGCCAAGAATATGATGCTAGTTTATCTAGAAGGTAGTGATTTTATGGATTGGAAAAGGAATCTATCTTAATCCTTCATGATGCCAAGAGAATAATTAGTTATGATAATGGTTAAGTGCTTTTAAGGTCATATGTGTCAAAATAATGGTTTAAGTTATATAATTCTCCATCCTTGACATGTATATATTATTTTATTTTATTTTGATTTTCACTTTATGGAGTCAGTTAAACAATGAAAGAAAAGTGATTAATACATATTTGTTCCTGGAGGATCGACACTCGTTTGAACCCTATGCTATGTTAATGATGAGTACGCTTGCTTATATGTGTAATTTGGGGTTAACATTTTAATTAAAACCTGATTGGGAATGTGCTTATTTTTATATGATTTTTATACCGAAAAAAATATGCATCATGTTTTTTGCGCCGTTACCGGGGAACAATATTATGAAAGCTTAGATTTTGTTGATTTAACCATATATATATTTAAATAGGTAAAGATGTGAATATGTAAATATGTACAATTGTTATTTTCGCATAAAGGTTCCATCTTTTGTATCTTGTGTATCCTTTGTATACCTTTGTAATCTAACTTACTAACTTTGACTATGTTATACGAACTAACTTTGTCTTCTTTAACTTTTATGTGAATGGTGCATTCCGTTATCTAAATATCTTCTATGTTCAGGCAAAATGGTGAATGGGAACCAGAGGAAGTTTAATGAGGGGCAGTTCCCCCATTACTCTTCTTAGATTACACTCATAGCACCAGAATCAGCAGAGCTAGAAACCGTGATTGGAAAATTTGATGTCCATGTCATGAGGCGTTTCAAAGAAATAGATTCTGCATTTGAGAAGTTCGAGGAGATGATTCGCAATATAGAACGACAAATCTGATTTTTGATTGACATGGTGTGAAAATCTCGAGAACTAGCACCAATAGGCAAAGAGGAAACAACTGTTGTCACATTACGGAGTGAAAAAAAAAGTTGCCAGATGTTGCAGACTGCGATCGACGCCAATTGGAGGAAGAGAAACGGCACCGGCTAACCTATAACTCCGCGAACAAGTAATCCAGCATTGAATTGGCGCCAACCGACACATTGCAACCGGTGTCGGCTACACTCTGCCCATCTCTCGAAAATCCTACTAGCAATTCTCCTTTCCAGCCTAAAATTCTGTATCCGACCAGTCTACACAAAGCTCGAAAAGATGCCCAATTTGACAAATTTCTTGAGATATTCAAACAACTGCATATAAACATTCCCCTCAATGAAGCTATAATCCATATGCCTAAATATGCCAAATTTCTCAAAAGCATGCTCATAAGCAAAAAGCGATTGGAAGAATTGTCTACAGTGGTACTAAATGAAGAATGCTCAGCCATATTGCAGGACAAACAAAATTTTCCACATAAAGAGACTAATATAGGGAGTTTCTCTATCCCATGTTTGATTGGCACTCTTAATTTTTGTAATGCATTAGCTGATTTAGGTGCTGGCATCAATTTATTGCCATATACAACATTTACAAAGCTAGGCCTAGGAGAACCCCAACCCACTAGGATGAGGATTCAACTCGCGGATAGATCTATCAAATATCCTAGGGGTATAATAGAACATGTACTGGTAAAAGTTGACAAATTCATATTTCCAGTGGATTTTGTTATTCTTGACATGGACAAAGATTCCAAGGTCCCTTTAATCTTAGGTAGACCTTTCCTAGCTACAGCAAAGGCGTTAATTGATATTCATGGAGGGAGGTTGACACTTAGGGTTAGGAATGAGAAAGTAGTCATTCTAATCCACAAAGCATGCAACACCCTTTATCTTCTGATGATTCATGTTTAAGAATTGATACTTTTGCAGTTTATGCAGAAATCATTGGAGGAGAAGTTGGTGGAAACTTTAGTAGCATAGTTGGAGGACTCTATTGATGAGGAGGGAATAAAGAGTCTTGAAAAAATCGAGAAAAACAGTTTGGGTAGAATAAAATCATCCATAGAGGAGCCCCCAAAATTGGATCTAAAAGACCTATCCGAGCGCTTGGAATATGTGTTCTTAGCTGAAGGACATAAATTGCTTGTGATCATTGCTAAAGATCTCACCAAAGAGTAAAAAACCAAATTGGTAAGTATGTTGGGGAAATATAAGGGAGTTATAGCATAGAAGATAACTAATATAAAGGGAATTAGTCCATCCTTTTGCAGTCACAAGATTTTGATGGAAAAAGGAGTAAAGCCCATAGTACAACCCCAACATTGGTTGAACCCATATATGAGTGAAGTGGTAAAAGGTGAGGTGATTAAGCTTCTAGATTCAGACATCATTTACCCTATCTCTAATAGTATTTGGGTGAGTCCTACGTAAGTGGTACTAAAGAAGGGAGGAATGACGGTAAGTCCCAATGATAAAAATGAGTTAGTCCCTATGAGATTGGTCATGGGTTGGAGGTTTGCATTGATTATAGGATGTTAAACAAAGCTATTAGGAAAGATCACTTCCCTCTCCCTTTTATTGACCAAATGTTGGAAACGTTAGGTGGACATGAATATTATTGTTTCTTAGATGGATTCTATTGCTACCTACAAATCCCTATAGCTCCAGAGGACTAAGAGAAAACCACTTTTACATGTCCATATGGTACTTTTACATATCATCGAATGCTGTTTGGTCTTTGCAATGGTCCCAAAACTTCAAAAGGTGCATGATAGCAAAATTTGAAGGACTCGTGGGGGACATCATGGAGGTATTTATGGATGATTTCTCAGTTTTTGGTGATACATTTAACTTGTGTTTATCTAAACTTGAAAAGGTATTAGCAAGATATGAAAAGACTAACCTCATGCTTAGCTGGGAAAAATGTCCACTTTATGTTGCAAGAAGGTATTGTGTTGAGGCATAAAATTTCAATGAAGGGTACAGAAGTTGATAGAGCGAAAACTGAAGCGATTGAGAAGCTGCCGCCTCCTACTTCTGTGAAAGCTATAAGGAGCTTTCTTGGTCATGCGGGTTTTTACAGGAGGTTTATCTTAGACTTCTCAAAAATTTCCAAACTGCTTACCTCTTTACTTGAAAAAGATACTGTGTTTAATTTTGATGAAAAATGTCTCAATGCTTTTACCATGCTGAAGGAGAAATTATTCAATTCACCCATTTTGATTACACCTAATTGGTCCCTTCCCTTTGAACTAATGCATGATGCAAGTGATTTTGCAGTTGGTGCAGTACTTGAACAAAGACGGAATAAGCATTTCCAACCCATCTACTATGCAAGCAAGACTTTAACGGATGCACGAGAAAATTACACAACAACGGAGAAAGAACTGCTTGCTATAGTGTTTGCTTTTGATAAATTTCATGCTTATCTTATTTTGTCCAAAGTCATTGTTTATACAGACCATTCTACCCTAAAGTACCTACTAACCAAACATGATTCCAAACTAAGATTGATAAGATAGGTATTATTAATGCAGGAATTTGATTTGGAAATTAGGGACAAAAAAGGTGCAAAAAGCTTGGCTGTAGATCACTTGTCCAGAGTGGATAATCCTAATTTAGAATCATTGATAGAGGAGGACATCAATGACACCTTTCCAGATGAACAACTCTTGCTCATAGAAGGTGAGATTCCAAACACCCCTTGGTTCACAGATTTTGCTAATTACTTGGTTACAGGAATTATTCCAAAAGCTCTCACAATACAACAAAAGAAGAAATTCCTCTCCGTGGTAAGGCATTACTTTTGGGAAGACCCGTATCTATTTAAGTGTTGTGCGGACCAAATCATTAGAAGATGTGAGGACTCTAAGGAAGGAGATGATATTCTTTAACATTGTCATGAAGGACTTGCTGGAGGCCACTACCAAGCTAACAATACTGCACAAAAGGTACTGGAGTCTGGATTCTATTCGCCTACATTGTTTAAAGATGCCCGCAGGGTTGTTCAAAGTTGTGATCGGTGCCAATGTACAAGTAACATTGCTAAGTCTAATGAGATGCCGTTACAAGTTTTCAACCTTGTGAAGTATTTGATTGTTGGGGGATAGACTTTATGGGCCCATTTCCTAGTTCTGGGGGAAATAAATATATTTCGGTTGCAGTGGACTACGTTTCTGAGTGGGTGGAAGCACAAGCTTTACCAACTAATGATTCAAGAGTTATGGTAAAATTTCTAAAAAAACTTTTCACCCTTTTTAGTGTCCCTAAGGTGCTTATAAGTGATAGAGGGCCACATTTTTGTAATACTCCAATGGAAAAGGTTCTCAAACATCTAGGAGTGAACCATAGGTTTGCCACCCCCTATCACCCGCAAATAAGTGGACAGGTTGAAATGGTTAATAGGGAAATCAAAAAAATCTTGGAGAAAACTGTTAACCATACTAGGAAGGATTGGAGTCTAAAATTGGATGACACTCTTTGGGCATATCAGACAGCTTTTAAGACCCCAATTGACATAACTCCCTTTCGGTTAGTTTATGGCAAATCATGTCATCTACTTTTTGAGATCGAACATATAGCTTATTGGGCGATAAAACTTGTTAACCTTCATCTTGAGACAGCAGGAACGTTAAGGTTGCTCCAACTCACAGCCTTAGAGGAGTTGAACAAGGATGCTTATGATATTTCAATGCAGTATAAAGAGAAAGTTAAAAAATGGCACGATAAGCATATAACTCAACAACACGAATTTGAGAAAGGGGAGCAAGTGTTTTTATTCAATTCTCGCTCACGACTTTTTCCCAGTAAGTTGAAATCACGATGGTCAAGACCATACATGGTAAGTTAAATATTTCCCTTTGGAACCCTCAAAATGACTCACCACACAGGGTGTACCTTCAAAGTCAATGGCAATCGCGTGAAACGCTATGTGGGGGGAAAGTCTTCACAACACCGAGCAGGTGGAGGTGCTCTTCGACACTGCAGCATAGAACTTTTTGGTTATCCCGACGTCATCCTTTTGTGCTATTTCCTTTCTGTTGTTTTGATTGATTTTCCTTTTTTCTAGTTTTTATACTTTGGTGTGTTTCTTTTGTTTGTTTTTTTTTTTAGGTACTTCGACAATGCCTCTTTCTCCAGGAATTCGACTCTCTTCAATACAAGAACTTCACTGTAATGGAAGTATTGTCTTTCTTATCTTTTCTCCTTTTTATTTTTGGTCCTATGGCATTGTTTCTTCCTTGTTCTATTTGTTTGGCCATTGAGGACAATGTCCAGTTTAAGTGTGGGGGAATGGTTAGATTGAGAAATCTTCTATGCATCATTCTTTTATACTTCATTTTGAGCAAATTTTTCGAAAATTTTTCTAATTTTCTTTGCGATTTCAAGAAGTATTTTAATGCATGTCTTTGTGATAGATCATAGAGCATATGTTCTATATCAATTATGGCTTATGCATGACTTTTTACACGTACTTGGACTAAGTAGTTCTTGATCAAATGCTTTAAATTGTTCTTAAAACCGATTTTTTCACTAAAATTCATTAAGTATTCTAGAACTTACTTGAATACTTCTTGAGGCGAAATAAGAAAGACATTCATGATTTAACTTAGGGATAACGGTAATATGCCTTCTTTAGATAGTTTAAGCTTTTCAAGCCTACTTATTGGACATTATACCTAGTGCCTATTTTGAGCCTAATTTTGGAATTTCTTTCTTAAACCCCGTTATCATACTTTGTCCATTACTTCCTTCTGAGAGTTTGAATAATTCTTCCAAATCTTTGATTGCTCTTCATAGATAAAAGTACATGTAGGAGAATATTAATGGAGAATACTTGTGAAAAGATCATGACTTGTTACTTTCAGTCATGTATCAATAGTTATGTTGAGTTGGGAAAGGAAAGAAGAAAAAAAAAAAGAGAAGAAAAAGAAGAGAAAGATTGCAAACAAGAAAAGAAAACAAAAAGCTGCTAAGAAAAGATGGAAAAAGAAAAATTGAGAAATGAACAACAACAGCATTTGAGAAAAAATAAGAGAAAGAAAGAAAAAAGTGAAAGACTAGACTTGAGACTGAGATAATCAAATTATCTGATTCTCTCAGAGGGCAAGAAACTTCAGCTTGCCCTTATGCTCGTCTATATCTTAAATATATTGGAAAATCCCCTCTTTATAAAAAACCTCTCCGATAGGCCAGAGATACTTTAACCAGGAGGATATCAAACTTGTGCAGGAAATTAAACAGAGATGTGCTAATCTCCCTGAACTCACTTTGCCATTAGATTCTGATTACTTAATTGTCGAAACTGATGGTTGTGAGAATGGTTGGGGCGGAATTCTTTTGTGAAAGCAAAAAAAATAATCCCCCAAAGCAACTGAACAAATTTGCAGGTATTCTTCAGGAAAAATTGGAGAAATATCTCATCTAACTTCTTTGGACGATGAAATACTTGCTGTTCTATATGCACTTGATAGTTTTAGGTTTTTACTACTTGGTAAACCTAAAATTAATTTGAGAACTGATTGTGAAGCAATTGTCAAATTTGCAGAACAGTCAAAAAATTCCTCCTAAAGGCCTCTCTTATAAAAGATAGGTCAAATTTACTAATTGTATACTTATGCAGGGACTCAAAATAAATTGGGAACATATTAAAGGACCTAATAATAAATTGCCTGACATTCTTTCTCGTCTAATTGTTTAAAATTTTGCAGGCAATGGCAGATGAGGGGAAGAAAAAGGCCCTTGAACTTAAGACCATGAAATTTGGTCAACACGAACTTGTTGTTCATCAGAACCCCAAGACTCAATTCACTTTCAAACTAAGAAAATAGCTGGATGAAGTACAATGTTGCCTTATTGACAACTTGTGGAATTTGGTCACTCCTCCAGACCAATCCAATTCAAAAGTGATACTGATTTTAGCTTTCACTAACCATTTCCTTGGCAATTCGAAAAAACCCTAATGCGTTCATACTTGGGTATAAAAATCATACAAAATTAAGCACATTCCCAATCAAGTTCAAATTAAAATGTTAAACCCAAATCACACATATGAGCAACTTACTCATCATTAACTGAGCATAGGGTTAAAACAAGTATCGATCCTCAAGGAACAAGTAAACATTAATTACCCTTCTTCTATTTTTTAACCGACTCGACAAAGTGACAAACAAAAAAAGGAAAATTAAAAAGAAAATAAAAATAAAAATATGTATATGTCAAGGATGTAGATTTATGTAACTCAAGCCATTGTTTAGACAAACATTACAAAAGAACCTCAAATAACTAAGCAAAGTATAACCAATTTAGCTCATATCAAACCCCAAGGAAAGAAATTCTCTTATTACGCACTTTTTACAGGTGAACATGCAGGAGTTTACTCAGATTGGGCTCAAATAAAGCCCTATGCTACTTGAGGAACCACTTACAGAGGATTCTACGACTTGGCAAAAGCTTTGGAAACCACCAGACAGCGTGTGGGTCCAAACTTCTTCATTTCCAATAATTGGAAAAACAGACCCTATGGTTCGATATGCCGGCAGGGAAGAACATTTGTTCAAGCTGTTTCTACTTCATCTTCTACTAAGAGCCCTACTCACCAGACACCTTTTTCATCTGAGCCAAAAATAAGATCCAGTTCTTCAATGGAGATTGTTTGCGGAAAATACTCAACTCTCGGCAACCCATCTCAAAGGGAATCTGGTAAAGGACCTATTAAGGTATGGGGTAAACTCCCACATCCCTTAATAGGATAAATAAAAGTCATTACTGAATACATTAGTATTTCTAATATGACTGCTCATTTTGACTTCCTCAAGGAAGCACATAGGAATTCGATTCCTGAACTTGTTGGTATTTCACTCTTTTATGAAGTGGAATATGCATAGAAAATACCATGCAAAGGCCATTTTAGCCAATGTAGGGCGCAGACTTCTGGTTCTAAACTAGATTTACTTTCATACTACATATGTCAATTAGTGTATTCCATTCGGAAAGCTAATATTGATATTAGTATTTTCCCTATCCTTTGTTTTTTCGGAGTAGAAATTACTCCTATTTCTTTAATGAAATTTGGATTACTGAATTCCCTTATTGTGGAAGATGTAACATTTGCTATGGACCTTCCTAATCCATTAAATATGATCATTCGGAAACTGTTTAATACCTTTGATGGACCGGCCCAACTATTTATTGAAAATTCTCCACTTGAATGGATTACTACTCAAATTGAACCAACAAGGAACTTTATTTGAATCTGTACTCTTGAAACTGGACTCCTCCCTGATTTAGATCTCGACCCTGAATGGGAATGTGAAACCCCGGTCACAACCAACCTTAGAGTAAGGGGGTTGGGATGCATATCATATTTTATTTCATGGTTAAATATATTTTCATATGATTTTTATTTATTTTGGATTCGGGTTTTATTGTCTTGAAGTCTTGTTGGTGAGTATTGTGTGAGAGGGGCAAGATGGTAATTTTTGCCCGAGGTGAAAATAGGGAGATAGCCTGTGAATTGAATAGAAAATAATTTTCTAGTGAAAATATCAACAAGATTTGTTGTGGTGTAGTGGTTAGAGCTTTGGAATTAATTCTTGAGGTCTTCGGTTCAAAGTCCATCATAGAAGCTTTAGCTAGATTAAATTTTATTTTTGCTTAGTGGAGGAAATTTCGGTCTTAGGAGCTTAGAGTAAGGTAGGGATGATGTCCTAAGAGAGACATGCTAGGAGTATTCTCATTCCACTCTTTTGCCCTACTCGAATTTCCTAAAGGGAATTCTTATTCCCTTCATCTTTGGTTTTCCTTAGGTTTCAACTTCTTAGTTTGATCAAGATGTTCTATCCATTTTCTTTCCAGAAATTTCAGTAAAATGCTGTGATCTTGTGGGATCAAAATGCCCTAGTAAAAGGCTTCTCATGGTCTGAAAAATGTGAAAGAATGGTGGGAAATTCCAAGGGGAAAAATCCCTCTAGGCTTCTCATGGCATGAGCTAAAATTTTCCAGCTTGTTGTACCTTCAAAATGTCGAAATTTTTAGCTAACATTCCCTCCCAAATGCTGTCAGAAAAATGATCTTTAGGATCAGTTTGAAACCTGAAAATTCTTGACCAATTTCGGACTGCTCAAAGCTGGAGCAAAACAGGAAAAAAATTCCTGTACGAAAAACAGTTTTGAGAGTCCAAAACCAAGCTATTTTCTTCCATATCTTGTTCAGTACCTTAGCCATGTTTTTCCTTCATGAAGAAGGCTAGAAACCAGCCTTGAATACCCCTGAAATTCCCTTCAAAACTCGCTGCAAATTGGTTGGAAGTGGCAGCCGAAAATCTACCCAGAAAAATTCCTGTTCAGCGAAATGCTGGGCAGTCCAAATTTCCAGCTTTGTTTCCTATTTTTCTTCTGGCCGAAACACCAACCTTAATCTGTCAAAACCTTCCTTAAACCTCCATTAATAGAGCTCCATTGTTTCCCTCAAGCTTCTGCACGAAATTCAGTAATGGCTGTCTGAAAATCTCTCCAAAAATCCCTGCAATTTAGCTTGATTGGTTTCTAAAATTCTAGCCATCCTTGTTTAGCAACCTTCCATAATATCTTACTCAAATGACCAGACATCTTCTTCATCATTGTGCACCTTAGTTTCGGCCACCATAAGCCACCTTGAATCACCTTTAATTCCTTAGAAAAGTTGATCAACCAGTCGGCCATAGGAGACCTTCAAAGCTCTCCAAATTATTAAGATATCCTAGAATATTTAGTTTCCAAATTCACTTCGTAAAAATATTCTCCAAGGATTGTGACAACTAACCCTTCATTTTCTCTTCCAAATCAGGGAAATAACTCCCTAAACCCTACAGAAATTCGGCCAGCCCTATCCCTCACAAAAATTCGGCAGCTGCACAAGAACCACCTCTCGAAATCTCTCAATCTCCAAGAACACATACACTACACCAAGAACACCTACCTCTTCCCTACACTTAATACCCCTCCAAACCATCTCAAATCCTCTCAAAAACTTCCAGATTTGACCTACTCACTACGGTGAGTCCATCAACACCATTACTAACATCAAATTCCTCAAATCATCTTGCTACTTCGGATCAAAAGTAGAAATTTCTGTGAAGGACAAGAACATCTTCAAGGTAAATTTACTCTGTCAACTTCATCTTCTCCAAACATGATCTCTAGTGAGAACCTATGTGAATAAACATACTAATGATCTCTTCTTCTTCTTCTTCTCTCTCTCTCTCTCTCTCCCCCTCTCTCTCTCACGGTCAAAACTCCTCTCCCTTGGCCGAATGACTTCTTCTCCATAATCATGTTCTCGCCATCTCCTTTGGACAAAGTTAGACACCTAGGAGTTGAGATCTACTCTAAACTCCTTCAAGGCATTCATCAATCAGGTAAGTACCATCAATCCTTCTTTTAAACTCTAGAAGCATGTCTCTAGGGTGATAATGATAATAGGTGGATGGTGATAGGATTTGAGTGTATATATATATATATATATATATATATATATTGTTGAGATTGAAGTATGAATATATGTATGATTGTGAAGGAGATGGGATTTATGCATGGAAGGATTGTCTTGGATGATTATATGATGATTTGAGGTTGATGCATGTCATAAGTAGTATATGTGATGAAGTATGCTAGAGATTATGTCACCTTTGGTGAATAGGGTTTATATTCATGATGGATTAATATTGAAGCCATGATCATATTTATGCTAGTAGGGGTTAGATCATGTGTTGATAAATTGATATCTATACTTGTATACATGATTTGGATGATTTGATGAATTAAAGGATTGTGTATGTATTGATTGTGGTTAGCCATAGGAATTTGATCATGATCTAGTTGTCCCCAAACAAATTTTTACTTCATGAATAAAATATTCAATAAAATAATTTCTCTTAGTATTTTCGAAAAAAAAAAAACACCCCCTAGGAAGGGTAGATTTAGATTGTCATATATATATAAAGGATATTTTAGTCAAACAAATAATGATTTTTGCTAGAAAATATATATATATGTATGTATGTATATATTACTTAATATAATGAGATCAATTAAAGCCTTTATGAAAATAATTACAATTAGTAGAATATATATTACTAAAAATTTAACTATTATCTTCTAATCAAAACTCCTTAAGAATTTATTTAATATTGTTCAAGTGAGACTCATTAAATTTATTTTCAACTAATTTTAGCTACCAATTATTTTCTAACAACTAAATTAGTAAAGAATCAATATTTTATTTAATACTACCTAGAACTCTTGATCAAATAAACTCTAAATTTTCCCTAACAAGATTTAAGCTTTCAACTTATTAAATTTATTTCCCAAACCATTAATTATTTTAAATAATTGTGCTAGGCTCAACTCTTAAACCTATTTACTTATTGTTTAACCTTAAAGCTTGGGACACTAGGATCATGGTAGTACTAAATTGAGTCGATTTAAAATTAAGGAAGTAGTTTGTGGCTTGAAATTGATTGTGATTTGTATTTGCGCATGTGGGGTTAGGTCTGCCATTGGAGACCTTGTTATTGTGAGCAAGAATCAGGTAAGCTCCTACATAAAACCTGTTTGATGCAAAATGTTTATTATGGCAAGCCAAGTGTAGAGTGCATGGACACTCATTTATGTAAAGGCAATTTAGGGTTAAATCCTTTCTTATTTCAAACATTTGAATTATTTAAAAGCCAATGAGTAGATTTACTCAAGCTCAAACTCTTTCTAAAACTGATTTTGTTAAAGACTTTGGAAAACCCATAAATTGCCATTTTCATGTGGAATAGTGTTTTGTTCATTTTATCCCAAGTGGGAAACGTCGTTGAGTACTCAATAAGGGTGGACTACTAGGACTAGTCTTTGAAGGGTTAGGGTAAGTCTCTCAGTAGGTGGCCACCTCTGAGGGGTGAGTTCTTCCTGGATAAGATGTTAGTCCAGTGAGTCGTGCCGGTCCGAGCTAGCAGTTTGTTTTCAATCAAGTGACTGTGGTTTGCCGGAATGGACACCTGATTGTTGTTTGAGTATAGAGAAGGAGGAGTATCTTGCCCAGTAGGCCGATCACCTACTTTTGTCAGTCTGCACAAAGTGTTAGCATTCTGACCGGTTATGGGGCCCAACGTGTGGTAACCTATATCCCTTTCTTTCGAGTGGTTGATTTTATTACTTATGTATGGCTGGAAAAGCCAAAACACCACTCTTGTTTTTGACTAATGTTATTACTTGCTAGTATTTCTCTTATAAATGTTTCACACTTTGCATCCACGAACTGTTTTCACTAAACACCCGAAGCACACATGGACTTACTGAGATTTCTGTATCACCACCATTTTATCATGATTTCAGGTCTATCCTGCTGTGGGCATGAGTAGCTATATATTGTCTGCTTTGGCAGAATTTTCTGAGGATTTATTTTGTGTAATGTTGGGAGAGCTGAGAGCGGATGAATTTTTATTATGGATTTGTTTTGAGTATTATTGGATTTATTATTTTTTCTCTTGGATTGTAATAAATTTTAAGTTAAAGTATCATTTTATTTCCGCTATTATATTTGTGTGTCCTAGTTATAAAGACCCCTTGTCCTTTGGACGGGGCGACAACCCTGGCCCTAGCGGGCCTAGGTAGCGGGGTGTTACAGGGAAGCTGGTACTCCACTTCAATATCAATTAAAGCACTGGCGTGCTAAGATGATAGATACTCACTGGAGTTTTGCTTCTACAGACAAACATGATTTCTGCTTAGTAGTTGAAACAATGATAGAGAAATATTATTGGCCCAAAGAGTTTGCTACTATATTTTTCCCTTTCCAACGCTTAACTGCAGACTCAGGACTCGTACTGCATTATGAAGAAAAATATCCCAAAGCATCAAGGGATATAATTTTAATGTCACAATCAGGCTCCACACAATCAGAAGAAGACAATGGACCAAGAACTCCACCAAAATAGTGACTGACAACTGGATCCAATTTTCTTGAAGAGTCAAAATACTTTTGCTTTTCCTAAGAGCCAAGATGCCTTTTGCTTTTCACAAAGGTCATGAGACCCTTACTTTTTGCAAAAGACAACACAGCTGGCTAGCACTATTGGACTCCAAAATTTTAATTGGAATCCACACAGTCCTTATTTCTCTCTATATATGAGGACCTTAATTGTACAAGGATGGCATAGACAGAAGCACTCACTTTCCTCGTCATACATCCTCCCTCAAAATGCAAGAGTAGTTCTAATAGAGAGTTCAGATCTTAGAAGATCTGTCTTTACTTGTAAACACTTTCCTGAATGATCATAGTCTGAGCTTATGTCTTTACAGACTTAGATCATCACTTGTAATCAAACTTTTATAAATAAACTGTTAGTTTATATTCTCCATACATATCTTCATGTCTACGGGTGTCAAGACCATAAATTGTTCTAGAATCTAAGATTGAAGAACAATTATTAGAGAAATCCAACAGACGTAAGGCCAGGAAAAGGGAAGAAGTACTGCCAGAGCCAAGGAGGCCAAAGGAAAAGAGTACCATCCGCCACAGCCGACAAGGTAAGGAAATCTTTGACTATTTGTTTTATTTCTTCTATCTGGGAAAATTTAAAGTGTTCGGTCCATGATAGAATGATAAGTGTTGAAAATAAGAACTATTTGTTTATGATAGTTTGATTACTTGAATGATCTGAGACTAATTAGATTCGGGAAATCTCATAAGAGCAGTATATAGATTGCAGGACCAAGGAGACTAAGGGATATAAGGCCCTCTATCTTCTTGAAATAAAAAGGGCTATTGGTTTCCTTTTGAGCCTGGCCAAGGCACGTACTAATCTTTTAAGGCTCTTTACTCTTTCTTTTTGAAATTTGTTTACTTGTTGGACAAAGCCTTCAACAGATTTATCTCTCTTTGATCTTAAAAATATGTTACGATAACAATTGTTTAGGAACTTTTGAAGCTAGGGGGATAATTCCTAGTGACTTATGGTATGATTATCATGTTCATATTTCTATGTGTGAAAATATGATAAGAACTAGTACATGCAAGTACTATCACTTAGATCAGCTTAAAAATCTGAATACTATAGAATTTTGTGATCAAGAATTGATCAGGCTATAGATTCTTACTCGTCAATGTTCTGATAAGTTCCATAAACCTTTTAGAACTACTGGCCTTATTCATCCTTGGGATCTCGATTATTTACTTAATGAACGCAAGGCTTATTGGGAACAATTCGAGTGTAAGATACTTACTTTGTATTATCATCGTATTATCCTGATAGTACAGACTAGGCATAGCCTTATGCTACAAAATACTTGTCCAAATTAGACTACAATATGATTGGTATTTGTAGGAAGACTATGCAACTCTGGGGTAAGCTTTCAGGTCTATATCTAGAGCCTCTGTATAGTAGACGAATGTTTTCTTATAAATGCATGTTGATCTGTTTTACTTCCCTACTTATTGCATTCAATACACATATTTCCTATCTTGCAATGGTGCCGGAAATTTGTGCCCCCAAAACTCATGATTTATTCCACCAGAAAAAATTGATTCTAACACCGTTGTAGGTTTAGAATGGACTTTCAGGCTAAGTGAACCAGAAGGAACACTTAGACCAACTATATATACATATATATCTATATATATACATACATATAGATATATATCTATATGTATGTATATATATACATACATATGTATATACATATATATGTATATCCATACATATGTATATATATACATACATATATATATGTATATACATAAATATGTATGTATATATATATCTATATATAGATATATGTTACCAGAGTTTTGGAGGCACAAAATTTCGGCACCATTTCAGGATAGGAAATATGTGTATTGACTGGAATAAGTAGGGAAGTAGAGCAGATCAACATGCATTCATAAGAAAATATTCATCTACTATATAGACGCTCTAGAAATAGGCCTAGAAGCCTGCCCCAGAGTTGCATAGTCCTCCTACATATACCAATCATATTGTAGTTTGACTAGGACAAGTATTTTGTAGCATGAGACTACGCTTGGTCTGTACTATCAAGAAAATACGATGATAATACAAAGTAAGTATCTTACACTCAAATTGTTCCCAATAAGCCTTGCGTTCATTAAGTAAATAATCGAGATCCCAAGGATGAATAGGGCCAGTAGTTCTAACAGGTTTATGGAACTTATCAGAACATTGACGAGTAAGAATTTGTAGCCTGATCAATTCTTGATCTCAAGATTCTATCGTATTTAAATTTTTAAGTTGATTTAAGTAATAGTACTTACATGTACTAGTTCTTTTCATATTTTCACACATAGAAATGTGAAGATGATAATCATACCATAAGTCACTAGGAATTATCCCCCTAGCTTCAAAAGTTCCTAAACAATTGTTGTCGTAACACATTTTTAAGATCAAAGAGAGACAGATTATTGAAGACTTTGTCCAACAAGTAAACAGAATTCAGAAAGAAAAAGTCAGAGAGCCTCAAAAGGTTAGTACGTGCCTTGGCCAGGCTCAAAAGGAAACTAGTAGCCCTTTTGATTTCAAGAAGACAGAGGGCCGTTTATCTCTTACTCTTCTCGGTCCTACAGGCTATATACTGTTCTTATGAGATTTCCCAGATCTCATTAGACTCAGATCATTCAAGTAATCATACTATCATAAACAAATAGTTCTTATTTTCCACAGTTATCATTCTGTCATGGACCGAACACTTTAAATTTTTCTAGATAGAAGAAATAAAATAAATAGTCAGAGATTTCCTCACCTTGTAGGCTGTGGTAGATAGTACTCTTTTCCCTTGGCCTCCTTAGCTCTGGCGGTACTTCTTCCCTTTCCTGAGCTTACGTTTGTTGGATTTCTCTAATAATTGTTCTTCAATCTTAGATTCTGGAAGAATTTATGGTCTTGACACCCGTAGACATGAAGATAAGTATGGAGAATTTGGACTAACAGTTTATTTATAAAAGTTTGATTACTAGTGATGATCTAAGTCTGTAAAGACATAAGCTCAGACTATGATCATTTTGGAAAGTGTTTACAAGTAAAGGCAGATCTTCTAAGATCTGAACTCTCTATTAGAACTACTCTTGCATTTTGAGGAAGGATGTTTGATGAGGAAGGTGAGTGCTTCTGTCTATGCCATCCTTGTACAAATGAGGTCCTCATATATTGATAGAAATAAGGACTGTGCGGATTCCAAATAAAAATTTGGAGTCCGATAGTGCTAGCCAGTTGTGTTGTCTTTTGCAAAAAGTAATGGTCTCACGACCTTTGAGCAAAGCAAAATGGCATCTTGGCTTTTGGGGAAAAAGTATTTTGGCTCTTCAGGAAAGTTGGATCCAGTTGTCAGTCACTATTTTAGTGGAGTTACTGGTCCATTGTCTTTTTCTGATTGTGTGGAGCTTGATTGTGACATTGAAATCATATCCCTAGATACTTTGGGGTATTTCTCTTCATAATGCAACACGAGTCCTGGGTCTATCATCTTAGCATGCCAGTGCTTTTATTGATATTCAAGTGGAGTACTAGCTTCCCATTCAGGATCGGGATCTGAATCAGGGAGGAGTCCAGTTTCAAGAGTACTGATTCGAATAAAGTTCCTTGCTGGTTCAATATGAGTAGTAATCCATTCAATTGGAGAACTCTCAATAAATAGTTGGGCCGGTCCATCAAAAGTATTAAACAGTTTCTGAAGGATCATATTTAATAGATGTGGAAGGTCCATAGTAAATGTTACATCTTCCACAATAAGGGAATTGAGTAATCCAAAAGTTATTAAAGAAGTAGGAGTAATTTCTACATCGGAAAAACGAAGGGTAGGGAAAATACTGATATCATTATTAGCTTTCCGAATGGAATACACTAATTGACATCTGCAGTATGAAAGTAAATCTGGTTTAAAACCAGAAGTTTGCACCCTGCATTGGCTAAAATGGAGTTTGCATGGTCTTTTCTATGCATATTCCACTTCATAAAAGAGTGAAATACCAACAAGTTCAGGAATTGAATTCCTATGTGCTTCATTGAGGAAGTCAAAATGAGCAATCATATTAGAAATACTAATGTATTCAGCAATGACTTTTATTTGTCCTACTAAGGGTTGTGGGAGTTTATCCCATACCTTAATAGGTCCTTTGGCAGATTCCCCTTGAGATGGGTTGCCGAGAATTGAGTATTTTTCGCAAACAATCTCCATTGAAGAACTGGATCTTGTTTTTGGCTCACACGAAAGAGGTGTCTGGTGAGTAGGGCTCTTAGTAGAAGATGAAGTAGAAACAGCTTGAACAAATGTTCTTCCCTATTGGCATATCGAACCACAGGGTCTGTTTTTCAAATTATTTGAAATGAAGAAATTTGGACCCACACACTGTCTGGTGGTTTCCAAAGCTTTTGCCAAGTCATAGAATCCTCTGTAAGAGGTTCCTCTAGTAGCATAGGGCTTTATTTCTGCCCAGTCTGAGTAAACTCCTGCATGTTCACCTGTAAAAAGTGCATAACAAGAGAATTTCTTTCCTTGGGGTTTTTCCGTAATGCAAAGGAAATAGTTAGTGAAAGCTGAAATCAGTATCACTTTTGAATTGGATTGGTCTAGAGAGGTGACCAGATTCCACAAGTTGTCGATAAGGCAACATTGGACTTCATCTAGCTATTTTCTTATTTCGAAAGTGAATTGACTCTTAGGGTTCTGATGAACCACAAGTTTGTGTTGACCAAATTTCATGGTCTTAAGTTAAAGGGCATTTTTCTTCCCCTTATCTGCCATTGCCTGCAAAATTTTAAACAATCAGACGAGAAAGAATGTCAAGCAATTTATTATTGGGTCCTTTAATATGTTCCTAATTTATTTTGAGTCCCAACTTAAGTATACAATTAGTAAATTTGACCCATCTTTTACAAGAGAGGCCTTTAGGAGTAATTTTTGACTATTCTACAAATTTGACAATTGCTTCACAATCAGTTCTCAAAGTAATTTCAGGTTTACCAAGCAGTAAAAACCTAAAACTATCAAGTGCATATAGAACAGTAAGTATTTCATAATCCAAAGAAGTTAGATGAGATTTTTCTCTAAATTTTCCTGAAGAATACCTACAAATTTGTTCGGTTGCTTTGGGGGAATATTTGTTTTGCTTTCGCAAAAGAATTCCACCCCAACCATTCTCACAACCATCAGTTTCGACAATTAAGTAATCAGAATCTAATGGCAATGTGAGTTTAGGAAGATTAACACATCTCTATTTAATTTCTTGCATATGAATAAGTAGGGAAGTAGAGCAGATCAACATGCATTCATAAGAAAACATTCGTCTACTCTATAGATGCTCTAGAAATTGGCTTGGAAGCCTATGCCAGAGTTGCATAGTCTTCCTACAAATACCAATCATAGTGTAGTTTGACTAGGATAAGTATTTTGTAGCATGAGACTGCGCCTAGCCTGTACTATCAAGATAATACGATGATAATACAAAGTATCTTACACTCGGATTATTCCCAATAAGCCTTGCATTCATTAAGTAAATAATCGAGATCCCAAGGATGAATAGGGCCAGCAGTTCTAACAGGTTTATGGAACTTATCAGAACATTGACGAGTAAGAATCTGTAGCCTGATCAATTCTTGATCACAAGATTCTATAGTGTTCAGATTTTTAAGTTGATTTAAGTAATAGTACTTGCATGTACTAGTTCTTATCATAATTTCACACATAGAAATGTGAAGATGATAATCATACCATAAGTCACTAGGAATTATCCCCCTAGCTTCAAAAGTTCCTAAATAATTGTTGTCGTAACACATTTTTAAGTTTAAAGAGAGACAAATCTATTAATGACTTTGTCCAACAAGTAGACAAATTTCAGAAAGAAAGAGTCAAAGAGCCTCAAAAGGTTAGTATGTGCCTTGGCCAGGCTCAAAAGGAAACTAGTAGCCCTTTTGATTTGAAGAAGACAGAGGGCCTTTTATCCCTTACTCTTCTCGGTCTTGTAGGCTATATACTGCTCTTATGAGATTTCCCAGATCTCATTAGTCTCAGATCATTCAAGTAATCAAACTATCATAAACAAATAGTTCTTATTTTCCACAGTTATCGTTCTATCATGGACTAAACACTTTAAATTTTTCTAGATAGAAGAAACAAATAGTCAGAGATTTCCTCACCTTGTCGGCTGTAGCGGATGGTACTCTTTTCCCTTGGCCTCCTTGTCGGCTGTGTCATTTATTAAATGACACACATGCTTATACATATACATATAGATGTATATATATATATATATATGTATATATGTATACACACACACACACACACACACATATATTGATATACATACATCACTTCAATAAAATTTAAAGTACTAATTATAAATTATAGTAAATTAAAATTAATACTTTGAGTAGTAATAATAATAATCTCTGTAGGATTTCTATCATGCATAATCAGATTAAGCGCAGTGGAAAACAACAAGAAATCCAAGCCATGGATCATGGGTTTGCAATAGAAACGGGAAAAAGGAGAAGATTGCATCTATTACCTCGTGAAGCCGGAATTCAAAAATTTCAAAACAAGAACGCTGGCGCGATCCAGATTATCCAAAACCGTTCACTACAGCTCAACTGAAGTCCAAGAAAGAACTCCCTCTAATGATAATCCACACAAGGTTGAATGCTCACAATCTCACAATTCTATGCTAGTAGAATTTGGGAGGCTAGGGTTTTGATCAAGAAGAGAGACGGCTAGGGTTTGATCAAGAGAGAGGCAGAGAAACGGTTTCTCCATTATTGTGTGAATAATCTGTCTCTAACCCTAAGGAAACCATTTTCTTATATTTATAGATTTATAATTACCATAAATTGCAACTTAGTCCTTCAACGTCCAATTATTAACAAATTGGTCCTTGAAGTTTACTTAATTACAATTAGGTCCCATGAATTATAACAAACTTATAATTCACCTATAAATATATTCCATTCTCTTAATTAACCCCACAATATTATCAAATAATATATTTGAGCATTCAAACCGTTATTGTGTGTGACCCATTAGGTTTCCTGGTATTATTGGTAGCATAATATGAATTAATTCTAACAATATTAGAATTAATAATCCTTAATAAAATTAAGGATTAAATTTATTAATTCTCTAATTAATAAATTCATATTTAGCATATCAAGAGCGACATCTAGCAATGACTCTTGACCACCCAAAAGTCCAGAAAGTCAAGTGGCTTGACATGAACCTTTCAATAGCAAATTATCAGTGCAATAAACTCCTTTCAACATACAATATCTCATTCGGTCTAGAGCATGGAATTAGTGCCAACTCCCTCCAGAATATTATTAATTCTGGCCTGAATATTTTAGTACTTGTTTAAGAAATCCATTACTCGATATGTGTATCAATTGGAACCATTTCCATCACATTGTCGCCTTGGCCAAGGACTTCATGAGTAATGATTTCTACAAGTGGCCTTGAGATATACTCTCCTACTATTAGGAGTGGTGAATCCTTTATTAACTCTCTCAACTACTTTCGTTTACTTTACGTTGTATCCAATATCTATCCCATAGGCGGTCCTAAATAAGACTCCAAAGATTAGAATCAAAGTACAATGCGTGATCAACAAAGTACCTTGAAAATCTCAAGTCTAAGGATACTTGCACACTTGCTATAATGAGATTCTATCACTGGCACTAAATAGTTATCCAAGTGATTATCTCGCAGCTAGGTCATCCAATGAACTTGTTTCAAAACAAGCATCCACACGTTAATCCTGAGTATCCCAATACCCACGGATATGAGAACCACCGCTTGATCCAATCATGAGATATAACATGTGCCAGTCTTGGCGTATTAATAATGTCCCATCTTATTAATACTATGACTGGGGATTATTTAAGTTCAAACACTGCATAGTGTAGTAGGAATCTCACATCATGATCTCTATCATGATTTCCTTAACACTGTGTTGTACTAGGGACTTTATCTAACGGTTTGTACACATACTTAGATATAACAATCAAACTGAAAGATAAAGAATGCCTCTTATTAATTTAATATGCAATATACATGGTACAAGTGATTATCTCTAGGGCACAACACTAACAATCTCATAGTAGCAAATAGATCATTTCATAACATAGATGTCATTGATATATAAATTCTATCCTTAATATTACCTACTTCACATAGTATCTCATCACATATCACTTTTCAATTAAAACAAAGATACCACAACTTTACCATGTCGTTCCCACAACTGACTATTATATCTCAAAATAAACGCAACACATATAGCAACATAATATCTCCCACCCTCCATCCGTAGAAACCATATATACTAACATTTTCTACTCAAATATCATCACAACAAATCATCATAGATCACTGCCATAGTCGTCATCCTAATACTTCATCTTAATATTATTCTACAACACTTGAGTTCATAGGAACCAAAGGTTAAACAAAAGTTACTTGTTTGAAGATTAGTTCATCTTGAAGGAGTGGTTTTGATGACTAAGAGATCTTGATTGCTTCAATGTCCAAGTCTCAAAATCATTTGAGATGATTCCATCGAATTGAAGAAAATCAAACCAAACAATCCATAAGTTTCAATGAAGAAAGTGAAGAGAAGTTGGAAGGAAGAAAATAGAGATAGAATATGAATTTGAGTATCATCTTACCCTTTTCTAGATAGTGAGCGACTGCTTGATTTTTGAGGGAGGAAATTATTGGTGTGTTTGATGTTATGCTTCGTAATCTTGAAGAGAGTTGATGATGATCTTGTTTGGTCATGTGGTGTATGGTGATATAGAGTCCTTTAGAAGTGAGAGAGAAGTAGAAAAGTAAAAGTGTGTGTTCTTAGTGTTCTTGAGGGTACAAGAAAGCAAATGAAATAAGTGTGTGAGTGTTCCTAGAATTAAAGTTGCCGAATGAATGGTGTTTTGAGGAGTGTTTCAATTAGTTAATACTAGGAGGATTCCTATGAGTTGAATGGGGGTTTTTGAATTTCAAATGTTCGTAAAAAATGCTAGAAAATTAATGGTGTTTGAGAATATAGTAAATTGTTAATACAATTTATCTAGCAGAGGTGTGTAAATGAAGGAAAATGGAGAAAGAAAAATGTAGTGTTCTTATACTTGTGCTGGCCGAAAATGATAATGGTTGAAGGTTGAAAATTTTGGTAGAAAATGATGAGGTTAACAGCTATATTAGTTGGACAATTGAAACAGAATTTCAAGGTTTTTTATTTCGAATTCAAACTAAGTTAAATGGAGGAAAACTAGGAGTTTTTAGAGGTACTTTAACAGTGGTTTTGGCTACTATGGCACAAAGAAAAAATGGTGATCAAACTTTAGCACTTTGAGAAGGCAGAAAATATAAAGGTAAAGAAGAGAAGAAAAACTGATTGTATAATGCTATAAAGGCTGGAAAATTTCTGGTTATATGAGTGCACAATTGTAGAGAGTTTTTAGGTCTTTAGTTGAGGTTTTGAATTTTCAATTCAAAACAACTTGTGCGGTGAGTTTATAGCTATGTTGTCGGTGCTCTTTAAGGTGTTGCAATAATGGCTGACTAGCTGCTTGATATAGCAAGGAGAAGTGAAATAAGTGATGGTTTTTGGGGCTACAATGCTTCAAGAATTAATTCCAGCTTTGGTTCGTGATGAAGGAAGTTGCTTTGCAAAAAGGAGAAGGCAATCTTGTTGCCTAGATTCAGTCACAAGAAGGAAGTGTGACTATGTGACCTTATGAAATGCACAACAATTATTTCTAGCTCCCTCACTTCTTAAGGATAGCTGATTCACTAAAATTAAGAAAGGCATGTTGCTATGGTTTCAGTCTTAGTGTGACCGAGTAGCCTAGCAAATGATCAAGAAATGTTTTCTAGCTTCCCAACCAAACAAGGGCCAACATCATGTAGTCTCCTAAGGAGCAAAAATAGGTGCTTTAATTTTGAAAGCCAAGAATCTCTCTAACCTCTTATTCCCTTTGGCTAAGGTAGCTCCATCTTGGCTGAAATTCTGGTGACATGAGTAGCTAAGAATTGAGGACAAACAATTTAAATAGAGGAGAATTCAACTTAAAAAATAATTCAAATTTAAAAGAGTTATGGCAATGAAACACATATTTAGGAATGCAGATTTCACAAAATCTTCTTAGGATATGTGGGAAACTTAATCTCAAGATTCTCAAAACATCTTCCTTAAATTCATGGACTGCAATAAAAGTTTCAAATGGTAATTGCAATGTTCCAATCGGTCAGGCAGATAAAATAGGACTAAGATCAAAATGATTTTGTAGCAAGTGGGATTTAAACTCAAGTCATCAAGCAACAAACTCCAAGCTCTAACCACTACTCCTGCTCATCTATTGTGTCCTCTATTCCAACTTAATGATTCCTATCTCCTAGCTCTAAATTTGCCAAATTCTTTTCTCATAGATAAAAAATAAATGAACTCCCTATTTATAACACACAATAATAACACATAAAGAATCTTGAAATACTTCAAATTTCATCTATATGCACATGAAATATGACATGAAATGCAAATCTTCCCTTTATCCCAAGGGTAGGCTTAGGTAGGATTTTACATCCTCCCCTTCTTAAAATAATTTTGTCCCGAAGCATACCTATTCCTCTATTTCCAATATTTAAGTAGGGTAGGCTTAGGTAGGGTTTTACATCCTCCCCTTCACAATAAGCCAGGGTATTTTCATTATACCTATTCCTCTATTCCCAATGTAGCATCCTGTGTGCCATGATACTACCATAATACTTTTAGCACTGGTATCTGCTTATTGTGAAGACTCTTGATGCTTCGATCTAAGATCTTGACTAATTTTTCCATATAACTCTAGTTAGATTGCAATATCAATGGCTTGTCTTTTAACACATGCTTCGGATTAGGATTATACTTTTTTAGTTGTGATACATGAAATACACTATGTATTCCTGTCAGGATATTTGGTAAGTCCAATGTATGGGTAATAAGTTTAATCTTCTCAATAATTGGGAATAGTCCTAAATACCTTGGACTCAATTTACCTCTTTTTAGATGCTTCAAAATTCCTCCGCTAGGAGTTAACTTCAAAAATTTTCGATCTCCCACTTGGAATTCTAATTCTCTACTCCTATTATCTGCGTAGTTCTTCATCTAGCTCTGAGCTACCTTCAATCTTTCCTTTATCATTTTTACCTTATCCTCCATTTCTCGAATGCAAACTTCATTGGATTTAGTAATCTGTTACCTTCCAACAAACCCCAAAACAATGGTACTTGACACTTTCGACCATAAAGAGCTTTACACGAAACCATACTAGTCGATGTTTGATAAAAATTGTTGTATGTTATCTCTATATATGTTAAGATGTCAAACCTCTTATAATCGAAGTTCAAAATACAAACCCAGAGCATATTTCCAATATTGTATAACTCTCTCAAACTGCCCATTAGTTTGAGGATATACTAGAGTACAACACTTCAAAATTAATCCCACAACTCTTAGAACTTAGTCCAAAATCTTAAAGTGAACGTAGGATCCCAATTGGACACAATACTTGATGGTATCCCATGTAGCCTCTACCTTAGCTAGGTCTATCTTAAAACCATCCTTATTTACTATTCATTCCAAATATAGAGCTATGTTTAACTAAAATTCTCACTTACCAGCCTTTAACGGAAATTTATGCTCCCTCTGCTTTCTAACACCAACTTCAATTGTTCCATGTCCATAAAGGCTTTTCAAAATATATAAAGCATCATCTATAAAAGTCACCATAAAATTGTCAAAGTAAGATTGAAAATGCTATACATCTAATTCATAAGCATTGGAGCAATTGTCAATTAATATGGCATCACCACCTATCCTTAGTACCTATCCCTAATGTTGGATACAATCTCAGGTATACCTTTTCCTCAATGATAGGGGCTAAATTCATTAATAATTTCCTAGTTATTTAAAAATATTTTGTGATACATTTGATGTAATAATTAATCATATTCTTTCATATTTTATATTTTACCCTTGGAAGGTATTTTGGTGTTTTCTTGCAAAGTGAAAGAAAAAAAGACAAAAAACTGTCGTCATTGTAGTGTACGACCAACACTGGCTGGACTAAGGCTAGAAGTAGGGCAAATGGCGAAAAAACAGAGCACATGAGGTTGACAGTGCAACAGTCGGCACCGGCTCAAGGCAGCGATTTTCCTATTCACACGCGGATTTGGGAATTTCGTAAGATTTTGGTATTTCCCAACTTGTACTCAGCCTAGAAACTCTTAGGGAATGAATGTTGGCATCTTGGGAGCTTCTTTAAGCAAGGAAAAAAAAAAAAGATAAACATATGAATCTAAGGATTAAAGCTGCCAATTAATCAAAAAAAGGGATATTCATCAATCAATGGGCATTATTCAAAAAGGTCTTCAACGAGAACAAGGAGGGCTTGTCTATGAGTTCTTTCTTTTTCATTTGTTTTCTTTTTCTAGAATAATGATGTAATAAATGTTTTTATTATAATTTGACATTATTTTAGGATTCATGATTTTTTGGTTAATTTAGCTATTTGATCGATTTTTTTTATTTTTTATTTTTATCATTCTTGGTATTTGATTACTTGTTATTATTAAAGAATTGATGAATTTAGATTTGCTTCTAATTGACTTAGGAAACGATGTTAGGAGTTGATTTAATTTCATTAATTTCATATTTGTTATTTCTTAATAGACTTGGGAAATGATATTAAGAACAAAGAACCAAGGTAATCAATGGTTAGTTGATTTTACTTAGAGTATAGGGTTATTAGCTAATTTTATGTTTATTATCACATAGAGTGTAGGGATAATTGTTGAAAAATGAGTATAATGCATCTTTTAGTTATGTTGATTTGATTGAGGAATTTTCTAATTTAATCATGAGTTAGTGAGTCTATGACTTGGGAAATGATTGGTTTCTATTATAATTTATTTATGATGCCAAAATGATAATTAATTGTGATATTTGCTAATTAATTAATTTTCATGTATTCGAGAATATTTGTCTAAATTGAATAGTGTTTCATCCTTCAATTGTGTATAATTTTCTTTATTTTTTTATTCTCTTATCACTTTATTAGGTCAGTTAAATAATAAATGAATGGTAACTGTTCCTTGAGGATCGATACTTATTAATTCTCTATATTATGCTTGCGATGAGTATACTTGCTCATGTGTGTAATTTGAGGATTAATATTTTAATTAAAACTTAGTTACTGATGGATTTAAAATATATGACTTTTTTTCTACAACCAAAATTTATGCATCAAGTTTTCGACGCCATTGTCAGGGAACAATATCATGAAAGTTTCAATTTCATCGATTTAACCATGTTTATATGTAGATATATTTATATGAAAATATGTGTGTGTGTGTGTGTGTGTGTGTTCTTCATGTAAATTAATGCCATATCTTGTTGTGATAATTGTATCTTAATTCACTAACTTGATTTAATACTGTACTATGTTTGTATAACTCTAACAAGCTACCACATGCAGGTAACATGACCAATTGGAACGTACCCTTACAATTCTCAAGAGATGATACCTCAACCATCGGACTCAATTACTCTAGAAAGGGTATTGGAAAAATTTGCAACCCATGTGACCAAACGATTTCATGAAATAGACAACTCACTTACAAAATTTAAGGAAATGGTTTGAAACATGGAAAGGCAAATTTGGTTTCTAATGGATCTAGTGTTAAAATCACAGGAAAGGTCACCATTGGGGTTGGAAACTCCAGAGGATTCCACCGCCATTACATTGAGGAGCGATAAAGAGCTAACTGATTCTAGCGAAACCGGCGCTAGCTCAAGAAGCTAGGCCAGTGCCGGCCCCTCTTTGTGCACCACTCGAAATGCAAGCCAAAAATCCTGGTTTTCAACCATTGATTCCTTATCCCACTTGAACACAAAAAGTGAGAAATGATGCACAATTTGATAAGTTTTTAGAAAATTTCAAACAACTGCACATAAACATCTCACTCAGTGAGGCTTTGATATACATTCCCAAATATGTAAACTTCCTCAAAAGCATGCTTGTCAGTAAAAGGAGGTTAGAAGTATGGCATCTATCTACCAATCTATCAAATAAGGACATAATTGTTCATTGGGGTTTTGAATGAACAATGCCTTGCCATCTAGCAAGACCAATAGAATTTGCCATGCAAAGAAAATGATCCAGGAAGTTTTTCTATTCTTTGTCTAGTTGGTACTCTTATATTTTGCAACGCATTAGCTGACTTAGACGCTAGCATTAATCTTTTGCCATGCAAAATTTTCAAAAAGCTAGGCCTGTGTCAGCCCAAACCCACTATGATGAGTATTCAACTGGCAAATAGGTCTATCAAATACCCTAAGGGAATAGTAGAAGATGTACTTGTTAAAGTTGATAGATTCATATTTTCTGTGGATTTTGTTATTCTTGATATGGATGAAGATTCTAAAGTTCCATTAACCTTAGGTCAACCCTTTCTGGCTACTGCCAAAGCTTTAATTGATGTTCATAGTAGAAAGTTAACACTTAGGGTTGGGGATGAAAAAGTCATTATTTAAGTCCATGAAAGCATGAAGCATTTGTTAGAACCCTTGCATGCATCATATATGCATTACACAGTGAAAATAGAAAGATTCTAGATAAAAGGACCGCATGTATGTGTTGATACGGATAAAAAAAAAAAAACCATTTTAGATGTCTCTGTCGTTCAAAAATTTCCTTCGTGTTTGAAGGGATCTAGTAAACCTCTCGATGAAACAGCAACTGAATGATTAATAGTTTGTCTCACCTCTTCAATCTCAATATGAGACTGACTCTAACAGTAATCCACACGAGAATGATTACTCAAGACACCCAATATTTTCCATGCTAGAAGAAAACTCTTGGTGGCTAGTTCACCGAGAGAAGAAGAATGAGAGAAGACGTGTGTTTGTTATTGATCACACCTGAAAAAACCATTCCCCGTGTGTATTTAAAAAAGAATGAAGACGACATTCTTTTCCTACTGATAACCGCTGAGTACATTATTCTGTGAATTCCAATCAAATTAGAATTCACAAATTGCAATTGGAAACCATAAGTTTTAGCAATCACAAATTGGCATAAATTTATAACTAATTATAATTTGGTCACAATTACTTCTTTTTATCACAATTAACCCAATAATATTATCAAATAACATCTTGAGTACTTAATCCTCTTTTGTGTGTGACCTATTAGGTTTCCTAGTTTATTGGCAACAAATATGAATTAAACCAAACGTCTTTGAGATTAATAATCCTTAATAATTTAGAATTAACTTATTTATTCTTATCATGATTGGTTTATTAATTCATCCATTAATAAACCCATAGTCAATAGATCATGAGTAGTATCTAGCAATACATTATAACCACCCAAGAGTCTAGGAAGTCAAGTGGCTTGACATGAACTCTTCAATAACAAACTACAATGTAATAAACTTCTTTCACTACACAATATCTCATTCGGTTTGGAGTACGGAATTAGCACCAACTACCTCCAGAATATATATTAATTCTGATCTAAATATATTAGTACTTATACTAGGAATGCATTACTCTCCATGTGTATCAATTGAAACTGTTTCCAATACACAATCATATGGCCAAGGATTTCACATGTAGTAATTCCAATAAGTTGTTGTGAGATATTCGCCCCTACTATTAAGAGTGGTCAATCCTTTATTGACCCTCTCAACTACTTTCGTTTACCTCACATTGTACCCAATATCTGTCCCGTAGGCAGCCTCCAATATGGCTCCAGAGATTGAAATCAAAGTACAATTTCAGCAAACAAAGTGTCTTGGAGATCTCAAGTCTAAGGATACTTGCACATTTACTATAGTGAGATTCTATCACTGGCACTGCATAGTTATCCTTGTGATAATTTCATAGCTAGGTCATCTAATATACTTGTTCTATTAATAAGCATCCACGTGTTAACTTTAAGTATCGCAATACTCATGGATGCGAGAACTAATGCCTGATCAGACCAGAAAGACTAACACGTGCTAGTCTTAAAGCATTAATGCATTAAAGATGTCATATCTCATTAATACTATGACTAGTGATTATTTAAGTACTAACATAATACAGTGTAGTAGGAATTTCACATCATGATCTCTATCATGATTTCCTTAACACAACGTTGTACTAGGGATTTTATCTAATAGTTATTTTACATGAAAGTAAAAAAGACAAACTAAAAGATAATGTCTTGTATTATAAAACAAATGTGTTATATACAAAATACAAGTGATTGCCTCTAAGGCACAACACTAACAACATCCTATATCTTCTAGTGATTATTATTTAAGGATGGATATTCTTGATGAGTCTATCTTTGATTTTATCCAAGAATCATTACCACTTCCTCTAGGGAATTGATGGGGCAATCAATTGCATATTTGGAGGATTTAAAAAATGCCCTTAATTTAGGAAGGATGAAGTTATCCATCGAGGAACCACTGAAATTGGACCTGAAAGACCTCCCCCAATCACTTGGAATACACATTTTTAGCTAATAGAAGAAAATTGTTAGTGATCATAGAAAAAGAACAAATTGGTAAGCTTATTGGGAAAATAAAAGGGAGTCATAGCATGAAAGATCACAGATATTAAGGGAATTATCCTTTCTTTTTGCACTTACAAAATATTGCACGAATAGCGAGCAAAGGCCGTTGTGCAACCCCAAAGTAGGTTGAACCCAAATATGAGTGATATGTTAAAAGGTGAAGTAATTAAATTCTTAGATTCATGTATAATTTACCCCATTTCTGATAGTATTTGGGTGAGTCCAACACAATTGGTACCAAAGAAAGGAAGAATAACAGTAAGCCCTAATGAAAGAAATGAGTTGATCCCAATGAGATTAGTGACCAGTTGGAATGTGATGTGTAAATTTTAGGTGTATAAAAATCATTAAATTTAAATTCATCCCTTAGCCAAGTTTTAATTAAAGTATTAATCCCAAATTACACATATGGGCAAGTATACTCATCGCTAGCATAATATAGGGAATTAACGAGTATTGATCCTCAAAGAAACAAGTATATACTAATCACTTTTCATTCATTGTTTAACTAATCTAATAAAGTGATAAGATAATAAAAAATTTTAAAAAATTACATACAACTCAAAGATGTAAAAATATGCAATTTTGACAAATACTTTTGAAAACGTGGCAATGAATCATTTAGCAATTATTACAATCAATTATCACATTGGTCTCATGAAGGATTTAAAATAGACCCACTTCATTTGCAATCCATGGAATCATTATCTTCTAGTTAAATTAATGAACATATTCTGTCTCAACCAAAAGATGCATTAAAGTCAAGCCTAATATAAACTTCTATATTCTAGGTGATTTAAAACATGAAATTAATCAATGAGTCTATATTCTAACAATCATCAACTAACGTTTGATTCTCCAAGTTCTTGACCATTAACCTCTTTTTCAAGTAAGTCAAGAGGTAAAAATTATGAAATCAATAAATTGAATTCATTATCAAGCCCTTTTTCAAGCAAGTTAATAACAAAAATTAACCAATTAACTTTGTAAGATAAACAAGTAATAAAATCCCAAGATAAATAAGTAATTAATCAAAGGACTAAATTAACTCAAGAAATCATGAATCCCATAAACAATGTTAAATTATAATGAAAATATTAATTACATCATTATTCTAGAAAGAAAAACAAAGGTAAAAGAAAGAACTCATAGACAAGCCCTCCTTCTTCTTTTTAGAAACCTTCTTGAATAATCCTCTTTGAATGATGAATCTCTTATTCTTTTGAGTGATTAGAAGTTTTGATCCTTGGATTCTGATAGGGTCTAAATTAGTTATATTTTTCTTAGTTATTTGAGGCTCTTTTGTGATACATTTTGTTCAATAACTAGTCATATTCCTTCATATTTGAGATTTTATCCTTGGAAAGATATTTTGTTCATTATTATAGATTTTTGGGGTAAAACGAAGTAAAAACGTCGCAAAACAAAAGAGAGGTGGCGCCGGACAGGGCATTGGCCCGGTGTCGGCCATGCACTGTTGACACAAACTTTGAGGCGACAAAAAAATTATCAAAACAGACCGGAACAGAGTGGAACCGGCGCAGCTCCAGTAGCCAAGGCGGCACCGGTTGCATTCTGGACAACATGGTGTTGAAATTGAGAAAAAATAGGCGAACAAGTGGAGAGATAGAACACAACCGGCGCCGGCTGTGCTCTGAGGAAAAAGCAAGATTGTGATTTTTCTACGCGATTTTTGGTAATCTATGGAGCTTTAGTATCTTCCAACTTCTACTCGGCCAAGAACATTACACCAAGGAGTTTAGGCACTTCCCAAGCCTATAAATAGATGAAAAACATAAGGGAAAATGGGAGAATTCATTGATCATCAAAGAAAATCACTCAATCAAAGGAGGAATTCTTTAATTCAAGGAGGGTTGTGCAAGAAGGTTTTCAAATGAAGAAGAATGAGGCTTGTCTATGAGTGCTTTCTTTTACTTTGTTTTCTTTTTCTTGAACAATGATGTATTAATTGTTTTATTGTAGTTCAACATTATTTTGGATATTCATTATTTTTAGAGTTATTTGATCTTTTGATTAATTAATTGTTCTTCTTGGTATTTAATTACTTGGGCATATTACGAGATTAATTGGTTGTTTCTTTTCATTAACTTGCTAGACCAAAGAGGTTAATAGTGGTTGCAATTGATTAATTTCATATTTATTGGCTGTTAACTTGTTAGACCTAAGAGGTTAATTGTTGAGGATTGAGTAATTATAGGTTAATTGATGTTTGCCAGACCAAGGGTTCATTAATTAATTTCATACTTTAAACTTGCTGGACTAAGGAAATTTAATCAAGGATTGTGTTTAATGCATCTTTTGGGTGAATTAGTTGAGACAGACCAAGCAATACTAATTTATCTGGAGGATAGTGATTTCATGGATTGACCAAAGAAGTGAATCTATCTTAATCCTTCATGATGCCAAGAGAATAATTAGTAATGATAATGATTAGGTACTTTAAAATCATGTTTGTCAAAATAATGATTTGAGATACATAATTCTCCATCATTGACATGTATATATTTTTATGTTATTTTATTTTGCTTTTTATTCGTTTTGACTTTATTGAGTCGGTTAAATAATGAAAGAAATGTGATTAATGCATACTTGTTCCTTGAGGATCGACACTTATTTGAACCCTATGCTATGTTAATGATAAGTATGCTTGCACATATGTGTAATTTGTAGTTAACGCTTTAATTTAAACTTGATTTGGAATGTGCTTATTTTTATATGATTTTTATACCCAAATAATTACACATCAAGTTTTTGGCGCCATTGCCGGGGAGCAATATCATGAAAGCTTGGATTTTATTGATTTAACCATATGAATATGTAAATTTGTACAATTATTCTTTTTGCCTTGGTGCCATCTTTTGTATCTTTTGTCTCTTGTAATCTAATTTACTAACTTTGACTTAATTAACTAATATACTTCATGTTGTATTCTAAATACTACTAACTTTTTTGTTTAGGTAGCTTGTGAATATATCTAATGTGTATGTTTTTCTTTTCTTTATTTTTTCGATTCTTTGCTTATACCTTTTTATTTTTTTTTCCTTTTCTTTGTTTCTCTATTATTTTTGTTTCTTTTTCTTTTTTTTTTGTGAGTTTGATATCATCATGGACAACTATTTTTGGGCACAAAATCAAAGGAGTTACAATGATGCTAGATTGGCAAGATTACAAGCTTACATTGATGTTCTTAGTGAGACGTCATTAATAACATTGGTGAATTCTTTTGTTACCAATACAAATTCATCTGTTTAGTTGCATGAAGAAGCATCTCAACGATTGAGCTATGAAAGAGCACAACTAGCCAAGTAGGTTGAGGATGCCATAAAGGCCCATATACTTGAACAAGAGAATCTCCAAGGAAAGGAGAGAGGATATGAGGACCAATTGTCCAATGTGGAAAGGGAGGTATTCAATTCTATTCTACGTGCTAATAATTCTAATCTCTCTTTATCACATGATTTTTTTTTTAGGTTCCTCTAAGTTCTTGGAAAACTAGGGTCCAAATGATGTTGTGTTAAATTTATCATGCCTTAATAAGTTGGATCTGTCAACACTATATCATAAAAAACCCTTTGAGGATATTGAGGAATTCTACCCTTCATCCTAATTTCAGGGAGGTAACTTAGTTTTTGTAAACCATGCTTTGAAAAGTAAGGATTTTCTTGATCCCATCTTTAAAAGAACTTAATTGCTAAGTTCTAAGGGGAATTTCAATTATAATAAATCTTTTGAAGGGTTAAAAGGTGATTTCAACATTGATGCATTTTTTAGAAATCATGTGTACTTATACATTGACAACAATATTTGTGTGTCTAAAGAAATGTTAGAGAAAGAGGTTTATGTGTTTTGCTTTAGTAAGAAAAATTATTTTCATAAACCTTCTATTTTTCAAAAACCTCTCTTCATTCTACATTCATCATGCCTATCTTTTATTTTGAGCTTTAATTTCTTTTCAAAAGGTTTGAGGAGGAAGCATGATGAGTGTAAAAAGTTTTTGTTTTTATTTTTTTTACTTGAGTCTTTTTCTTTAGTTTGTTTTCTTTTATTTAAGTAGGTTTTTATTATATTATTGTTATTTACCTTGTGCTTTTATTTATGTTTTTTTTTTACAGGAATAAAGTCCTCTTGGACAAGCCATTCTCTTTACCTCAAGTTTGGATATCTATTGGAGCATTATTGCATTTGGGAAGTATTACTAAAACTTTCTAACCCATTATTATTTTTGGTCCATTTGGAGATTCTTCTTGTGTGTATTTTCTGCTAAGGAGGACATTGTCCAATTTAAGTATGGGGGAGTGGTTTGGTGGTATACTTTGTCCAAGTTTTTATCAATTTTAGTTTGAGCAAAAAATTTGGAAAATTGGAGCTACTCGGTGATGAAAGTAATTTCTTTCTTATCTTGTCCCCTTTATTTTTGATCCCATGGAATTATTTATTCTTTACTCTATTTATTTGGCCATTGAGAACAAAGTCCAGTTTAAGTGTGGGGGAGTAGTTCAATTGAAAATTCTTCTATACATCATTCTTGTAACACCCCGCTACCTAGGCCCGCCAGGGCCGAGGATGTTGCCCCGTCCAAATGACAAGGGGTCTTTATAACTAGGTCACACAAATAAAATACGGAATAAAAATAATACTTTAACTTAAAATTTATTAAAACCCAGAATGAATCCAAGAATTCCCAAAAGAAAAACAAATCCATAAATAAAATCATCCATTCTCAACTCCCCAAAGCAATACATAAAAAAAAAAAAAGACAACATTCTCTTCCAAGGCAGATAACACTAGCTACTCATCCCCACAGCAGGATCGACCTGAAATCATGGTAAAAAGGTGATGAGACAGAAATCTCAATAAGTCCGTGTGTGCTTTAGGTGTTCAGTGAAAACAGTTCGTGGATGCAAAGTGTGAAATCTTTATAAGAGAAATATTGGCAAGCAATAAATATTAGTCAAAAGCAATAGTGGCGTTTTGGCTTTTCCAAGCATACATAATCAAAAGTGCACAATAAAATCAACCACTCAAAAATGGTGGTCATGGGTTACCACACGTTGGGCCCCATGTCCACATGGTCAGTATGCCACACTTTGTGCATACTGCTAGTCAGAATGCCGACACTTTGTGCAGACTGACAAAAAGTAGGTGATCGGCCTACCGGGCAAGATACTCCTCCTTCTCTATACCCAAACAACAACCGAGTGTCCATTCCGGCAAAACACAGTCACTTGACTGAAAAGAACACTGCGAGCTCGGACCGGCATGACTAAGTAGTACTGACGTTTCTCTAAGTTGAGCTTATCTTCTGGAGGTGGCCTCCTGCCAGAAGACTCACTCTTGCTCTTCAAAACTAGTACTACTAGCCTACCCTTATTAAGTACTCAACGTAACGTATCCCACTTGGAAAAAATGAACAAAACATAGTTCCACTTGAAAATGGCAATTAAGGTTTCCCAAAGTTTGGGGCAAAATTGGTTTTAGAAAGAATTTTAGGTTTTGAGTAAAACCGCCCCTTGATTTACAAATAATTTATTTGTCTGAAATGAGAAAGGAAATAATCCTTAATTGCCTTTACAAAATGAGTGACCATGCACTCTACATTTGGCTTGCCATAAAAAAAAAAAAAATCATTTTTCATCAAACAGGTTTTATGCAGGAGCTTACCTGATCCTTGCTCACAACAAAGGTCTCCAACAGCTGACCTAACCCCGCATGGGCAAATACAAACTACAATCACACTCAAGCTAGAATCCACATTCTCAATTTAAAACAACTCAACTTACTACTACCATGATCCTTCTGTCCCAAGCTTTAAGGCCAAACAATAAATAAATAGGTTTATAAGCTAAGCCTAATTTGATATTTAAAATAATTAATTTTTTGGGAAATACGTACTAATAAGTTGAAGGTTTAAATCTTTCTAAGAAAAATTTAAAGTTTATTTGATGAAGAGTCCTATGTGGAATTAGGTAAAGTAACGATTTATTAATAATTTAGTTGTTAGAAAATAATTGATAACTAAAGTTAGTTGAAAATAAATTTAATGCGTCTTGCTTGAAAGATAATTAATAAAATTTTAATGGGTTTTGATTAAAAGATAATAATTAAATTTTGAGTAATAAATATTTTACTAATTATGATTATTTCCATAAAAGGCTTTATTTGATATTATCATTTTATATATAATATCTATATATTTTATTTTTCTAGCAAAAGCTATTATTTATTTGACTAAAATATCCTTATTATATATGATAATCCAAATTTACCCCTCCTAGGGTTTTTTTTTGGAAATTACTAGCAAAATCCCATTATGAAATATTTTATTCATGAAATAAAATTTAGCTTAGGGACAACTAGATCATGACCATACTTCTATGGCTAACCACAATCAAGGACATATACAATCCTTCAATTCATCAAATCATCCAAATCATGCATATAAGCATAGATCTAAATTTATCAAGACATGATCTAACCCCTACTAGCATAAATATGATCATGGCTTCAACAATCCAACATGAATATAAATCCTATTCACCAAAGGTGACATAATCTCTAGCATACTCCATCACAAATACTACCTATGACATGGAGACATGCATTAAACCTCAAATCATCATACAATCAACCAAGATAATCCATCCATGCATAAATTCCATCTCCTTCATATTCATACATACATTCATGCTTCAACCTCAACAATATATACTCAAACCTTATCCGCAATCCATCTTCTATCAACATCATCCTAGAGACATGAATCTAGAATTTAAAAGAAGGGTTAAAACGGCTTACTTGATTGATGAATTCCTTGAAGTAGTTTCAAATGAATCTCAAGCCCTAGATGCCTAAATCCGTCCAAAGGAGATGAAGGAAGAATGGCCATGGAGAAGAAACCATTCGGCCAAGTAAGTGAGTGGTTCGGCCAAGAGAGAGAGAGAGAGAGAGAGAGAAGAATAAGAAGAAGAAGAAGAAGAAGAAGGCTCATTAGCATGCTTAAACACATATATATTCATTAGAGATTGAAGATTAGCGAAGATGAAGTTGATTGAATAATCCTACCTTGAAGGTGTTCTTGAGCCTTCACAAAATTTCTGGTTTTTGATCCAAAAGTGCAAGGTGGATTTTGGAGTTTGATGTTAAAAATGGTACGGATGGACTCACAGCAATGAATAGATGAAATCTGAAATTCTTAGAGGTTGTTTGAAGTGATTTGGAGAGGTATTAGGTGAAAGGAAGGAGTAGGTGTTCTTGGTGTACTATGTGTTCTTGAAGGTTGAAGAGAGTAGAGAGCTTTTGGATGGAGGCTGCCAAAATTCTATGAAGATTAGGGTTGCCGATTTTCTATAGGGTTTAGGTAGATGGTTTTTTTGGTTTGCAAAGGAAAATGAAAGGCTAGTTGTTGGAATCCTTGAAGAATATTTTTATGAAGCAAATTTGGAAACTAAATATTCAAGAATATCTTTGATTATGAAAGAGCTCTTGGAAATCTGCCATGGCTGACTGCTTGTGCAGAATTTTGGCTAGATGAAAGTTGGTTGAAGGAGGCTAATGGTGGCCGAAATTAAGGAGTCTAATGGTGAAGGGAAGGTCTGGTTGTTTGAGGTATATTTTATGGAAAGTTGTTAAATCATGGTGGCTAGAATTTTGGTATCCAAATCAAGGCATGATTGCAGAATTTTTTTGGAAATCTTTTTGCCAGCCATGGCTGGATTTTCGTGAAGAACTTAGGGAGGACAATGGAGTTCAGTTAATGGAGGTTTAAGGGTGGTTTGTGCAGAAAAGGGATGGAGTTTCGGCTAGGGTTGAATTAGGAAACAAAGCTGGACAAAATTCTGCACAGCATTTTTCGCAAGGCTAGAATTTCCTAGCAGTTTTTAGCTGCCCTTTTCCAGGCGATTTGCAGAGGCTTTGAAGGGAAATTTATGGGGATTTCAAGGCTGGTTTCCAGCCTACTTCATGGAGGAAAAACATGGCTAAGGTGCTGAACAAAAACTGGAAGAAAACAGCTTGGTTTCGGACCTCCAAAGCTGCGAATCTGCCCAGAAAATTTTCTGGTTTTGCACAGTATTTGTGCAGTCCAAAAAGGGCCAGTAAAATTCAGATTTCAAGCTGATCAAAAGGGCCATTTTCTGGCAGAATTTGGGAGGGAATAATGGTTAAAAATTTCATCACCTTGAAGGCACACAAAGCTGGAAAAATTTCAGTTCTAAGCATGAAGGGAAATGAACTTAGCTAGAGTGAATTTTTAGAAAGCTCACTAAGGAATTTAATTCACTTGAAATCTTTCCCCCTCTTCCATTGTTTTGTACATATGATGTCTTTTACTAAGACATTTCGAACCTTCAAAGCCACCGCACATTGCGAGAATTTTTCTAGAATAAAATTGGCTTGAACAAACTGAACAAACTAATAAATTGAGAAATAGGAAAAATTAAGGATCAAGAGGAAATGAATTCCCCTTAGGAATTTTGTGTAGAGCAAAAGAGTAGGATTTGAAGACTCCCATCATGTCTCTCATAGGACAACATTTCTACCCTACTCCAAACACCACTAAGGCCGAAAATGATACTTCCCAAGCAAAAATAAAATTTAACCAAGCTAAAGCTCTTATGATAGAATTTGAACCCAAGACCACAAGAATTAATTCCAAAGCTCCAACCACTAAACCACAATAACTCTTATTCTTATTTTCCCCCTAAAAATATTTTCCTATTCAATCCTCAAGCTATTTCCCTTTTTCCACCTCAAGCAAAAATTACCATTTTACCCTTCTCACTCAATAATCATAATCAAGCCCTCTAGACTATAAAACACAAATCCGAAGCACATAAAATCATACAAAAATATATTTAAACATACAAATAAATATGCTATGAATCCCAACCCCCCTTACTCTAAGGTTGGTTTTGACTGGGGTTTCACAATTCTTGTATCCTTTATCCTTCTTGTAAAACAAAAAATTTTCAAAATTTTTCTAATTTTCTTTGAGATTTCAAGCTGTATTTTTAATGCATGTCTTTATGATGGATTATAGAGCATATGTTCTAGATCATTTATGGCTTATGCATGACTGTTTGCATGCACTTGGATGAAGTAGTTCTTGATCAAATGCTGATAGGAGCTAAATTGGTTATACTTCACTTAGTTATTTGAGATTCTTTTGTAATACATTTTGTGAAATAACCGGTCATATTCTTTCATATTTGAGATTTTACCCTTGAGAAGGTATTTTGGTCAATACTTCAGGATTTTGGGTAAATCAAAGCAAAACCATCACGAAACAGAGCAGAGGCAGCACCGGCTACATGGCTGGAACCGGCGCCAGCTGTAATCTGGAACGTATGCGCACAATTCGGAGAAAAATCGGTGGAAGAGTGGAGAAACAGAACCAAGGCCGCGTCGGCTTTGAAAGACCAAGGCAGCACTGGCTGTGGTTTGTCCCTAAGGCGTGCTATGATCTTTTTGCGCGTTTTTGGAAATCTGAAGAGTTTTAGCAGCTTCCAACTTCTACTCGGCCAAGAACTTTGTACCTATGATTTTAGGCACTTCTTAAGCCTATAAATAGATGGAAAACGCAAGGGAAATGGGAGAATTCATTGATCATCATAGAAAATCACTCAGTCCAAGGAGAATTCTTCAAAGTTCATGAATGATTATACAAGAAGGTTTTCAAAGGAAGAAGAAGAAGGCTTGTCTATGAGTTCTTTCTTTTACTTTGTTTTCTTTTTCTTGAACAATGATATGTTAATTGTTTTATTGTAATTCGACATTGTTTTAGATATTCATGATTTCTAGAGTTATTTGATCTTTTGATTAATTGGTTATTATTCTTGGTATTCAATTACTTATGCTTATTACGAGATTGGTTAGTTGATTCTATCCATTGACTTGCTGGACCAAAGGGGGTTGATTGTTTAAGAACTGGTAATTGAAGGTTAATTGATGTCTTCTGAGACCAATGGTTCATTGATTAATTTCATGTTCTAAATTCGCCGAGACCAAGGGAATTTAATTAAGGATTGTGTTTAATGTGTCTTTTAGATGAATTAGTTGAGACGGACCAAGTGATTCTAATTTATCTAGGAGATAGTGATTTCATGGATTGACCATCAAAGTGAGTCTACCTCCATCCTTCATGGTGCTGAGAGAATGATTGGTTATGATAATTGTTAAGTTCTTTAAGATCATGTTTGTCTAAACAATGGCTTCAGTTACATAAATCTACATCCTTGACATATACATATTTTTATTTTTATTTTTATTTTCCTTTTTAATTTTCTTATTATTTATTTTTCACTTTGTCAAGTCGGTTAAACAATAAAAGAAGGGTAATTAATGTGTACTTGTTCCTTGAGGATCGACACTTGTTTTAACCCTATGCTCAGTTAATGATGAGTACACTTGCTCATATGTGTGATTTGGGTTTAACATTTTAATTTGAACTTGATTGGGAATGTGCTTAATTTTGTATGATTTTTATACCCAAGTTTGAACGCATAAAATGCTTTATATTGTTCTTAAACCTTTTTTTCTACTAAAATTCATGGAGCATTCTAGAACTTACCTGAATACCTCTCGAGATGAAATAAGAAAGACAATCATGATTTACCTTAGGGATAATAGTAATAGGCATTCTTTGGATAGTTTGAGCTTTTCAAGTCTACCTATTTTATATTATCCCCAGTGCCTATTTTGAGCCTATATTATTAATTTCTTTCTTTAAAACACTTTATCCTACTTTGTCCATTGCTTGTTTTTGAGAGTTTGAATAATTTTCCATATTTTTATGCTCTTGATGGATGAAAGTACATGAAGAAGAATGTTGAGGGAGAGTACTTGGAGAAAGATCATGACTCGTTACTTTCAGTCATGTATCGATAGTTGTGTTGGGCAAGAAAAAGGAAAAGAAAGAGAGAAGAGGGATTGAAAGCAAGAAAAGAAAACAAAAAGCTGCCAGAAAAAAATGGAAAGAAAAAAAAAATGCGAAAGAAAAGAACAACAGTAGTGAAAAGAAAGAGAAAAAAAAGGTCACAAGAGGAATGTTGATTGAGCTGTAAAAGTTGAGTTTATAGCAAATCATGGGAACCATTGCTGAAAATATGAGTGATCTTACAAAAAATAAAGAAGAATTGATGAAGGAAATGGAAAGATAAGAAAAGAAAAAAAAAAAAAAAGAAGAGAAAAAATGTAGGATTTGCTTGAGTTGAGCTGTAAGTTCTAAATAAGATTATGGTTTGATTGATTTTGGAATAGAAGAGCAAAAAGAGTTGGAAATTATTGATTCATTTGTTTATCCTTTTTTTGCGAACTCTTAGCTTCTTTACTATTTGATTTTCCTGTAACCTTCATTTGATAAGCTACATTACAAGCCTTTAGCCTTACATTATAAGCTTGAAAGTCCTCCTTGACCTAAGTACAATCATGATATGTCTTGGACTAGTAGAGAGAGGGTATGAAAAGTAAGCTTATGGAATGCATATTCTTTTTGAACTAAATTCCTTCCAATGGTTTGAGAATATTGTTAAGTATTGAGATGCTTCAACTAAGTCATTATTAACTTACACAAGTTTTGTATTTGTTGTGAAGGATGTAGTAGAATGTGTTTTATGTTCTTAAATGAAGGAAGCATTAGAGATATTGTTTTGAAATTGATTGAGTGATTAATGAAACCTTATATTTTCCTACTTGTCATTGATACTTTGCTTGAGGACAAGCAAAAAGCTAAGTATGGGGGAATATGATAGGGGCTAAATTAGTCATATTTTTTCTAGTTATTTGAGGCTCTTTTGTGATACATTTTGTTCAATAATTAGTCATATTCCTTCATATTTGAGATTTTACCCTTGAAAAGGTATTTTGTTCATTATTACAGATTTTTGGGATAAAATGAAGTAAAAACGTCGCAAAATAGAAGAGAGGCGGCGCCGTACAGGGCATTGGAACCAGCGCTGCCATGCACTGTTGACATGAACTTCGAGGCGACGAAAAATTGTCAAAATAGATCGAAACAGAGTGGAATCGGCACTGGCTCCAATAGGAAGGCAGCACCAGCTACATTTTGGACAATATGGTGTTGAAATCAAGAAAAAATTGGCGAACGAGTGGAAAGATAGAACACAACCGGCTCTAGCTCTGAGAGCCAAGGCGCCGGTTGTGCTTTGAGGAAAAGGCGGGATTGTGATTTTTCTATGTAGTTTTTGGTAATCTATAGAGTTTTAGTATCTTCCAACTTCTACTAGGCCAAGAACATTACACCAAGGAGTTTAGGCACTTTCCAAGCCTATAAATAGATGAAAAACACAAGGGAAAATGGGAGAATTCATTGATTATCATAGAAAATCACTCAATCAAAGGAGGAATTCTTCAATTCAATGAGGGTTGTGCAAGAAGGTCTCCAAAGGAAGAAGAATGAGGCTTGTCTATGAGTGCTTTCTTTTACTTTGTTTTCTTTTTCTTGAATAATGATGTATTAATTATTTTATTGTAGTTTAACATAATTTTAGATATTCATGATTTTTAGAGTTATTTGATCTTTTGATTAATTAATTGTTCTTCTTGGTATTTAATTACTTGGGCATATTATGAGATTAATTAGTTATTTCTTTTCATTAACTTCTAGACCAAAGAGGTTGATGGTGGTTGCAATTGATTAATTTCATATTTATTGGCTGTTAACTTGTTAGACCAAAGAGTTTAATTGCCGAGAATTGAGTAATTAAAAGTTAATTGATATTTGCCAGACTAAGGATTCATTAATTAATTTCATACTTTAAATTTGCCAGACCAAGGAAATTTAATCAAGGATTGTGATTAATGCGTCTTTTGGGTGAATTAGTTGAGACAGACCAAGTGATACCAATTTATCTGGAGGATAGTGATTTCATAGATTGACCAAAAAAGTGAATCTATCTTAATCCTTTATGATGACAAGAGAATAATTAGTTATGATAATGATTAGCTACTTTAAGATCATGTTTGTCAAAATAATGGTTTGAGTTACGTAATTCTCCATCCTTGACTTGTATATATTTTTATTTTCCTTTTTATTCATTTTCACTTTATTGAGTCGGTTAAACAATGAAAGAAAAGTGATTAATGCATACTTGTTCCTTGAGAATCGACACTCGTTTGAAGTCTATGCTATGTTAATGATGAGTACGCATGGTCATATGTGTAATTTGGGGTTAACTTTTTAATTTAAACTTGATTTGGAATGTGCCTATTTTTATATGATTTTTACACCTAAATAAATATGCATCAGATTCACTACTTTTCCTTGTGTTTTTCTTGTCTTTATAAGCTCCCTTGATGCCAAAATTCATAGCTTGAGAAGTCTTGGCCTAGTAGAATTCTGAAAATAACAAAATCTTTTGGAAGATAACAAATTCGTGCACAAAATTGTCACAGAACAAACCGTACCTAGCGCCGGATCACTTCGACCCACCTGCTGCCAAGTATATTCTGGTTGGCTCCTAGATGTTGCTCTATTTTTCTCTATTCTACCAGAGTGGTCGCCTAGTGTAGTAGCCAAACCTGGGGCCAAGTACATGCTAGAAGTTTTCACCTTTTGCTCGAAATCCACTCAATTCTGCACAAATTCTTCAAAAATATTTTTCACAAGCAAAATGTCAAATAAGAAGGAATATACCTAGTTATTACATCAAAAGTATCTCAAATTAGCCTCAAATAACTAGAAAAATAGTGGTGAATTTAGCCCCTATCATATTTCTCCACACTCGAACATTTGCATGTCCTCAAGCAAAACAATTAAGTCAAGAAAACGTAAGCTTTTGTTTTTTGAAAATTTGTCTCATAACAAGGCTCATAACTTCCTTTCAAACTCTAGATAGGACTTTGCTGTTCATTCAACCATTTGAAAGCAATTACAATTTCAAGCACTTCATAAGACATCACAAAATTCTTGTAGTTAAATTAAATAAGTTTATACCTTAGTCTAAGAAATTATTTCACTCTTCAAGCAAAAGCATAGATAACATAAAGCATACAAGTCAAGCTATCTACCAACTCAAGCATTATAAATCCAAAAATTGTACAGCTCAAGTAGTGATTCAAGGAAAATACTCTTTTTTTTTCTCTCACGTTTTTCAATGACTTAGGAAATTGATAGGCTTAAGTGCATGGATTTCTCTTCATGCACCATATTGGCTCCTTTTTAGTTATCACTGATCATTTTTTCAACTTTTTTTTTTTCTCTATTTTGCTTTCGAGAATTAATGGCCTTAAGAAAGTGGATTTCTCTTCATTATCTATATTGACCTCCATAATTAAGCAAAAATATTTTTCTCACCAACAACAATCAACTCATATTTTTCACTTTTCAACTCACAATCAATGTGTCCACAATCTTTTTGTGCAAATATTTTTTTCCCCTCATATTCCTTATCACAACTCAAATCTAAACAAAGTTTAAACCCATAATACAAGAATTAGCCAACAACTTTCCCCACATTCATTATATTCTCCATATTCAAACTAGATATGTCAAATAATACTCAAGCATTAATACATAAACAAGATTAACCCAAATTCTCAAGTCTTACCACATCTCTTCCAATAAACCAATTTCATAAAAAAAAAAATTCCATTAAATGAATAACAAAACTCATATCCAAGTAAGAAAGTGAATTACAACCTTTCTAATCAATTAAAAACCACAAAAAAATTTGAAAAATTTTACAAAATAAGAAAAATTTTAGCACAATGCACACAATGTATATGGAAAATATCTTCAATGCTAAACTCTCCCCCTACACTTAAACTAGACATTGTCTACAATGGCAAAAAATATAACAATAAAAGTAAAGACAAAGGACCAAAATAAATAAAATGAAAGAATAAAGAAAAGAAAATACTTCTATTGAATTTGTTTGAACATGAGTGAATCCACCACAAGGAGTCATAACAGAAGGGTACCTACTTAAAAGAAACAAAAAAAAAAAAAAAACAGAAAACATAAATCTAGAAAAAGAAAAAGAAAATTAAAAGAAAAGAAAAGGCAACTACAACTAAGAAAGGTCATTAAAATTTTAAAGAAAAGAAATAAAAGAAAAATAATAGAAAATAAAATAAAATACAAGTGAGCAAGGAGTAAATCAAGAGTCCTTAGACTCATCATCATCATCATTATTGTCGTAGTCTGGATCGCCGGCAACTCATGGATGCACTAATGGATTGCTGGATTAAAGTCACCAATTTTTGCTCGTGGACATCTTGACTGGGATGGAGATCAGCAATAGAATCTTGCAGCTAGAGGAGGATGGTCATTTGGCTCTCTAGTTGCGCCTCTACTCGTACCTCAAAATCAGCAGTAGAATGAGAACTGCTGGTACGTCTGCGAGATCGAATGGGCTACTCCCCTGGCTCATCCTTATCAGGTAGAAGATCCACCATCCCTAGATGCCGGACCTCATAAGGCTTCTTCCACCTTCTTTCTCTCTCTCATCATAAAGATAGCCGCAATGAACTAAAGTGTGCTCGGTTACTAAATCCCAGTCAGTGGTCGGCTCATTGAGCTCTCCATCTAAACTTGCTCCAAAGTCTTATAAAATACTCATGATGACTAAGGGAAATTTGAGGGCTTCGGCAAAAATACGAGAGGAAACAATCTCCTGCATAGAGTGAATAATACTAGGAGTAAAGGGGATAGGCTCACTTCTCATCATCTATCAAGAATGTAAATATCAAGGACCCAAGACTCATTGAAACCACTAGCCTTAGGATATACATTAAAAGAGAAAATATAGACTAGGGCATGAAACAGAGCCTCGGGATTCTTATTGGAATAGTAGCAATACGAGCCTTTTTGCCCCTTCATTCACATCTGTAAACTAGCCCTTACAGCACTCACATTCCAAGTAAGATTAGAAAGAATCTTTTGATTATTATGGTCCACAGCTATCCATGGACCATCATCAGGTACACCCAAGATCCTTCCTAGTCTATCCCTATCAAACTTAATTAGCACCCTCTTAACCATACTAGAAACGACTTGAAGGTTAGGTTTCTTTTTTATCTTGCATGTTAGCATAAAACTCTCTTACCCTCACAGGACAATAAGCTCCCCCAAGTTTGATGATAGGCTCCTACCCTAGTTGCCTAAACATTGTAGAAAGCTGTAAGGAATTATCAAAGGAAGGCTTATACATCTTCTCGAATTTTTTAAAATTGCTTTTTCATATGATAAGGTATGATTTTCTTTTTCTCTTTGGATTTTTAATTTTGTTATGTTGGTGACTTTGGTAACAAACTCTGCTTGTGAGCTCCATGGGCTTTGTCTATAGTGTTCATTGTTGATCTCAAGCCCGGATAAAAGAGGAGAGTTGTAGTAAGGCTTGTGACGGCCAGCGTAAAATATAGTCACATCTATGACATGAACTAATCGATTGACTTCGTGGGGGCGTTCCCTACTCAGTGACGTGCTGCACTTCCTAGACCCGAATGCAGTGATAAATATGCAAGGGTTGCTAGGTCATTGTCTTGAAGTAACGCGTCGTGTCGGTCCCCAGATACAATGTCAAATATGCAAAGGTGTGGGGTAAAAAAGACAATCTATAGGATACGTCTAGCTACATGGATTATAGGATCTTTGACGGGTAGATTGACAGAACTAGTTGAGGTAATGCAGAGGAGAAAAATTAGCATTTTGTATCTTCAAGAAACTAAATGGGTAGGTGAGAAGGTGAGAGTAGTAGCTCCGAAGGGTTATAAGCTTTGGTATTCATGTAGAGTTAGGAATAGAAATGGAGTCGGGATTATTATTGATTGTAAGTTTATTGATGATGTGGTTGAAGTACACAGGAAGAGCGATAGGATTTTAAGCATCAAGATTATGATTGGCGGCAAGATTACTACTGTTATTGGTGTGTATGCGCCACAAGTAGGACTCGAAGATTCGGTTAGGCAGCAGTTCTGAGATGATTTAGATGAGATTGTTCAGATTGTACCGTGTGCAGAAAAGCTTTTCATTAGTGGTGAACTAAACATGCATATAGGTACTGATAAGAGCGGGTTTGAGAGTGTTCATGGAGGCCAGGGTTTTGGAGCTAGGAACGAAGCAGGAACTGCTATTCTTGACTTTGCCTTGGCCTATAATTTGACCATAGAAAACACTTAGTTTAGGAAGAGAGATTCTCACTTAGTGACCTTTAGAAGCGGGTTAAATGCCAGTTAGATAGACTTCTTTATTATGAAGTGTAAGTTTGTAGTGGTTGTATGGATAGTAAAGTTATTCCAAGCTAGAGTGTAGTTATGCAACACAGGCTGTTGGCCCTTGATAGGGCCTAAATTAGTTATATTTTTCCTAGTTATTTGAAGCTCTTTTCTGATACATTTTGTTCAATAACTAGCTATATTCCTCTATATTTGAGATTTTACCCTTGGAAAGGTATTTTGTGCATTGCTTCAGATTTTAAGGGTAAAACAAAGCAAAACCGTTGTAAAACAGAATAGAGGAAGCGGTGCCGGGCATACGTTGCTTGCACGCACTTCGAGGCGACAAAAAAATATTAAAACAGGACAGGAACATAACCAAACCAGTGTCGGCTCTAGCAGCTGCCGGTTGTACTCTGGATAACATTGTGTTGAAATCAAGAAAACACCCGTGAATGATTGAAGAAATAGAACACAACCGGCGCCGGCTCCAATAGCCAAGGCGACGCCGGCTGTACCCTAAGGATAAGACGGAATCTTGATTTTTCCATGCGATTTTTGGTAATCTGTAGACTTTTGGTATCTTCCTACTTCTACTTGGCTAAGAACCATGCACTAACGAGTTTAGGCACTTCCTAAGCCTATAAATAGACGGAAAACATAAGAGAAAGGGGGAGAATTCCTAAATCATCATAGAAAATCACTCAAATTAAAGGTGGAATTCTTCAAATCAAGTAGGGTTGTACAAGAAGGTTTTCAAAGGAAGAAGAAGGAGTCTTGTCTATGAGTGCTTTATTTTACTTTGTTTTCTTTTTCTTGAACAATGATATATTAATTATTTTATTGTAATTTGACATTGTTTTAAGTATTCATAATTTTGAGAGTTATTTGATCTTTTGATTAATTGATTGTTACTCTTGGTGTTTAATTACTTGTGCTAATTACGAGATTAATTGGTTGTTTCTTTCCATTAACTTACTTGGACAAAGGGGTTAATGGTGGTTTCAATTCATTAGTTTCATATTTGTTGTATTTTAACTTGCTTGGACAAAGGGGTTAATTGTTAGGAACAAAATAATTAAAGGTTCATTGATGTCTGCCAGGATATGGATTCATTGGTTAATTTCATATTTTAAATTTGCCAGGATATGGAAATTTAATCAAGAATTGTGGTTAATGCATCTTTTAGGTGAATTAGTTGAGATAGGATATGTGATGCTCGTTTGTCTAGAAGATAGGGATTTTATGGATTGGACAAAGAAGTGGATCTATATTAGTCCTTCATGATGCCAAGAGAATAATTAATTATGATAATGATTAAGTACTTATGGTTCATGTTTGTCAAAACAATGGTTTAAGTTACCTAATTCTACATCCTTGATATGTACATATTATTTTATTTTATTTTTCTTTTTATTTCATTTTCACTTTATCGCGTCAGTTAAACAATGAAAGAAAAGGGATTAATGCATACTTGTTCCTTGAGGATCGACACTCATTTGAACCCTATGCTATGTTAATGATGAGTACGCTTGCTCATATGTGTAATTTGAGGTTACTGTTTTAATTTAAAATTGATTTGGAATGTGCTTATTTTTATATGATTTTTATACCCAAATAAATACGCATCAAGTTTTTGGCACCGTTGCCGAGGAACAATACCATGTGAATATATAAATAGGTAAATATGTAAATATGTAAATTTGTACAATTGTTCTTTTTGCAAAATGGTGCCATATGTTGTTGTTTGTATAATTGTATTTTAATTTCATTATATGTTGTAAATATGTAAATAGGTAGATACATGTTCATAGTAACTAACTTGTCTTTGTATGTTTGTATTTATTGTATATTTAGTTATTTAATCTTACTAACCTAATGTTAATGTGGAATATGTGTAATCCTTGTATTTTGAATTGGATAATTTTTACGTCTATAATTTTGAGTCAATACTAACTCTTCTTATTTTTAGGTTTGGACTTTTGGCCAACATGATATTTTCGACGAACTGAATTTATTTATTTCTTTATTTAAATTTTTTTTAATCTTAGTTTAATATTTAATTTATGAGTTTGTGGTCATACATTCAATTAGGATAGTTTTTTGTTGTGAAAAAAAAAAAAGCGCATTAGTGTATTGGTAAAATTACAAGCTCACAGTAATGTTTTTAGTAAAATGTCATTAGAAGCATTAGTGAAATCTTTTGTTGCCAATACAAATTCATCTGTTTAGGGGAATGAAGAAGTATCCCAACGATTGTGTGATCAAAAGAAACAATTCGTTAAGATTATTGAGGAGACTCATGAGTTCATGCTAGCCCGTACAATTAACCATGAAAAAAAAAGAGAGAGTCTATGAGGGACAATTGCATGATGTGGCAAGAGAGGAATTTGATTCTACTCTATGTGCTCATAATGCTAATATTTCTTTGTCACATGATTTCTTAAGTTCCTCTCACTTCTTGGAGAACAATGGTCCTAATGATGATGTATGGAGTTTAACATACCTGAAGAAGTTAGATTTATCATTCATTCTAAGAAACCCTTTGAGGATGTTGACGAATTCTACCCTTCACCTCAATTTTAGGGAGGTAACTTGGTATTTGTAGAACCATTGAAAAGTAAGAATTTTCCAATCCCGTCCTTAAGAACTCAAATACTAAGTTTAAAGGGGAATTTTATTTGTAAAAAAATTTCTTTTGAAGGGTTAATTTGTGATTTAAAAGTTGATGCATCCGTTAGATACCCTGTGCACTTATATGTTGAAAAAGATATTTATGTGTCTAAAGGAATGTTAGAGAATAAGGTTTATGTGTTTTGCTTTGCTGAGACAAATCGTTTTCATGAACCCTCAATTTTTCAAAATCCTCCATTCTTTCTACATTCATTATGCCTATCTTCTACTTGGAGCATTAATATCTTTTCCAAAGGTTTGATGAGGAAGTATGATGAGTGGAAAGAGTTTGTATTGTTATTTTGTGTTTGATTTTGTTAAGTATTTTGTTTTTCCTCTCCAAATAAGGAAAACATTTTCCATCTTAAGTGTGGAGGAGTGAGTTATGTCTTTATTTATTTTGCTAGAATTTTTCTTTCGTATTATATGTTTTTCTTTTTCGTACTACTTTCTTTTCTTTTAGTTTATTTTTATTTTCTAGTTTTTATGCTTTGGTATGCTTTTTTGTCATTTTCTTTTTAGGAACTTCAACAATGCCTTTTTCTCTAGGAATTCAATTTCCTTGTATACAAGAACTTCAATGTAATGGAAGTATTGTCTTTCTTATCCCTTCTCCTTTATATGTTTGGTCCCGTGGCATTATTTCTTCTTGTTCTATCCATTTGGCCATTGAGGACAATCTCCAGTTTAAGTGTGGGGGAGTGATTAGATTGAGAATTCTTCTATGCATTATTTCTATTATACTTCATTGTGAGAGACAATGTCCAGTTTGTGAGAAATTCTTGTGTTTTCTTTGCAATTTCAAAGAGGTATTTGTAATGCATATCTTTGTGATAGATCATAAGAGCATATGTTCTATATCATTTGTGACTTATGCACAACTTTTTGCACGTACATGGACTAAGTAGTTCTTGGTCAAATGCTTTACATTGTTCTTAAACCTGTTTTTCCACTAAAATTCATGGAGCATTCTAGAACTAACTTGAATACCTATTGAGGCGAAATAAGAAAGACATTCATGATTTAGCTTAAGGATGACGGTAATAGGCCTTCTTTCAATAGTTTGAGCTTTTCAAGCTTACATATTTTTATATTATCCCTAGTGCCTATTTTGAGCCTAAAGTTGTAATTTCTTTCTTGAAACCCGTTGTCATATTTTGTCCATTATTTCTTTTTGAGAGTTTGAATAATTCTTCCAAATCTTTAATTGCTCTTGATGAACAAAAGTGCATGAAGAAGAATGTTGAGGGAGAATACTTGGAGAAGGATCATGGCTCACTACTTTCAGTCATGCATCAGTAGTTGTGTAAAGCTGAAAAGAGAAAAAGAAGAAAGAGAAGAAAGAAAAACAAAGGTTGGAAACAACAAAAAGGAAAACCAAAAAGCTGCTAGAAAAGATGGAAAGAGAGAAACTGAGAAAGAAAAGAACAGCAGTAGTGAAAAACAAAAGAAGAGAGAAAAGAAAGAAAATAAAAAAAAAAAATGAAAGAGAAAGAATAGGAAGATCACAAGAGAAATAGTGATTGAGCTGTAAAAGTTGAGTTTACATCAAGTCCTTGACACCATTGTTGAAAATTCAAGTGATCTTGAAAAAAAAAAAAAAAATAGAGAAGAGGTGATGAAGGAAGCAAAAGAAAAAAAAGAGAGAGAGACAATGCAAGATTTGCTTGAGTTGAACTGTAATTGCTATACAAGGTTATGGGTTTTGATTGATTTTGGGATAGGAGAGCAAGAGAAGTTTGGAATTTCTTGATACATTTTGTTTATCCTTTTCTTGCAAACTCTCATATTCTTTGATATTTGAATTTTCTATATCCTTTGTTTGACAAGCTACATTACAAGCCCTATAGCCTTACATTACAAGCTTAAAAGTCCTACTTGACCTAAGTAGAATCATGATATGTCTCGGATTAGTGGAGAGAGTGTTTGAAAAGTAAGCTTATAGAATACATATTCTTTTTGAACTAAATTCTTTCCAATGGTTTGAGAATATTGTTAAGTATTAGGATGGTTCTACTAAGTCACTATTCACCTACACAAGTCTTGCATTTGTTGTGAAAGATGTAGTAGCATGTGTTTTATGTTCTTGAATGATGAAAGCATTAGAGATATTGTTTTGGAATTGGTTTGAGTGAATCTAATGAAACCTTGTGTTTTCATACTTAATTTTTATACTTTGCTTGAGGATAAGCAAAGAGCTAAGTATGGGGGAATTGATAGGGCCTAAAATAGTTATATTTTTTCTAGTTATTTGAGGCTCTTTTCTGATACATTTTATTCAATAACTAACTATATTCCTTCATATTTGAGATTTTACCATTGGAAAAGTATTTTGTGCATTATTTCAGATTTTAGGGGTAAAACAAAGCAAAAACGTAGCAAAACAGAACAGAGGCGGCACAGACAGAACAGAGGAAGCGGCGCCGGCCACGTGCTGTTTGCACGCACTTCGAGATGATGAAAAATTATTGAAATAGGACCGGAATAGAACCAAACTGGTGCTGGCTCTAGTAGCCAAGACGGCGCCAGCTGTACTCTGGATAACATTGTGCTAAAATCAAGAAAAATTCGACGAACGTTTGAAGAAATAGAACATAACCGGCGCTAGCTCCAACTACCAAGGTGGCACTGGCTATGCCCTGAGGATAAGACATAATCTTGATTTTTCCACGTGATTTTTGGTAATTTGCAGACTTTTAGTATCTTCCTACTTCTACTCAGCCAAGAACCTTGCACCAATGAGTTTAGGCACATCCTAAGCCTATAAATAGATAGAAAATATAGGGAAAAAGAGGGAGAATTCATAGATCATCATAGAAAATCACTCAAATCAAAGGAGGAATTCTTCAAATTAAGGAGGGTTGTACAGGAAGGTTTTCAAAGGAAGAAGAATGAGGCTTGTCTATTAGTGCTTTCTTTTACTTTGTTTTCTTTTTAATGAACAATGATGTATTAATTGTTTTATTTTAATTTGACATTATTTTAGATATTCATGATTTCGAGAGTTATTTGATCTTTTGATTAATTGATTGTTATTCTTGGTATTTAATTACTTATGCTAATTACGAGATTAATTGGTTATTTCTATCCATTAACTTGCTTGGACAAAGGGGTTAATTATTAGGAACAAAGTAATTAAAGGTTAATTGATGTCTGCCAGGATATGGATTTATTGGTTAATTTCATGTTTTAAATTTGTCAGGATCTGAAAATTTAATCAAGGATTGTGGTTAATACACCTTTTAGGTAAATTAGTTGAGACAGGATATGTGATGCTCGTTTGTCTAGAAGATAGAGATTTCATTGATTGGACAAAGAAGTGAATCTATATTAGTCTTTCATGATACCCAAAGAATAATTAGTTATGATAATGATTAAGTACTTGAGGATCATGTTTGTCAGAACAATGGTTTAAGTTACATAATTCTACATTCTTGATATGTACGTATTATTTTATTTTATTTTATTTTTCTTTTTATTTCGTTTTCAATTTATCGAGTCGGTTAAACAATGAAAGAAAAGTGATTAATGCATACTTGTTCTTTGAGGATCGACACTCATTTGAACCCTATGCTATGTTAATGATGAGTACGCTTGCTCATATGTGTAATTTGGGGTTAATGTTTTAATTTAAACTTGATTTGGAATGTGCTTATTTTTATATGATTTTTATACCCAAATAAATACGTATCAGTCCTCAATTTTAATTTTAGGAAAAAGAGTAAGCAGCCAAATCTTCGGGTTAACCCTAGGATTAAATGGTAGAGGCTTCAGATGGATGAAAGAAAAGCATTTGTCAATAAGGTAGTTGAGGTGGATAACTGGTCTTCTAATATGGACTCGGATCCAGATACTATGTAGACAAAGATGGCTCAATATATTAGGATAGTAGCTAAGGAAGTGCTTTGGGAATCTAAAGGAAAAGTACCTCTCAACAAGGACGTGTCGTGGTGGAACAATGAAGTGAAAGAAGCTGTAAGGAGTAAAAGAGAGTGCTATAGAAACTTAGGGAAGTGTATGAGTGATGAGAATTTAGAGAAATACAAGGTCGTGCGAAGAAAAGCTAAGAAGCTGTTAGAAACGCAAGATCCATAGTTTACAAGGATTTATAGGAAAAGTTAGATACCAAAGATATGGAGAAGAATATATATAGAATGGTGTGTTACATGGAGAAGAAGACGAGAAATATAGGTATGGTGAAATGTGTAAAGAACGACAACCACAGAGTTTTAGTTCAGAACGAAGAAATAAAGGAAAGATAGAGATCGTATTTTGATAAGTTATTCAACGGGAGTCAAGTCCAAGTTCTGAGTGTAAGTAGTCTAGCGATTTTGAACGAAGTGGTTAACCATGCGTGTTTAGAAGCATGAAGTCCGAGAAGCCCTTAAAAGGATGAGTCCAAAAAAAGCTGTGGGACCGGCTGGTATACCGATAAAGGTTTGGAAGTGTTTAGGAGACATAGGTATTATATGGTTGAGAAGTCTATTCAACAAAATATATAAAGTTAATAAGATGCCTACATAGTGGAGGAAGAGTACTCTGATTCCTCTGTATAAGAATAAATAGGATGTTCAAGATTGTGCCAATTACCATGGGATTAAACTCATGAGTCATTCTATGAAGCTTTAGGAAAGAGTGATTGAACAGAGGTTACGGGGTATTATACAATTTTCAGATAATCAGTTCAATTTTATGCTTGGACGTTCCACTATGAAGGCATTTCATTTATTATGGCAGATGATTGAATGTTATAGGGAAAGAAAGGAAGATTTACATATAGTATTTATTAACCTGGAGAAAGCTTATGACCAGGTGCCTAGAGAAGTAGTTTGGTAGGTGCTGGCCAATATATGTGTATCAATAAAGTATATTACTCTCATTAAAGATATGTATGAGGGAGCATGTACAAGTGCAAGGACTTGCACCTGAGTGACTGTAGAGTTCCCTATTAATATTGGGGTGCATCAAGGATTAGCGCTTAGCCCTTTCCTTTCTGTAGCCATTATGGATGAGTTGACCTGCACTATACAGGAGGCTGTGCTATGGTGTATGTTGTTTGCAAATGATATTGTGTTGATTGATGAGACTAGAGTCGGTGTAAATGCTAAACTAGAGCTGTGGTGGCAGACATTGGAATCCAAGGGCTTCAGAATTAGTATGAGTAAAACAGAGTATATGGAATGCAAGTTTAGTGGTAGCAGAGATATAGTCCAAAGTGTAACTTTGGAAGGTAGAGATATACCATTAGCTGATTGTTTTCGATAGCTAGGATCTATTATTTAGAAAGATAAAGAACTCGATAGCGACGTTGCACACTGAGTTAAGGCAAGTTGGTTGAAATGAAAAAGTGCTATTGGTATTCTCTGTGATCGTAATGTACCATTGAATCTAAAGGGAAAGTTTTATAAGACAGTCGTAAGACCTGCCTTGTTAAATGGTATGGAATGTTGAGCAGCTAAAAGGTGTCATATTCAAAAAATAAAAGTAGCTGAGATGCATATGTTACGGTAGATGTGTGGACATACTAGAAAGGATAGAGTTAGAAATGAGACCACTAGGGAAAAGGTGGGTGTGGCATCTATTGAGGAAAAGATGAGAGAAAATCATCTGCGTTGGTTTGGACATGTTCAGAGAAGACCGAAGGATGCTCCTGTTAGGACGATGGAGAGAGTGAGGCAGGATAGGTTAGACAGAGATAGAGGTAGGCCTAAAATGACATGGATAGAGGTGATTAGGAGAGATATATCTTTGTTAGATTTGGATGAGAGTATGACATTCGATAGAAGGAAGTGGCGAGAGAGGATTCATGCCAATAACCACACATTGCCTAACGTTAATTCATGTAGCCGACCCCAAGTTAGCTGGGATTAAGGCTTAGTTTTTTATTGTTATTGGTGGTGGTGACTTTTGTACCAGATTTGACATATAGGATCACAAAATAGTATAGGTTGGGTAGGTAGGGGCTCAAAAGATGGTGTAGACGAAGATAAAGCTCTAGATCTCTTAGCCCCAAGTACCATTCCCATATGTCTCTTAGACATGATGAAGATGTGAGAGGGACAAAGATAAGAAAAAAAGAAGGAAGATAGAACACCTTCAAGATCACTCCTCACTATATAATCAAACAAAACCCTCAACCTTCTCACAAATACAACACCTACTCAACAAAACTGCCACCTCAATATTCAACAAAACACAATGCAAAATTTCCAAATAATACCTACAAAAAGATAGCCATTGTCCAATCCCAAACACAATGTCAATACCCATGTCCAATCGAAAAATGCCATTTATGTCATAATTCGAAGCTCATAATCACAATGTCAAGTTAAACATGAGTAAGTATCTCTCAAACTATGAAGAACAAGTTAGTGTTGTGCCCTAGAGGCAATCACTTGTACATTGTATATGACACATTTTATTTTAATAAAAGACATTATTTATCTTACAGTTTCTTTTGTTTACTTTAAGTAATATAGTTGTTCGATAAAGTCCCTAGTACAACACTGTGTTAAGGAAATCATGATAGAGATCATGATATGAAATTCCTACTACACTGGATGGTGTTGATACTTAAATAGTCCCTAGTCATAGTATTAATGAGACAGGACATCATTAATGCAATAAGACTAGTATGTGTTAGACTTCCTGATTTGATCAGGTGATGGTTCTCATAACCGTGAGTATTGAGATACTCAAAGTTAACACATGGATGCTTGTTAATGGAACAAGTTCATTGATGACCTAGCTTTGAGATAATTACATGGATAACTATTTAGTGCCAGTGATATAATCTCAATATAGAAAACGTGCAAGTATCCTTAGACTTGAAATCTCCAAGGTACTTTGTTTCCTGAGCCTTGTACTTTGATTCCAATCTCCAGAGCTCGATCGAGGGCCGCCTATATGATGGATATTGGGTACATTGTGAGGCAAACGAAAGTAGTTGAGAGGGTCAACAAAGGATTCACCACTTCTAATAGTAGGGGCGAATATCTCACGGCCATTTGTAGAAATTACTACTCGGAAAGTCCTTGGCCAAGGCAATTGTGTATTGGAAATAGTTCCAATTAATACACATCTAGATTAGTGGGTTCCTAGTACAAGTACTATTGTATTCGGGTCAAAATTATTTCTGGAGGGAGTAGGCACTAATTCTGTACTCCAAACCGAATGAGATATTATATGGTGAAAGGAGTTAATTGTATTGAAGTTTGTTATTGAAGGGTTCATGTCAAGCTACTTGACTTCCTGGACTTTTGGGTGGTCATGATGTGTTGCTAGATACCGCTCATGATCTGGGAATATGAGTTTATTAATTGATTAATTAATAAACGAATCCTGATTAGAATTAATAGGATTAATTCTAATTAATTATGGATTATTAATCTCAAAGCCGTTTGGATTAATTCATATTTTCTACCAATTAACTGGGAAACCTAATAGGTCACACACAATGGAGGATTATATACTCAAGATGTTATTTGATAACATTGTGGGGTTAATCGAGAAAAAGAGAAGTTGTTCTGGATAAATTATAATTAGTTATAATTTATGGCCCAAGTTGTACTTGTGAGAATTTGATGTTTCCAATTACAATTAGGGAATTCTAATAGGATTAGAATTCTCAGTTTTGGGAAGGGAATTTCGTGTGATATATAGTAGATATAACACACAAAAACCCTAGTTGAGGAGATACACGAAATCCCCAGCCAAGTCACACATTTTTCCCTTCTTCTCTCTCCCTCTCGTTTTGTTGAAAACAAGAGAACCCTAGCCGCCATTATTGTTTCTTCTAGCATAGGAAATTTTAGTGCTTGAGTGTATCCTCTGTATGGATCACTGTTAGGGATAATCACACACTGTGATTATAGTGGTTAGACGTTCAACTCACATGGAGGTTGATCACGAGGATTGCTGGATCGCGCCTTAACTCGAAGAAGAAAATTTTGTTCTTCGGACGATCACCTAAAGGTAAAATGCTGTTAGTTTTAGTCTCTTTATATCTTGTTTTCCACACATAGACGGGTCCTGGGAGGGTATCTTGTTTTATTTTCCGCTGTGCCGTATACGATATGAGCCTGAGTACCCAACAGTGGTATTAAAGACATGCTATGTGTGGTCTACGGACAATGTTTTGACATGAAAAACTGTTTTCATGTTTGTCTTTGTTTGCTGTGAAAATCGTTTTCACTCAAGTCAAAATTGTTTCGATCTTTATGGGTTGGGTCCGTAGCATAATATGATTATGTAAAAGTCATAGCGTATTTCGAAAAGATGCTATCTTTTGTGCTGAAAATTTCTACAGGAAAAATTTTTTTCTGCAACATGGATGTTGTCCTCCATTTCATCTTAATTTTCCGTTTTGATTTTGTTTAAACTAACAAATTAGTTGTTGTTAATACCTTCAAAACAGAAAATATAGTTGAGAATTGTTCTCACTGTAAATTTGCAGTAGAAGAAAGTACCAGAAATTGTTTTTGGAAGTTTTGAAAAACTACCGCCATTGTTGTAGAACACAGGCGGCACCGGCTCTGGCTTCCAAGCCGGCACCAATTCCATTCTATTCGCGATGTCCGAAAATCGTTTTTGGAAGAGAAATTTTTTTTTGAAACCAAAACAGAGCCGGTGCTGGCTCCGGCTTCCAAATCGGTACCGGTTCTACTCTGTTTGCAACCTCCAGGTATTTAAAAAAAAAAATTCCGGAACAGAATTTTGGAAGGGAAAATCTCATTTGATGAGAAACGGGACCCAGAAGTATTTTTTCAAAATTAGTTTTGAGACAAACAATTTTGTTTTTCAAAATAATGATTTTGAAAATCTAAAATTAGTGTATCTTTCTAAAATGATGATTTTAGAATTTTGTTTTGTCTTTCCAAAATAGTGATTTTGGAATGATAAAAGTATATATTTATTTTGTTTAAGCATAGTCAATGGCATAATGGATGGTTATGGACTAAAACAAATTATAACTGTTTATGCATTTTACAGTTTTGGTTTTATGAAATAGGGCCGTGTGTCCTGCCTTCTCAAGAATTCTTGTGTAATTCTCTTCTCATCTAACTCCCCTCGAATGTAACTCGAGGTTTTCTCTATTTAGAAAATTGTGTAATTAGTTTACATAGGTTAGATAGGAGTAGAATTATTCCATTCTGGAGATGGCAACCAAAACAAGGCGAGGAGGTAAGACCTTCTACTTAAATCATGCATGAACATATAAGGTTAACTATATTAATTTCTTTTATGGCTCAAAGAAATTAATTTAGGATAAAAGTCTATAACCATACAACGTAATCACTTTATTACCATGATTATCAATTATGTGATTTATTGATTTTTATGCATGTCATTCAACGAAATCACTAAAAGGAACAAATCCCTCAATTAATATTAAACCTAATTCCTTCAGTTAATATAGTAAGATCGAGAGTTCTTTTTTAAGACCAGGTTGTTGGGCAAATCCAAGCCTACTTGACATTGGGCATGTTCAAGCTATGAAATTAAATTCCTTTGGAATTAAATTCTTAATTAATGGGTCGGGTTTAACTAAATTCTTTATCCCGGTTGGGCAAACTCAAGTATAAAGAAATTTAGAGGAAAAGTTAGGGTAGCCCAAAAGGCTTTAAGATTAAAAGTTGTTAATCACCCAATGATCCGGTAGTTACATACGATGTAATTAGTATTGGATACCTATCAATAAAGTTAAGGATAGCTTATTGGGCAAATCTAAAGTTATTCATAAGGAATTTGGATACTGGTCCACTAGAAAAGCTTCCAATGGGCTTTCCCAAATCAATAATGGGGGCTATTGGTTTGAGTAAAATAATGGAGTAAAAATACGCTTAATTAAAGTCCTAATTATTTGCATATGATGTGCATATACAAGTAGCTAATGCTCTCTATCTTTACACCTAGGTCACTTGCATCATGTCAACAAACCTAAACTTACGTAACATCTTGGAAACCAATAAGTTAACCGAATCAAACTATCTTGACTGGTATAGAAATTTGAGAATTGTTCTCAAATCGAAAAAGTTGCTCTACGTGCTGATGCTCCTAATCCACAACCACAGCCCAAGATGCTCATACTGATGAGCATGCTATCCACAAGAGGCACAAGAAGGATAGTGATACAGCATCATGTATTATACTGGCATCCATGACTCCTGAATTGCAAAAACAGCACGAGCATATGGATGCTCAATCGATCGTTTTACCTCTTCGAGAGCTGTTTGATGCCCAAGCAAAAAATGAGAGATATGAGATCTCAAAGCAACTGTTTCATTGTAAAATGGTAGAGGGTTCTTCCGTGGCCACTCATGGGCCGAATATGTTGGGCTTGATAGAGAAGCTTGGATCTCTCAGGTTTACAATGGATCATGACTTAAGTGTTGACTTAATTCTACAATCTTTGCCTAATAGTTTCTCACAATTTGTAATTAACTATCAGATGGATAAGATTGAGTCCACCATTCCTGAGTTGATCAATCTTCTCAAAACTATAGAGTCCTCCATGAAAAAGGATTCCAATGCAGTTTTAATGGTAGAATCTTCCCCTTCTAAGAAGAAAGTTCAAAAGAATAAGAAGAAGGCTCCCACGAAGCCCAAATGTGGTATGAACAAGAAGAATGCAGCTACTAAGGGTCCATACCATCACTGTGGAAAGATGGGCCACTGGAGGCGCAACTGCAAAGCCTACTTGGAGACCATCAAGGACAAGAAGCAGAAGGAGAAGCTTACAAGCACTTCTACTTCTTCTTCATGTATGTTTATAATTGAGATAAATACTACCTTTAAAAATGAGATATGGGTATTAGATACCGGATATGGATCTCATTTGTACAATAACTTGCAAGGGCTAAAGAGCAGTAGAAGGCTAGAGAAATGCGACGTGGACCTACGTATTGCAAATGGGGTAAAGGTTGCTGCACTTGCTATGGGGACATACAAGCTAAACCTGCCTTCGGGATTAATTCTAGAACTGAAAAACTGTTATTATGTACTAATTTTAATGAAAAACATTATCTCAATTGCATGTTTAGACTTATGTGGATTTCATTTAATATTTAAGAATAAATATTGTTCTTTTTCTTTGAATAATATTTACTATGGTTCAGCAACTTTAGTTAATGGTTTATATGTTCTAGACTTGGATGATCCAATTCTCAATATAAACAATAAGAAACTTAAAATAGATAACTCTAACACCTCTTACTTATGGCATTGTCATTTGGGCCATATAAACGAAAATCGTATTTCTAAGTTACACAAGTTTGGTGACTTAGGGTCATTTGATTATGAATTATATGGCACATGCGAGTCTTGTTTACTAGGTAAAATGACTAAAACTCCTTTTCCAGGAAAAGGAAAATGGGCCAAGAAGCTATTAGAACTTATACATTCTGATGTATGTGGCACAATGTCAATACAAGCAAGAGGAGGTTATGACTATTTCATAACTCTTATCGATGATTTCTCACAATACGGGTATGTGTATTTAATGAAATACAAATCTGAGGCCTTTGAAAGGTCTAAAGACTTCAAGAATGAAATAGAGAAACAACTTGGCAAAAGTATTAAGATTCTAAGATCTGATCGAGGAAGAGAATACTTGAGCCAAGAGTTTCTGAGTTATCTTAGAGATAATGAGATATTATCTCAATGGACTCTACCACATACACCTCAACATAACGGTGCATCTGAGAGAAGGAATCAAACCCTTCTAGACATGGTACAGACCATGATGGCTTCTGCAGACCTACCAAAATCGTTTTGGGGGCATGCACTGGAGACTTCTATTTATATACTGAACAAAGTTCCGACAAAATATATTGATACTACCCTATTTGAGATGTTCTTTGATAAGAGACCAAAGTTATCTTACTTGCGAGTATGGGGTTGTCCTGCCTTTGTTAAAAGGCCACAGTCAGACAAACTTGATAGTAAGTCTGATAAGTGTTTGTTTGTGGGATATCCAAAAGGATCTTTCGGATATTACTTCTATCTACCCTCCGAAAATAAATTGTTTGTTTTGAAGCATGCCGTCATCTTAGAAAATGAGCACATGCTCAAAGGGGACAGTGGGAGTAAGATTGAACTTAGTAAAGTTCATGAAGATAAAAAAAACGAGGATCAACTGTCTAATCTCACATCTATTGAGAAAATAGATGAGCCTTCTAATACACAAGAACCTCGTAGATCTAGTAGGATACGTGTGGCACCTGAGAGATATGAATTTCTCATTAGTGACCGCAATGTCGTATTGCTCATAGATGAAGATGAGCCAACTACCTATAAGGATGTTCTGAATAGTTCAAAATCTGGCAAATGGCTTGAGGCCATGAAGTCAGAAATGGATTCTATGTACGACAACCAAATATGGACTTTGGTTGATCCACCCAAAGGAATTAAACCTATTGGGTGCAAGTGGGTTTTCAAGAAGAAAACGGACACGGATGGTAACTTAGTTACTTATAAAGCACGACTAGTGGCGAAAGGTTATCGTTAACAACATAGTATTGACTATGATGAAACCTTCTCATCAGTAGCCATGTTGAAATCCATCAGGATACTCCTAGCCATTGATGCTCATTATGATTATGAGATTTGACAAATAGATGTAAAAATAGCTTTTGTAAAAGGAAATCTGACTGAGGCAGTGTATATAACACAATCTGAGGGTTTCATATCCAATGATAGCACAAAGGTGTGCAAGCTGCAAAGGTCCATTTATGGACTTAAGCAGGCTTCTAGGAGTTGGAACATCTATTTTGATGAAACAATCAAAGAGTTTGGTTTCATTTAAAACATGGATGAGCCTTGTGTATACAAGAAGGTTAGTGGGAGTGCAATCATTTTCTTACTGCTTTATGTAGATGACATATTGCTAATAGGAAACGATATACCTATCCTGCAAATGGTTAAAGTTTGGTTGTCCAAATAATTCTCCATAAAAGACCTTGGAGAAGGAACCTATATTCTCGGAATAAGGATTTATAGAGATAAATCCAGAAGGTTGCTAGGTCTTTCACAGTCTACATACATAGACAGAGTGCTAAAGATGTTTAGCATGGATCAATCCAAAAAGGGATTCTTACCCATGTCACATGGTGTAAACCTTTGAAAGTCGATATCTCCTAATACACAAGTTGAAAGGGATCACATAAGTAAGATTCCATATGCCTCGGCAGTTGGATCTATTATGTATGCTATGATATGTACTAGGCCCGATGTATCTTGTGCTCTCAGTTTGACGAGCAGATACCAATTCGACCCTGGTGAGGGTCATTGGGCAGCTGTAAAGAATATCCTTAAGTACTTACGAAGGACTAGGAATATGTTCTTAGTATATAGAGAAGGTGATTTCAAAATAAATGGATATATTAATGCCAGTTTTCAATATGACAAAGATGATTACAAATCACAATCCGGCTACGTGTTTACGTTGTGTGGAGGGGCAATAAGTCAGAAAAGTTCCAAACCAGAGACTATTGCTGACTCTACAACAGAAGCTGAGTACAAAGCTGCTTCTGAAGCAGCTAAGGAGGCTATTTGGACCAAGAAGTTCGTGATGGAACTGGGTGTGGTTCCTAGTGTTGTTTGTCCAATAACCTTATATTGTGACAACAATGGAGCCATTGCATAAGCAAAGGAGCTACGATCTCACCAACGATCCAAACACGTACTGCGACGCTATCATCTTATCCGCGAGATCATAGATAGGAATGATGAAAAGATAGAGAGAGTTCTCGTAGATGAGAACATAGCTGACCCGCCTAGCAAGACACTATGCCAAAAGAAACATGATTGTCATGTTAAGTCATTCGGTATTAGATACATGAATGATTGGCTCTAGTGTAAGTGGGAGTTTGTTAGTGTTATGCCCTAGAGGCAATCACTTGTATATTGTATATGACACATTTTATTTTAATAAAAGGCATTATTTATCTTATTGTTTCTTTTGTTTACTTTAAGTGATATAGTTGTTCGATAAAGTCCCTAGTACAACACTGTGTTAAGGAAATCATGATAGAGATCATGATATGAGATTCCTACTACATTGAATGGTGTTGATACTTAAATAGTCCCTAGTCATAGTATTAATGAGACAGGACATCATTAATGCTATCATTAATGCAATAAGACTAGCATGTGTTAGACTTCCTGATTTGATCAGGTGGTGGTTCTCATAACCGTGAGTATTGAGATACTTAAAGTTAACACATAGATGCTTGTTAATGGAACAAGTTCATTGGATGACCTAGCTTTGAGATAATTATATGGATAACTATTTAGTGCCAGTGATATAATCTCAATATAGCAAACGTGCAAGTATCCTTAGACTTGAGATCTCCAAGGTACTTTATTTGCTGAGCTTTGTACTTTGATTCCAATCTCCAGAGCTCAATCGAGGGCCGCCTATGGGATGGATATTGGGTACATTGTGAGGCAAACGAAAGTAGTTGAGAGGGTCGACAAAGGATTCACCACTCCTAATAGTAGGGGCGAATATCTCACGGCCACTTGTAGAAATTACTACTCGAAAAGTTCTTGGCCAAGGCAATTGTGTATTGAAAATAGTTCCAATTGATACACATCTAGAGTAGTGGGTTCCTGGTACAAGTACTATTGTATTCGGGCCAAAATTATTTCTGGAGGGAGTTCGCACTAATTCCGTACTCCAAACCGAATGAGATATTGTATGGTGAAAGGAGTTAATTGCACTGAAGTTTGTTATTGAAGGGTTCATGTCAAGCCACATGACTTCCTGGACTCCTGGGTGGTCATGATGTGTTGCTAGATACAGCTCATGATCTGGGAATATGGGTTTATTAATTGATTAATTAATAAACCAATCCTGATTAGAATTAATAGGATTAATTCTAATTAATTATGGATTATTAATCTCAAAGACGTTTGGATTAATTCATGTTCTCTACCAATTGACTAGGAAACCTAATAGGTCACACACAATGCAGGATTATATACTTAAGATGTTATTTGATAACATAATGGGGTTAATTGAGAAAAAGAGAAGTTGTTGTTGACAAATTATAATTAGTTATAATTTATGGCCCAATTTGTAATTGTGAGAACTTGATGTTTCCAATTACAATTAGGGAATTCTAATAGGATTAGAATTCTCAGTTTTGGAAAAGGAATTTTGTGTGATATATGGTAGATATAACACACAAAACCCTAGCTAAGGAGATACATGAAATCCCCATCCAAGTCACACGCTTTTCCTTCTTCTCTCTCCCTCTCGTTTTGCTGAAAACAAGAGAACCCTAGCCACCATTATTGTTTCTGCTAGCGCAGGAAATTTTGATGCTTGAGTATATCCTCTGTGTGGATCACTATTAGAGATAATCACACATTGTGATTATAGTGGTTAGACGTTCAACTCACGTGGAGGTTGATCACGAGGATTGTTGGATTGCGCATCTTGAAGAAGAAATTTTTGTTCTTCGATTGATCACTTAAAGGTAAAAAGTTGTTGCCTTTAGTCTCTTTTTATCTTGTTTTCCACACATAGACGGGTCCAGGGAGGGTATCTCGTTTTGTTTTCCGCTGCGCCGTATACGATATGAGCCTGAGATACCCAACAGAACATGTCTTGGTAGACTCAAAAGTACACATATTAGAGACATTCTCAATAGCTACCAAAAAATTGTAAGACATGCATTGTAGCAACCAAATATTATTTTCAATCATATACCCATGCTAACTAAGCCTCAAAGAAAGTAAAATTTTCATCCAATCCATCAAACCAAGAAAAACGAGAATTTTTGGACCATAATTCACATGAAAGTATCCAATAATCAATATGAAAAATTGAACCACAGAAAATACAGTGAAATCATACCACAATAATCTCCAATGTTTGGGCAATGATCCTATGTAAAAAAGATTGAAGAAATTGTGCACCAAGTAGATGGATTGAAAAATGGGTTTATGAAGAAAGATTGGATTTTTCTTATTTTTAATAAAAAATTTGAAGTACAAAGTAAGGATTTTATGTTTGGAAGGTGTTTTAGAGGGATAGAAAGTGACCTGGTGGTGTTTTGAAGTTGGACTAGGCAAGAGGTTGAGAGAAAAAAAATAAGGTAAATGGTATTGTTCGAAAAATAGCCAGGAATGACTATTGGGAGTCTTATGGCTAAAGGGACCTTGCACCAAGTTCATGTATTGGGCTTGGAGCTGGGTCCGGGCTGTCTCGGCACTTTATTTTAGCCGTGTTGGTCCAGCACCAAGGCTATAGTTCAGGCCCAACGACAAAGCTGACCAAAAACACAAATTTTCTTCTTTTTTAATTAATTAATTAATAAAAATAACATAAATTAAAACCACAAAATTATGAAGTGTTAACCCTAAGGGCTTTCTCCTATATTTTGACCTATAATAAGAGATTGCATTTTTAATAAAATTTATTAGCATCTCTTTCGATCAACTTGTTCACTCAATACATAGTATTTTTTTTTTATGTTTGTCATCACTCAAAAAGGGGGAGATTGTTAGCCCTAAAGGCTTTCCCTAATGTTTTGACTTATGAAAAACGTTGATATGAACTAACTTTTGTAATCTATTGTGACAGGACATGTTTGACCTCTATTCTTCTAAGGCATTCAGATATAATTGTTTGGCAACTCTTTAGTAATTAAATTCAAGTAAGGAAGATAAGAAAGAAGATCAAAGTATATGGAGTTGCATACCAAGAAGTCCTTATAATAAGAAATTTTGACTAGGAAATGTTATTAAGGCATTTTTATTAATTCCTATGTCTCTTTACCTTTTGATTCAATTGATTTTACCTTGAAGCACATAAAAGAGAAGATTTCAAAGTTTTGAAAAATCTCGGAATTTTGGATTGAGTAGTTTAGATGTTTCTGCATCCAAAAGATTCGTCCAAAATCCTACAAACTATGTTGAAATGTTTTTGCCTGAAATAGTGCCATTTAGGACTTACCTTTTGGATACATTATCATCCAAAACCTAAGTCCAAAATACAGATAATTTTAACAGAAAATTATAGCCATTTTTATAACCGTTGGCACTTCACTTTTTAGCTTTATAAATAACCTCTAAGCAAGATTAGACATAAGATTTTCGAAACATTCTTCAAAGAAACACTATTGCTCAACGTTTTTAAAAATCTCATTTTATCAACAAGCTTCAAAGTGAATTCATATTGTGTCAAAGGTAAAAATATTTGTGCTTTGTATCTTAGTGAACATCTAATCAAATAAGTGAGCCTTTTACTATTCTATTGATTTTCAATCTCTATTGTAGTACAAGGTTGTGGTGTAAAACCCAGTTGGGGTGAACTTTGTTGTAATTGTTTGTTTATGAGGTGTTTGCAAAACCTAGTATGGTGATCCTCTCTTGTATGTGGTATTGTTTGATTTTATTAAGTGGAGTAAATGAAATTTGGTTGAAAATCCTTAAGTGTGAGCTTAAGGTAGTGGATGTAGATCTTGCGAGATCGAACCACTATACATACCGGGTCTCATCTCTTTTCTTACTAAATTGAATTTACATCTCTAGTCTGAATCTGAATATATATATTAAAGAGTTCTTGAATAGCTTTCTTTGTTACCATAAAGTTGGTTCAAGAATCTTGATGATCATTGTTATTCTGCATATCAGACGATTCGAAATATTTTAGTTTGCCAAAAACCTTATTCACCCCACCTCTAAGGCTTTTCATTTGGGATCAGAGCCTAGTCTACATACTCTTGGTTTAACAACCTTGTAGAAAGACCGTTATGGCAGGCTCATCCTCTCTTCTATATGTTGAAGGTCTTCAACGAATCGTCCTCCTTTATTCAATGGAAACAACTATATTTTCTGGAAAAATAGAATGAAAATCTATGTGTGTTTTGTAAACTTTAAGTTATGGAGGTTGATAGAAAATGGTCCTTTTATTCCGTCAAAGTTGATTGATGACATACAATTACCTAAACAGAATGATGAATTTAGTATGGAAGACAATGCCATGATGACTTTAAATTTTCAAGGTATGAACGTTTTACATTGTGCACTAGATGCGACTGAATACAACCGTTTTAGCGGTTGTGATTTAGCCTATGAAATGTGAAAATTACTTGAAATCACCCATGAGGGGACAAACCAAGTCAACGAATCAAAACTAGGGCTTCTGATTCATGACTATGAAATATTTACTATGAAGCTAAATGAAAGCATCACTGATATATTCACGAGATTCACTAATATATCAAATGGTCTCAAAGCCTACGGGAATGTTTATTCTCTTGGGGAACAAAACCGAAAAATTTTAGATACCTTACCAAAAAGTTGGCAGCCTAAAACTCTTGCTGTAGAAGAATCCAAGGATTTTAAATCCTTACCAACTGATCGGATCTCTTCTAACTCATGAGATGAAAATTAAAAGACTTCATGAATCTGATGATCATAATAGAGGAAAAAAAAAAAGGATAGCATTGAAGGTTGAAAATGAAGATGAAGAAACAAGCCTATCGAAAAGCAGTGAGGGCATGGAAATGGACAATAAAGATTTGGCTATGATGGCAAAAAATTGAGGAGAATGTTCAATAAAGAAAACTACAAAAGAGAAAAGAAGTTTAAGAGAAAGAAAGGACAAACCTCAGGTTTCAAACCTCAATGTTATGAATGTAAAAGCACTGATCACTTTATTGCCAACTGTCCTGTTACAAAAGGTAAAGAGGAAGAACATTAAAAAAAAAAAAAAAGATCTGAAGGCAAAGAAAGGTAAATGATTGATGGGAACTTGAGACTTAAATGAAACTAAGTCTGAAGATGGAGATTTTGAAGATGAAAATGCCAACATATGCTTCATGGCTTTGGAAAATGAGGTAAACTCTTCTACATCTAATTTCATACCTAATTCGCTTATATCTATGACTGAAAAGCATGTTGATCCAAATAAGTTGTTAAGTAATATGTTTCATGAATTAAAAAAACTGTCCAGAAAAAATAAAGAAATGAAGTTGAAGATTAAATATTTGATGGAAGAGAATGAAATATTGTTAAAGATGACCATGCCTTCAAGAGTTTGAATTCTAACACATAAATTTTTATTTTGCAGAGATGCATATTGCAAAGTAGTCATGATCACATCTTTCTCAATGACAACACATATATAAGATCAAAATATTGTGATCATGACTGCTTTGCAATATGCATCTTTGGAAAATAAAAATTTATATGTTAGAATTCAAACTCTTGAAGGCATGGTTAGCACTTTTAATGACATGAAAAATAGAGTCAATGATCTTACCAATTGTATTGAAAAATTCACAAATAGTAAAAGGAATCTGGAAAAGTTACTCAGAACTCAACATCGAATTGGAAACTGAAATGGCTTAGGATATAGACATGAGGATAAGGACAAAATTTACAAGCCTAGATTTGTTTATGCTGGAAATCGAAATGGCTTAGGATATGAACAAGAGAATAAGAACAAAAATAATAAGTCTCAATATGTTAAAACTGCTTTATCTTACAGAATACACAAAGCTTGCATATATTATGAAAAACTGGGACATATAGTTTCAAGATGTCTTATTAAAAAAAAAAAAAAAAAGTGGAATCCAGTGGATTAACATTCTAGGAAATCAAAGGAAATGTTACTAACTTTCATGGACCCAAGAAAATGTGGGTACCAAAAATCATTCATCCTTCTCATATATAAGCACAGTCTTTGAGCATCACCAAGTGGTTTTTGGACAGCGGTTGTTCAAGACACATGACTGGAAATGCAGTTTTGTTAGAGGATATTTAGACCATAAATGAAGAATTTGTTATATTTGGAGACAAGAAGAAAGGAAAGATTCTCAGCATTGCTAATATTGGAAAAGGTTCCTTAACAATTATAAAACAAGTTTTACTTATTGATGATTTTAAATATAACTTGCTTAGCATTAGCCAACTTTGTGACAATGGTTACAAAGTAATCTTTGAAAAGAATTCTTATTCTATACTTGATAGTGCAAATCTTGAAATAATCTTTACTGCCAAACATATAGGAAATGTATATGTGTTTTATCTAAATGACCGTGTAGCTAATGGTATTAGATGCTTATCTATATATGACAATGATAGTTGTCGTTGGCAAAGAAGATTAGGTCATGTATCTTTTGATTTGCGAAATAAATTGTTTTCAGAAGAACTTGTTAGTGGACTGCCAAAAATGAAATTTGATAAACACAAAATTTGTGATGCATGTCAGTTTGGGAAACAAATCAAAACCTCTTTTAAACCAAAGAAAATGATTTCTATCTCAAAACCACTCGAATTAATTTATATGGATTTGTTTGGACCAATGAGGACTGCTAGTCTTAGAGGTAAGAAATATGCATATGTATTTGTTGATGATTTTTCTAGATTTACTTGGACTTTATTTCTTGGAGAAAAGGATGAAGCATTTTCTGAATTTTTGAAACTGATTAAACGCATCTAAAACTCGATTAGATGTAAACTAATTTCTATTAGAAGTGATAATGGCAAAGAATTCTACAATAGTGAATTTACTCACTTCTGTGATGAAAATAGAGTCTTTCACAATTTTTCAAAAACAAAAACCCCACAATAAAATAGTGTTGTTGAAAGAAAAATCGCACTTTGCAAGAAACGGCTAGATCAATACTTTGTGAAAATGTCCTTCCAAAATATTTTTGGGCTGAAGTTGTTACTACAACTTGCTATATAAAAAACCGAGTTATGCTAAGACTGTTTTTGAGAAAAACTCTGTTTGAACTTATGTTTGACAAAGCTTCTTCTATCTCTTATTTTAAGGTGTTTGGATGTAAATGTTTTATCCTAAATACCCGAGATAATCTTGGAAATTTTGACAGCAAGTCTGATAAGGCCATATTTCTTGGTTACTCTTCCAACAAAAAAGCATATAGAGTATACAACAAAAAAACACTTTGTGTGGAAGAATCCGTGCATGTTGTGTTTGATGAATCTAATGTTTATACTTCAAAAAGAGATAACGATGATGTAGGAAGTTCAAAGGAAGTCAAGTTAGATCAACTCAAAGCTCCACCGCTAGATACTCATACAAAAGAAGAAGTGATTGAAGAGCTGTAAGTTGAACAAGGAAAAGAACAAACTGAAGATTCTACGAATCAACAATTGCCAAAAGACTAGAAATACAAAACAGGTTATCCCAAAGAACAAATTATTGGCGATACAAACTATGGAGTTAAAAGTAGACGGTATTTCATTGACAACTTTGCTCTTCTTTCAAATATTGAACCTAGTTGTATCGATATCACATTGCATGACGAATTTTGGATTATTGCTATGCAAGAAGAATTAAATCAATTCGAAATAAATCATGTTTGAAAACTTGTTCCTAGACCTTTTGATTGTCCTGTTATTGGTACAAAATGGGTATTTAGAAATAAACTTGATGAAAATGGGGGTGTGATTAGAAATAAAGCTAGATTAGTCACCCAAGGATTTAATCAAGAAGAAGGTATTGATTATAATGAGACATTCGCTCCTATTGCTAGACTAGAATCCATACGAATGCTGCTTGCCTTTGCATCCTTCAAAAATTTCATGCTCTACCAAATGGATGTCAAGAATGCATTCCTAAATGGTTTTATTGAGAAGGAAGTATATGTTGAACAACCTCCTGGTTTTATTCATGAGCACTTTCCAAATCATGTTTTCAAACTTTCTAAAGTTCTTTATGGATTAAAGCAAGCTTCAAGAGCTTGGTATGAAAGACTTAGTGGATTCTTAATTTCAAAAAGTTTTTCTAGAGGCTTGATTGATAACACCTTGTTCATCAAATCTGATAATTCGAGTAATTTACTAAATGTTCAAATCTATGTTGATGATATAATTTTTAGTGCTACTAACGACTTTTTGTGCAAGATGTTTGCTAAGACTATGCAGCAAGAATTCGAAATGAGTATGATGGGAGAACTAAACTTCTTCCTCTAATTGGAAATTAAGCAAACTATGGATGGGATCTTCATAAATCAAGCTAAGTATGCCAAGGAATTGCTCAAAAGGTTTGGAATGAATGAAGCAAAAGAAATCAGCACTGTAACACCCCACTACCTAGGCCCAACAGGGCCGGGGATGTCGCCCCATCCAAAGGACAAAGGGTCTTTATAACTAGGTCACACAATCAAAATAATAAAATAAAACAATACTTTAAACTCAAAACTTATTACAATCCAAGAATTCCAAAAACAAATCCAGAAATAAAAATTATCCACTCTCAACTTCCCAAAGCATTACATAAAAATAGATAACAAAATCTCTTCCAAAGCAAACAACACTAGCTACTCATCCCCACGGCAGGATCAACCTGAAATCATGGTAAAAAGGGTGATGAGATAAAATCTCAGTAAGTCCGTGTGTGCTTTGAGTGTCCAGTGAAAACAATTCGTGAATACAAAGTGTAAAATCTTCATAAGAGAAATACTGACAAGAAATAAACAATAGTAAAATCAAGGGTGGTATTTTGGCTTTTCCAACTATACATGTTTAATAAACCCAACCACTCAAAAAGGTGGTCATGGGTTACCACACGTTGGGCCCCACAACCATATAACGGTCAGAATGCCACACTTTGTGCAAACTGACAAAAAGCTGGTGATCGCCCTATTGGGTGAGATACTCCTCCATCTTTAAACCCAAACAAAACTGGTTATCCATTCCGGTAACACACAGTCTACTTGACTGAAAACTGCTAGCTCAGAACGGTACGACCTACTAGATGACATCTTATCCGGGAAGGACTCACCCCTCAGAGGTGGCCACCTACTGAAAGACTTACCCTAACCCTTCAAAGACTAGTCCTAGCCGTCCACCCTTATTGAGTACTCAATGTAATTTATCCCACTTGGAAAAATGAATAAAACATAGCTCTACTTAAAAATGGCAATTAAAGATTTCCAAAGTTTGAGATAAAGCTGGTTTTGAAAAGAGTTTAGAGTTTGAGTAAATCCGTTTATTGATTTTCAAATAATTTGTTTGACTGAAATGAGAAAGGAGACAATCCTCAATTGCCTTTACAGAAATGAGTGACCACGCACTCCACAATTAGCTTGCCATAGAACCATTATACATCAATCAGTTTTTATGCAGGAACTTACCTGATCCTTAGCTTGAGATAAAATAAAGGCCTTTAATAGTTGACCTAACCCCGCCTAGGGTAAATATAAATCATAATTAAACTCAAGCCAAAATTCACTTTCACTAATAAAACTAGCTCAACTTACCCCAATCATGTCCCTAGTGTCCCACGCTTTAAGGCTAGATAATAAATTAAAGGGTTTATAAACTAAGTTTAGTTTGATATTAAAATAATTAGGATTTTGGAAATAGGTACTAATAAGTTGAAGGTCTAAATCTTGCTAAAAATAAATTAGAGCTTATTTGATGGAGGATCCTAGGTGTTATTAGGTAAAATAATAACCTTTTAATAATTATTTGCTAGAAAATAATTGGTAACTAAAATTAGTTGTAAGCAAATTTTAATGGGTTTTGATTGAAAGATAATAAATAAATTTTAATAGTATTTATGAATATAAGGCTTACAAAATTAATATTTTACCTATTATGAATATTCATATAAAAGGCTTTATTATTATTTTCTATATATTTTATTTCTTTAGTAAAAGTTATCATTTATTTGAATAAAATATCGCCATTTTATATAAAAGACCAAATCCACATTTTCCTAGGGTTTTCGAAATTTACTAGAAGAAATTATAGTAATAATCATTTTATTGTTGAAATAAAATTAGCTTAGGGACAACAAGGTCATGATCATATTTCCATTGCTAATCATAATCATGAACATATACTCCACTCCAATTCATCAAATCATCCAAAACATGAACAAAGGCATAGATCTAAATTTACCAAGACATAATCCAAACTCTACTAACATAACTACATTCATGGCCTTAACCATCATACATGAACATAAACCCTATTCACCAAAGGTGACATAATCTCTAACATGCTTGATCACATATACCACTCATGACATGGAGACATGCATTAAACCCTAAAAATGCCATACAATCAACCAAGACAATCAACTCATGCATCAATCCCATCTTCATCATATACACATATTTATTCATGCTTCAATCTCAACTGATCACAACAACACATGCTCAAACCCTAATCATAATCCATCTCCTTCCAATATCATCCTAGAGACATGAATCTAGAATTTAAAGAGAGGGTTGAAGAGGCTTACTTGATTGAAGACTACATTGGAGTAGTTTCGAAGGGATCCAACTCCTAGGAGACTTGATCCGTCCAAGAGAGATGAAGAAAATATGGCCATGGTTGAAGAAACCATTCGGCCAAGAGAGAGAGAGAGAGAGAGAGAGAGAGAGAGAGAAGAGGAAAAGAGAGTTCATTAGTATGTTTATATGTACATATATTCATTAGAAGTTGAGGATGAGAGATGGTGGGGTGATTGATCATGCTTACTTTGAAGGTGTTCTTGAGCCTTCACAAAAATACTGGTTTTTCGATCTAAAAGAGAGAGTTGGATTTCGAAATTTGATGTTAAAAATTGCAGAAGTGGTTTCAAGGGGCAGTGTAGGTGTGATCTGGAGTTTTTGGAGAAGATTGGAGTGGTTTGGAGTTGTATTAGGTGTATGGATGCTAGTAGGTGTTCTTGGTGTTCCAGGAGTTCTTGAAGGTTGAAGAGAATGGAGAGGATTTGATTGAAGCTGGCCAAAATTCTATGGGATTGGAGTGGCCGAATTGTTTAAGAGGTTTTGGTAGTTGATTTTTCTAGTTTGAGAGGACAAGGAAGGCTGGTTGCTTGAATCCTAAAAGAATATTTTAGGGAATCAAATTTGGAAACAGAATATGGTAAGAAGATCTTTGATGGAGGAGAGCTTTTGGGAAGCTCCAATGGCCAGCTGAGTTGGCTAGGGATTTTGTTGGAATGAAAGCTGTTTGAAGAAGCTTAATGGTGGCCAAAAATATGGTGAACAATGGTGAAGGGATTTCTGGTTGTTTGAGGGTTGATTTATGGTAGTTTACTAATTATGTTTGCTGGAATTTTGGTCTCCAATCAATGGCTTGATTGGAGTGATTGTTGGAGATATTTTAGGGCAGCCATGGGACTAGTTTTCAAGAAGAATGTTGGGGAAGATGATGATGCTCAGTTCATGGCTGTTCAAGGGAACTTTGTACAGAAAAATGGTGTAGGTTTCGGATAAGACTAAAGGAGAAGCAATGCTGGAAAAATTCCTGAACAATTTCGCAAGTTTGTTGGAATTTTTCTTGGCAGATTTTGCTGCCATTGCTCAGTCAGTTTGTAGAGGATTTGAAGGGGCATTTAGAGGTCTTTCAAGGCTGGTTTCTAGCCTTCTTCATGGATGAAAAATGTGGCTAAGATGCTGGGTGAATAATTGGAAGAAAATAGCTTGGTTTAGGTTCACCAAAGCTGCAAATTTATCCAGAAAATTTCCTGGTTTGCACATCATTTGTGCAGTCCGGTTTTGGCCTTATAATTTTAGACTTTAAGCTGGTCATGAGGGCTATTTTTCTAGCAGTATTTGGGAGGGAATGGTGGCTGAAAATTTCGACACTTGGACTGAACAAGAAGCTAGAAAAAAATCCAGATTACTTCATGAAGAAAATGAACATAGTTAGGGTGGAGTTTTGAAAGTTCAACCATGGAGATTAATTCTCTTGGGAACCTTCCACAACTCCTACCCATTATCGGCCCACAAGATGTCTTACACTTAGAAATTTTTGAACCTTCAAAGCCACAGCACTTTGCTGGAATTTTCTGGAATAAAATTGGCTTGAATAAATTAAACAACTTAATGAATTAAGAAGTAAGAAAAACTGAGGATCAAGAAGGGTATGAATTTCTTTCGAAATTTTTGTAGGGCACAAGAGTAGGATTAGGACATTCCTATCATGTCTCCCCTAGGTCAACACCACTACTCTTCCCTAAAGCATACAAGGCCGAAAATAGCCTCCCTAAATAAAAATAAAATTCAATCATGCAAAAACTCAAATGATGGAATTTGAACCTAAGACCTCAAGAATTAATTCCAAAGCTCTAACCACTAAATCACAACAACTCTTGTTCTTATTTTCTCTCCAAAATATTTTTCCTATTTAATCCTCAAGTTATCTCCCTATTTTCACCCCAAGCAAAAATTACCATTTTGCCCTTCTTAATCAATAAACACAATCAAGCCTTCTAGGCTACAAATCACAAATCCAAAGCATATAAAATCGTATAAAAATATATTTAAACATATAATAAAATATGATATGCATCTCAACCCCCTTACTCTATGGTTGGTTTCAACTGGGGTTTCACAAGCACACCTATGAGTACTTCTATAAAACTTGATCAAGATGAAAAGGGTAAGAAAGTAGATGAACATAAGTATAGAGGTATGATTGAAAGTCTACTATATCTTACTGCTAGCCGACCAGACATTATGTTTTTGGTATGTCTTTGTGCTCTCTTTCAATCTTGTCCAAATGAATCACATCTATGTGCAGTAAAACGCATACTCCGATATCTAATTGGCACATATGATTATGGTTTATGGTACCCTCACACTAACATATTTGATCTTATAGGATACACTGATACAGATTATGCAGGCTGTAAAGTTGAAAGAAAAATTACTAGTGGTCATTGTCAATTTCTTGGACATTCTCTTATGTCATAGCATAGTAAAAAGCAGGCATGTGTATCTTTATCTACCATCGAAGTTGAATACATTGCAATTGGCAGTTGTTGTGCTCAAATTTTGTGGATGATGAATACATTGCTAGATTTTAGTCTTAATTTTAATTGCGTACCTATATTATGTAATAATACAAGTGCTATCAATCTGATAAAAAATTCTATTCAACATTCTAAGACAAAGCATATAGAAGTTAAACATCACTTCATCCGAGATCATGTGCTCAAAGGCGATGTGTGTGTTGAATATATTTCAATGGATGAACAACTTACAGATATTTTCACTAAACCTCTAGCTGAGAAAAGATTCAACAATCTGAGAAGAGGTTTGGAAATTACCAAAATCTGATAACTTACCATGTGGCATAAGTCTTCTTTATGCAGGATCTGTGAAGAAAAAGGTTTTGGAAACAGTGTTTGCATCCAAAACGCACCAACATCTGATTTGGAGATAGTATTTAAATCTAAATCCCATATCCAAAATGCATCTCAGGAAAACACTCTTTTGGATGATAATTTCGGATTAGGTCAAGCTCCAAAACATTCCTTAATATTTTTCCTTATTCGAATTTTTGAATTTCAAAAAATTAGTTTGCGCGTCTTTCTAAACTTCTGTGAAAAACTTATCTTTTCAATGCACTTTATATCCTATTACTCAAGACATTCAAAACACTCTGATTTTTCTCTCAAAACCTTTGTAATCGATTCTTCTAAAAATTATCTGTGTTCTTTTTCTTAAAAAAACCTATAGTCCAAAAAAAGAAAAGCCCTAATCTTACTGATGGCAAAGACAAAATCTCCTACTCCAAAACTAAAGAAGAGGCACAAAAAATCTTTGAAGATGAAGAAAAAAGATTTTGGTTTTAAGCAAGGCAAACGGGAAAGAAGTTTCTCCTCAACCGGACTTTTCGGCATCTTACTACGATTCATCTGAGTCATCTCCGGAACAAATGACTTCTGAAAATCAGGTACTTTTCTTTATTGACTCTAAATGCAAAACTAATTATAACGACTAGGTGTTAAGGAACAGGACGGTTATCTCTGGTTACCGTGCTAATCCTTCAGCTTTTCTAAATCTTTCAAATGTTCTGGATATGTTTGATCACATAGGATGGTGTAGTTTACTGTCTATTGATAAGAAATTATTCACTCCTCTTGTCTGGGAATTTTATGCTAATTTAAGAAAAGGTCGACTTGAAGAAACTGAGGGTGGTTTCATGATTCATTGGTATGTGTCAAGGGTGAAAGGCAAAGACATTGAGTTTGATCATCGTCTGTTAAATAGGATATGTGATGTGAGGGATGCTGGAATTTTGTACTTTGAGTTGAATAAATTTCCTGAAGGAAATGATATTTTTGTTTCGAAAAATTTTGAGGAAATCTTCACTGGAGGGAAGAACTTTGGAAACTCGGGTAACAAAAGCATGAAGTGGCTTAATAGGGTTGGAAGAATTCTGCACCATATGGTATCCACCATGGTGGTACCAAGCTATGGACATAAGACCTCCACAAGCATTCTACAAATGATAATCATGTTGGCTTTAGCAGAGGGTAGGCAGATAAACTTTGGGTTTTTAGCTACAAAATTGATGTTGCAATCAAGGAACACTTCAAGTAAAGCTCTGCCTTATGGAAATTTGTTGTCCAGAGTGTTTAGTTATTTTCAGGTTGATTTAAATTCTGTTCCTAGTGATCCATCCAAGATAAATGTTTATAGCTTTGATTCCCTTGAAAGAATGGGTTATGTGAGAGTAAATAATAAATGGAAACTACTAAGAGACACTACGGCAAAGGAAAGAGAAAATTTGATGAAGTCAAAGATGAAGGAAATTCTACTCCTAGTGCAGGAACAAAAGAAAATTTGATGATGATCCTCTGGCAGAATCTTCTGCCAAGTGGAAAGAAAAGGATGCAGGCTTATCCGAGAGTATACTTGATGGCATTAACTCTCTAGCTGTTAAATTGGATATTCCCAACTCTGAACTTCATTGTCTTGGAAACAGAATATCTGCAGTTGAAATATCTGCAAAAACTAATGCACCAATATCTTCCCCAACCTTATCTGCTCAAGAAAATGACGAACCTATCTTGGTGGAAAAATATGATTTGCCTGTTGCAGAGAAAGAACATGCTCTTGAGGCAGCTCAAAAACCATCTCCAATCAAGGAAACTGTAACAACTTCTGCTTCCCCTAAACCAAAATCATCTGGAAAGCGACAAAAGCACGTTGTGGTAAAGAGAAAATCCAACAGAATTGCGGGTCAACACTCTAAGAAGGGTGCTAGTTTGAAAGCTGAAACCATTAACATGTCCTAAGCAGATCTATTGGGTAGAATGATATTCAGATAACATCTCTCAAACAATTTACTTTCTGAAAATTGAACAATTTACTTTTCATTTTTAGATTATGCTTTGGGATAATTGTTTATGCTTAAGCATATTCCTTACATTATGCCTATTATTCTGCATATTATTTTCTGCTTTCTTTCTGATATTCTTCTTTTTTATTGATGACAAAGGGGGAGAAAATATTAGACTATTGACTGTATGAATGACTGATATATGGAAATTATTGATTGTATGAATGGCTGATATATGGAAATGACTGCAATATAGTTGATATATGGGCTAAGCTAATAAGATTAGGCTATTGACTACATGAATGACTGATATATGGAAATGACTGCAATATGGTTGATATATGGGTTAAGACTGACCAATATGAACTGTTACTTGAAGTTATGACTAATATGAACTAATCTGAACTGCATGAATGACTTGTGATATTAAATGATATAATCTGATATGATGCTATTCTAGACACTGTTTGATTTACTGGATATAATTATTGACAAATGATTGAAAGTTTCTATTTGGATTATTGGGATAATTTCTAACTATAAGGTTGATTTGATGAACTGTTTGATAATCAGTTTATAGTCACTCAAAAATCCAAAGGTATCTTTGAGACTAAATATGGTTATGATTCTGTGACAAAATAAAAAATTCAGTCAAATGGATTATTTAAACATTCTTTAAAAGATTGGAAAATCTATTATTTAAGTGCATTGTGTTAGGGGGAGATTTGGACTCATGTTTTTCTTGATCCAAACAATTCTTTGAAGTCATACTGAATTGAGAACATACCTTTTGGATGTCCAAAACCTGCATCTAAAATAAATTTCTAAAAAAGACTCATTTTATACATACTTGCAAAACTGTTTTGGACAAACGTTTTAGACGTCGAAATTTTGATTTCTATGTTTCCCTCTTATTTTGAAATGTTCATATAAGTAAATATTAAGAGGGACCATCTTATCATATGACTTGCCTGCTATCTCTTCTTTGTCAAATCATTTTGAATATTCATATGGAGATAGGAAAGGCTTTAGGCTCATTAAGTTATCCTTACAAGCTAATGCTTTCAAATCATCCATCTCATAAGCTCTCTTTAAGACCTATAATGAGAGATTGCATTTTTAATAAAATTTATTAGCATCTCTCTAGATCAACATGTTCACTCAATACATAATATTTTTTTTTATGTTTGTCATCACTCAAAGAGGGGGAGATTGTTAGCTCTAAAGACTTTCTCTTTTGTTTTGACTTATGACAAACGTTGATATGAACTAAGTTGTGTAATCTATTGTGATAGGATATGTTTGACCTCTGTTCTTCTAAGGCATTCAGATATGATTGTTTGGCAACTCTTTAGTAATTGAATTCAAGTAAGGAAGATCAAAAAGAAAATCAAAGTATATGGGGTTGCATAGCAAGAAGTTCTTATAAGAAGAAATTTATACTAGGAAGTATTATTAAGGTATTTATATTAATTCATATGTCTCTTTACCTTTTGATTCAATTGATTTTACCTTGAAGCACATAAAGGAGAAGATTTCAAAGTTTTGAAAATATCAGAATTTTGGATTGAGTAGTTTAGATGTTTCTGCATCCAAAAGATTCATCCAAAATCCTATAAACTATGTTTAAATGTTTCTATCTAAAATAGTGCCATTTTGGATTTACCTTTTAGATGCATTGTCGTCCGAAACCTGAGTCCAAAATACGGATAATTTTAACAAAAAATTATAGCCTTTGGCACTTCACTTTTTGGCTCTATAAATAGCCTCGAAGCAAGATTAGACGTAAGATTTTTGAAACTTCTTCTAAGAAACACTATTACTCAACATTTTCAAAAATCTCCTTTTATCAAAAAGTTTCAAAGTTAATTCATATTGTGTCAAAGGTAAAAATATTTGTGCTTTGTAACTTAATGAACATCTGCTCAAATAAGTGAGCCCTTTACTATTCTATTGATTTTCAATCTCTATTGTAGTACAAGGCTATGGTGTAAAACCCAGTTGGGGTGAACCTTGTTGTGATTGTTTGTTTGAGAGGTTTTGGAAAACCTAGTGTAGTGATCATATCTTGTATATTGTATTGTCTGATTTCATTAAGTGGAGTAAATGAAATCTGATTAGAAATCCTTACGTGTGAGCTTAAGGTAGTAGACGTAGATCTTGTGAGATTGAACCACTATACATACCGTGTCACATCTCTTTTCTTAATAAATTTCATTTCCATCTCTAGTATGGATCGAATATATATATCAAAGAGTTCTTGAATAGCTTTCTTTGTTACCATGAAGTTGGTTCAAGAATCTTGATGATCATTGTTATTCTGCATATTAGACGATTCGAAAAATTTTAGTTTGCCAAAAACATTATTCACCCCCCTCTAAGGTTTTTCATGAAGAAAATTCATTCTAAAAAAAAAAAAAAGAACGAAAAAATGAATGAAAGCATGCAAAAATTAAATAGATGTCCCAAAAATTAAAGCAATAAAAATTATCTTTTTCCATGGTCTTGCTCACATGGATTGGTCTCAGTATTTCCCGGAAGGGCTCCTGCTTGATGATCTCCATGGATTTTGGCCAGTTGTCCAATTTAATTCTCTAAGTTGAGCATGGACGCCTTCAAATTTCTAGTGGTTGCATTCATTCCTTGAAATTGTGTTTCTGTACCATTTACCAATTGGTTAATGAACTCTTCTAGTGATGGCTTAGGCGATGGTGCATTGTAAGGCAAAAAGGGTTGAGGCCTTTGATTTCTTCCAAAGTTAGAAAAAGTTTGCCTATGTTAGTTTTGATTGTTCCATGAAAAATTGGGATGGTTCCTCTAACCAAGGTTGTAAGTAGCACTGTAAGGATTGTTACCTTGTCTTCCATTGCCCACAAATGCAACTTGTTCTAAAGTCTCTTGTGATGACCCCATACTTTAGCACTCATGGTTTTGATGGCCCTTCTGTTGGATATCTCAAGCTCGTATCGTATATGGCGCAGCGAAAAATAAAAAGAGATACCCACCCAGGACCCGTCTATGTGTGGAAAACAAGACATAATGATAGTAAAGGTAACAGCTTTTACCTTTGGGTGATCGTCTGAAGAACAAAATTGATCTTCTTCAAGTCGAGGCGCGATCCTGCAATCCTCTTATGCAAACTCCACGAGAGTTGGATGTCTAACCACTATAATCATAGTGTGTGATTATTTCTAATAGTAATCCACACAGAGGAATACTTAAGCACTAAAATTTCCCGTGCTAGCAGAAAAAAATGGCCGCTAGGGCTATTTTCGCTAATTCTAGGGTTTATCTTACTCTAAACAGGGTGACAGGATATCGAGATGAGTCATCCTGGCTAGCTGTTTAGCACTTGACAATTGTAGCGTATGTGGGTGCATATTATTTTTTAGTCATTCGTTGAATGCTGGGTAGGGACACTAGATGCATTTGACTCCTTACCACCTCGATGGTGATTAATGTCAGGATTGAGATCCCTAGTTTACAGTGGCAAGAGCATGCTGCAGTACACTTAGTATGCTACGGTATATCTATTATTTATTCTCAGTATGCCGCGGTATACTTAGTATGGCGCGGTATACTAATTATTAATTCTTAGTAGTACGTTGTGGTGTACTTACCTTTCTGGTGACGTACAGTTGAGTGCTGTACCAATTAGCACTCGCTCCTCTCTGTCTTGGTCCTTTGAAATTGTTATGCTTGCTCTATTTTCCCAGTGACCAACTGGCCCAGGCCAGTCTAATTCAATTGATGCCTATTCTTCTCGATTTTGTAACTTTCTTTCTTTTAGATTATTGTAATTTGTTTGAGGAGAAGTAAAAGCTTAAGTATAAGGAAGTGATGAGTGTTTATCATGTACATATTTTCTATACAAATGGTATTTTACTTGTTGTAAAATTTGGCTTAAATGACTACTGATCGTTACATTTTTACATTATTTTGTGTATGAGTCATTTGATGAAGAATAAGATTATGAAGAGTTGAAAAATATAAGATAAGTAGCTACAATTAAAGATGAGTGGTGCTGCCTAACTCAACTTAAGTGGCGCCACTCGGATTATGATATAGAGTAAATAAGAGATAAGTGATGTCACTTATCTCAACTTAAAGGATGTTGCTCAATGTTGTAGATATATCTACTATTTTGATTCTTGCATGATTGTTAGGGCTGTAATGAGGCTATAAATAGAACATAATGATTCCATCAGTGACAGATGGTAGAAGAGGAAAAAAAAAAAAAAAACACCCACACATAAGAAACAAAATTGAAGTGTTGTCGAAGAGAATATTGGAGAAGAAGAAGAAGCGTTCGTATCTATAGGCTTCATTATTTCTTGTTTCTATATCTTTGATTGATAATATGCTTTAATTTTTGTAATTGTATTTAAATAGGTGAACCATAATTTGTTCTTGTATTTCACCCTCTCTTGATTTATTGATGTCGAAGCTCTAATATTTGACTACTTGAATTTGTTGTGTTGAAGTCATTGTTTAAGTGACATTTTTCCAATATATTCGAGAGATGGGGGTTTAGAAGCTAATTTCTAAACTAATCGGTTCAATGTTCGTTATTAGTTGACTAACTTAAGAATGATGTAGGGGATTAGAATTTGGTAATTATTAGGAGTTTGATATTAGTTAGAGATAAAAGTATTAGGCTCTTCCTAATTCGCCTTTGGTAATTGAGGGTTTTGTACTTCATCCTTCTTGGATTCAATTGGGGAGGTAAAGATACCCTGTGATTAATTAGGTATAGGAAGCCTATAACTGGAGAGAGAGTGGGTTTTGTATTTGTGAACCATATCGGTATTAGGAGTGAGAGTTGAATAGCTTGAGTTTATCTTTAACATTTGGATTATTTTTAGATAATCTTAACAGTAACATGTCTATTATTCTCTTTCTTATCTTTGAGATTCTCATACCTAATCTTGTAAAAGGGTTGTGTTTGTTCTTTATGTCCGTCCGCTATAATTACTTTATTTTGTTAAAAATGGAGTAATGGTACTTATCCCTTTCCTTGGGTTCTTTGATTGGCATTAGAACTAAATGCTACAAGATAGGTGCACTTGCCAAAATGTTTGTTGCGTGAGTAATTTTAGCATTTTATTTTAAAATTAGTTTGAGCATGTTTCCATATCACATAAGCACAACCACAATAAGTTTTTGGTACAATTGTCGAGGGTTTGTTTCGGTAATATCAGGAAAACTTAGATTCTATTAATTTAGCTTTGTACATATTTGTGAATACTACTAATAATTTTATGCAAATACTTGTTTATATATTTTTGCGTAGTACTAATATCAAAAACATATACTTGCGTATATACTTCTCTTCATTTTAGCTCCTTGTGTACGAGTGTTTTGATGCTTTGCTGTTAGGCATTGAGTTAGCCATGTGTAATTATACATACTTAGGAATATTGAAGCCTTTATATATAACTACTCATGCATGTATCACTATCTTTTTTTCTTAAGTTCTTTGTATACACATTTAAATTAGGTTCTAGCTTTTTGTCTAAATGTGTTTTGTCGTATCGATATTAATGTATTTGTATGGTACTTGTGTACGTTTGTATATTCTATTGATTTAGCTAGTGTTCTTGTAAATAGCCTTGCTATTTAGGTTCTTATAAATATGATCCATGGTGGTATTTTATTGATTGGATAACTATTCTTTTTATGTACAGTTGGTTGATGATATGTATGTGCATCTATGTTTATATGTGTGTGTGTGTGTGTGTGTGTGTGTGTGTGTGTGCGTGCGTGCGTGCGTGTGTGTGTGTGTGTGTGTGTGTGTGTGTGTGTGTGTGTCGTTGTATACTTCTATGTTTGACTTGTTTGTCTACATTTGTAATTTGAATTTATATTCATACTCATATTGTTTGAAATTCATAACTGTTTATAATACTTGTGTATTGTATAATGCAATTGTTTTTGTTAACTGAATTCTAATATTTGTGTTTTGGCTTTCTTTGAAGATCCATAAATTAATCTAATTTATATTTTCGATTATCTGTAAGAGCTTTTGGGTATTGATAGTTATAACCTCCTATTGCTTGTATTGATATTGGGCCACATACATCAGAATGTATGAGTTATAATAACTCCTTGGCCCGTTCTCCTTTTTCTGAAAATGGAGTCTTAGCCATTTTACCCAGTCAATAAGACTCGCATATGTCATATGATACATAATCAAATGACCCTAAGTCACCAAGCTTGTGTAACTTAGAAACACGATTTTCGTTTACATGGCCTAAACGACAATGCCATAAGTAAGAGATGTTAGAGTTATCTATTTTAGGTTTCTAAATTTGTAATGGCATCTCATTAGATTTAGAAAAGTTACCTGTGCGTTGTTACTTGTCAAAACTTTTAACAAACCTGTGGGTATCTTTGAACAATGTGGGCCAATAGAATCAAAACTCAAGCACCTTTCATGCAGTGTTGTTGGCTTGGTAGTGGCCTCCAGCAAGTCCTTCATGACAATGTGTAAGAATATCATCTTCTTCTTTAGAGTCCATACATCTTCGAATAATTTGATCCGCACAACACTTAAACAAATAAGGGGTTTTCCAAAAGTAATGTCTTACGTCGGAGAGGAATTTCTTCTTTTGTTGCATTCTGAGCTCTTTTGGGATAATTCTTGCAACAAAGTAATTAGTAAAGTCTGTGAATCAAGAGGTGTTTGGAATCTCACATTCTATGAGCAAGAGTTGTTCATCCGAAAAGGTGTCATTGATGTCCTCCTCTACTAATGAATCCAAATTGGGATTATCCAGTCTTGAAAAGTGATCCGCAGCCAAGTTTTCCGCACCCTTTTTGTCTCTAATTTCCAAATCAAATTCCTGCAATAATAATATCCATCTTATCAATATTAGTTTGGAATCATGTTTGGTTTGTAGGTACTTTAGGGCAGAATGGCTCGTATAAATAATGACTTTGGACAAAAATAAGATAAGAACGAAATTTATCCAAATCAAATATTATGGCAAGCAATTCTTTCTCCGTTGTTGTGTAATTTTCTTACGCATCCGTTAAAGTCTTGCTTGCATAGTATATGGGTTAGAAGTGCTTATTCCTCCTTTGTCCAAGTACTGCACCAACTATAAAATCATTTACATCACACATTAGTTCAAATGGAATAGACCAATCAGGTGTAATCAAAATGAGTGAATTAATCAATTTCTCCTTAAGCATGATGAAAGCATTGAGGCATTTTTCATTAAATTAAACACAGCATCCTTTTCAAGTAAAGAGGTAAGAGGTTTGAAAATTTTTGAGAAATCTAAAATGTACCTCCTGTAAAACCTACATGACCAAAAAAGCTCCTTATAGCTTTCACATAAGTAGGAGGAGGTAGCTTCTCAATTGCTTCAATTTTTGCTCTATCTACTTCTATACCCTTCCTTGAAATTTTATGCCCCAACACAATACTTTCTAACACCATAAAGTGGCATTTCTCCAAATTAAGCATGAGGTTAGTCTCTTCACATCTTGTTAGTACATTTTCAAGATTAGATAAATACAAGTCAAACGAATTACCAAAAACTGAGAAATCATCCATAAATACCTCCATGATGTCCCTCACAAGCCCTTCAAATATAACTGCCATGCACCATTGGAATTTTCCAGGGCTATTGCAAATACTAAACGGCATTCGATGATATGCAAAAGTACCATATGGACATGTGAAAGTGGTTTTCTCTTAGTTCTCAAGAGCTATGGGGATTTGTAGGTAGCTAGAAAATCCATCCAAGAAACAATAGTATTCATGTCCAGCTAACCTTTCCAACATTTGGTCAATAAAAAAGAGAGGGAAGTGGTTTTTCCTAGTGGCTTTTTTTAGCATCCTATAATTAATACAAAACCTCTAACCTGTGACTAATCTCATAGGGACTAGCTCATTTTTATCATTGGGGCATACCGTCATTCCTCCCTTTTTTGGTACCACTTTAGTAGGACTTACCTAAATACTATCAGAAATAGGGTAAATGAAGCCTGAATCTAGAAGCTTAATCACCTCACCTTTTACCACAACACTCATATGTGGGTTCAGCCTATGTTGGAGTTGCACTATGGGCTTTGCACCTTTTTCCATCAAGATCTTATGAGTGCAAAAGGATGGGCTACTTCCCTTTATATATGTGGTCTTCTATGCTATTACTCCTTTATATTTCCCCAACATACTTACCAATTTGGTCTTTTGTTCTTTAGTGAGATTTTTGGCAATGATCATAGGCAATTTACGTCCTTCGGCCAATAACACATATTCCAAGTGTTCGGGTAGGTTTTTTAGATCCAATTCTAGAGGATCCTTTATGGATGATTTCATTCTCCCCAAACTACTTTTCTCAATGTTTTCAAAACTCTTCATCCCATCCTCATTGATAGAGTCCTCCAATTATGCTACTGAAGTTTCCACCAACTCCTCCTCAAATGATTCCTGCATAAAATCAAAAATAGGTTTGTCAAAAATATCAATTCTTAAACAAGAATCATAAAAAAATAAAGGATATTGCATGCTTTTGTGGATTTGAATGACTACTTCCTCATCCCCAACCCTAAGTGTCAACCTCCCCCTATGAACATCAATCAATGCCTTTGTTGTAACTATGAAGGGTCTACCTAAGATTAAAGGGACTTTGGAATCTTCATCCATATCAAGAATAACAAAATCGACTGGAAATATGAATTTGTCAACTTTTACGTGCACATATTCTATTATACCCCTAGGATATTTGATAGATCTATCTGCGAATTGAATACTCATCCTAGTAGGTTGGGGTTCTTCTAGGCCTAGCTTTTTAAATGTTTTATATGGCAATAAATTAATGCTAGCACCTAAGTCAGCTAATACATTACAGAAATTTAAAGTGCCAATTAAACATAGAATAGAGAAACTCCCTGGATCATTCTCTTTATGTGGCAAATTTTGTTTATCCTGCAATATGGCTGAACATTCTTTATTTAGCACCACTGTGGACAATTCTTCTAATCACTTTTTGCTTATGAGTATGCTTTTGAGAAATTTGGCATATTTAGGCATGTGGATTAAAGCTTCACTAAGTGGGATGTTTATGTACAGCTGTTTCAATATCTCAAGGAATTTGTCATGTTGGGCATCCTTTTCGAACTTTGTGTATAGGGTAGGATAAGGAATTTGAGGCTGAAAAGTTGAATTTCTAGTAGGATTTCTGGGAGAAGGGCAGGGTGCAGCCAGCGCTGCTTCTTCTGTTCCAGCCGGTGCCGATTCTGTTCCTTCGACCAGTGCCGGTCACAGTCTGTAATGTCTAGCAACTCATTTCCACTCCGTAATATGACAGCAGCTATTTCCTTATTATCTATTGGTGTTAGTCCTTGAGACATCAACACCATGTCTGTCAAAAACCAGATTTGCCTTTCTATATTGCGGATCGTCTCCTCAAACTTCTCAATTGTGAAATCTATTTGTTGGAAGCGGTTTGTGACATGGACAGCAAATTTTCCAATCACTATCTCCAGCTCCGCTGATTCTGGTGTTTTGAGTGTTATCTCAAAAGAGTAATGGAGCCACTGTCCCTCATTAAACCTCCTCTGGTTCCAATTTGCCTTTTCAATTAAACATAGAAGATAGTTAGATAATGGAATTCACAATTCAACAAAATTATAAGGACAACTTAATCAATTAAACATCCGTCAAGGTTATTAAATTAGATTACAAAGATACACAAGATACAAAAGATAGCACCTTTTTGCAAATATAACAATTGTACAAATTTACATATTTACATATTTACACGTTTAAATCAACAAAATCCAAGCTTTCACGATATTATTCCCCGACAACAGCGCTAAAAACTTGGAGTGTATGAATTTAGGTGTAAAAATCATATAAAAATAAGCACATTTCCAATCAAGTTTAAATTAAAACGTTAATCCCAAATTACACATATGAACAAGCATATTTATCATTAAGCATAGCATAGGGTTTAAAACGAGTGTTGATCCTCAAGGAACAAGTATGTGTTAATCACTTTTATTTCATTGTTTAACCAACTCAATAAAGTGAAAAAGAATTAAAAAATAAAGTAAAAGGATATATACATGTCAAGGATGGAGAATTATGTAACTCAAACTATTATTTTGACAAACATGACTTTAAAGTACCCAATCATTATCATAACTAATGATTCTCTTGGCATCATGAAGGATAAAGATAGATTCACTTCTTTTCCAATCCATGAAATCACTATCTTCTAGACAAATTAGCATCGCATATCCTGTCTTAACAAATTCACCCAAAAGATGCATTAAACACAATCCTTGATTAAATCTCCATATCCTAGCAAATTTAAAACATGAAATTAACCAATGAATCCATATCCTGACAGATATCAATTAACCTTAATTACCCAGTTCTCAGTAATTAACCCCTTTTCCAAGCAAGTTAATAGACAACAAATATTAAATTAATGAATTGAGACTACCATAAACCCCTTTTCCAAGCAAGTTAATAGAAAGAAACAACAAATTAATCTTATAATCAACATAAGTAACTAAATACCAAGAATAACAATCAATTAATAAAAAAATCAAAGTAACTCTAAAAATCATGAATACCTAAAACAATGTCAAATTACAATAAAACAACTAATATATCATTGTTCAAGAGAAGAAAACAAAGTTAAAAGAAAGCACTCATAGACAAGCCTCTTTCGTCTTCCTTCGTAGACTCTCTTATACAATCCTCCTTGATTTGATGAATTCCTTCTTGATTTGGAGTGAATTTCTGTATCGGTCTTCAAATTCTCCCATTTTAGCTTGTATTTTTCCTCTATTTATAGGCTTTAGAAGTACCTAAGTTCGTCCCTCTAAGGTTTCTGGCCGAATAGAAGTAGGAAAATACTAAAACTCTGAAAATTGCCAAAAACGCTTATGAAATTCGAGGCACTGCCTTTATTCCAGTGCACAGCCGACGCTGCCTGTCCTGCCTAGGGGCTGGCGCCTGTTGTGTTCTATCCCTCTGTCCGTTCGTTGATTTTTCTCGATTTTTGCGCCAAGTATTCCAGATTACAGCCGGCGCCGCCTCTGGAACCGGCGCCGACAGTGTTATGTGCAGCCTCTATTTTGCCATTTTTTTGTCGCTTCGAAGTGCATGTTAGTAGCATGTGGTCGCGCTGCCTCTCCTATTCTGGCTGGCGCCACCTCTCTTCTGTTCAGCGATAGTTTTACCTTATTTTACCCCTAAAATATGAAATAATGCACAAAATATTTTTTCAAGGGCAAAATCTCAAATATGATGGAATATGACCATTTATTGAATAAAATGTATCATAAAATGGCTTTAAATAACTAGGAAATATATGACTAATTTAGGCCATATCAATCTCTTCACCAAATCTTTGGCTGAGAGAGTCTTTAGAAGACACTTAGACACTATAGGGATGGCACCTATGGACTTACCTAGTCTTAGAGTGCAAATAAGAGATTGTTAGAATGTGTGCCCTCTTAAACTAAGTTTCTAATGTAGTCTTGGTTTAAATTAATAAAAAATTTATTCTCAGAAATTATTTGTGAACTTTACATTACTTTTGTGAGTAATTTCACTAAAAAGGACCTATTGTGTGTTTAAGTAAATGGTCCATGTGAACGGAGGTCTTTCACAGTAATGTATGGACCATGGGTTACTTAACAATAAACTATTGTTCATAACCGAATGGTGAGATTGAGAACCTCATCATGGTAAGGTTACTGTGTTGTGAATTTCAAATAGGGAATAGCTTACCTTTAGCTAGTAAGTAGTTCTCTTATTTATAACATAAGCGTATTTCAAATATGTAGAATTAGATATGTAGTAGTGGTTTTTGAAAGTACCGTACGGTAGAAACCTACACTGCTACTGCTACAACGTGGATTTATACTCTATAGATTGAGTATGAGTAGGTGGTCTAACGAAGCTAGAAGCGTATGTTTTTATGTGCTATAGTTGAGGTTTTATTGTAGGACCAATATACTTATATGTTGGATATATGTGACTAGTTAATTAAGACAGACTTATACAAAATAGCTTCTACATTATATCACCCATTATGACTATTCGAATAATCTGAACATCCAGGGTCCTGGGGAACATAACTTGGATGTTTATTTTAAGGTAGCTCCCTTGGAAAGCAGTAACATTCTAGGAAGTCATAAATCATTGGACTAGATGTGAAACCTCACCTAAAGCCAACCCTAGAGTAAAGGGGTCGGGATGCATATCATATTATTTTGCATGAATATATATATTTTTGAATGATTTTATGTGCTTTAGAATTGTGGTTTATGGGTTAAAAGGCTTAGTTATGCTTATTGAGTAGGAAGGGCAAAATGGTAATTTTTCTTGAGGTCAAAATAGGAAGATAGCTCGAGGATTAAATAAGAGGAATATGTGGGTGAGAAAATAAGAACAAGAGTTGTTGTGGTTTAGTGGTTAGAGCTTTGGAGTTAATCTCTAAAGTCATGAGTTCAAGTCCCATCATCTAAGTTTTTATCATGATTATCTTAATTAAGTTTGAATTTTTGTTTTCTTGCATTCCATAAAAATAGGAATGTTGTCTTGGGGGAGACATGAAGAGAATGCCCTAATCTTATCATCATGTCCTAAAAAGAATTCTAGAGGAATTCTTGTCCTTTCTATTACCTCTAGCTTTGTCCTAACATCTTCATAATTTAAATGAACCAAAATCCATTAAATCTCTTCTTTTAATTCCAAGAATTTTGTGATAATTATTCAGCCTTGAATTTTGAAAATCGGTCTTGAAGGATAGAAGATTGGCTGAAAATAGGAGAGAAGTAAGGATGGGTTCCCAAGAGAAATAAATCACCATGGTAGAACCTTCAATCCTACCTTCATGTTGATCATGGTTTTAATGAAAGAAAATCTGGAAAAAAATTCCAGCATTCTTGTCAGTCCAGCTTTCAAAAAAATTCAGCCAGTAATCCTAACCATTTGCTACCAGAAAAATGGTCATTTCATGTGGCTTGAAGACTGAAAATTCTGTGCAAAATTTGGACTGCACAAACTGCACAATTCACTGCATTCTAAGCTAAAATTGAAGCTGTCTTTTGTCATTAATTCAGCCGAGGCACCCTCTATTTTTCTCCAGGAAGTAAGCTGGAAAACCACCCTTAAAAGACCCTCAAACACTCCAAGAAAATCAGCTGCAAAACGGACTGAAGAAGTGCAGAAATTCTGCACAGAAAAATGCTACAACCGTTCGCAGCTTTGAACATCATGGAACCAGAAATTTTCCAGCTTTGTTCTCTTCAAGCCCTGGCCGAAAACCACCCTTCAACCTCTGCAAATTGGACCTTGTTCAGCCATGGACTAAACACCATTAACCTCCACACTTACCTTGAGTATTTGGACTCCATAATCATACCTCAAAAACCTCCTAAGATTACTCTATCCAAAACTCATTTGAACTTCAAAAAAATTCTAGAATTCTTGCTTCATTAAATCACTCTTGTATCAAGCTAGCAAACCAGAATTTTCTCTGCCATTGTAAACTGAATTTCGGCCAGCCTTAGAGCTATATTAACCTTCATTCATTTCAGCAAAACCAAACAGGCCAACTGGCACCATTGAAGAACAAGGAAACCTCTCTCCATCAAACACCATTAACATATCATATACCTCAAACCACTCCTCAAATTACTACATTTGAATTTAAAACAATCTGATTTTTCTCTCCCCCTCTAAGCTGAAACCAAAACCCCTGAATTCCCTAAACCAATCGGCTAGCACTCTCCAGAAATTCATCTAGCATTTTCCCTCAGCTCTCTCCATTTTCACCAAGAACACTAAGAACACACACTACCTTTATTCAAGCCAAAGACTACTCTAAACACCTCCAATCCCTCTCAAAAACTCTAGAACACTCCTACATACTCCCCAGAGTTTATTTCTAGAATTTATAACATCAAGTCTCGAAAATAAAAATTAGCATTCGGATCAAAACCAGTTTTTTCCCTTGAAGTCTCAAGAACATTATCAAGGTAACCAAGAACAATTCTTTTGTTCATCTTCTTCTCTTCAATCTTTAACATATCATGCTAATGCTCTCTCTCTCTCTCTCTCTCTCTCTCTCTCTCTCTCTCTCTCTCTCTCTCTCTCTCTCTCTCTCTCTCTCTCGACCGAAATGGTTATGACAACCATGGCTATTTTCTCTCCTCCTCTCTTGGACAATTCAAGACTCTCAAGCGTGGACCTTCTTAAATCTTCATCAAAGTAATCATTAACGAAGTATTTTTCCTTAACCATTCTTTTAATTATGAATTCATGTCTCTTAAATATGGATAGGGAGAATAGAATATGAATGGGGAATTGATTATATGCATATGTTTGAAGGGGTTGAGATTAGGACATGAGAGTGATTGATCATGTTTAAGCTATATGGATTTTCTTGTCAATCAATGTATGATCATCATGTCTTAAGAAAATTATGGATAGTTAAAGCATGTTAGATGAAATGACACCTTTGGGTGAATAGGATTTTCATGTTCTTATCTTCATTGAAGCCATGGTTATGATTATTCTAAGTAGAGATTTGCCATGTGGTAGCATGTGTAGATTTAAGCTTATGTTCTTGAATAGATTAGTTTGTTGTTTGATGTTGGAGAATATGTTCATAATTCTTATTAGTAGTAGGAAAATTATGATCTTGATCTTGTTGATCCTAGGTTATTTTAATTAGCAAGATTTAGTATCCTAATTACAATTATTACTATATTTTTCCTCTAAGATTTCGAAATTTCAAGGAAGCTTTGGAAATAGGGTATTAAATGAAATATTGATATTTTACTAGCCAAATAAATAATATTTTTCATTAAAAATAATATATGCATATGTATAATATTAAACAAGATCTTTTTATATAAATACTATTAATAAATAAAATATTAACAACCTTGTAGGCCTATAGTCATAAATATTATTCATATTTAAATTTGTTTGTTATTTATTAAACAAAATTTAATCTAATTTATTTATTACTAATTATTTATTATCTATTTAAAAAATTGAAAATTAATTAAAAAATTAATTGTAAATTTATTATTTATTTAAGTAACATTATTTTTAAAATTACCATTTATTAATATTTAGGGCTTGGTATTATTCAATATTCAAACCTTAGCTTATTTATTAATAATAACGCTCAAGAATTATTATTTGAGTCTATAATTTATTGTCAATTATTTTAGAACCCCTAGTTATTTTAACTTATCAAACTAGACTTATCTTATAAAATTCTTTATCAGCTAGCCTTAAAGCTTAGGACATTAGAGTCGTAATTGTAATAAGTTGAACTAGGATTATTTGTGTAAGTGAATTTAGCTTGAGTGTAACCTTATGTTTTGTGTTTACCCCAGGCGGGGTTAGGTCAACCTTGGAAGACTTTTGAATTTGAGCAAGCAAAGAATCAGGTAAGCTCCTACATGGAATTTTGTGAAGACAAAAAATTACTGTGGCAAGCTAAACGCGATGTGTATGGAAATTCATGTTGTAAAGGCAATTAAGGACTATTTTCCCTATTTATTTCAGTCAAGTAAATCATTTGAAAATCAAACAAGCAGTTTTACACAAAATGCTAAACTTTTTCTAAAACCCAACTTTGACAAGAATTTTAGAACCCTTAATTGCTATTTACAAATAAGGCAATTTATGATCCATTTTCTCCCAAGTGGAGCAATCAACGTTGAGTACTCAATAAGGGTAGACTACCAGGGCTAGTCTTTGAAGGGTTAGGGTAAGTCTCTCAGTAGGTGGCCACCTCTGAGGGTTGAGTCCTTCCTGGATAGGATGCCAGTCCGGTAGATCATGCCGGTCCGAGCTAGCAAGTTTCAGTCTTGTGGACTGTGTGTTTCCGGAGTAGACAACCAGAAAGTTTGGGTGTAGAGATGGAGGAGCATTCTAACCGTTGCTTAGTCATAGGGCCCAACGTGTGGTAACCCATGGCTACCCATTTGAGTGGTTGTGTTTATTGTACACATGTGTGGATTAAAAAGCAAAACACCACTCCTTATTTCCAATACTTATTTAATGATTGCCAGCACTTTCTCTTATGAAACTGTTACAACTTGCATACATGAATTATTTTACCCGAAACACTCAAAGCACACACGGGCTTACTGAGATTTTTATCTCATCACCTCTTATACCATGTTTTCAGGTTGATCCGGCTGTGGAGGTCAATTGCTAGACTCGTTGCCTATGTTTTAAAGACTTTATATTATTTTCTTTATGGGTGTTTTGAGAGAGTATAACAAACAATCTATTTTAGATTTTTTCCTGTATTTATCTTTTGGGTTGTAATAAGTTTAATTTTAAAATATTTATTTTATTTTATTATATGTGACCTAGTTATAAAAACCCATTGTCCATTGGACGGGGCGACATCTCCGGCCCTGTTGGGCCTAGGTAGTAGAGTGTTACACTAGAGGTCTAAGGATGATAGATATCATTTAGAGAGGTGTTAGTGCACTTCTTCCTCTCTAAACGTATGACAGTGCGTAGAGGGGTATTTTAGTCTTTATACCTGTAGGTCGGAGACGTTGATAGTGCAGCATTGTTATTAGGGTCAATATTTTTTTATGGTGATATTAGAAAATATATAAAATGTAAAATATAGCTATTTCTATAGTAGGGGTATTTTGGTTATTTTAGCAGCCAAGACGATGTGTCTTTTGGTCATTGGAACAGCCTACAAGTCGTGATAGTTTCGGGATGAGGAATTGGTCTTAAATAAAGTGGATTTTATTTTATTCAAAATTAGCCTGATTTATTCATTGGGCTATAATAAAATAAAAGGCCCAAGGAGAGAATAAATTAATTACATGGTTCAATTGGTTAATTAAATATTCAGGGCTTAAGCCTAAATTGAATATTTGGATTTAACTTGGGTTTGAATTATGAAAGAAAGGCCTAAGAATTATTTTGGGCTAATTAATTATTTATGGGTTATTATTTAATCCTAGATTAAATAATTAAGTGTTTTGGACCTGGGTTTGAATTATGAAAGAAAGGCTTAAGAATTATTTTGAGCTAATTAATTATTTATGGGTTATTATTTAATCCTAGATTAAATAATTAATTAAGTATTGGCCCAAGTGTTTTGGACCTTGGATCCAAAATCTAAACCCAATGCCAGCTTTACTAGGGTTGTTCTGACTTGGTTGGACAGTAGCTGATTTTTGAAACACTCCAAAGATAACTTCTATTCGGATATCTCGGAGTGTATCGGGCTATTTTTCCTGAGCCATAATATAGAGTTAGTAAGGGGTTGGGATTAAGGACATACAATCAAGTTCAGGCCAAAAACCTCTTGGCTAGAAGTTTTTCACGTGTTCATGCATCATAGCTAACGACTTGAGGGATAACAGCATGAGGAGAGGAGAATAGAACCACAAGCTTCGACTATCTAGCCAAAAGCGGTTCAATCGACTTCATCGGTTCACCCTAAGAAAAGTTTAAAGCGCACAGGTATAATCAATTCTTCTACAATGCATATTTTATGTGTTTTTTGATTGCTTCAATGCGTATATTTTGCCATTTATGCCTTATTAAGTACAAGTATTATACGGTATAGTAGCAATATCACATCATGATCTTTATTATGATTTCCTTAACACTATACTTTGTGCTAGGGTCTTTATCTATTTGTTTTATACACATACACATATGAAAAAAAATAAACTAAAAAATATATCTATATTTAATAAATGCACAAGATACATTGCACCAATAGATTGGTTCTAGGGCATAACTCTAACAACAACAACAAGGAAGCCATGAATTCAAGAATATATCATGCTAGAAAGATATAAAGTTATAAATAATCCATAAAACCTTTATTCATTTTCTTATTCATGAAAATGTAAAGGAGATTTAATTCTCCAAGGTTCCATCTATGAAAGAGATCAAATGACTCGCACCTCTTAATTTGGCAGAAATACGTTACTATTTCGGGCATAAGGTATCCTTCCTTGTTATCTTGATAACTTTAGCTATACTAATTCGTTTTGTTTTGAGTAAAATTTGTCCCAAAATGTCATTATGACATTTCTTTATAAATTCCAACTTATGGGGCACCTATGTTCTTTTATATTTTGCCTGGCCATTACTGTGAATATACAACACATTCTGACAAACACGACATGACATTTAAAGGTCTAATATCACTTATGTTTTTCCCATGGATTCTTCAAATTAACCCACTATATTTAACCCTTCAAAAACATTGTTTAACATCTCAACTATAGTGTATTCATTAGCTTTTCCTCATAGCACTTCCAAATTGTGCAAATTGTTACCATTTTCCTTTAAGTAACAAAACAAAATTTTATCCTTATAAATGGTAGCTTTTTGGTATATTTGATCCTATATGATTCTTAGCCACAAAATCTGACAAAACTTACTCTAAACCCTTCTTCTCTAGTTTTCTTTTTCCCCTTCTTTCTTTTTTCTTTCTTTCCTTTCGACTTCCCTTCCTTTGCTTTTCTAATTTTCCCTTTTCTCTATCTTTTGATGACTTGGTAGCTCTAGAACATCTTAGAAATTACTCCTTTCATGACTTGGCATTTCTAGAGCTTCTTGGAATTTAGTGGATGATGACTTAGCATTCCAAAAGATCTTGGAACCTAAAAGAATGTCACAAAAATTTAAGGAATGTAGAGAAAGGTAGTAGAACATGGTAGAAGGAAGTAGACATCTTAGGAACTTCATCTAATCACATAAAACCAAATGGGCTTCTACCATGGGCCTAAGTATCTAAAGTTTTAAGGTGGCCCACCATAACTTAATGGCATGGCCCACAAAACTTAACAACATGGTCCACCAAAATTAATGTGATAGTCCACTACATATTGTTTTTGCAAACACCCATATAGCTATATATACATCTCTTGCAATCTTAATTATTCAGGGATGGGTATTACATTACAAGTAATAGAATTTTCATTATCATCAACTCTTGCACTATACATTCAAAATATAAGTCCCTACAAGTAGTTGCAACCCATCATGTGTTGAGAAAAGAAAGGGGAGGACTAAAGGATACAAAATAATTTTATTAATATATTGAATAACGAGTTGCAACAAAGAATACACAAAATTTTTCTCTTACAAAACTACAACACAATTTTTACTCACAACTCACAATCTTTCTTATGCCAATCACTACACACACCACACGTATGCTTTTTCATGCATGTAATATTCACACTTTTTCTTGTGTTAATACAAAACAGTAAGAATCATCTCTATTTATAGGCAAACTAACAAACTTGCAAATTTTTTATAGTTAGGATCATGCAAGTTGCAATGGCAATGGACATCTTCCATGGAAGATTATTTGTTGAATAATTCATGGTAGCTGCAAGCTGGTGAAGATGTTGGAAGCTTTATCAACTGTAGGTAGACTATGCAAGTTGCTGATATTTTTCTCCAAGTTGCTGCTGTCTAGATTGTTGTAAATAGTAGCTGTAAAATCTAGTAGCAAATTGTAGCTCTAGATTCTCCTCGAATGGCAGTGGAAGTTGGTCATGCAGTCATTAACTTCTCAATACTTCCCTTTTAATGATTACTTTTATATTGCCTTTCCTAAAATCATACTAAATTGCCTTTGAAATTCTTCGAATTTTACTCCATTGAAACCTTTGTGACAATATCTACAATTTATTTTTCAGTCTTAGCGTACTTCATTTCAATTAGATAATATAATGACTTTTTCCCGCACAAAATGATAATAAACCTCTATGTGCTTTGTTCTTGCTAAGAATATTAGATTCTCCACTAAGCATAATGCCGATTGATTGTCACAATATAATTATACTATCTTATCCACTTGTTGGTGAAGACCTTCCAAAAACTGTAATAGTGACAAATATTCTTGAGCTACCATGGCTGCAACATAATATTTTGCATCCATACTTGATAGGGATATAGTTGGCCGTCACATATTTCACCATAAAATAACCACTATTCTAAGGGTAAAAGTACATCCAGTAGTTGATAATCATATATCGCAGTCATTAGCGTGATCGGCATCACAATAACCTGCCACTTGAGATGTATCTATCTTTTTATTTAGCAAGCCATAATCTATATGTAACACCCCATAATTCCATAATATAGTGGGTTGTAACTTTATGGGATATCGCCCCGTCTAGTTGCCCAGACAAAGAGTCTTTATAACAATTTCATCCAATATGCACCGAATTTTTTTTCCAAAGTTACTTTCATTGAATATAGTAAAATATATAGAATCTGACTTCTGATACATATACTTGAGGGTATAACATGTCCAAAATATAGCATGAGCCTTCAGGAGTCCACTACGCTTCCACTACATTGCTGATCCCTAATATTTTTTAAAAGGAATAACACACGTGTGAGCGTAAAGCTCAGTGAATCCCGTATGTGCTAGCGTTTTCCACATAAAAGATCTCATGAAGAGTAATCTCAACATAAGCAAGCTAGTTTAGAAATTCTTGTGTGAAAACATTCTCAAAAAAGGTATTCAAGGCTTTCGAGTAAAAACATACTGATTCAAGTATTCAGGAATACTAGCATAAGATATTTTGATTTAGGTATTCAAGTATTCGAGCATTCAGGTTCAAGTATAGTCAGTGCTTACACTAAGTATTCAAGTCACTGCTTATGCCAAGTAGTCAAGTTAATGCATACGTCAAGTATTCAAGTTAGTGCATATGCCAAGTATTCAAGTGAGTGCATACACCAAGTATTCAAATTAGTGCTTACATCAAGTATTCAAGTTAGAGCTTACACAAAGTATTCAAGTGAGTGCATACACCAAGTATTCAAGTCAGTGCATATGCTAAGTATTCAAGTTAGTGCTTACGTCGAGTATTCAAGTTATTCATGTATTGGATTCAATGATTGACAAGTTCAGGAAATCAAGAATTCAATATTTATATTGCTCATCATATTTTCAAATCTATATAGAATGCTTGCACTTGAGCACATTAGCCAACCATTGTCCATATCGGGAAAACATTTTACCAAAATCGAGATTTGAAAATTAAAAAGATCACACAAGATATTTCATATTCAAGATATTCAAAAAATCGACTTCTCGATATTTCTTTCAAACTCAAGTGTAACATTCATCTAATAATATATCAGGAAAGCATTAACTATATTAGGAAAACATATAATCGTTTCAGAAAAACACTTAGCTAAAACATGATTTAAAAAGGCAGTGGGACTCACCTCGTATCCTACGTTATAATGTATTTGTAGTCCTTAAACTATGAGACCTTTAACATAGCACCCTACATTGGTCATCGTTTCACACTGCCTTTAGTATTCTAGAGTTTACAAGCCACACATATCTCCAATTACATGTTGTTAAGGATATTACCAAATTTCCTATTTCTTCATCTCTTGCTCATCATGATATAAAGACTTGAGATGATCAAATATTCACTTATCCATTCCTTTATTTCATCCCTCAAATAAGTATAAGAAGCTTTCATATGGTTCCTTGATCCTTCATGTATCTAATGTTACACATAGAATCAACATATGAATTTATTCTTTTATCAACAAAATTTCTGCATTTCCTCCTTCTTGGCATACTTGTTTGTTCACATCATAACTTTTGATTCATAAGTCCAATTGGTGTCAAATTAGTTCCAAAATGTCCTCAAGACATTCCTTTATGATTTCCAATTCAGGAACCACTGATTTCCTTTCTCATTTCATTCAGTTTTTCTTACAACATCTCAGCTTCTCAATCCCGTCACAGTTTTGGCAGCTTGTGGTATTTTCATCATAACTTTGTATTCACAACTCCAAATCATGTAAAATTGGTCCTAGAATAATCCTAACACATTTAGATACAAGTTTTAAGTCATTAGGTTTCTAATAAAATGCCAATTTATACAGTTTATTCGTTCTTCAAGGCTAGTCGGGATTTCCTTCAAAACAAAATTTTTTTGTTTTGTTTCTCTTCACACCATGTATTCTACTTTAATCCTATCAACTATATAACACTTAAACCATCTTAAATTCCGTCATAATGGCCTATTCTCTGATTTTCAGAGATACTTAGGCCAACAATATCATATTTTCCAACATCAAGTTCAACAAATGCAGACAATGACATTAACAATTCATTTTCTTTATGATTAAGCTAGTTTTCCATTTCATTTCTTACACCTTCTTGTGCAGCTAAGAAAAACCACCCAAACCACCATTAAAACACCTTCATATACCATATAAAATATAGTATATAAACCCTCAAACAAACCGGCACATACACACACACACACACACACACACACACACACCAATCTTCACCAAACATAGAAATCATGCTAGACAAGATCACAACTCCTATATTTTCCAACAAAATTCATACTATAATAATCCTTATAATGAAATCTACAACTTTAATTCATGAAGTATAGATTTTTTACCTTATTTGGGTGAATCTCCAAGCTTGATTTCCCCCAAATTCTTCTTTTTTTTTTCTCAAGAAATGCTTTCTCTCTCTTTTTTCATTTTTCTCCCATTTTCCTCTAGCTTTTCTTTCCTTTTTCTTTCTTTTTCTTTTCCTTCTTCCTTTTACTTCTATCATGGCTGGCTGCCCTTGATCTTCACCGCCCTACACAAAAATTGCGGGCTATCCAAATTTTCAACCATTTTCCTATTGGTTGATTTAATTAATTTTTTAATTCTTAATCTTTTTCGATAAGATTTTGCAATAAAATAATCTCACAAATATTTTACTTTTCCAATTTTATTTTGACACATGTTTTCATCCTCCAATCATATTACGTCGCATGTCTTAATGTGGACTGTACTTTAGAATTATTCTCAGACAATAACTGTAATTTCAGTCCGTACCAAGAAAATATTTTATTCCACCAATAGAATCTATCAATTTCACTGAATTCAATAGTGAGAATCAAAATTCTCAATTCTTTCTTAGTTCTTTCCAAATTGTGGTCAAAATCCCAACTGCGGTCAAAATTACGAAAATACCTTTGATACCTCCGTTAGCTCAATTTATACTAACATACTCGTCTCTTCACAATGATCATTTCTTGTTGTTAATGTACCCTTAAATTCTCATTCTATTAAAAGTAATCACAATCTGAAGATTTAGGGTATGGGTAGAACAAATTCAAAAATTTCATTCAGGCCCCCATAATTTCAAAATTTCAATAATGCCCTTAAATATGTTCATCATACCAAAACGTTCATCTCATTATACTGATCATTTCTTGTTCTAGTCACTTATACAAATTCTTATTCTATTCATAGTAGTAGCTGAATAAAGTACAAAAGTGAGGGGTATTACACTATAGTACCTTTTACATACTTGAGTATCTTTTTTACTAGTTCAAGATGTGGATTCTGTGGTGATTACATGAATTAGCTGATGACTCCAACTATATATGAAATATCTAGCCTCGTTAGTGTTGGGCAGATTAAACTACCCACCAACTATCGATGGATGCTCCTGTCTTCAAGTTCCTCGCCTTCAGTTAAACATAATCAAAATTTACTTCCATTAGAATTAAGGTTGGTTTACAGTCAAGAATGCTATATTTTTGTAAGAGATCTTACGCATACTTTCTATTGGTATAAAAATATTCTATCATCAACCTGTTCTACCTCCAAGCCAAGAAAATGTTTCAATTCTCCAAGACACTTCATTTGGAAGTGAATTGAGATATTTGATCTAATTTGTCCAATCTCTTATTTATCATCTCTAATCACTACAAGAAAATAATACATTAGTGACAAAACTTTAGCTAGGAAAATTTTTTTGCCACTGAAGGTACCCTTTAGCGAGGAAAATTTTTCTTTAGCAACAAAAATCTTTTGTCGCTATTGATTACAACCCTTCGGCGACAAAAATTTTATTTCCTAGCTAAAAGTGATGACTTTAGCTAGGAAATAAGTATATTAGTGAGAAAATTTTAAGTTTCCCCACTAATGGTGTATCATTAGCGACGAAAATTCATTTCCTAACTAAATTTTCCTCACTAATGCTACATCATTAGCGGTGAAAGTTCATTTCCTGGCTAAAAATATAATCTTTCATCACTATTAGCTATATCTTTAACAACAAAATTTACATTTCCTAGCTAATACGTATTCTTAAATTTTTAAATATTTATAACATGACCCCAAAAATTTTACAAATTGGTCCCTAAATTTTGAAATATTTACAATACTACAACTAATGTTTATAAATTTGAACTAAAATTTTTAAATATTTTCAATATGATCCCAAAAAATTTGCAAATTGGTCCTTAAATTTTGTAAAATTACAAAATGGCCTCCAAAAGTTTACAAATTGCTCCCTAAATTTTAAAATATTTGAAATATAACATGTGTATATATACATTATATATATATATGTATATATATATATATATGTATATATGTATGTATATATATATATATGTATATGTATATATATATATATATATGTATATATATATGCTATAATATTTTGCAAAACATATTCGATTACATTCTGATCAAGATACTTTTTTTTAGAAATTTTAATAGATCGTTAATTTGATGTACTTACGTTTCTAAATGCGTTAGATTTTGGGCTTTTTGTAGAGATTGTGTTAGATTATGGGGTAAAACATACCCAATTACCATCAAATTTGGTTACGATGATTTTTTTTTTTATATAAAATTTTAACAGATCTAACGATTGGATTGATAATTTGATGTGCTTATGTTTCTAAAGGCATTAGGTTTTGAGCTTTTATACAGAGAATATGCTAGATTATGTGGCAAAACATATCTGATTTCCTTCAAATTTGGTCAAGATACATTTTTTAGCACTTTTAAAAGATCTAATGGTTGGATCGTTAATTTGATGTTCTGATGTTTCTAAATGCATTAGGTTTTTGGCTTTTATACATAGATTATACTAGATTATATGGCAAAATAGATCCGATTGGCCTCAAATTTGGTTAAGAAACTTTTTTTTTAGCAATTTTTATAAATCTAACAATTAGATCATTAATTTGATATTCCAATGTTTCTAAATGCATTAGGTTTTGGAGTTTTATGTAGTGATTATACTAGATTATATGACAAAACATATCTGATTACCTTCAAATTTGGTCAAAACACTTTTTTAAAAAAAATTTAATAGATCTAACGGTTGGATCGTTAATTTGATGTGCTTATATTCCTACATGTGTTAGGTTTTGAATTTTTATATAGAGATTACACTAAATTATATGGTAAAACATATTCGATTGCCCTCAAATTTTGTCACGATACTTTTTTTAGAAATTTTAACGGATGTAACGGTTGGATATTTAATTTGATATTCCTATATTTCTAAATGTGTTAGGGTTTAGGCTTTTATACAAAGAATATGCTCGATTATATGGCAAAATATATCTAATTTTCTTCAAATTTGGTCAACATACGTTTTTTTTTATAGCAATTTTAACAAATTTAATGGTTGGATTGTTAATTTAATGCTCCTATATTTCTAAATGTTATAGATTTTGGGCTTTTATACATAGATTATGCTAGACTATGTGGCAAAATAGATCCGATTGCCCTTAGATTTTTTCAAGATACTTTTTATTTTAACAAATTTAATAGATCTAATGGTTGCATCGTTAATTTATTATACCTATATTTCTAAATGCATTAGGTTTTGGACTTTTCTGTAGAGATTTGATAGGGCAAAAATTAGAATTATATTTCCTATTTATTAGAGGCCATTTTGTGATACATTTTGTGCAATAACTAGTCATATTCCTTCATATTTGAGATTTTACCATTGGAAATGTATTTTGTGCATTATTCCAGATTTTAAGGGTAAAATAAGACAAAATCATCACTAAACAAACTATAGGCGCCGTCGGCTAGGACAGGAGAGGCGGTGCTGGCCACGTGTTGCTGGCACACACTTTGAGATGATGAAAAATCGACAAGATAGGAGCTGAACAGAACACAGCCGGTGCCAGTTGGCGCCGGCTGCAACCTGGAAGACCTGGCACGAAAATTGAGGAAAATTAGTGAACGGAAGGAAAGACAGAACACAACTGGCGCTGGCCCTAGGCAGGACAGGCGGCGCTGGCTGAACACTGGTACAGAGGCGGTGCCTTGATTTTCGTGAGCATTTTTGGCAATTTTCAGAGTTTTGGTTTTTTCCTACTTCTATTCAGCCAAAAACCCTAGATGGACGAATTTATACACTTCTAAAGCCTATAAATAGTGGAAAAACACAGGTCAAATGAATGAATTCAAGGAACAAAAACACAAGATCATTCAAAATTAAGAAGGAATTCATCAAATCAAGGAGGATTGTACAAGAGAGTCTACAAAGGAAGAAGAATGAGGCTTTTCTATGAGTGCTTTCTTTTAACTTTGCTTTCTTTTCTTGAACAATGACGTATTAATTGTTTTATTGTAATTTGACATTGTTTTCGATATTCATGATTTTTAGAGTTACTTTGATCTTTTGATTAATTGATTGTTATTCTTGGCATTTAATTACTTATGTTGATTACGAGATTAATTTGTTATTTTTTTCTATTAACTTGCTTGGAAAAGGGGTTGATGGTGGTCTCAATTCATTAATTTCACATTCGTTGTCTATTAACTTGCTTGGAAAAGGGGTTAATTGCCAATAACTAGGTAAGTAAAGGTTAATTGATGTCTACCAGAATATGGATTCATTGGTTAATTTCATGTTTTAAATTTGCCAGGATATGGAGGTTTAATCAATGATTGTGTTTAATGCATCTTTTGGATGAATTAGTTGAGACAAGATATGTGATGCTAATTTGTCTAGAAAATAGTGATTTCATAGATTGGAAAAGTGAATCTATCTTAATCCTTCATGATGCCAAGAGAATGATTAGTTATGATAATGATTAGGTGCTTTAAAGCATTGTTTGGCAAAATAATGGTTTAAGTTACATAATTCTCCATCCTTGACATGTACATATTATATTATTTTATTTTATTTTCCTTTTTATTCTTTTTCACTTTATTGAGTCGGTTGAACAATGAAAAAAAAGTGATTACTGCATACTTGTGCCTTGAGGATCGATACTCGTTTGAATATATATATATATATATATATATATATTCATACATACATATGTATATATGAATATGTATATACATATATTAATTTTATATAATATGATATTCATATAAAATTAATATATGTATATACATATCTGTATGTGTGTGTGTGTGTGTGTACGAGAAGGGCTGTGGTCTTGGTTATTGTTAGTTGATGTGGCTGGTCCACAAGGAGTGTTGTAGTCCACCGTACAATAAATTTTTTCTAATATACTTTAGCGTGGATTTTTGTTTTTTGTCGCCATTGACCTCTTTTAGCGACGAAAATTTTTTGCATTGGCGACAAAAATTTTTTGTCACAAAAGATAATATATTTTCTTATCGTTATATTTATTTTTTAATTAAAATTATATTTTTGGCGATGAAATTTTAGCAACGAATTTTTTTTGTTGCTAAAAATCATCACAACCGACAAAAGTATAACCTTGGCAACAAAAAAATTTTACTTTTTTGCTAGGAAAATTTTCCTAGCAAAAAGTGTAGGCTTTAGCTAGGAAAAATTTTCCTAGCTAAAGGGTATTCTTTGGTGACAAAACATAGAATTTTGTCACCAAGAAGCATTGGCGACGGTGTTTCAGCGAGGAATGGGCGACGAAATTTTTTTCCTTGCTGAAGGGCTTTAGCGAGGAAAATAAAGGCTTTAGCTAGGAAAAGGTTTTGTCACAGTTGGCTATTTTTTTTGTAGTGAATAATGAATAGATTGTCCACGTGCACTAGTACTATGGCTAGCTTCCATTTTCGAGCTTTAACAAATAAACTTAAATTAGCTAGTGTCATCGAATATCCATTTAATATTAAGAATTTTGTAATTTTCCTATACCATGTTTGTGGTGCTTGTTTCAGTCCATAAAGTGCTTTATTAACTTACACATGTACTCTGAGTATGCCTTGTTCTCGAATTTTTCACATTGTAACACCTTATATAAACATTTCGTCCTGTCTAGATTTGGGCTAGGGGTCTTTATAACTAATTAAAACTTACAGCAAAAGGATAGTAAAATAAATGTGCCATTGAACTTACATATCAACCAAAATAAGCTACATAGTATTTATATTCAAAATATAATCCAAAGCATAAGAAAAGCTATGTTTATAGTCTCTACATGGTCATGGCATAAAATCTTCTAGAAAATTATCTCTTGAAGATAGCATGAAACTCGTGATCCATCATATCTTAGCTCGGAGTCCTAAGAAAATTAAAGAAAGGGAAAGTGTGAGTTTTACACTCAACGAGTCCGCGTGTGTGCTAGTATTTTTCATAGAAAACATTTTCGATTGAATTCTACTGAAGAAAACTCTACAAGTTGAACAATTGAAAACCATGCTAATTTGGTTTAGAACTCTGCATTTTTGGAAAACACAATTTTTCTTTCAAAACATATAGCCTCGGTTTAAGAAAAGTAGGTACTTCTCTCGCCGGAAGGACGGCCAGCATATAAATCTCACAAGGTTTGCTTTTTGGTATTGTAGTCTTATTGTACTGAAAACTACGTCTCATACTCAACCAGATCAATCTGAAGTAGTAAGTGACATAAGAACGTCACCTAGCACTTAGGAATCTTTTACTTGCCACTATAAGCCTAGGGTTCCTAATCTAGACGTTAAACACTATCAAGATGGCAAGGGATTGAACATACTGAGTATTCATACCTGATATCATGGGAATAATCCATTTATCAATCATAGATAATTGCCTGACAGCAAACGACATGCCAAGAACGGCTAATTTCAATGTCCTATTGCCCTTTCAGAGTAAGATGAATACCAAAACTAGCCAAGTCACTTGGGACCGTCTATCTTTAATGGAAGCTAGAATAGTGGTCAAAACCCTTGTTAAGTACTCAACGTCTTCACTAGTTCACAAGACTAGTTCAATGTCCTAGCTTCCTGAAGGAATATCACGAAAATATTTTCTAAGGCCAAAATATCGTTTTCTAAAAATTTACCATTTCAAAAGTAACCATTCTAAAGCCCATAAAATATAAAACGACACAAGCCTTTCAATTATCACATAACATAATTCAGAATGAAATTGAGGGAAAATGCGTTCATGCATTACTATAAGAATGTTTTCCTTTGCCAACGTATATTATTTGTGAAGGCATATGATTTCACAAAATAATGTGTTTAAATAAGCCTTGTTGTAAAACATATGCAATTAAAAGTTCCAAGATCCCTAAGAGATCCTAAAAGGCTTATTTCTAATACTTAAGTGAAATACAACGTGTAGAAGCTATATCGATTTTTTTTCTAATAACAAAATGAAATCTAATGTATAAAATCATCATTATGCATTATTTTTCAAAGAAAAAAGTACACCAAGTCTAAAAATTCATGCCCTCATAATGTAGTAATAGCTTGTTCTAGGACATATTAGGAAAACATTTAGCCATATCATTAAAACATGAAATTTTATCAGAAAACTATACTACTTAGCTAAACAGGAGTGTTAAAATCTATGGGACTCACCTTATTTAAAAGATTGAGACTACTCACACCTTCTAAGTCTAGAGTTTCCTTTAAGCCAGTCAAGTAACACTCCACATATATCAGTCGTAGTGAGCCTTGTCTTCATGGGATGTTGCCCCCATCCACTCTCACAGACAAGGGGTCTTTATAATGAAATCAAACTCACAGTAGATAGAAAGAAATAAATTATTCAATAAACTTGCCTGTTAGTTGGAGAATAATACATTTATCTCAAATCTAAATTCATAAGACAAGCAGATCTACAATCTACACCTAGTTGAGTTACAAAAACCTTCATTAGATTGAGCCAAAAGATTGCTCCTGGTGCCACCATCTTACATCTCTAACTCAGAATCCTATGAAATAGGAAAAAAAATAAAGGAACGTGTGAGTTTTTTACTCACCGACTCTCGTGTGTGCTAATGTTTTTCTTTAAAAAAAAAATCAAAAAGACTTTATTGTAATTTTCCATTGAAATCAACTTTTAAAACATTATCGTTGGAAAACCTTGCGCACCTTTATCAAAAGAGTTTATGCACATTCGAGGGTAATCATGGGTTATTGAAAACCAATGCCCCGTATCTAAAGAAAGCAAGTTTCTTTCATTTTTTGGAAAATATGCCATCATCGTAATACATAGTAACATGGCACTATTTAACTTGGTACAATGATACCATTAATATTGCTTTCAATTAAAAACCATGTCGTATTTTTAAAATACGATTTCCATATTCAAAATTAAATTGCAATTTCACACAAAAGGAAGGGTAGTCCAATTGAAAACATCATTGAGAGGATCTCGTTCAGTCTAATCGGAAGGATCTCAGTCTAACTGCATTAACACCATGGATTTTACTCCTATGAACTTGACAAAATATGTGATAATTAACACCGATGGGGCCTCATCCCATCTAATCGGAAGGATCTCAATCCAATTGCATCAACACCACAGGATCTCGATCCTAGGAACATGACAAAGCATGATTAACTTAGTGCTTATACCATAGTTAATCACACTATGACCATCATCATAATCTGCTACAATGGCCTGGGTGTTCCACACCCATCCTCTATCTCCACTATGAAAAATGTGTTACAAGATAAGGACGACTAAACATCAAATACTATCACTCCATGAAGAAAGAGATCACAGTTTGGCGGCGGCCACCAACCGGACGGTGTTCTCAAACTCACATAAGTTAGTATAGGTGTAAAATCCCTTTCAGTACTCAAGCATCACACAAACGAGGCTAAAAGTTCAATGCAATGTCACAATATAGCCTAATATTTTTTGCAAAACCAAATCCTTCTCCAAAACATTTTCTTTACAAAATACATGCTCATACCCAAGCGTAAGAAAATCATTTTAGGGTGACAATGTCATTTTCCAAATGTTTACTAATTCCTGAGCAACCACTTCTAAAGCTCACAAAACATAGAAGGGCACAATCCTTTCAATTATCACATAATATGCTTTGGGATTTAACTCAATAAAATGCTTTCATATATTATTGTGGAAATCCTTTCCCTTACCAAAATATTACATTCGTGAGCATAGTATTTATGTTCTCAAATAATCCTTGTCATATACCATTTGTATATAAAGATCTAGAAATTATAGGAAATTGCATAAATTTTATTCTTCATAATTAAATAGCAGTTAATGTGTAAAGGGGTCATTTTGCATAATATTCAAGGAGAAAAATACGTAATCACATTTTAGTAAGCAATGCTTTTAAATTCAGTCCAAAAGCTCATTTTGGGAAATATCAAGAAACACATAACTATATTAGAAAAACATTTAGTTTTATCAGAAAAACACTTATCTAAATATAGTTTAAGGGAACTCACCTTAGCCTATAGAGCCAATACTCATACTACAAACAATTTAGGATCTCCCTTGATGTGGATCACCTACAATAACAAGGTATTTTCACAAATCATTACTCAATATTCCTAATTTTGGATTCACAAAATTCTAGAAGTAAAACGGTGTATCATATTTTTCCTTAATCTCAAAGGAAATTGATATTTTCAGCTTTGTCACCTTTCGGTAATTTATTCAAAACTTGCACTATATAACTCCGAATGAGGTCAAACTTGTCCTTATATGTCCCTAAGACATTCCTATAAAATTTCCAATTCATGGAGCATTGATATCTATTTCCAATTTGTACATTTTATTCTGTAAAGTTTCAGCAACATAAACAAGACATTCCACTCGTACAGCTTTGGCGGTCCTTGGTATTTATTCTATAACATTTTTATTACAACTCCAAACACGCCAAATTGGTCCCAAAACATTTCTAGAACATTTAGCTACAAATTAGAGGTCATGGAGTTCCAATTTCAATGGCCATTTGGTTCCGTTTGTTACTCAAACAGACCAAGTCAGAAAATGATCAAAGTAGAATTTCTGTTTTGTGCTCTCAACTTGCAGAAGTTAATTCTCTTCATTCTGCCATAGGACATATACAATTTAAACTTCTCAAACCCTTGTTTATCATCTAAACCAAATGTCTTAATCCACTTTTACCTCCCCGTTTCTACCAACTGTCCAAATCAGTTCCCATAACCCATGTTACCAAAACTGAATTTTCATCTTTTTTCACAAGGCAGCTTTTTATTTCTTTAATCCCTTGATGTTTTCAGCCATCAAGAGCTTATCAAATATAGCCCAAAGTCTTCCTAACACCCTACGACATGGTTGGGATCAATCAAACTCAGATTCCCAATCAACTTTATCCAAGAACTAGACACAAAACTTCAACCATTTCATGTGAATTATACTTTTCTACCAAGAACAACCTCTAGTTCTTAACTTTCCATAATCTCTTAACTATGCAACCTGTAGTAAACTTCCAGCATTTCATCACTTTAAAGATCATATTACAAGCTGAAAAAAATGATAAACAACCTCCTAAATTTGTCAGTCAATCATCCTTTCATAACCAGAATTTTCCTTCACAAATTATTCTATGAGACTATATTTCCTTGATATAAAATTCATAGGCAAACAACTTCAAAAAGCAAGCTATATTTTTTGGTTTTTGGATAACAATTTCTTACCTTCTAAAGGACACAAAACAAGGCAGCAACTTTTTTCTCCTTCCTTCCTTCATTTTCTTTCCTCTTTTCTCATTGTTCCGTGCTGTCGGTTTCTCTCTCTCTCTCTCTCTCTCTCTCTCTCTCTCTCTCTCTCTCTCTCTCTGTTTTCATTTTCTTCTTCCTTTCTCTTGTTCTTTCTTTTCTTTTCCTTTTCTCTTTTCCTTTCTTCTCAATTTCATCCCCCCTTCTCTCTCTTATTTCTATCTTCAACTTTCCCAACCTTGTATTCTACTCATGCTTCTTCTATTTATAGACGTTGTGGAAGCTTAAGTTAGAAACTTAAGTGATGATTTGGCAACTTATAGAAGGATGTAGAAGGTGATTCATCATCTCTAAAACATAGTGGGAACTTATGGAATATGTTAGAAAATATAGAACATTATGGACAATGAAATAGTTACAAGACTTTTCCTTAGTCAAACATTATGTGCTGTTTTCATAAAATTAAAATAATACTTTAGAAAATATCTTAGGATGATTAAATGAAAGCAGCCCCCTCATAATTTATAATGGCCTTGTCATCATAAATAGAATAGTGTAGAAACTTATAGATTTTTATGGAATATTATCGAAGATATAAATTAACATTTAATAACAGAATTATTATAATAAATATCTAAGCTTTATAAATGGTGTGGGCTCCAAATATAAAATATCAAGAACTTTATTAAAGGTTGTGGGCCCCTATAAATACACCTAGACTAATTTTAGTAAAGGTGTGGGCCCTAGAGAATACAAATTCAAATCAAACTTTTCTTCTCATTAAAATTGTTTAAGAAGTCAATTTGAATTTATCTTCCTAAAATATATTATACAAAAATATATCTTTTTCTTATCAAATCAAATATAATATAATATATATTCTTATCAAATAGAATATATTAATTTCATGAATAATGACTTTTTTGAAAATAATAGCTTTAGAAATAGCTTTTTAAGAAAATTCTTAAAAGATCATGAAGATAGTAAAAATCTCTTACTTTTAGGATGGCTCAGGGCAGAATGTTACATTCGCTCCTCCTTTAAGGAATTTCATCCTCAAAATTAGTACTCTTTTTCGAACATGTGGACAAACTCTTCTCATCTCTAATTTCATTCTCCGAGTAGTGCTTTGTGTAACATGCTAATCCCATAACATCTTTGTAACTGGAAACGTTTCTAACGTAATTTCTCATCCTTCTCCTATACCTCATTCAACTATTGCAATATCATAGACTACATAAAAATTGTAGACATTGCCAATCGTCCTTTAATTGTAAATGCCTTAATATCTGGAACTTGTGTCATTTAAATATTGGCATATACACCTGTTGTTCTTAATGCTTTTGGGTGGTACCAATTGGGTATTGAAATTATGCTAAAAATTCCATCCACTTTCGTTGGTGTATATTCCAATCTTTTTGGGTGAGCATACACTTCAAGCTTTTCATGCTCAACAAGACTTTTGGGCATTGCTTCATACATGTGATATTTCTCTCTCTCTCTCTCTCTAGTGTAACCATACTAGCTATCAATTCGAACTTATGAGTTGGGTAATTCACTTCATAAGTTTACAATATCCTTGCTTTATATGCTATCAACCTCTTATTTAGTATCAATACTTTACCCAATCCTTCCTTTGAGGTGTCAGTATACAGTTTATAAGAGATACCCATTATTAGTAAACCAAAATTTAAGATGTTCTTAATCTTTTCTTTATCCCCAAAAACTTTTCTCATAATATTTAATCCAAGCGTAGGGCACTTTCTTTTCGAGTTAATCAAGTTAAGAGTGAGGCAAGATTTGAAAATCTTTTAAAGACCTTTGGTAATATCCATCGAATTCTAAGAACACTATACTTCAGTTGAATTTTCTAGAAGTTTCCAATTTGTAACAGCCTCAATCTTTGTAGGATCTACTGAAATCCCTGCATTGAATACTACATGTCCAAAAGGCTATTTTATCCTACCAAAGCATACATTTTACTGAACTTTGCATATAATTTACCTTTTCATAATTTCTCGAGCATTTTCTGCAAGTGTTCTTTATTTAACGTCAACGGGCATTTTTTGAATTCCTAGAGCCCATAACACGTGTTAAATGCAATTTTAGGAATGTCCTCTATCCTAAAACTTAATAATAGTCCTGCCTTAGATCCAGGGTTGAATAATACCCAGCACCTTGTAGTTAGTCAACTAACTTATCCACCATCACTGATAGGTACTTAATTCTTTATTATCACAACATTCGATCACCAATAATCTACACACTTCTTTAGTGTACCATCTTTCTTCTTCTACAACGACTACAAGTACTTCTCAAGTCAAAGTACTAGAACGGATAAATCTTTGCTACAATAATACTTGTAATTGTTTCGTTAATTCCTTCAACTCCGCTGGTCCTACAATTTCCCATCTTTTGAATAAAGAAGGAGTAGAACTTGGGTTTACCAAAATTCATAGCTTCTTTGCCAAAAGTAATAATTCTACCTTCCGCAACTGCTACTACACTGGGGGATCTAATTTATCCAAAATATTCATTCACGTTTTTACCGATGGTTTGTTTGCTTTTGATCTAAAGGTAAAAAGTTGGACCCTAATTGTTCCTTATCAGTCCCAACCTTGGTCTTGTGTAATTTTTCCTTAGATTCACTCATCCCATAAATCATCTAGGGTGGGGGCAATTTACGACCTAGTGTTCCTCTCCTTACAACTAAAAAACGAATAAATTGCATTTCTTCATAAACTTTTTCTATCTTTGAAATTTTCAAGTCATTAACAATCAAAGGTTGGAATCCCTTTTTATTTTTATGTTCAATTTGCTCCAAATCTTCTTCTTTCAACTCTTGAAGTTACTTCCTAGGGGTCACCTATAGTAGTATTACTTTCGCTCAAGCATGCTAAACTTTAGAGTTCTAATAGAATTTAGAACATTGGTACTAGTATGATTGCACTCATCTGTATTACAACAAAACAAGGTTTCCATTAACCAAAATATAGTACATGTTGGGTACATATCCTAATCTACTAGCTATAATTACTGCTACTAATTATACTGTAATCTACCTTTATGGTCCTCGAGTACATAAATCCTTTACTCGTTATCGTAACTGATCTAATAAACTGGGGTCCAGAGTCAAAAACTACAAGATAGTAGTTGGGCATATCCAATTCAAAGTCTCACTAACCTTCAATCTTTACCTATCAACAAACTTTGGGTCGCTACCTACTTCATAATCTTTTATTGTATCACTTCCATTATCCTTTCTGATAGACTTTTCTAAAAGTTCGCGACAATCTTGACTGCCTATTCTTCTGACTCATCAAAGAGATCATAACCAGTTTAGATGCCTCGGTTCAAACATCATGTCTACCTCTATATCTGACTCCATAGGGTCTTCTATCTCTAAATCTATAAAAATGACTCTAGTGTATATATTACTAGAATCTACCATAGGTTCTGAGTTAACTTCCAAAACCATTTAACCTAAGCTCTAAGCTCTGATACTAATTGTAACACACTGTATATATAAGTTACAGTGGGCCTTATCTTCATGGAATGTCGCCCCGTCCGCTCTCCCAGATAAGGGGTCTTTATAACAAAATCAAACTTATAGCAGATACAAAAAATTAAATTACCTCAATAAAACTTACCTATCAGTTAAAGAATAATACATTTATCTCAAATCCAAATTCATAAGACAAGCAAATCTATACTCTGCACCTGGTGGAGTTACAAAAACCTTCGCTAGACTGTGCCAAAAGATTGCTCATGTTGCCACCATCTTACATCTCAAACTTAGAATCCTAAGAAATGGGAGAAAATAAAGGAACGTGTAACTCTTGTGTGTACTAATATTTTTCATTAGAAAACATACAAAAGGGTTTTACTATAATTTTCATTGAAATCAACTCTTAAAATGTTATCTTTGAAAAACCTTGGTCAAAAGAGTTTATGCACATTCGAGGATAAATCATAGGTTTCAAAACTAATGCCTCGTATCTAAAAAAAGTAGGTTTCTTTCCTTTTTGGGAAAATATGCCATCATTGTAACACATAGGAACATGGCACCATTTAACTTGGTACCGTTGATACTATTAGTATTGCTTTCAATTAAAAACCATGCCGTATTTTCAAAATGCGATTTCTATATTCAAATTCAAATTGCGATTTCACACAGAAGGAACATTAGATCAACCATAAACATCATTGGTAGGATCTCGTCTAGTCTAATAAGAAGAATCTTAGTCCAACCGTATCAACACCATAGGATTTGATACCTATGAAAATGATAAAATCTGTGATAATCAACATCGACGGGACCTCATCCCATCTAATCGGAAGGATCTCAGTCAAACCACGTCAACACCATAGGATCTCGGTCCTATGAACATGACAAAGAATAATTAACTTAGTCCTTACACCATAGTTAATCACACTATGGCCATTGTCATGGTTTGCTACAATGGTCACTACAAAAAAATAGCTTTTGGCAACACTTTATTTGTAACATAGAAAAATATATGGTGAAAACTTGATTTTTGCTACAATTTTGAATTCTGTGGCATATAAACTTTTTTCATAACATTTTATTTTTCCACGACTATGTTTCTGTAGGCAAAAGTTCTTTTTTACCATAGATTTAAAAATCGTATGGGTAAAATAACTTTTTGCCACAGATATTTCAAATTGTTGATAAAGAAATTTTATTACCCATAGTGTCACTAAACCGTAGAAAATGCATATTTTTTCTTATTTTATCAAATATTAAAGAATATAAACATAAAATGGAAGCTTTCCTTATATACCATAGTTGAGGTAATTGTTTATATTCTAATGGTTGTGTGTTCAAATCTTTATATCACTATTTTATTAATTTATAAATAGTTTTTTAGACCAACTACTTCTGTACACTCTTTGCCTAATTCTTTTATTTAGCTAGGACAAAATCGACTTTTGCAATCAAACAAAGAGAAATAAAAATAGAAAGTGGAAGTACATAAATTTTAGTATACTCCATTTTGTGATTATAGTCGAGTGACCACAGTATGAGGAGGGATACTCCATTTTCTACAATTTTAACTAATCTAACGGTTGGATTATTAATTTGATGTACTTATATTTGTAATTGTGTTAAGCTATGGGCTTTTATATAGAGATTACACTATATTATGTTGCAAAAAATATCCGATTACCTTCAAATTTGATCATAACACCTTTTTTGTTATTTTAACAAATTTAATGGTTGGATCGTTAATTTGATAAGGTTATATATAAAAATATGTTAAGTTTTTAGCTTTTATATAGAGATTATTCTTGATTATGTATAAAAATATATCCGATTAACTTCGAATTAGATCATAATACCTTTTTTTTTTTTTTTCAATTTTAACTAATCTAATGGTTGGATTGTTATTTTTAGATGCTTATATTTATAAATGCATTAGGTCATGGGCTTTTATGTAGAGATTATGTTGCAAAATATATCCGATTACCTTCAAATTAGGTTTTAACACTTTTTTTTTAAAAGAAAATTTAATAATTCTAAAGGTTGGATCATTAATATGATATGTTTATGTTTATAAATGTGTTAGGTTATAGACTTTATATAGAGATTATGCTAGATTATGTGAAAAAATATATCCGATTACCTTCAAATTTGGTCATAGTACTTTTTATAGTAATTTTAACTAATCTAAGGGTTGGATCATTAATTTGATGTCCTTATCTTTGTAAATGCGTTAAGTTATAGGCTTTTATATAGAGATTATACTATTATATGAAAAAATATATCTGATTACCTATAAATTTGGTCATAATACTTTTTATAGTAATTTTAACTAATCTAACAGCTAGATCATTAATTTGATATCCTTCCCTTTGTAAATGCATTAGGTTATGAGTGTTTATATGGATATTATGCTATATTATGTGGTAAAATATATTTGATTACCTTCAAATTAGGTCATAACATTTTTTTTTTAGTAAATTTAATAAATCTAACGGTTAGATCATTAATATGATATAGTTATTTTTATAAATGTGTTAGGTTATGGACTTTTATGTAGAGATTATACTAGATTATGTGGAAAAATATATCCGATTACTTTCAAATTTGGTCATAATACTTTTTATAGTAATTTTAACTAATCTAATGATTGGATTGTTAATTTGATACCCTTATCTTTATAAATATGTTAGGTTATGAGCATTTATATGTATATTCTACTATATTATGTGGTAAAATATATCTGATTACCTTCAATTTAGCTCATAATATTATTTTAAGCAATTTTAAAAAATTTAACGGTTTCATCATTAATATGATATACTTATGTTTATAAATGTGTAAGGTTATGGACTTTTATATAGAGATTATATTAGATTATGTGATAAAATATATCCGATTACCTTCAAATTTGCTCATACCACTTTTTTTTTATATATAATTTTAACAAATCTAATAGTTAGACCATTAATTTGATATAGTTATATTTAAAAATGTGACAGGGTTTTGGCTTTTATATAGAGATTATTCTAGATTATGTAGCAAAATATATCCGATTACCTTCAAATTTGGTTATAATACTTTTTGACAATTTTTACTAATCTAACGGTTGGATAGTTATTTTGATATGGTTATCTTTATAAATGTGTTGGGTTATGGGTTTAAAAATTATGCTAGATTATGTAGAAAAATATATCCGATTACCTTAAGGAATTTGTAATAAAATAATACCCGTGTACCATTAACGCCATTAATGGACAAAATAATAAAATTTTAACAGAAAAAGCTTTTTTGAAGCAAAATTTAATCAAATTATGGAATCTGTAAATGTAGATATCAATACCCATGTACCATTAATGCCATGAAAAAAAAAAGGTACTATAAAGAAAAAGAAAAAGAAAAAGAAAGAGGATTTTGCTGTAAAAGACTCTATAAGTTTTTTACATAATACATGATAATATTAAATTTAATATAATAAAAATATTTTATATATTTTTTCTCTCATTCCTACTTCAGTTAAAGAATAAGGAAGTAGAAGGAGAAATGTTGCTCTCTTTCTCTCTCTCTCCCCCCGCTAAGCATTTGAGTTAAAGTATAACAAATTTTGGATGTTAAAAGTAATTTAACTATTTAAGTTATTTATTTTTTAAATTTCTCATTTGTTAAAAAAACATAAAATGGTATGGGTACCACATTTTACAAACATTTTTCTTTTCTGTTTTCCCCTTCTCTTTCCCTTTCTTTTTTCTCTTATGCCACGGCCATAAATCATTGGCCTCCGTCTTATCTCTTTCATGGTGCCACAATAACCAAAGCTTCTGCCCACCCTTTTCTTTCCCTACTCTCTATCCTCCACACCGATTACTGCCACCTCTCAGCCACACTATGCCACAATCACTGGCAGAATCACGATGGGCAACTCTGCCCATAAAACCCTTGCATCATTGCTCCTTCTTTTCTTGATACTCCTCAATGTGTATCCTTCACTTTCTTTTCACTATTCCTTTTCCCGTTCACTTTCCTATTATCATGCTCTGCTTTCCTTCTCCTACTCTTTGACCACACGCATTGCCAACCTCTAGGTTTCGCATGGTGACATTGACGACGCAGCTTGGGTCGGAGCCATAGCTCAAAAGCTCGAGGAATTTCAAGGATTGGGTTTCTGGAAGCTTGCTTGGACAATGGGCTGGAATTGGTCTTAAATTTAAGGTGTTTCTTAGGTTTCTGACTACACGGAATTTTCTTGTCAAGGCGGCCTTTGCTGGGAAAAATTCATTTATTTTACTATTTTGAATTGTCAATATTAGTACTTTCTTTAAGTTTTAATTGTATTCTGGAGAATTCTAGTTTTTATTTTGCTCAATTTTTGGGATATGATGAATATTAGTCTCGATTGGAGAATTGAAGGGTTGGTATAAAGGAATGGAATTTGGGGACAATTGTATTTGTTCAACTAGGTGTGTTCTTTTTTGTTCCCAAGTTAATTAATATTCTTGAATTTTGGTTGTGCAACGACACTGTGATGGTCATAGATTGTATACTTCTATATCTTTGATTTATAGTAATTTAATATTACGATTCCAATAGCAAAGATTTATGTTATGAGTTGGCTGAAGATGGTTGTCTACTTAGTCTTCTATTAGTTTGGGTGATTTTGCAATACTATAGATGTAGTTAATTTTGTTTACATGGCACTTTTTTAGTAAAAACTTTAACATCTACAATATGGAATATTAGTCTTTAAAGCAGAGAAGCATGTTGTCAAAATTTCAAGGTCAAATTAGTACACTTAATGCTCGAATGGATGAAATATGAAGACAAGGGAGAAGGCATTTTATTAATGCAATTGTTTATTGGCTTAGGACATATCCATAATACTCATCTACAACTGCTATATATTACTACGTTCTTTCTTTCTTTTATTTAAACTACAAGTGCTTATCACAGTCTTCTCTTGATCTACATATCCATTTCAAAGGTTGATTAACATCTAAATGGTTTTCTTAGAGATGATTATAACCGTAACCTAATAAACATATACACATATTAGCCTAGTTAGATATAGTTGATATTTTACCATTTGGACATACTTTTGAAATGTCCATCAATTTGTTGCATGCCTAATCTATAGATCTATATTCTTGGATGGGTGCTTTGCTGATAAACATATTCAGGAACTTGGATATTTCATATAGTCTCATATGTAAAAAAATCTCAAGTTGTCTACCTAATTTAAGTAGTCTTGGTGAATATGAAGTCATATACTAAGAAGTCTACTTTATGAGAAGCAAAAGCCAATTCCAAATCTTTTCTTGCTGAATTATTTTCTACAAAATTCTCGAGCATTCTGAACAAGGCTTTAGATCTTTAGTGATTTTGTACTTCATTCAGGGATGAAATCAATTCTGTTGATCATGTTTTCCTAGGGACTGTTGCTGAAGCAAAAATTGTCAGTACGACTGAGCCTCTGCTGCTTAATGCTATTCAAGGGAAAGAAGTAGAAAGACCCCCAGTTTGGCTAATGAGACAAGCTAGGAGGTATATGAAGGCAAGTATATACAACTATAAATTATATTTCATTTTCCATGTTGATGTTTCCCTGCTCAATAAGAATTACAACAATTGGCTACTACTCTGAAAAATTAAAATTTCTTTCTGTCCCTTAGATTCTCCTTGCTAAACTCTTCTAAATTTTATCCCTTGGATAACCTTGCTCCATCGAGTGGATGATATAGCAGGTTCAATAGAGAAAAATCATAGCATTCCTTGCACAAACAATGGTCACTAGGTCTGAATTAGATGTTTGTAAATGATTATTAATTGCTAATCTTATACAAATAGACATACAATTTATTTTAGGTGACCGATACCTCAAGTTCTTAGCGTTTTAATTCAAATTCCAATGAGCATATTTTAGTAGTAGTCCCTAGATGTTTTTGACCTTGTTAATAGCAATAAATCTACAAATATGGAGCTCTAGTTACACGTATGCTTATTCACACACTTAAAACTATCTAAGGTGTATATGCTTATGCTTGTTTTCTGTTTTTTATTTGGGGATGTTTTGTTGTATTGTGCATTCATGGGTGACTAGCTTCTAGATATGTTTCAAGTTATTTGGTAAGTGTGGGATTAAAGTGTATCTAGTCACAAAAGTGATGTGATGCTTTATTTAATTCGTGAAGGCAATGGTTATAATTTCTTTCAAGAGTAGGTATTGCTTCTTGATTACCCATTTGATAATTAGTTGTTTTGCACGTGATATTAATTTTGGTATTATCTTGAACTCTTGCATGGGTTTTGTGCCTCTAGAAGAGTAATGCATTAAGTATCTTAGTCTAAATCTTCATTGAAATTTTAATTTTAGGACGTCATTTTGGTATATTATCATCGGTGCCTCTGATTTTGCTTAATTTCTTGCTAAGCTTGAACTTGTCAGTTTGCTCTCTCCTCAAAAAGTGCTGCCATAAAATAATTGAATATTGGTTTATGTAGAAACATTGTAAGCCAGCTTGTCTTAAGCTATCAATCACACTTGGGCAAGTGAATGCTAGCTTATGATGGGAGGAAAAGTGCCTATGCTGTAGGACCCCTGCTCTTTAATTTAAAGGAATTTGTTGTTAAGCTTTATGCTGATGGAGCAAGGTCATGCATTTTTTCCCCCGATATTGTTTCTTGGTAACAAATTGTGGTGATTTTTTTTATCTCCATGGAGTTTTCTAATGATTGTTTTAATTGCATAAAGGAAAGAGAATTTAAAGTTTTAATCAAGTTTGCTGCCATGGTGGACATGTGTCATCTTCAACAATTCCTGAGTAGGAAACAAGTTGATTCTCCACAGGAAACTATACAAGCTCTTGATGTGGCCCTTAGACAAAGTCCATCTCTCAAGTAATGCCTCCTATTATTATTATTATTATTATTATTATTATTATTATTATTATTATTATTATTATTATTATTATTATTATTATTATTATTATTATTATTATTATTATTATTATTATTATTATTATTATTATTATTATTATTATTATTATCTTTTATCGTTTTACTTTATCTATTTTTCCTCCTTTCGAGTTTGGGCAACAAGGTTTAGTAACTCATTGGAGCTTTCATTTCAACTATGAAGTTGTGGCAAGGTTTTTACTAGAGACTTCAACCAACTCAAATGGGGCTTTTGCTTAATATTGGTACAAACTCATTCTTCTCTCCAAGTTTGGGAATAGGTGAACGTGGTCAGTGAAAAAGCATCTAGGCTATCTTACTTCTTTTTGTATATGTTTGCCTAGAAACAACTCATATTCTGCAGTTTCTTTTGAATGGTTTAGTAGCGAGTTTAATTTATGCTAGATGAAAAATAGATTTTTATAAGCTTTATTAAGAGGTAATCTTGTCCTTTCTTTTAATGACAAGAGGAACGAAGATCAAGGTTGTTGAAAGTTCATTAAACTATGGCATTGTTTTTTGTCCTTAATGAGTTTTTTTGACTTCTGATAGATGTCATGGTTAGAATTATGATTTTGTTTTGGAGTATTTTGAATTAATATCAAGGATTAGACTCATGTTACTTGCTAGACTCCATTTAGTTTTTTTTTTGTATATTAAATTATTATTAATGCAAGATAGCATTTTGCATGTTCAATCAATGGCTGATAGTTGATTGTCAATGCTGGCGGTTTTCATGGTTCTATATGTATAGTAGATGATGATATTGTTAAAGTAGAGGGGAAAATAATTTAATATTTTCACTACAATTTTTTCATTTTATGATGGACAATTTCAAATAAGGTAATTAGGATAAATACAATATCGCTATAGATTTGCATTTGTAGTGAAAAGTATTAATATATAACAATGAAAACAATTTGTCAAAAAATTGTGACAAATGATTTTTTTTTTATGTTAAGAATTTTGTAGCAAAAAGTTTTAATTACAACAGCAAGGAAATCGTAGCAAATGGAATTACCCACAGTTATGTCAATTTAGAAAAGAGCCGTGACAAAAAGTATTATTTTAAAAAAAAACTTAATTGTAACAAATAATATTCACCATAGTTATGAAAACGTAGGAAAAATTGTGACAAAAAATTAAAAATTTCGCCCACAGTTAATAACCGTTGGGAAAAACTGTGACAAAAAGTTCATAAACAAATATCACACTTTATTTACAACAATTCCAAAACTATGGTAAACTCGTGGTAAAAATTATGCCCCACAGTTACATAATGGTGGCAAACTTTTTCCAACGTTCGTATCACCAATGCCTTGAAAACCATGGCATTTCTGTGACAAAAACGTACTTGTCATAGTTTTGACACATTTCGCCACACTTTCTAGGGTGGTGCCAAAAGCCTTTTTTTGTAGTAGGCCCAGCCGTCCCACGCATATCCTCTGTCTCCACTATGGAAAACGTGTTGCTAGCTAAGGATGACTGAACATCAAATGCTACCACTCCGTGAAGAAAAAGATTAGAGTCAAAAGATGGCCACCAACTAGATGGCATTCTCAAACTTACATAAGTTAGTATAGGTGTAAAGTCCCTATGAGTACTCAAGGATTACACAAATGAGGCCAAAAAATCAACACAAAATCTCTATACAGCCAAATATTTTTGTCAAAACCAAATCCTTTTCCAAAATATTTTCTTTACAAAATACATGCTCGTACCCAAGCATAAGAAAATCATTTCGGGGCGAACATGTCATTTTCCAAATGTTTACTGTTTTCCGAGTAACCATTCCTAAAGCTTATAAAACATAGAAGGACACATGCCTTTCAATTATCACATAACAAGCTTTGGGATTTAACCCAATAAAATGCTTTCATATATTATTTTTCAAATGCTTTCCCTGATCAAAATATTGCATTCATGAGCATAGTATTTATGTGCTTGAATAATCCTTGTCATATAGTATTTGTGTATAAAAGATTCAGAAATTATAGTAAATTACCTAAAGTTAATTCTCCATAATTAAAAAACAGTTAATGTTCAAATGCGTCATTTTGCATAAAATTCAAGGAGAAAAATCTATAATAGCATTTCAGTAATTAATGCCTTCAAATTCAAGCTAAAAGCTCATGTTTGGACATATTAGGAAAACACTTAACTATATCAGAAAAGCATTTTGTTTTATTGGAAAAACACAATTAAATATAGTTTGAAACCAAGGGACCTCACCTTAGCATATAAAGCCAATACTCACACTACAAATAGCTTAAGATCTCCCTTGATGTGGATCACCTACAATAATAGGGTATTTCCACAAACCATTGCTCAATATTCCCAATTTAGGATTCACAAAATTCTAGAAGTAAAAGAGTGTATCATATTTTTCCCGAATCTCATAGTAAATCAATATTTTCAGCTGTCACCTTTCAATAATTATTCATAACATACATTATATAACTCCGAATGAGGTCAAACTTGTCCCTAAATGTCCCTAAGACATTCCTCTACAATTTCCAGTTCATGAAGCATCAATATCTCTTTCCAATTTATGCATTTTATTCTGTAAAGTTTCAGCAACATAAACAAGCTATTCAACCCGTATAGCTTTGGCGGTCCTTGGTATTTATTATATTAATTTTTTATTACAACTCCAAATCATGCCAAATTGGTCCCAAATATGTTTCTAGAACATTTAGGTACAATTTTCAGATCATGGAGTTCCATGTTGAATGGCCATTTCGTTCAGTTTGTTACACGAATAGACCAAGTCAGAAAATGATCAAAGCAGAATTTCTGTTTTGTGCTCTCAACTTGCACATGTTAATTCTCTTCATTCTTCCATACAACATATACCATCTAAACTTCCAAAACCTTGTTTATAATATTAACTAAATGTTTTAATCCACCTTTGCCTCCTTGCCTCTACCAACCATCCAAATCAATTCTCATAACCCATGTTACCAAAACTGAATTTTCATCTTTCTTCACAAGGCAGCTTGTGATTTCTTTAATCCCTTGATGTTTTTAGCCATCAAGAACTTATGAAATCTAGTCCAAAGCCTTCCTAACATCCTGGGACACAATTGGGATCAATGATACTCAGATTCCCAATCAACTTTATCCAAGAACTAGACACAAATCTTCAACCATTTCATGTGAATTATAGCTTTCCAACCAAGAACAACCTTTAGTTCTTAACTTTCCATAATCTCTTAACCATGCAACCCTTAGTAAACTTCCAGCATTTCAGGACTTTAAAGATCGTATTACAAGCTGCAAAACATGATAAAAAAAACCTCCTAAATCAGTTGGGTAATCATCCTTGTATAACAAGAATTTTCCTTCACAAATTATTGCATAAGACTATATTTCATTGATAAAAAATTCATTGGCAAACAACTTCGAAAAGTAATGTATATTTTTCTATATTTGGATTGCAATTTCTTACCTTCTGATGGACACAAAACAAGGCAGTAACTTTTCTCTCCTTCATTCCTTTTCTTTCCTCTTCTCTCCTTGTTTCTTGCTACCAATTTTTCTCTCTCTCAGCTTTCCTTTTTTTTTTCTTTCTTTCTCTTGTTCTTTCTTTTATCTTTTCCTTTCTTCTCAATTTTGTTCCCCCCTCTCTCTTATTTCTCTTTTCAACTTTTCCAACCTTGTATTCACTCTTGCTTCTTCTATTTATAGATGTTGTGGAAGCTTAAGCTAGAAGCCTAAATGATGATTTAGCATATTATAGAAGGATGTAGAAGTTGATTCATCATTTCTAGAATACAGTGGGAACTTACGGAATATGTTAGAAAAACATAGAACATTATGGAAAATGAAATAGTTAGAATACTTTTCCTTAGTCAAACATTTTGGGCTATTTTTATAAAAATAAAATAATAATCTGGAAAATATCTTAGGATGATTAAATGAAACTAGGTCACCTCATAATTTATAATGTCCTAGTCATCATAAATAGAATAGTGTAGAAACTTATAAATTTTTATGGAATATTATAGATGATATAATTTAACATTTAATAACAGTTTTATTATAATAAATATCTAAACTTTATAAATGGTGTAGGCTCCACATATAAAATATCAAGAACTTTATTAAAGGTTGTGGCCCCTTACAAATACACCTAGATTATTTTAATAAAGGTGTGGGCCCTAAGAATATGAATTTAAATTAAATTTTCTACTTACTAAAATTGTTTAAGAAGTTAAATTGAATCTGCCTTCCTAAAATATATTGTATAAGATATTATATATAAATATATCTTTTTCTTATCAAATTAAATACAATATAATATATATTGTTGTCAAATATAATATATTAATTTCATAAATAACGACTTTCTTGAAAATATTAACTTTAGAAAAGCCTTTTTAGAAAAATTCTCAAAAGATCACAAAGGTACTAAAGATCTTTTATTTTTAGGATGGCTCAAGGTGGGATCACCTATATTAATGAGGTATTCCATAAACCATTGCACAATATCCTCAAATTAGGATCCAAAAAATCTCTAGTAAAATAGAATATTATTTTTTTGTTATTCTCAAAGGGAATCAATATTTCCAGCTTTGTTACCTTGCGGTATTTTATTCATAACATTCGCTACATAACTCTGAATAAGGTCAAACACATCTATAAATATTCCTAAGACTTTCCTCTACAAATTCTTAATCATGGAACACTAATTCCTTTTCTCATTTTGTATAGGTTTAACTATGAAGTTACTGCATTTTCAGTGAAATGAAACAACAATATGACTGCTTAACTTTCCTTAATTATTTTTTCCTTGCTTTCTTCAACACAATCTACCACTTCTAAGCCTTCTAAAACCTCATTTAACATTTTAGAAATAAGGTTTCAGCTGGCTTCCAAACCCAGCACCTTTCCATTTATTTTATCATAGCTAATATTTCAAGGTGCTAAAACAGAATTTTATAGGCAACTTGCATATTCTTGCTTCCATTAATTCTTTAGCCATCAAAAGCTCACCTAATTTGTTCCAAACCTTTCCTAACATCCGAAGACATGTATATGAGTGTATATGGTTCAGATTTCTAGCCATTTCCATCCAAGAAATAAGCTTCAAAAAATTTAACTACTTCCTTCCATTTTTTCTACTTTTCTTAACCATATAAATCCTTCACTTATTCTGATTTCCAGTATTTTATCACTTCAAGGAACATAATATAAGCTGTTCAACTTGCCAATTATCACCTTATTTCTTCTAGTCAACATACCTCCACAAAACAGAATTTTTCTTTGCATTTCCTTCTATAAAATCATGTTTCCTTGATATGAAATTCTTATATAAACAACTTCAAACACGAAGCTATATTTTTAGTTTTCGAAGAGCAAATATTTACCTTCTTTGGGAAACAAAACAAGGCTATAAATTTGTTTCCCTTCCTTCCTTCTCTTTTTTCTCCTTTCCTTATTCCTTGCTGTCGATCTCTCTCTCTCTCTCTCTCTCTCTCTCTCTCTCCCTCTCAATCTCTTCTCCTTCTTTCTTATTCTTTCTTTCTTTCCTTCTCTCCTTATTTTCTTTTCATTCTTCTTCTTGGTCGGCCATGCTTGTGCTCTTACATACAATATTTTCTCAAGTGAAATCATGTGACTTTACTTTGGTGACTAGCATGCTAGAACATTTTAGAATTTAAAAGAAACTCATAGAACTTTAAGAAATCTTTTAGACTCTTATAGAACATGTAGGAAGCTTAAGGAATATCTTATTAGTTCATAAAACTCTCCTAGTCATGTATTAATTCATGCAACCAATCATAAGAGGTTTTCTAGCTTCCATGCAATGAATCATATAATTTCGTATAAGCTTTCATGCATGGCTAAAACTATCTTAGGCCTATTAATTATAGGTGCCCTATCAAGCTTTTATCCATGGTCCACAATGTTAGGTATCTGAGGCCCGTATCCTATACAGCGTAGCGAAAAATAAACGAGATACCATCCCTGGACCCACCTTTGTTTGATCATCCGAAGAACAAAATTTCTTCTTCAAGTCGAGGCGTGATCCAACAATCCTCTTGTGCAAACTCCACGTGGGTTGGATGTCTAACCACTATAATCACAGTGTGTGATTATCTCTAACAGTAATCCACACAGAGGAATACTCAAGCACCAAAATTTTCTGTGCTAGCAGAAAAAGATGGCAGCAAGGGCTATTTTCGTTTTCAACAAAACGAGAAGAAGAAGAAGAAGAAGAAGACGTTTGTTTTTTGGCTCCTATTTTTGTGTGAATCACCCTTGGATTAGGGTTTCGAGCATATCCAATATATGTTCTAAAATCCAGTGAAAATCTGAAATTCTAAAACAATTAGAATTTCCTAATTTTAATTGGAAACATTAAGTTTCCACAATTACAACTTGGACCATAAATTATAACTAATTATAATTTGACCACAACAACTTCTCTTTCTCGCAATTAATGTAACACCCCACTACCTAGGCCGACAAGACCAGGGATGTTGCCCCATCCAAAGGACAAGGGGTCTTTACAACTAGGTCACAAAATCAAAATAATAGGATAAAAATGATACTTTAAACTTAAAATTTATTACTGTCCAATAATGAATCCAAGAATTCCAAAATCAAATCCATAATGAAATTATCCACTCTCAACTCCCCAAAGCACTACACAAATTAAATAATAGAAAAATCTTCCAAGGCAGGCAATATCTAGCTACTCCTCCCCACAGTAGGATCAATCTGAAATCATGGTAAAAAGGGTGATGAGATAAAAATCTCAGTAAGTCCGTGTTTGCTTTGAGTGTCCAGTGAAAACAGTTCGTGAATGCAAAGTATAAATCTTTATAAGATAAACACTGGCAAGCAATAAATATTAGTCAAAATCAAGAATGGTGTTTTAGCTTTTCCAACCATACATAATCAATAAAATCAACCACTCAAAAGAAATGATCATGGGTTACCACACGTTAGGCCCCATAATCGGTCAGAATGCCGACACTTTGTGCAAACTGACAAAAGGTAGGTTATCGGCCTACCGGGTAAGATACTCCTTATTCTCTATACCCAAACAACAACCGATTGTCCATTCCAGCAACACATAGTCACTTGACTGAAAAAAAAAATTGCTAGCTCGGACCGGCACGGCCTACTGAACTGACATCCTTTCCTGGGAGGACTTACCCCTCAGAGGTGACCACCTACTGAGAGACTCACCCTAATCCTTCAAAGACTAGTCTTAGTAGTCTACCCTTATTGAGTACTCAACGTAACGTATCCCACTTGGGAAAGTGAACAAAACAAAGTTCCACATGAAAATGGCAATCAAGAATTTCTAAAGTTTTTGTCAAAATTAGTTTTGGAAAGAGTTTTAAGTTTGAGTAAATCTACTTATTAATTTTCAAATAATTTGTTTGATTGAAATAAGAAAGGAGTCAATCCTTAATTGCCTTTACAGAAATGAGTGTTCATACACTCTACACTTGGCTTGCCATAATAAATATTTTTCATCAATCAGGTTTTATGCAGGAGCTTACATGATCCTTAGCTTGAGATAAAATAGAGGTCTTCAACAACTGACCCCAACCCTGCCTGGGGTAAATACAAGCCATAATTAATCTAAGCTAAAATCCACTTTCACAAATAAAGCTAGCCCAACTCACTACTACCATGATCTTAGTGTCCCAAGCTTTAAGGCTAAAAAATAAATAAAAAGGGTTTATAAGCTAAGTCTAATTTGATATTTAAAATAATTATTGTTTCGGAAAATAGGTACTAATAAGTTGAAGGTTTAAATCTTGCTAAGAATAATTTAGAGTTTATTTCATGAAGAGTCCTAGGTGGTATTAGATAAAATAATGATTTATTAATAATTAATTGTTTAAAAATAATTGATAACTAAAATTAGTTGACAATAAATTTTAATGGGTCTTGATTGAAAGATGCTAAATAAATTTTAATAGATTTTGATTAAAAGATAATAATTGAAAGATAATAAATTTTAATGATATTTATGAATATAAGACTTACAAAATTAATATTTTACTTATTATGATTATTTATATAAAAGGCTTTATTTGATATTATTATTATATATAATATCTATATTTTTTATTTCTTGAAATAAAAGCTATCATTTATTTCACTAAAATATCCTTATTATATATAATAATCCAAGTCTACCTTACTAGCAAAAATTATAATATTAAGTATTTTATTGATGAAATAAAATTAGCTTAGGGACAACTAGATTATGATCATATTTCTATTGCTAACCACAATCATGAACATATACTCCACTTCAATTCATCAACTCATCCAAATCGTGAATAAAAGCATAGATCTAAATTTACCAAGGCATGATCCAACCTCTACTAGTACAAACATAATCATGGCTTTAACAATCATACATGAATATAAATCTTATTCACCATAGGTGACATAATCTCTAACATACCTGATCACAAATACTACTTATGACATGGAGACATGCATTAAACCCTAAAAACACCAAACAATCAACCAAGATAACCAACTCATGTATAAATTCCATCTCCATCATATACACACATTTATTCATGCTTCAATCTCAACTCATCACAACAATACATGCTCAAATCCTATTCATAATCCATCTCTTACCAATATCATCCTAGAGACATGAATCTAGAATTAAAAAGGAGGGTTGAAAAGGCTTACTTGATTGATGAGTACGTTGAAAGAGTTTCGAATGGATCTCAACTCCTAGATGACTAGATCTATCCAAGAGAGATGAAGAAAGCATGGCCATTGGTGAAGAATTCATTCGGCCAAGAGGGAGAGGGTATTCGGCCAAGAGAGAGAGAGAGAGAGAAAAGAGAAGAAGAGCGTCCATTAGCATACTTATACACATATATATTCATTAGAGAAGATGAAGTTGATTACACAAACTTACATTGAAGGTGTTCTTTAGTCTTCACAAAAATACTGATTTTTAATCCAAATGAGAGAGTTGGATTTTGGATTTTAATGTTAAAAATGGTATGGATGGACTCACAGCAGTGAGTAGATGAAATCTGGATTTTTTTTTTTTTTTTTTTAAAAGGGGATTGAAGTGGTTTGGAGAGGTATTAGGTGACAGAAGTGAGTAGGTGTTCTTGGTATTCTATATGTGCTTGAAGATTGAAGAGAATGGAAGGATTTTGGATTTGAAGCTGCCGAAATTTTATATGTTTGCAATGGCCGAATTGCTTGTGTAGTTTAGGTAGATGATTTTTCTAGTTTGAAAGGAAAAGGAAAGGCTGGTTGTTGAAATCCTAAAAGAATATTTTTGGGAATCAAATTTGGAAACAAAATATAGCAAAGAATATATTTAATCAATAGAGAGCTTTTTGGAAGCTGCTATGGCCGATTGATGTTCAGTGATTTTGCTGGATGAAAGCTGGTTAAAGAAATGTAATGGTGGCTAAAAAGAGGGAGTATAATGGTGAAGGAAAGGTCTGGTTGTTTAAGGGACATTTTATGGAAGTTTACTAAATTAGGATTGCTGGAAATTTGGTCTTCAATCAAGGCATAATTGGAGTAATTGTTGGAGATATTTTAGGGGCAGCCATGACTGGTTTTTCGAGCAGTAGGCTGGGGAAGACAATGGAGTTCAGTTCAATGCTGTTCAAGAGAAATTTGGACAGAAAGATGAGGAAGTTTTCGGACATGGCTGAAGATGAAGCAAGGCTGGAAAAATTCTGCACAGGATTTCGTAAGTGCTGGAATTTTCTGGGTAGCTTTTGCTGCCATTTTTCCAGTCAGATTGCAGAGAGTTTAAAGGGGCATTCAGAGGTCTTTCAAGGCTGGTTTCTATCCTTTTTCATGGAGGAAAAATGTGGCTGAGTTGGGAGAAAATTGGAAGAAAACAGCTTGGTTTAAGCTCATATATGCTGCGATTTTGCCCAGAAAATTTTCTGGTTTTGCATAGCATTTGTGCAGTCCGAATTTGGCCAAAAAATTTCAGATTTCAAGCTGGCCAAGAGGGCCATTTTTTGGCAGCATTTGGGAGGGAATGATGGCTGAAAATTTCAACACCTTGAAGGCACAAGAAGCTGGAAAATTTTCAAATCAATACATGAAGGAAAATGAATATAGCTAGAGTGAAGTTTTGAACGTTCACTAGGGGAATTAATTCTCTTAGAACCTTCTCCATCTCTTCCACATTTTCGGTCCATAAGATGTCTTTCACTTAGACATTTCGAACCTTCAAAGCCACAGCACTTTATTGAAATTTCTAGAATGAAATTGGCTTGAATAAATTGAATAACTTAGGAAATTGAGAAGTATGAAAAACTAAGGATCAAGAAGGGTATGAATTCCCGTATGAATTTTTGTAGGGTACAAGAGTAGGATTAGGGTACTCCTATCATGTCTCCCCTAGGACATCAACTTTACCCTTCTCTAGAGCACTTAAGGATGAAAATCTAACCTTCCCTAACAAAAATAAAATTTAATTATGTTAAAGCTCCAATAATGGAATTTGAACCTAAGACCTCAAGAATTAATTCCAAAGCTCTAACTACTAAACCACAACAACTCTTGTTCTTATTTTCTCTTTAAAATATTTTTTTCCTATTTAACCCTCAAGGTATCTCCCTATTTTCACCTCAAGCAAAAATTACCATTTTGCCATTCTTACTCAATAAACACAATTAAGCCCTCAAGACTATCAAACACAAATCCAAAACATATAAAATCATATAAAAATATATTTAAACATGCAATAAAATATTATATGCATCCCGACCCCCTTACTCTAAGGTTGGTTCCGACTGGGGTTTCATAATTAACCCCTCTATGTTATCAAATAGCATCTTGAGTATATAATCCTCTATTCTGTGTGACCTATTAGGTTTCCCAGTCAATTGGTAGCGAACATGAATTAATCCAAACGTCTTTGAGATTAATAATCCATAATTAATTAGAATTAATCCTATTAATTCTAATCAGGATTGGTTTATTAATTCATCAATTAATAAACCCATATTCCCATATCATAAGTGATATCTAGCAACACATCATGACCACCCAAGAGTCCAGGAAGTCAAGTGGCTTGACATGAACCTTTCAATAACAAATTTCAATGCAATTAACTCATTCCACCATACAATATCTCATTCGGTTTGGAGTACAGAATTAGTGCCAACTCCCTCCAAAATTAATTCTGGCCCGAATACAATAGTACTTGTACCAGGAACCCACTACTTTAGATGTGTATCAATTAGAACTGTTTTTAGTACACAATCGCCTTGGCCAAGGACTTTTCGAGTAGTAATTGCTACAAGTGGCCATGAGATATTCGCCCCTACTATTAGGAGTAGTGAATCATTTATTGACCCTCTCAACTACTTTCGTTTACCTCATAAATATATCCAATATCCATCCCATAGGCGGTCCTCGATCGAGCTCCAAAGATTGGAATAAAAGTACAAAGCTCAGCAAACAAAGTGCCTTGGAGATCTCAAGTCTAAGGATATTTGTGCGTTTGCTATATTGAGATTATATCACTAGCACTAAATAGTTATCCATGTGATTATCTCAAAGCTAAGTCATCCAATGAACTTATTAAATTAACAAGCATCCATGTGTTAACTTTGAGCATCTCAATACAAATGGTTATGAGAACCACCACCTGATCAAATTAGAAAGTCTAATACGTGCTAGTCTTAACGCATTAATGATGTCATGTGTCATTAATACTACGACTAGGGACTATTTAAATAATAACACTATATAGTGTAGTAGGAATCTCATATCATGATCTCTATCATGATTTTCTTAACACAGTGTTGTACTTGAAACTTTATCGAATAGTTATATTACTTAAAAAGTAAACAAAAGAAACTGTAAGATAAATAATACCTTTTTATTAAAATAAAATATGTCATATACAATGTACAAATGATTGCCTCTAGGACATAACACTAACACACAACTCTAGTATATAAAACCCCACAATATGAAATATAACATGGCCCACTATATTTTTTATACAAAAGTCCACTAGCGTTTTTTATACAATGGCCCATAATAATTTTTTTCTTTTTCTTTTTCTTAAAATTTTCTATGTTTTTTTCTTTTCTCTTTTTTTAAAAATAAAACTTGCTGATGCATGTTTTTTTAGTGTAGAAAATATGACCAATAAAGTCCACAATCAATCAAGCTTTAATTAACATGCTAATCACTAAAACCATATATAGGGCAAGTATACCCATCATATAGTATAGGGAATAGCAAGTATCGAATCCACGAGAACTTGGGCTTCCACCTTACTTTACTCAAATCTTTATTGTTTAGCTAATACAATAAGAAGAGATAAAGAAAATACTAATCTAATATACTAGAGAAAAGGTCAAGTCACACAAGAAAAGTCACAAGGAAAATCAAAAAGTGAGAACAAGGAGAAAAAACATGTAAATAGATAGAAATTCTTGAATACACAATAATGATTAACAATTATTCTCTCAATTAATTATTATCCTAGCATCATGACGGATTAAAGTAGACCCACTTCTTTTGCAATATATGGAATCACTATCTACTAGTTAAATTAGTGAACATATTCTGTCTCAACTAATTTACCCAAAAAATGCATTAAAATCAATCCTTACTCGAATCCCTATATTCTAGTTGATTTAAGCATGAAATTACCCAATGAATCTATATTCTAGCAATCATCAACCAATCTTTGATTACTTAGTCTTTACCTGTAACCTCTTTTTCAAGCAAGTTAAGAATAACTAGTATTGAATTAATTAGTTGGCCATTCTCTTCTAACATTATTTTTCAAGTTAATTAGAAGAGAACTAATGGATCCAACAAGATATTGTGCTCAAGTAATCAAATACTAAAATAGCAATAAATTGATCAAAGAACTAAAATCAATACAAAATCATGAATCTAAAAGAATATCCTCTAAAGACAATTAAAACATTAATATCAATTTTTCAATAAATTACAAAGAAGTGAAAAAGAAACCAACCATAGATAAGAAAGCCTTCTTTTTCTTCCTTGAAACCTTTTTGAGCAACTTCCTCTTCTTCTCCAAGAATTCTCCTTAATCTTCCCAAATCTTGGTGTTTCTTCAGGAGTTTTCAAAAGATATTATATTGAAGAATTAAAACTATAAAAACTAGTTTGTACAATATTATTCTCTTGTATTTATAGGAGTTGTAATTGTCAAAAAGTGCCTACAAGAGTCCTTTTCCATGGTTGAAAGAGTTCCCAAAAGAATCAAATTGAAATTGCCAAAATTTGATCTAAAAAGAAAAATTCACCACCTTTGCTTAGCAAATTTATCCATAATAAAGGAATAATCTTCTTCCAACCTTAAACATAAATTTGTCATTCATTCAACTCTTTCAAAACCTTGTAGAGTCATGTATTAAACCAAACATCCAAGGCCATCAAAGTTAAGTTAAACAATCTTATATCTAGTACAAGAAAATCATCCTGCTCCTCAAGCAAAAACATAGATAACATAAATCATACAAGTCAAGCCATTTAACCAATTCAAGCATTATAAACTCAAATGTACACAACTCAAGTTAGTGAAAAAAGGAAAACACTCCACTATTTTTTTTCAATGACTTAGGAAATTAATAGCTTCTAGTGAATGGATTACTCCTCACACACCGTATTGCCCCCTTATAGTTATTATACATGTTTTCATCATTTTTTTTTTCCAACATTTGTTTTCTTTGCTCTTTCTTACCTTTTTGCCTTGGGATAGTCTCAAAAGAGTGCACCGAACAACACTTGCTACTTCTCTCCATATTAATTCCCTTTTCAGCAAAAAGTCTTCATTTTTTTTTCAAAAGATGAAAGCAAAATTTTTCAACTCCATATTTTTTCCAACTCACATCGATTCTTTTCTACTCAATTTTTTTTTTTATTTCCTCACATTCCTTATTCACAATACAAGGTCAAGAAAACTTTAAATCTATAATACAAGAATTAATTAACAACTCTTCCCATATTCATCACATCATCCATATTCAAACTTAAAGAATAAAATAAAACTCAAATACCAAATATAACCAAGGTTAACTTAAATTCTCAAGACTTAGCAAAATTCAACTTAATACCTTTTAAATAAAAATCCAACCGTAATGAATGACAAATCCATATCTCAAGTTGAAAAGAAAATCACAACTCCATTATAGGCAAATAAACTCAATTTAGCTCCACAATTTTCAAATTTTCAAAGAAATTGCAACAAAATTGTCTTTCAAAATTTAAAATTCCTCTAAAGTAGTTCAATACTAAGAAAACACCAAGATGATTGATTAAAAACATGGACAAAGAATATCACAAAACTAGTCCCCCATATTTAAACTGGACAATGTCCTCATTGGCCAAAAATTAATACAAGAAAGCATCTCCAAAAGGACAAAAAATGATAAAGGAGGTAGAAAGTTAAGAAATACTCTCCAAGTGCAATAATTCTCCAATAAACATTCAAACTTGAAGAAGAATAGAAGAGTTTGTTCAAGAAGACTTTATTCAAACCTACAAAAGAAAACCCAAATAAAAGCACAAGAAAAATAATAACAAAATAAAGATACACCTAAATAAAAGAAAGCAAACTAATAAAAATTCTAATAAAAATCCTGACAAAACAAATAAAGACATGACTCACTCTCCCACACTTAATATGGAACATATTTTCCTTATTTGTGGATGGAAAAGACACTTAACCGACTAAAGAAAACCCAACATAAGATAAAGAGACAAACTCTTTCCACTCATCATACTTTCTCATCATCCCTTGGTAAAAGACATTAATGCTCATTGAAAAAGGTAATGATGATAAAAGTAGAAATAAGAGAGGTTTTTGAAAAATAGAAGGTTCGTGAAAATAATTTTTCTCAACAAAGCAAAATACATAAACCTCATTCTCGAATATTCCTTTAGACAGATAAATATTTTTGTCAACATATTCAAAAGATTTGTCACGATGGAAATTTCCCATAAAATTTAGTAATTGAATTCTTAAAGATGGGATCAAGAAATCCTTACTTTTCAATACTTCTACAAATACCAAGTTACCTCCTTGAAATTGGGGTGAATGGTAGAATTTGTCAATATCCTTCAAGGACTTCTTATGATGAATCATGGATAAATCTAACTCCTTGAGACATGTTAAATTCCATACATCATCATTTGGACCATTGTCCTCCAACAATGGAGAGGAACTTAAGAAATCATGTGATAAAGAAATATTAGAATTATTAGTACATAAAGGAGAATTGAATACCTCCCTTTCCACATAGGGCAATTGTTCCTCATATCCTCTCTCTTTTTCTTGGAGATTCTTTTGTTCAAGTGTATGGGCCTTTATAACATCTTCAACCAACTTGGCTAGTTATGTTCTTTGATGGCTCATATGTTGGGATGCTTCTTCATGCCACGTAACACATAAATTTGTATTGGCGACAAAAGAATGCATTAAAGCTTCAAGTGACGTCTCACAAAAAGCATCAATCTGAGCTTGCAACCTTGCCAATATATCATCGTTGTAGCTTCTTTGACATTGTGTCCATGAATAAATGTCTATGATGATGATTTGAACCTCACACTCAAATAAAAATTAAATAAAAAAATAAAGAAAAGAAAAATACATAAATTAGAAATATTCACAAACTACCTAAACACAATCAACAAACTACCTAAACATAAAAAAACTTAATGTGTGTTTTTTTAGTGTAGAAAATATTACCAACAAAATCCACAATCAATCAAACTTTAATTAAAATGCTAATCACCAAAACCACACATAGGGCAAGTATACCCATCATATAGTATAGGAATAGCAAGTATCAAATCCATGAGAACTTAGGCTCCCACCTTACTTTACCCAAATCTTTATTGTTTAGCCAATAAAATAAGAAGAGATAAATAAAATATTAACCTAATATACTAGAGAAAAGGTCAAGTCACGCAAGAAAAGTCACAAGGATAATCAATGCGCGAGAACAAGGAGAAAAAATATGTAAATAGATAGAAATTCTTGAATACACAATAATGATTAACAATCTATTCTCTAAATGAATTATTACCTTGGTATTATGAAGGATTAAAGTAGACCCACTTCTTTTACAATCCATGGAATCACTATTTTCTAGTTAAATTAGTGAACATATTCTGTCTCAACCAAATTACCCAAAAAATGCACTAAAATCAATCCTTACACAAATCCATATATTCTAGGTGATTTAAGCATGAAATTAACTAATGAATCTATATTCTAGTAATCATCAACCAATCTTTTATTGTTTAGTCTTTACCCTTAACTTCTTTTTCAAGTAAGTTAAGAACAACTAGTACTAAATTAATTAGTTGGCCATTGTCTCCTAAAATCATTTTTCAAGTTAATTAGAAGAGAACTAATCGATCCAACAAGATATTATGCTCAAGTAATCAAATACCAAGAATAGCAATAAATTGATCAAAGAACTAAAATTAATGCAAAATCTTGAATCCAAAAGAGTATCCTCTAAAGATAATTAAAATATTAATATCAAATTGTTAATAAATTACAAAGAAGAGAGAAAGAAACCACTCACAGACAAGTAAGCATTCTTCTTCTTCCTTGAAATTTTTTTGAGCAACCTTCTATTCCTTTTTAAGAATTCTCCTTGATCCTCCTAAATCTTGGTGTTTTTCTAGGAGTTTTCTAAACATATTACATTAAAGAATTGAAAACTATGAACTACGAAAACTAGTTTGTAGAATGTTATTCTCATATATTTATAGAAGTTCTAATTGCCAGAAAGTACCTACAAGAGTCATTTTCTATGGTTGAAAGTGTTCGCAAAAGAATTAAACACAAATTGCTAAAATTTGATATGAAAAGAAAAAAATTATCCGCCTCTGCATAGAGTGGACCTGGCGCCGGGTCACTTCAACCCACCTGGTGCCAGGTCCATTTTGGTTTCTCCTCAAAATTGCTCTTTTCTAGAATAGACTAGGCACCTAGTGCTTTAGTTGGACCTAGCACCAGGTACAATTTGGAATCTTTCACTTTTTGCCCGAAATCTATTCAATTCTGCACAAACCAGTCAAAAACATATTCCACAAGCAAAATAACAAATAGGAAGGAATATACCTAGTTATTGCATCAAAAGTATCGCAAATTGGCCTCAAATAACTAGGAAAAAAGTGATGAATTTAGCCCCTATCACTTGCATAAAGAATTCATATAAATAGGTAGAGGTGTTACAATCTCCTCTCCTAAAAGAAATTTTGTCCTCAAAATTAATATGTACCTTCAAAGAGCTTTGGATTGAGTTTTTGCAATTTTGCTTCTGTTCTCGCGTAGCTTCTTGCACTGAGTGATGGTTAGATAATACCTTGACTAGTGGAATTTGTTTCTATTTTGTCTCTTTCGTTGCATATTCCAGAATCTTAATAGGCTTCATATTATAATTCAGGTCTAGAGTAAGTTTGATATCTGCATCATGCAAGACATTTTCTGGATCAGCCATATATTTCCAAAGTTGGGACACATGAAATACATCATGAATACCTTGAAGCTCTGGAGACAGTTCTAACTGATAGGCTACTTTTCTAATCATTTCTTTAATGGGAAATGGTCCTATATAACGAGGAGCTAATTTCTTTTGCATTCTCTTTCCCAAGCTTCATCTCAGGATTATTTTTAGTAACATTCAATCTCTTTTAGTGAACTCCAAATTTTTTCTATAATAGTCGGTATAAATTTTTTGTCGACTCTGTGTAAATTCCAATTTATTCTTAATATGTTGCATTTTTTCCGAATCTTCTCCATATCTAAAACATCTTTTTGGTTTAATTTTTCCCTACAATTCCTAATAAAGTGATGATCGACACTTCTGTCCATATAAGGCTTCAAATGGTGCCATTCCAATTGTAGACTGATAATTGTTACTATAAGCAAACTCTATATAGGCTAAATTATCAATCTACTTATTTTCAAAATCTAACACATATGCCCACAACATGTCTTCCAAGAATTGAATCACACATTCCGTCTGTGCATCAGTTTGTGGATATGCAGCTATGCTAAACTTCAACGTAGTTCTATATAACTGTTGCAGCTTTCCCCATAAGCGTGAAGTGAGTTGTGGGTCTCAGGTAGAAATAATATCGGAAGGTATACTGTGTAGTCATATCACCTCTTCCACATAAATTCTGCTCAACTTTTCTCAAGAATCTCTCTTGTTAATAGGAAAAATTGAGCAAACTTTGCTAACGGGTCCACAATCACGTATATAGTATCTCCCTGTCCAACTGTTAATGGTAATTTGGTTATAATAACCATGGTAATTTCATCCCATTTCTACTATGGGACTGGTAAGGGTTGTAAGAAACCTCCAAGTCATTGATACTCTATTTTCACCTTTTGATATGTAAGATATTGTGCCATAAATTGAGAAAAATTATTTTTCATACTGATCTGCCAATAGTGTTGTTTAAGATCATGATACATCTTAACTTTTCCAAGGTAGATAGAATATTTACTACAATGTACTCCCACATGATATCGCTTTCACCACTACATGTCTATGTACACAAATCCTCCATTGAAATAGGAGAAGTCTATTATCATTAATTTGAAAATTATTGTTAACTATTTCCTTATTCTTTGCCCAAATCTATTGCAACTCTTCATCTTTCTCTTAAGCTTCAATCTAGTATTGCAATAGCATAGGTTGAATGAAAATGTTATCCATCCTAACTTGTCCATCCATTACAAATTCTTCTTACTCTGGGGTTTGTGCTATATTAAGAACTGACATTGTTATCTTCCTACTCAACACATGTGCCACTACATTCGCTTTTCCTTGATGGTATTCAATCGAGCATTGAATGTAACACCCCACTACCTATGTACCTTTTTAGGGCTGGGGATGTAGCCCAATCCTTAGGACAAGGGGTTTTTATAACTAGGACTCACAGAAGAAATGAAAGAAATTATCCAAATTTAAACTTATTACAAATCAAAATAATATATGAACAAGTCTCAGAACAAATATATGTCAACTAGAGTCTCTCAAAATGAAATACATTGAAAATAAGTCTTCAATGCCAGGTAATATTAATCAATCAACCTTCACAGCAGGATCAACCTAAAAATATGGTATAATAAGGTGGTGAGAAATAAATCTCAGTAAGTCCGTGTGTGCTTAGGGTGTTTCAGTAAAATAGTTCATATGTGCAAGTTGAGAAACATTTATAAAAGTAAAGTGTTGGCAAGTCACAAATAAATTTTACAAAGTGAGGAGTAGTATTTTCCTTTCAAATGCCAAACATTGTATAAAATTAAAGCAACCACTCAAAAGAAATAGACATGGCACCACACTTTGTGCATCATGACAAGAGAATGTTTAGGATGCCACACTTTGTGCATTTTGATACAAAGTAGGTGTACGACCCACTGGGTGAGATATTCCTCCATTTCTACACCCAAACTTATTGGTTCTTGATGTGTTTGGATTTGGGTATAAAAATCATATAAAAATAAGCACATTCCCAATCAAGTTTAAATTAAAATTTTAACCCCAAATTACACATATGAGCAATCGTACTCATCATTAACATAGCATAGGGTTCAAATGAGTGTCGATCCTCAAGGAACAAGTATACATTAATCCATTTTCTCTTATTGTTTAACCGACTCAATAAAGTGAAAAAAGAAAATAAAAATAAAATAAAAGAATATATACATGTCAAGGATGAAGAATTATTTAGCCTAATCCATTATTTAGACAACCATGATCTTAAAGTACCCAATCTCTATCATAACTAATTATTCTCTTGGCATCATGAAGGATGAAAGTAAACTCACTTCTTTCCCAATCCATAAAATTACTATCTTCTAGACAAATTAGCATAACATACTTTGTCTCAACTAATTCACCCAAAAAATGCATTAAACACAATCCTTGATTAAATTTCATACTCTAGCAAACTTAAAACATGAAATTAACCAATGAATCCATACTCTAGCAGACATCAATTAAACTTTAATTACCCTATTCTTAGCAATTAACCCTTTCTCAAACAAGTTAAGAGATAAAAAATATGAAATTAACAAATTGAAACCACCATCAACCTATTTCTCAAGCAAGTCAATAGAAAGAAACAACCAATTAATCTTGCAATTCGCACAAGTAATTAAATACCAAGAATAACAATTAATTAATCAAAAGATCAAATAACTCTAACAATCATACATACCTAAAACAATGTCAAACTACAATAAAATAATTAATACATCATTGTCCAAGAAAAATAAAACAAAGTAAAAGAAAGCACTCATAGACAAGCCTCCTCCTTCTTCCTTTGAAGACCTTCTTGCACAACTCTCCTTGAATTATTTGTCTCGAGAAAATATTGGTGATGCACTCTAAAATAAATCTAATTCTCTACACTGTGCACCTCCCTTTTCTAGGGTAAATTGGCATTTATTTATAGGCTCACAAAGTTCCTAAAAGAATCCTAAGTAAAGAAGAAATAATTACCTAAAAATTCAAAACCAAAAAGGATTAGAAAAAAAATAAAAACCTAAATAAAACTAAATACTTCCACCATCTTTGATTTTTGTGAAATTGAGAATTTGATTTGGACTTTTGTCTTCATGTGCTAGAGAACTTCAATTGATGTAATATTGTAATCTGCCTAAAATCAGCTTCCAATCAAGCCATGCACACCACCGAAAATCCTGCCGGGCCATTCTTTATTGTGTCGGCTCAATTGAGCTAAAATCCTTTTCTTTATTTCTTCTCGCTCAGCTGATGACCAAGCCATGAAGCCACTTCCTTTTTCCTGCTTTTGCTGACTGAGTTTCCTTTTCTTCTCTTGCTGTTGCAATCGGCTCAATTGAGCCACCGAATTTTTGCTTCCTTTTTCTTTCTCTTGTTGCTTTTGTTCTTTTTTTGCTTAGTCGTTTTTGTTGACTTTTGTTTCCACCTTGGCCCCGCCGAAATCAATCAATTCTTTCTTGCAATTGTCTTCTATTGCTACCACTTTTGTCTTGCTATCGACTCAAGTGAGCCATGAACCAAGCCGCATAGAACCAATTTTCCTTCTCCAATTTCAATTGCAATTGCCCTGTTTCATTCAACTTCTCTGTGCTTCCAGTAGCTAACCGGCACCAGCTCTCCTTTCTCGGGCTGGTGCCGCCTCTATTCTAATTTTCCGTTATTTTTTGCATAAAATTACAGAAAAGCATTTTTATAAGGGAAATGTCAAATATGAAGGAATATGACTAGTTATTTCACAAAATGTATTATAAAATAGCCTTAAATAACTAGAAAACATTTGACTAATTTAGGCCCTATCAGTTGTCCATTCCGAAAATATACAACCCACTTAAACTGTACTTGCTAGCTCGGACTGGTATGATCTACAAAATTGGCGTTTTATCCGGGAAGGACTCATCCCTCAGAGGTGGCCACCTACTGAGAGACTTACCCTAGCTCTTTAAAGACTAGTACTAGTAGTCTACCCTTATTGAGTACTCAATGTTATATTTGTCCCTTTTGGGAAAAGAAGAATCATCCAATGTTTTTTTTTTTTAAATAGCAATTTTGGTTTACAAATTCTTGTCAAAGTTGGTTTTCAGTAAAAGTTTAGCATTTGTTTAAAATTGCTTACTCAACTTGAAATCATTTGATGGAATGGAAAAGAAAAGAAAATTGTCCATAATTGCATCCCAAATACATTTCCACAGATACAACACATTTGACTTGCCGAAGTGATTTTTTATCTTCAAACAGCTTTATGCAAGGACTTACCTGATCTCTTGCTTTTCCTTGACACAATAGTCTTCCAAGCTGGCTCTAGGAAACCTAGCCCTGCTTGGGGTAAATATAGGGTATAAGTCCCAATAGTTCATAACTAAATAACAATTGTTTAAATAATTGCTCCACTTAACCCATAAACAACAGAGGTTGAAACTGTTGAGTGAAAAAGGTTAGAGAGAGAAGCTCTCAACTCCCCAGAGTCAGAGTACCTTTTGTTGCTGCTTACTACAGTCGAAATTCTAACATACTTCCATAGAATCATATTGCTACTCACCAGGTTAGCTTGTCTTTCCCATTTCTACCCGTAATACACTTGGTTAATATCTTTTGTCCGTAATTTGTTTCTGCTTCATGATTTTTCTAGTCTTATGTTACTGTCCACCATCCCGATTGTTCATGGCTACTGGTTTGTGAACAGGGGACTGACCAGAATACACTTCGGTCATTTGCAGTTGCTGGGTGGTTATTATTATTATTATTATTATTATTATTATTATTATTATTATTATTATTATTATTATTATTATTATTATTATTATTATTATTATTATTATTATTATTATTATTATTATTATTATTATTATTATTATTATTATTATTATTATTATTATTATTATTATTATTATTAGTGTTCCAGTTTTATTAAGTGTGTTTCTTTCAATTTTCTACTGCTGGCTAGCACAGACCATATGTGTAGTCTTAGTCTGCTCTATGCATTTCCGGTGTTTTATATGAGCTTATCTTAGTTCCCTAGTTCCTTCTCCATATTTTCATCATAATCCTTAAACCCACCAGTGTTTGGTTAGGATATACCATTCTGTTCAACTGAACTTCCTGTCCTTTTAGCTAGCTCCCTTAATCTGGTCTTTGTCCTACTTTTGATCTACCTAACACAGAATTGTCTGCACCAAACCAATTTGCACCCCCAGAAACCTTTTTTCCCCTCTGACTGAAAGGCCCACCTTTGACACATCCCTATGAATTCAAATTTAAACTTCCAAATCCTTAACTACGCTTTCTGCCATCAGTGGCCCTGGGTCAGGCGCACTGCACATGCACAGTCCGAGCTTAGCTCATATAGCCCAGATAAGGAGAAAGAAGCCTATACCTAATAGCCAATCAACTAAGGCCTCTACATCCAATACCATATCCTAGCCATCAACAGAAGTAGCTGACCAGCCCAATGAATCACAAAACCACCAATTGGATGCTTCTACTCCATATGACTAGCCTACCCTCATACCCAATGCCACCCACGTTGGTACTGTTCCCTTAACAAGCTCATCTGACACTTTAACCTCCTTTATTCCTAAAACCAGTCCCGTATGTAAGGAGCTAGGAGAAAATGACGATGTGCAAGCGGAACCAGCCAAATCTTTGGCGAACATTGTTAAAGGCAACCGGGATAGATCCAATGGCATAAAGCTCCACCATATCCCTTCTACAGGGGAATACATTAACATTGATGTCATACACTTCAAAGATGTCGAATCACAATTGGGTTTCTATCTTGATGGCATTTTTGTTGGCCTGTACCTCGGCTTTAAAGCAGTCACTGACCTCACCAAGCAATGGCCAGTTCCTTCTCGTGTTTACCCTCATGCTTTTGGATGGATCATTTTTTAGTTTAATTCCGATGACGATAGACAGGCTGTCATTCGAGGGGGACCTTATGGCACGTATGGACCTTCCCTTATGTTGAAAGTTATGCTGCGCGAGTTTGATTTCTCCCTTGAGGAGGTTAGCATAATACCCCTCTGGGTTACATTCCCTGGCCTCCCCTTAGGGTGCTAAAACCAACTAGAATAGAGTAAGATCGCCTCTGGGGTTAGCGTCCCCATAATGACAGACATGTTGACTGCCCAACTGGAACAGCTCTCCTACACCCGAGTCCTAGTGGAAGTAGATGTAGCTAAGCCTTTGGTGAAATCTGTCCCTATCCGTCTCCCATCAGGCAAGACAAAGAAACAACTGGTATGCTTTGAATTTAAACCATCTTTCTACTCAAAATGCTGCAGGTTTAGCCATTTATTGTAGAATTGTATAGGGGATAAGGTTTGAAATCAGGAGCCTACTTCACTCAAGAAATCGGCCTCGATAGGTAAATCTTAACAGCCAGTCCCTCGAACAAAGAGATCCAATTCTGCCCAAGTGCATCAGCGAGGCCCTAGACTTGATAATGGGAAGGCTCCCATGAATCCTCAACCAGGACCATTATTGAGTTCAATGATGAAACAGAACCCTGCTGGAGAGGCAACGATCAGCACATTGGCCTAACCACAAGCAAAGACCCAACCTCTAGCCCCAAAGAGAGTTCACTTCCAAGGCAACATGGCACAAAGAGGGAATCGAGGCTCGCCATAAGGCCAAAGGGGCCCAAGGCAGAGTAAAGGGGAATCCCAAGGAAGGCATTAGAACAGAAATCGGTCTAACTCAAGGCCTCTTGCCAACAAGAAGGACCATCCAGGCCCTTTCTCATCTGAGATCTCTGTTTGGATCCCTAATGCCGCGATTAAGGTAGGCCAAGCCACAATACAGGTGACAAAGTTCTTGTGCACTGCTTGGAACAAGTATACCAAATTGAACACTATTTTGGTGGGTGCCCCCCCATAGGGCACTACTGCCTCCCCAATGATAGTTGGTTGCTAGCACATAAGAGGGTTCCACAGGACCTTCATGTAACTAGGAATAAAGGAATTCCTTAAAAAACATAAGGTTGATGCTTTTGGAGTATTGGAGACCAAACTAAACATGGATAGCCTGCTGCTTGCCACTAGTTCCCATTTCCCAAATTAGTCATATGTCCGTAGCTTTGATCTAGATGATAGCGGGAGGATTCTCATCTTCTAGCACGCTGACTGTGTTAATTTAAGGGTTGTTGTCGCTTTTCCCCAATCCATCACATGCTAGATCACTAGTAAGACACTTCATATTTCTGTACACTTCTCATTTGTTTATGCCTTCAATGCTATTGTAGCCTATTGGCCCCTATGGATAGAATGGGGGCAATTAGATATGCAGATATAGAGTCCATGGATCATCATGGGAGATTTCAACACATATTTGTCCCTGGCTAAAAAACTCAATAGAGCTCCATTGACAAATTATGAAATTAAGGACTTTGCGGAGTTATGTAGGGAATTGGATCTGGTGAACATTCCTTCAAATGGCCTGCTCTATACTTGAACCAACTCTCATGTTTGGTCCAAACTTGATTGCATTATGGGTAATACACAGTAGTTCTCTTCTCCACTTCAGGCTACAGTGGAGTTTTTTCCCATTTCAGCACTGTCTGACCACTGCCCATATCTTTGGAGACATCAACAACCACAGTCAGATGCCCTAAGGCCATTTCGATTCTTTAATATGTGGACTAATCACAGTCAGTTTTTCGACTTGGTTCGTAACAACTGGCAGGTCCAAGACCGGGGTCATAACCAGTTTATTCTCTGTAGACGGCTTAAGAGGCTTAAAGGACCACTCTAAACTCTCAATGCAAAACACTACTCCCACATGTCTGAGCAGGTACCACGGGCTAACAAGGATGTTAAACTTTCCCAGGAAAGGTACCAACAAAACCCCATAGACGAGGGGCTATCTGACCAGCTCAAGGCAACCCGCAATGAGGCTTAGCGCCTTGTAGAGGCCGAACTTAAGTTTTACCAACAGTTGGCAAAAACAAAATATGTAGCAAATACTAATAGGTGCCTCAAGTATTTTCATGATATCGTTGACCATAACTAGAAAAGACATTTCATAGCATTGGTTACCCCCTAGGACGGAACTAAAACAGCTAGCCCAACGGAGGTTTCACATAAGTTTGTTGAATACTACAGGACCCTATTGGGACTTCTGCTCAGTGCTCCAGGCTGAACCCAGATATGGTTCGGGTAGGACTGTTATTTCCAGTGCATAAGGTAGTGGATCTTATTACTGAAGTTATAGATGCGGAAATTAAACGTGCCCTTTGGGACATAGGGTATAGTAAGGCATCGGGCTTGATGAAAGTTGACATCTGCAAGGCCTACGATTCCATTGATTGGAAATTCATGCTTGGCCTTCTAAATGAGCTTGGCTTCCTAGATCAGTTTCCCCATTGAATAAGCTAGTGTATCACAAGCCCGTCCTATTCCGTTGCAATCAATAGAAGGGTACATAGCTTCTTCCGTGGCTGACGAGGGCTGAGACAAGGAGACTCGATCTCCCCCTTCCTCTTTGTGCTCTGTACGGAATATCTCTTAGGGTTAATAAAATTAACTACATCAGCGACCGGATTCAAATATCATCCCAAGTGCAATAGATTGGGCATCACGCATTTAGCCTTCGCAGATGACCTTATGATGTTCTCCAAACGCGAGCCTGCATCCATTACCACTCTGCTCAAGTGTCTAGATGATTTTTAGGAGTGCTCGGGACTTCAAATCCACAAGAATAAGTAACACCTATACTTAGCAGGGGTTTCAAAAGCAGACAAAGATCTACTTGCCAATTCTTGTGGCATCCCACAGGGCTCGTTCCCGTTTCATTACCTTGAAGTGCCTATTATGTTTGATAAAATTTAGTTCAATAACTACCGGCCATTACTAGACAAGATTGGAGCATATATAGGTCACTGGTCTGCCCGTTTCTTCTCTTATGTTGGTAAAGTCCAGCTTATCCATGCAGTACTACAAGGCATTGATTACTTTTGGCTTTCCCTCCTACCATCTCTATTTTAAGTGATTGATCAATTAAACAGGATGGCCAGGGATTTCATATGGAAGGCTAAGAATTCTTTGGTTACATGGTGTAATTTTTGTATTCTTAAAACTGAAAAGGGGGTTTGGCCTTAAGGACTTTTGTAGTTGGAACTTTGCACTCTTAACTCGTGCACTTTGGGACATCCAGTCTGAAAAACAAACACTGTGGTTCCAATGGGTATCCTACTACTATATGAATGGGCAATCACTATGGGACATAACCTCGAACTGAGTGCATTCTTCGTTGTTCAAAAGACTCATCCTAATCAGAGACTCAATCCTCACAAAGGAGCAAGACTATAACCAAGCCATTAATGTGCTTCAAGCTTGGGCCGATGGGGGCAGGCTAAGCATCCGACGTGCTTATGATTATTTCTGCCCTCGGCAGCCCAGAGTTCCATGGGTAGCAATCGTTTAGCAGCAAGAACTGATGCCCAAGCATTCCTTCTCTGTGTGGCTATGCGCTAAGGGACGCCTCAAAACCAAGGACACTCTTCCATTTGTTATAGATGATATCATGTGCCTATTGTGTAGACGGGAACCAGAATCAGCTAGAAACTTATTCTTTCACTGCTAGTTTTTAGAAGCCGTTTGGAGCGGTATCCGAAACTAGTTGAGACTCCTATGGCACATGAGCTCACTATCTGCCTGCTTCAAGCTGGGTTGCTAAGACCAAGTCCATAGCCTTGTGTGCTACGATATACCACATCTAGACAACTAGCAGTGCCACCCAACGAATGTTTCTACAAAAATCAAAACACATGTGTACAAAGTCATCTTTACCTTGTACCCTCATATTTTGAACCTTTTTGAGTCTTATGTCGGATAAACTAGTTGGTGCCTTAACAAGGCCCTAACTAGGCAAACGCTTTGTACATATTCCTTCTTTTGATCATTAATACACCTTTACATTTTCATAAAAAAAAAATAATTGTTCAAATAAATAACTCCCAACCTAACATACTTAAGCTCAACTAGTTACAACAACATCCAGTTATGGTAATAATGTCATAGGAGTTCTAAAACTAACTGATAAGGTATTTTAGGATTTGGATCTGGTGAACATTCCTTCAAATGGCCTGCTCTATACTTGAACCAACTCTCATGTTTGGTCCAAACTTGATTGCATTATGGGTAATACACAGTAGTTCTCTTCTCCACTTCAGGCTACAGTGGAGTTTTTTCCCATTTCAGCACTGTCTGACCACTGCCCATATCTTTGGAGACATCAACAACCACAGTCAGATGCCCTAAGGCCATTTCGATTCTTTAATATGTGGACTAATCACAGTCAGTTTTTCGACTTGGTTCGTGACAACTGGCAGGTCCAAGACCAGGGTCATAACCAATTTATTCTCTGTAGACGGCTTAAGAGGCTTAAAGGACCACTCTAAACTCTCAATGCAAAACACTACTCCCATATATCTGAGCAGGTACTACGGGCTAACAAGGATGTTAAACTTTCCCAGGAAAGGTACCAACAAAACCCCATAGACGAGGGGCTATCTGACCAGCTCAAGGCAACCCGCAATGAGGCTTAGCGCCTTGTAGAGGCCGAACTTAAGTTTTACCAACAGTTGGCAAAAAAAAAATATGTAGCAAATACTAATAGGTGCCTCAAGTATTTTCATGATCTCGTTGACCATAACTAGAAAAGACATTTCATAGCATTGGTTACCCCCTAGGACGGAACTAAAAGAGCTAGCCCAACGGAGGTTTCACATAAGTTTGTTGAATACTACAGGACCCTACTGGGACTTCTGCTCAGTGCTCCAGGCTGAACCCAGATATGGTTCGGGTAGGACTGTTATTTCCAGTGCATAAGGTAGTGGATCTTATTGCTGAAGTTATAGATGCGGAAATTAAACGTGCCCTTTGGGACATAGGGTATAGTAAGGCATCGGGCCTTGATGAAAGTTGACATCCGCAAGGCCTACGATTCCATTGATTGGAAATTCATGCTTGACCTTCTAAATGAGCTTGGCTTCCTAGATCAGTTTCCCCATTGAATAAGCTAGTGTATCACAAGCCCGTCCTATTCCGTTGCAATCAATAGAAGGGTACATAGCTTCTTCCGTGGCTGACGAGGGCTGAGACAAGGAGACTCGATCTCCCCCTTCCTCTTTGTGCTCTGTACGGAATATCTCTTAGGGTTAATAAAATTAACTACATCAGCGACCGGATTCAAATATCATCCCAAGTGCGATAGATTGGGCATCACGCATTTAGCCTTCGCAGATGACCTTATGATGTTCTCCAAACGCGAGCCTGCATCCATTACCACTCTGCTCAAGTGTCTAGATGATTTTTAGGAGTGCTCGGGACTTCAAATCCACAAGAATAAGTCACACCTATACTTAGCAGGGGTTTCAAAAGCAGACAAAGATCTACTTGCCAATTCTTGTGGCATCCCACAGGGCTCGTTCCCGTTTCATTACCTTGAAGTGCCTATTATGTTTGATAAAATTTAGTTCAATAACTACCGGCCATTACTAGACAAGATTGGAGCATATATAGGTCACTGGTCTGCCCGTTTCTTCTCTTATGTTGGTAAAGTCCAGCTTATCCATGCAGTACTACAAGGCATTGATTACTTTTGGCTTTCCCTCCTACCATCTCTATTTTAAGTGATTGATCAATTAAACAGGATGGCCAGGGATTTCATATGGAAGGCTAAGAATTCTTTGGTTACATGGTGTAATTTTTGTATTCTTAAAACTCAAAAGGGGGTTTGGCCTTAAGGACTTTTGTAGTTGGAACTTTGCACTCTTAACTCGTGCACTTTGGGACATCCAGTCTGAAAAACAAACACTGTGGTTCCAATGGGTATCCTACTACTATATGAATGGGCAATCACTATGGGACATAACCTCGAACTGAGTGCATTCTTCGTTGTTCAAAAGACTCATCCTAATCAGAGACTCAATCCTCACAAAGGAGCAAGACTATAACCAAGCCATTAATGTGCTTCAAGCATGGGCCGATGGGGGCAGGCTAAGCATCCGACGTGCTTATGATTATTTCTGCCCTCGGCAGCCCAGAGTTCCATGGGTAGCAATCGTTTAGCAGCAAGAACTGATGCCCAAGCATTCCTTCTCTGTATGGCTATGCGCTAAGGGACGCCTCAAAACCAAGGACACTCTTCCATTTGTTATAGATGATATCATGTGCCAATTGTGTAGACGAGAACCAGAATCAGCTAGAAACTTATTCTTTCACTGCTAGTTTTTAGAAGCCGTTTGGAGCGGTATCCGAAACTAGTTGAGACTCCTATGGCACATGAGCTCACTATCTGCCTGCTTCAAGCTGGGTTGCTAAGACCAAGTCCATAGCCTTGTGTGCTACGATATACCACATCTAGACAACTAGCAGTGCCACCCAACGAATGTTTCTACAAAAATCAAAACACATGTGTACAAAGTCATCTTTACCTTGTACCCTCATATTTTGAACCTTTTTGAGTCTTATGTCGGATAAACTAGTTGGTGCCTTAACAAGGCCCTAACTAGGCAAACGCTTTGTACATATTCCTTCTTTTGATCATTAATACACCTTTACATTTTCATAAAAAAAAAATAATTGTTCAAATAAATAACTCCCAACCTAACATACTTAAGCTCAACTAGTTACAACAACATCCGAGTTATGGTAATAATGTCATAGGAGTTCTAAAACTAACTGATAAGGTATTTTAGGATTTGGATCTGGTGAACATTCCTTCAAATGGCCTGCTCTATACTTGAACCAACTCTCATGTTTGGTCCAAACTTGATTGCATTATGGGTAATACACAGTAGTTCTCTTCTCCACTTCAGGCTACAGTGGAGTTTTTTCCCATTTCAGCACTGTCTGACCACTGCCCATATCTTTGGAGACATCAACAACCACAGTCAGATGCCCTAAGGCCATTTCAATTCTTTAATATGTGGACTAATCACAGTCAGTTTTTCGACTTGGTTCGTGACAACTGGCAGGTCCAAGACCAGGGTCATAACCAATTTATTCTCTGTAGACGGCTTAAGAGGCTTAAAGGACCACTCTAAACTCTCAATGCAAAACACTACTCCCATATATCTGAGCAGGTACTACGGGCTAACAAGGATGTTAAACTTTCCCAGGAAAGGTACCAACAAAACCCCATAGACGAGGGGCTATCTGACCAGCTCAAGGCAACCCGCAATGAGGCTTAGCGCCTTGTAGAGGCCGAACTTAAGTTTTACCAACAGTTGGCAAAAACAAAATATGTAGCAAATACTAATAGGTGCCTCAAGTATTTTCATGATATCGTTGACCATAACTAGAAAAGACATTTCATAGCATTGGTTACCCCCTAGGATGGAACTAAAACAGCTAGCCCAACGGAGGTTTCACATAAGTTTGTTGAATACTACAGGACCCTACTGGGACTTCTGCTCAGTGCTCCAGGCTGAACCCAGATATGGTTCGGGTAGGACTGTTATTTCCAGTGCATAAGGTAGTGGATCTTATTGCTGAAGTTATAGATGCGGAAATTAAACGTGCCCTTTGGGACATAGGGTATAGTAAGGCATCGGGCCTTGATGAAAGTTGACATCCGCAAGGCCTACGATTCCATTGATTGGAAATTCATGCTTGACCTTCTAAATGAGCTTGGCTTCCTAGATCAGTTTCCCCATTGAATAAGCTAGTGTATCACAAGCCCGTCCTATTCCGTTGCAATCAATAGAAGGGTACATAGCTTCTTCCGTGGCTGACGAGGGCTGAGACAAGGAGACTCGATCTCCCCATTCCTTTTTGTGCTCTGTACGGAATATCTCTTAGGGTTAATAAAATTAACTACATCAGCGACCGGATTCAAATATCATCCCTAGTGTGATAGGTTGGGCATCACGCATTTAGCCTTCGCAGATGACCTTATGATGTTCTCCAAACGCGAGCCTGCATCCATTACCACTCTGCTCAAGTGTCTAGATGATTTTTAGGAGTGCTCGGGACTTCAAATCCACAAGAATAAGTCACACCTATACTTAGCAGGGGTTTCAAAAGCAGACAAAGATCTACTTGCCAATTCTTGTGGCATCCCACAGGGCTCGTTCCCGTTTCATTACCTTGAAGTGCCTATTATGTTTGATAAAATTTAGTTCAATAACTACCGGCCATTACTAGACAAGATTGGAGCATATATAGGACACTGGTCTGCCCGTTTCTTCTCTTATGTTGGTAAAGTCCAGCTTATCCATGCAGTACTACAAGGCATTGATTACTTTTGGCTTTCCCTCCTACCATCTCTATTTTAAGTGATTGATCAATTAAACAGGATGGCCAGGGATTTCATATGGAAGGCTAAGAATTCTTTGGTTACATGGTGTAATTTTTGTATTCTTAAAACTGAAAAGGGGGTTTGGCCTTAAGGACTTTTGTAGTTGGAACTTTGCACTCTTAACTCGTGCACTTTGGGACATCCGATCTGAAAAACAAACACTGTGGTTCCAATGGGTATCCTACTACTATATGAATGGGCAATCACTATGGGACATAACCTCGAACTGAGTGCATTCTTCGTTGTTCAAAAGACTCATCCTAATCAGAGACTCAATCCTCACAAAGGAGCAAGACTATAACCAAGCCATTAATGTGCTTCAAGCTTGGGCCGATGGGGGCAGGCTAAGCATCCGACGTGCTTATGATTATTTCTGCCCTCGGCAGCCCAGAGTTCCATGGGTAGCAATCGTTTAGCAGCAAGAACCGATGCCCAAGCATTCCTTCTCTCGTGTGGCTATGCGCTAAGGGACGCCTCAAAACCAAGGACACTCTTCCATTTGTTATAGATGATATCATGTGCCTATTGTGTAGACGGGAACCAGAATCAGCTAGAAACTTATTCTTTCACTGCTAGTTTTTAGAAGCCGTTTGGAGCGGTATCCGAAACTAGTTGAGACTCCTATGGCACATGAGCTCACTATCTGCCTGCTTCAAGCTGGGTTGCTAAGACCAAGTCCATAGCCTTGTGTGCTACGATATACCACATCTAGACAACTAGCAGTGCCACCCAACGAATGTTTCTACAAAAATCAAAACACATGTGTACAAAGTCATCTTTACCTTGTACCCTCATATTTTGAACCTTTTTGAGTCTTATGTCGGATAAACTAGTTGGTGTCTTAACAAGGCCCTAACTAGGCAAACGCTTTGTACATATTCCTTCTTTTGATCATTAATACACCTTTACATTTTCATAAAAAAAAAAATAATTGTTCAAATAAATAACTCCCAACCTAACATACTTAAGCTCAACTAGTTACAACAACATCCAGTTATGGTAATAATGTCATAGGAGTTCTAAAACTAACTGATAAGGTATTTTAGGATTTGGATCTGGTGAACATTCCTTCAAATGGCCTGCTCTATACTTGAACCAACTCTCATGTTTGGTCCAAACTTGATTGCATTATGGGTAATACACAGTAGTTCTCTTCTCCACTTCAGGCTACGGTGGAGTTTTTCCCATTTCAAGACCTTGTCGACCACTTGCCCATATCTTTGGAGACATCAACAACCACGATCGGATGCCCTAAGGCCATTTCGATTCTTTAATATGTGGACTAATCACAGTCAGTTTTTCGACTTGGTTCGTGACAACTGGCAGGTCCAAGACCAGGGTTATAACCAGTTTATTCTCTGTAGACGGCTTAAGAGGCTTAAAGGACCACTCTAAACTCTCAATGCAAAACACTACTCCCACATATCTGAGCAGGTACTACGGGCTAACAAGGATGTTAAACTTTCCCAGGAAAGGTACCAACAAAACCCCATAGACGAGGGGCTATCTGACCAGCTCAAGGCAACCCGCAATGAGGCTTAGTGCCTTGTAGAGGCCGAACTTAAGTTTTACCAACAGTTGGCAAAAACAAAATATGTAGCAAATACTAATAGGTGCCTCAAGTATTTTCATGATATCGTTGACCATAACTAGAAAAGACATTTCATAGCATTGGTTACCCCCTAGGACGGAACTAAAACAGCTAGCCCAACGGAGGTTTCACATAAGTTTTTTGAATACTACAAGACCCTACTGGGACTTCTGCTCAGTGCTCCAGGCTGAACCCAGATATGGTTCGGGTAGGACTGTTATTTCCAGTGCATAAGGTAGTGGATCTTATTGCTGAAGTTATAGATGCGGAAATTAAACGTGCCCTTTGAGACATAGGGTATAGTAAGGCATCGGGCCTTGATGAAAGTTGACATCCGCAAGGCCTACGATTCCATTGATTGGAAATTCATGCTTGACCTTCTAAATGAGCTTGGCTTCCTAGATCAGTTTCCCCATTGAATAAGCTAGTGTATCACAAGCCCGTCCTATTCCGTTGCAATCAATAGAAGGGTACATAGCTTCTTCCGTGGCTGACGAGGGCTGAGACAAGGAGACTCGATCTCCCCCTTCCTCTTTGTGCTCTGTACGAAATATCTCTTAGGGTTAATAAAATTAACTACATCAGCGACCGGATTCAAATATCATCCCAAGTGCGATAGATTGGGCATCACGCATTTAGCCTTCGCAGATGACCTTATGATGTTCTCCAAACGCGAGCCTGCATCCATTACCACTCTGCTCAAGTGTCTAGATGATTTTTAGGAGTGCTCGGGACTTCAAATCCATAAGAATAAGTCACACCTATACTTAGCAGGGGTTTCAAAAGCAGACAAAGATCTACTTGCCAATTCTTGTGGCATCCCACAGGGCTCGTTCCCGTTTCATTACCTTGAAGTGCCTATTATGTTTGATAAAATTTAGTTCAATAACTACCGGCCATTACTAGACAAGATTGGAGCATATATAGGTCACTGGTCTGCCCGTTTCTTCTCTTATGTTGGTAAAGTCCAGCTTATCCATGCAGTACTACAAGGCATTGATTACTTTTGGCTTTCCCTCCTACCATCTCTATTTTAAGTGATTGATCAATTAAACAGGATGGCCAGGGATTTCATATGGAAGGCTAAGAATTCTTTGGTTACATGGTGTAATTTTTGTATTCTTAAAACTGAAAAGGGGGTTTGGCCTTAAGGACTTTTGTAGTTGGAACTTTGCACTCTTAACTCGTGCACTTTGGGACATCCGATCTGAAAAACAAACACTGTGGTTCCAATGGGTATCCTACTACTATATGAATGGGCAATCACTATGGGACATAACCTCGAACTGAGTGCATTCTTCGTTGTTCAAAAGACTCATCCTAATCAGAGACTCAATCCTCACAAAGGAGCAAGACTATAACCAAGCCATTAATGTGCTTCAAGCTTGGGCCGATGGGGGCAGGCTAAGCATCCGACGTGCTTATGATTATTTCTACCCTCGGCAGCCCAGAGTTCCATGGGTAGCAATCGTTTAGCAGCAAGAACTGATGCCCAAGCATTCCTTCTCTGTGTGGCTATGCGCTAAGGGACGCCTCAAAACCAAGGACACTCTTCCATTTGTTATAGATGATATCATGTGCCTATTGTGTAGACGGGAACCAGAATCAGCTAGAAACTTATTCTTTCACTGCTAGTTTTTAGAAGCCGTTTGGAGCGGTATCCGAAACTAGTTGAGACTCCTATGGCACATGAGCTCACTATCTGCCTGCTTCAAGCTGGGTTGCTAAGACCAAGTCCATAGCCTTGTGTGCTACGATATACCACATCTAGACAACTAGCAGTGCCACCCAACGAATGTTTCTACAAAAATCAAAACACATGTGTACAAAGTCATCTTTACCTTGTACCCTCATATTTTGAACCTTTTTGAGTCTTATGTCGGATAAACTAGTTGGTGCCTTAACAAGGCCCTAACTAGGCAAACGCTTTGTACATATTCCTTCTTTTGATCATTAATACACCTTTACATTTTCATAAAAAAAAAATAATTGTTCAAATAAATAACTCCCAACCTAACATACTTAAGCTCAACTAGTTACAACAACATCCAGTTATGGTAATAATGTCATAGGAGTTCTAAAACTAACTGATAAGGTATTTTAGGATTTGGTATTAATTTATGGAATAAGAATAATTTGATATGCCAATATAAATAGGTGTTATAAATTATATTTACTAAGAAATAATAAAAATAATAAATAATATTAATAATAAATTATAAATAGTATTAATAATATATAATAAATTATATTAATAATAAAAAGTATTAATAATTATTTATTATTATAAATGATACATAAATGTAGAAAATTTTTTTAGTAAGAATTATCAATAATAATATGAATATAAAAGATGTTGATATTAATTAATTCCCATATATTATTATGTATATTTAATAATGGTTAATGAAAATATTACGATCTGTTTATCTAATAAAATAATAATATTTTAAGTAATTATTAATTCTAAAAATATTTAATGTTGTCTGAAATTAATAAATTAAAATAAATACTGATGCTAATAATATCAATGACAATAATGATAATAGTGATAATATTAATAACACAAATAATAATAATAATAATAATAATAATAATAATAATACTAATAATAATAATAATAATAATAATAATAATAATAATAATAATAATAATAATAATAATAATAATAATAATAATAATAATAATAATAATAATAGTAGTAGTAGTAGTAGTAGTAGTAGTAGTAGTAGTAGTAGTAGTAGTAAAAAGTAGCTCTAATAATAATTTTTCCAATGACCATAGTGAATTTACTAGTACACACACACACACACACACACACACACATGCAATAAATAAAATGTTGATATGTGCAAAAATAGACTTGTATTGATATCTATCACAACAAGGGTGATACCATACTAACAATAATGTTATCAAGGTATTTAATGTCAGAAATAACATCATGGCAGCATAATCAAAAGAATGATGATTTAATTTCCATCATTTATCACAACATTCATACTAGTGACATAAAGCCCCTAATCATTATGTACTAATGAGCATATAATGATCCTAAAGCATAATCCAACCAGAACTCATAAGCTTCAATATTCATTTCAATCTTCATATCTTAAAATTATTCTCTTCGCCCACATATATATCTCCGTCCCAACAATATTAGATTAACATATTACTTTCATCATCTAGAAGTCTTGAGTTCAAAAAATTAAGAAGAAGGTCATAGAAGAAATACTTGTCTGATGATCATTGGAGTTGAAGATGTTGTCTTGTCCAATGAAGACCCTTAAGTACTTGAAGAGTCTTTTATTGATTGAAGTTGTTCAAGGATGGCCACCAATGGATCGGCCGAGAGAGAGAGAGAGAGAGAGAGAGAGAGAGAGAGAGAGAGAGAGAGAATGATTAAGATGGGGAAGAAAAGAGGATGAAGAAGTGAAGAGGATTAAGATGATTGAATTTACCTTTTTGATGTTCTTCTTGTCTTGAACAAAAAAAGCACGTTTAATTTGAAAGAAAGATCAACTTTCGTTGTTTTAGTGTTATGGAGTATTCTAAGGATGGGTATAGGTTGAATCCTAGTTGATTCGAGAGATTTTGGAGTGATTTGGGATGAGTAGAAGTGACTAAAGGTTGAAGAAGTTTAGTGTGTATTCTTGGTGTTCTTGAGAACATAAGAGAAAATTGAGAGACGAAGATAAGTGTGTGTTCAGTGAGTGATGGCCGAATGGCCTTGCTAGAGAAGGGAGTTTCGGTTATCCTAGGGAGAGAGAGATTTAGGCTAGTTTGAATTTCAAAATGAGAGAAATGTGGAGGTTTTTGAGGTAGAAGATTTGTTAATGGTGATTTCTTCTTGAAGGTCTCTAGTCCTTGAATGGTGGGTGGCTAGTCTAGCTATGTCTTGGTTGGTGAAATGGAGATTTATCCCAGGTTTAGGCTGGCCTGAAATGACTGCACAAGAGAGGAAGAAATTCTGGTTTATTAGTCTAGCTAGGTGAGAGTTTAAGGGAGTAAAAGCTGGGATTTAATTTTCAAGTTTCAAAAGTTTTGAATGGAGTGACGTTAAGAGAGATTGGAGATGGTTTAATAGAGCTCTAATGGCCAAGGTTGATGAACAAGATAAGGTGCTTAGCCATGGCTTCAAGGTGGCCGAAATTATGAAGGTGAGTGAACAAGAAATTAGTTCTCACCATTGCTGTGCAAGCTAGAAAAATTCTAGAATTTTGCTACAAGAATTCGTAGAATATGATATGATTTGTTAGCAGATATTTCAAATTATTTTGAAACGGATGTGCAGGTGAAACTTAGGAGTGTTTGACGGTCAATTAATGGTGTTTTCCAGCCACCATGTTGGAGAAGAAAGAGGAGAGTTTTGGATGATCTTATGCATGGATTGGTTGCTCAATTTCCATGACAAAACACTTGGTAGCTTGTTGGAAAATTTCTAGTTTGGTGATACTATATGAGCTGCGAAATTCCAAGGCATTTTCAGCCTCTTGCCCACATGAAATTGGTTGCTTGTTAGAAAGAATAGAATGGCAATTGTGCTGCATTTTTTTTTTTTTTTTTTTTTGACATCCAACCAAGAGGAAATGTTAGGGGGAAAAAATCTAGATTTCTACCAAAACAAGAACAAATAAAAGCATGGTTCTTTGAAGGAGAAACTATGGTGATTTAATTGAAAACCATCTAGCTATTTCTCCTCCTATATTTTGGTCATCTCCTATCTCAAAAGCTGGAATTTTCTTTCCAAAATTCAAGCCTAAGATTATCCAAGATATTTCATAAAGAAATTGGAAGAACTAAAGAAATAGGAGTATTTTTTAATTTAAATAGGTTAGGACATAGATTGCTAAAATAATGGGGACCAAAACTCTTCTAGATTTTCTTTTAGGACAAGATCACATGGTTAGGATATTACCACTATGTTTTCCCTAAGGCAACGTTCCTAGCTTTATAGAATGTAGGAAGAAAATTCAAACATTAGTTAGGATAATTAAAAATAATACTTAGGTGATGAGATTTGAACTCAAGACCTTAGAAGTTAATTACAAAGCTCTAATCACTTACCACAATAATTCTTAGTTTCCCAACCAAATTCTCTTCCTTTTTAAATCTCAAGTCTCTTCCTAATTCGTCCTCAAGTAAAATTTTCTAATTACCCCCGTTACACAATAAGTATAAATAAACCATATAACCCATATATCACAATTCTAAGGCATACTAATTCATCCAAGAAATATATTTTTATGTACGATGATATGATATCCATCCCATCCCTCTAATTCTAGGGTAGGTTTATGTGGGGTTTTACATCCTCCCCTCCTTAGAAGAATTTCATCCTAAAATTTCGTGTGTGCCTTTATCTCAAGTCGGGGTATTTTTGCTTCACCTATTCTTTCATCTCCCACACAGTATCTTGGGTGCCATGATGCTCCCACTGGACCTTCACCATTGGTATCTACTTATTCTGGAGAGTCTTAATACTTCAGTCCAAAATTTTAACTGATTTCTCCACATAACTCCAGTCGGGTTGCAATACTAGCAGTTTATCGTTTAGAACATGTCTTGGGTCGGCATTGTACTTTTTCAGCTGTGACATATGGAATACATCATGTATTCCTATCAAACCATCCAGCAAATCCAACCTATAAGCAATAGGCCCAATTCTTTTTGTGATTGGAAACGGTCCCAAATATGTTGAATTTAGCTTTCCACCTTTTGCATGCTTCAAGATTCCTCTACTAGGAGTCAATCTAAAAAACATACTATCTTCTACCTACAAATCCAATTCTCTTCGCCTATTGTCTGCATAATTTTTTTGTCGGCTTTGAGTCGCTTTCAATCTCTTTTTGATAATTTTCAGCTTATTTAACATTTCCTGAATGTGAACTTCTCTAGATTTGCTTATGTTACCGTCTTCCGACCAACTCCAGTGCAAAGGCACGTGACATTTACGTCTATAAAATGCTTCATACAAAGCCATACCAATTGAAGATTGGTAACTATTATTGTAAGCTAACTCCATGTATGGTACGCAATCAATCCACGTATCCCAAAAATCTAATATGCAAACTATTAGCATAACTTCCAAGATCTGAATAACCCTCTCTGATTGACCACCGATTTTTGGGTGTGTTGTCATGCTGAACTTCAAATTAGAACCCATTGATTCTTGAAACTTTGCCCAAAATCGAGATGTAAACCTAGAGTCTTGGTCAGACACAATACTCGAGGGTACTCCATGCAAACTAACTATCTCCTGCACATATGTTTGTGCTAATTTTTCCATTGAGTCTCTTACGTTTACCAGAATAAAATGCACTGATTTACTCAATCTATCAACCACTACCCATATGGCATCCTTTTGGGTCTTTGCCATTAATAGTCTGGTAATGAAGTCTATGGTTACCTCTTCCTATTTCTATTCTAGTATTGGTAAAGGTTGCAATAACCCTGCCGACTTCTTGTGCTATGCTTTAACCTTCTAACAGGTCAGGTACGTAGAGACATACTTCACAATGTCCCTCTTCATCCCGGGCCACCAAGAGGCTTTCTTCAGATCTTGATACATTTTTACTTCTCCCGGATGAGCATACTTGCTTCTATGCGCCTCTTCAGCTACTACTCATCAGGTATATACAAGTAATCCCAGAAGTACATCATTCTTGCCTTGTCTTGTTGGAAATAACTGCCTTCCTACTTAAGTTCTTTGTCCTTAAAATGTTGAAACTCTATATTGCTTTGCAATGCTTTGATGATTTCCTACCTTAGATCTGGTATTAATCTCAGACTGCTAATACAAATCCTCCCTTCTTGAACCTCAGTCTTCCTATCAAACATCTCTTAAACTACCTATATCTCTTAGATTCTCAATCTAGCCATTTTGACTTTACGACTTAGGACATCAGCAACTACGTTAGCCTTCCCTGGCTGGTAGTTGATGCGACAACGATATTCCTCCAAAAATTCCATCTATCTCCTGTTAGTGTTATGCTCTAGAGGCAATCACTGGTACATTGTATATGACACATTTGATTTTAATAAAAGGAATTATTTATCTTACAGTTTCTTTTAATTTTCTTTGTGTAATATAACTGTTAGATTAAGTTCCTAATACAATACTGTATTAAGAAAATCACGATAGAGATCATGATATGATATTTCTACTATACTGTATAGAGTTAGTACTTAAATAGTCACTAGTCATAGTATTAACGAGACAGGACATCATTAATGCATTAAGGCTAGCATGTGTTAGACTTCTTGATTTGATTAGGCGGTGGTTCTTATATCCGTGAGTATTGAGATACTCAAAGTTAACATAAAGATGCTTGTTAATAGAATAAGTTCATTGGATGACCTAGCCATGAGATAATCACATAGATAATTATTTAGTGCTAGTGATATAATCTCAATATAGCAAACGTGCAAGTATCCTTAGACCTGAGATCTCCAAGGTACTTTGTTTGCTAAGCATTGTGCTTTGATTCCAATCTCTAGAGCCAGATCGAGGGCCGCTTATGGGATGGATATTAGGTACGTTGTGAAGTAAACAAAAGAAGTTGAGGGGGTTAATAAAGGATTCACCACTCCTAATAATAGGAGGGGAGAATATCTCACAGCCACTTGCAGGAATTACTACTCGAGAAGTCCTTGGCCAAGGTGATTGTGTATTGAAAACAATTCTAATTGATACACATCTAGAGTAGTAGGTTCCTGGTACAAGTACTATTATATTTAGCCCGGAATTAATATATTCTGGATGGAGTTGGCACTAATTCCGTACTCCAAATCGAATGAGATATTGTATGATGAAATGAGTTAATTGTACTGTAGTTTGTTATTAAAGGGTTCATATCAAGCCACATGACTTCCTAGACTCCTGGGTGGTCATGATGTGTTGCTAGATACCACTTATGATCTGGGAATATGGGTTTATTAATTGATAAATTAATAAACCAATCATAATTAGAATAATATGATTAATTCTAATTAATTATGTATTATTAATCTCAAAGACGTTTGGATTAATTCATGTTAGCTACCAATTGACTGGGAAACCTAATAGTTCACACACAATAGAAGATTATATACTCAAGATGTTATTTGATAACATAGTGGGGTTAATTGTGAGAAAGAAAAGTTGTTATAGCCAAATTATAATTAGTTATAATTTATAGGCCAAATTGTAATTGTGAGAACTTGATGTTTCCAATTACATTTAGGAAATTCTAATTGTTTTAGAATATTAAGATGGAGTATTTTTAGCAAGTTTTTTTTTTTTTTTTGGTGATATATATGATATATGCACGATTCCTGAGAGTGATTCACACGAAAAAGAATAGCCTCCAAAACCCTTCTCTTCTCTCTCTCGTTGATCTTGATCAAAACTTAGCCACCACTTAGTTTTTTCTGCTAGCACAGAAAGCTTAGTGCTTGAGTGTGATCCTCCATGTGGATTTCTATTAGAGATAATCATACACTGTAATTATAGTGGTTGGACATTCAACTCGTGTGGTGTTTAGTCAAGAGGATTGTTGGATCGCGCCTCAAACTTGAAGAAAAAAAAATTTTTGTTTTTCTGACGCTTAAAGAAAGGTAAAGTTGTTACTTTTGTTCTCTTTATGTCTTGTTTTCCACATATATGCAGATCTTGGGTGGTATCTCGTTCTTATTTTTTTGCTGCGCCATATATGATATGCGTGAGATACCTAACATCTCCGTTACCTCGTATTCAAGTCCTTCTGAGTAAAAATATATTTCAGACTCTTGTGGTCTGTGAACACTACATACTCGGGTCCATATAAATAATGTCACCATTTTTTTAGAGCAAAAACAATGGCAGCCAGCTCCAAATCGTGTCTTGGATAATTAACTTCGTGAGGCTTCAACTTCTGTGAAGCATAGGCTATTACCTTCCTATCCTATATCAACACCGCTCCTAAACCTTCCTTAGATGCGTCAGTATACAAAGCGTAGGGTTTATCTCCCTCTGACAAACTTAGTGCTGGGGCTGTCATTAACCTCCACTTCAACTCTTGGAAACTTTTTTCTGCACTTCTCACTCCAGACAAAGGGCACATCTTTTCTTAATAATTGGGTCATAGGTGATTCTAGTGTTGAGAACTCCTTAATAAACTGCCTGTAATAACTAGCCAACCCCAAGAAGCTTTTGATCTTATTGATTTTCTTCAACTGTTTCCAGCCTGAAACCACTTCAACTTTTGCTGGGTCCACTTTAATTCCATCCTTGGATACCATATAGCCAAGGAATGAGACATTGTCCAGTCAAAATTTGCACTTGCTAAATTTGGCGTAAAGCTTGTGCTCTCTTAGCTTCTCCAATACCAACTTTAGATGATCTGCATGATCATCTGGGCTCTTGGAATATATGAGTATATCGTCAATGAATACCACCATGAATTTATCTAAGTATGGTTGAAATACATGGTGCATCAAATCTATAAATACCACTGGTGCATTTGTCACACGAAAAGGTTTTACTACAAACTCGTAATGACCATATATAGTATTAAAAGCTGTCTTGGAAATATCCTCCTCTTTTATCCACACTTGATAATATCCCCGCCTCAAATACAACTTGAAATAATAGCTAGAGCCTTGCAACTGGTCAAACAACTCATTAATTAAAGGTAGGGGATATTTATTCTTAATGGTCAAATTAGTTAACCCCCGATAGTCAATGCACAACCTCAAGGTCCCGTCCTTCTTCTTCACAAGTAGCATTAGGTTCCCTAAGGTGATGTGTTAGGCCTTATATAACCTTACTTCATCAATTCTTCTTATTGCTCCATCAGTTCCTTTAATTCTACTGGTGCCATTTGATATAGGGTTTGCGATATAAGTTCTGCTACTAGAATCAGATCTATGGTGAACACCGCTTCCTGATAGGCAAAAGAGAATTGAGTTTTGCTGGAAACATATCAGGAAAATTCTTTACCACTTCAGTATCTTTCAGGGTGCACTGATCCTTATGCTTATTTATCACGTAAGCTAAATATCCTTGGCATCCTTGCTTTAGCAACTTCCAGGCTTTTGCTCCAACTATTAAAAACTTCAACTCCTTTACTCGCTTGCCGTTGAATTCCAGTACATCATAACCAGGTCTTCTGAACTGGACAGACTTATTCTTACAGTTTACCTTAGCTCCATACTTAGCTGGCCAATCCATACCTAATATACATTATAGTCATCAATAGCTAAAACTATTAGGTCTTTCTCCAAGCTCTCCTTCCTAACTCTAATCTTACAATTCTGTACATACTTGTCTTCTTGCACCATCTTTCCTAAGGGCATACTCACCAACAAGGTAAAAGGTAGCTCTACTCTATCCCAACCCAAATGATATGCACAATTCTTGTTTAGATAGAAATAGGTGGATCCAAGGTCTATTAAGTATTAACTGGACGATGTTAGATAGTAAGCGTACCTTCCACTACTGCTGCATTTGTTTCGACTTCCTCTCAGTCAAGTGTAAAAACCTTTACTTTCACTTGCGGCTTTTGGGTTCCACTTCCGAAGGCTTCTGTGTTATTGGCTCGATTGGTTCCCGTGGTCTGTGCTAGGTTTCCTTGTTCGATTAGAAGAAGTTTTGGGTAGGTGTTTTGAAGATGCAACAGGTCTCCACAGTTAAAATACTTTCTTTCAGCTCCCTTAGACCAGCAGTTCTTCTCTAGATGTTCTTTCTTACCACAATATTGGCACGTTGGGAGATTCTATTTAGGACTAGTCGGTATTATACGCACTTGCTTTCCTTTGTTCTGCCATTGCTGGTGGACATGTTACTTATTAGCTTGCTATCTCGAAAAAGGTATTGGTGGTTGCCTTAGTGGTAAGAAAGGTTTCGGTACCATCCTATTTCTATCATTATTCTCTATTCGAGTGGCTACGACTATTGCACCCAAGTATGTCATTGGTGGAGAAGGTGCCAAAGCCTTTCTCAGTTCTTGCCTCGGGCCCTTAACGAACTGCCTAGTTTGGTTCTGCTTAGTATCTACTAATCTTATGCAATACTTCGACAATTGAGTGAAGCGAGCAGCATACTGAGCTACAGTCGTACTCCCCTATTTCAAATTCTGAAACTCATCTTCCCTTTTCTCTACTAACCACTGAGGGATATATTTCACTCTAAATGCTTCCATAAAATTAGCCCACATCCAGTCTTAATCCATTAGTTCCCAATCTTCTTGGACTCGCTGCCACCAAGTACGAGCTGGTCCTCTCAACCTAAAAACAGCAAATTTGACCATCCTCTTTTCGGTATACTGGAGTGTAGCAAAATTATCCTCTATCTACTGCACCCACTACTCTATTTTTTATCTTGTTCAGCTTCACCTAAGAAGGTGAGAGGTTGGAATTTTAGAAACCTCTCCAAAGCTTAATCCTCCCCCTTTGGGTTCCTTCGTTCTGACAAGGTTTGAAGTATCTCAGTCATCTTGTGAAACGCTTGCCCCATAGTCACATTAGTAAGCTCCTCAGACCCCACTTCTTGCTCAGGTTCAATCCCATTCCCCTGATTTGGTGAGGAAAGTTGAGTAGAATAATACTCAGGAGTCACGAGTTCCGCTTCAGGGATCATTTTGCTGGTTGCTGCTACGCGACGCTTTTGTGCCATTCTATACCATCACCCCCAAATAATGAGTTTTGCAACAAAGTTCAAAATATTTAAATCCAAGAATGCATACACATTCAAGCTTGAGAAAAAGTAAATCATTTGCAAGTTTGGTGTAGATGATAAAATCTTCAAGATTGGAGTATACCAAGATACTCCTATTTGCAGAAAATTTTGAAATAAAGCAATAAATATAAATGATGAACCCCAAGCACAAGAGTTTATTGAAAGTAGTAAATAATAGTCTTCTAGAAATGAAAAAACTTCGTGTCCCTAATCTTTATAGGAATCTTTAGTGTCGGTATCAGACAACCAATCCCTGGTGTTCTTAGAAAGGTCTATCCTTGCACTATTCACAAATCCAAAGTCCATAGGTTCCTTCCAGGGTCTCCTAGAACACTTCCAGTTTCAACACAGTTGGGTGGGGCTATAACAAAAGGTCTAGGTGGAGATTCATAGTCTATCTCTTCTGAATCATCACTATCAGCAGTCAAGTCAATCTCGGGGCTGGGTGGGTTTGTGACACATTCTATATCAACACCCTCATCCTCGCTATCAGAGATCAAATCTACTATGGGTGTAGGTGGTGATTCAATAATTTAAACCTCATCATCACTGCTTTCCTCCAAAGGTATCACTGGTTGAGGTATAGGTTGTAGTATTGGTAAGTCTTCTGGATAGATACAGATTGGTGGAGGCCATAGCTGCCTCTTCCTTGTAGTTCTATATATTCTAACAATCCTACGGCATAAACAACCTAGATTAGTCAAAAGATTTTAATCTTAATGAGATAAATCAAATACTATCAATAATTGCCTAAACCTAGTCTCTGATACCACTTGTAACACCCCACTACCTATGTACCCTATTAGGGTTGGGAATGTTACCCCGTCATTAGGACAAGTGGTCTTTATAACTAGGACTCACAGAAGAAATGAAAGAAACGATCCAAATTTAAACTTATTACAAATTAAAACAATACATGAATAAGTCTCAAAATAAACAAATGTCAACTAGAGTCTCTCAAAATGAAATAAATTCAAAATAAGTTTTCAATAACAAGCAATATTAATCAATTAACCTTCACAGCAGGATCGACCTGAAAACATGGTATAATAAGGTGGTGAGAAATAAATCTCAGTAAGCCCATGTGTGCTTAGGGTGTTTTAGGAAAACAGTTCATGTATGCAAGTTGAGAAATATTTATAAAAGTAAAGAGCTGGCAAGTCAAAAATAAATTTCACAAAGCGAGGAGTGGTGTTTTCCTTTTGAATGCCAAACATTGTACAAAATAAAAGAAACCACTCAAAAGAAGTAGACATAGCACCACACTTTGTGCACTATGGCCAAAGCATGTTCAGGATGCCACACTTTGTGCATTTGGACACAAGGTAGGTGTACGGCCTACTGGGTGAGATACTCTTCCATCTCTACACCTAAAGTCATTGGTTGTCCATTTCAGAAATACATAGCCCACTTAAATTGTACTTGCTACTTCGGATTGGTATGACCTACAGAACTGGCATCCTATTTGGGAAGGACTCACCCTCAGAGGTGGCCACCTATTAAGAAACTTACCCTAATCCTTCAAAGACTAGTCCAATCTTCTTGAAATTCTCTCTCTTTTCTCTATTTGACCAGAATGGACCTAACACCTGGTCTATTGGATAAGGCCTGCGCCAGGTACATTCTTGAATTTCTCCAATTTTACTCGAATTTAACTCAAATCTACACAAATTTGCCTAAAACACTTTTTACAAGAAAAATATCAAATATGAAGGAATATGTCTAGTTATTACAACAAATATACCTCAAAACAACCTTAATTAACTAGGAAAATAATGGTGATTTTAGCCCCTATCATATACCCTCACACTTGAACTTTTGCTTATCTTCAAACAAAACATTTTAACCAAGAAAATCATAAAAAAAACACAAGTTTTTACTTCTTCAAAAGTTTTAAATCATAACATGGATTATAACTTCCCTTCAAATTTTAGATAAAACTTTTGTCATTCATACCCTTTGAAACTTTTAACAAGATATCACAAAACTCTTAAAGTACAATTAATCAAGTTGATACCTTATTCTAAGAAAAATATTTCACTCTTTAAGTTAAAATATAGATAATATGATTCACACAAGTTAAGCCATCTACCAACTCAAGAATTATAAATCTAAAAATTTCACAACTCAAGTCATGATATAAGGAAAGCACTCCAATCTTTTTCTCTCACAAATATTTTTCCAATGACTTAGAGAATTGATAGCCTCAAATGCATAGCTTCACACACCGTGTTAGCCCCCCATTATAGTCATCACCCATCATCATTTTTTCTCAACAATCTTTCTTTCTTTCTTTGCTCTTTCTTGCCTTTTAGCCTTCAGGATAGCCTCAAGAGAGTGCACCAAATAATTCTTGTTACTTCTCCCTATATTAACCCCTTTTTTCAACAAAAGGTCTTCAAAGATTAAAAATAAGAGCATATTTTTTTTCAACTCAATTCTTTTTTTTTTCTCAACACACACAAATTTTCCACAATCTTTCCTCTCAAGGAACTTTACCAACTTACATTCTTCATTATAACTCAAAGTTAAGCAAAATTTAGACTCACAATACAAGAATTAGCCAACAATCTTTCCCCATGTTTAAACTAGATGAGTCAAATAACATTTAAACACCAATGTATTAATAAGATTAATCAAAATTCTCAAGTATTGACAAATATCCTGTCCAATAAACCAATTTCACAAAAATAAATCCACCAAATGAATGACAAAAAAAAAATAAATCATATCCAAGTAAGAAAAAGATTTATATCCATGCTTAAACAATGAAACCCATGAAATTTTGAAAAAATTTCACAAAAAAAAAATGATAACGGAAAATAGTTCCTCAACCTCATTCTCCCCCCCCCCCTTCCCGCCATACACACACACTTAAATTGGACATTGTCCTCAATGGCCAAAGAAATATCAATAAAGCATAGCCAAGAAGACCAAAATCAATAAAGTGGAAGAATAAAGAACAGAAAATACTTCCATTGCAAATTTGCTCCAAAGTTTTCAAACTTTTAAATCTTCAACTTTTCAAAACTTTCAAGGAACTTGCAACAAAGTTGTTTTTCAATCAAAATCTTTTAAAGTAAAATTTTCCAAAGTAGCTCAATACCAAGAAAAAACTACAATAATTGATAAAAACTTGGACAAAGAATATCACCAAACCACTTTTCCACACTTAAATTGGACAATATCCTCATTGGAAAAAAAAATAAGCACAAGAAAGCATCTCCAAATGGACCAAAAATAATAAAGGGGTAGAAAGTTTAAACAATACTTTCCAAATGCAATAAAGTGCCAATAGATATCAAAACTGAAAATAAAGAGAATAGCTTGTTCAAGAGGACTTTATTCCTACCTATAAGACAAAACACAAATAAAAGCACAAGAAAATTAATACAAAATAAAAACACACATAAATAAAAGAAAACAAACTAAAAAAAAATACTAAAAAATCCTAAGAAAGAAAATAAAGACACGACTTATTCCTCCTCATTTAAGATGGAAAATATTTTCCTTATTTGGGGGAAATAATACCTAAAAACTAAAAATGGAACTTAGATAAAACAAAAGAATGACCAAAAGACCTAAAGAAGCCTAAATTCAAAATAAACCCAAAACACATAAAAAAAACACTCTTTCCACTCATCATGCTTCCTCAGAAAACCTTTGTAAAAGAAATTAATGCTCAATGAAAAAGGTAGGTATAATGAAAGTAGAAATAAGAAAGGATTTTGAAAAATAGAGTGTTCATGGAAAATATTAGTTGCAATGAATGTATATGCATGACCCCCTGTCCGTAGCACCTTTTTAGACATATAAATTAAGTTCTTAACATAAAGATGTAAATTATGTCTAAAAAGTGTATAAATATTAGAATTACCACTTATCCCTTCAAAAGATTTCTTACAATTAAAATTTCCTTAAAACTTAGTAATTGAGTTCTTAAAGTTAGGATCAAGAAATTAGTACTTTTCGACACATCTACAAAAACAAAATTACCTCCCTTTGAACGGAGTAAAGGATAGAAATTACCACCATTCTCCAAGGACTTCTTACAATGTAGCATTGAAAGATCCAACTCCTTGAGGCATGATAAATTTAACACATCATGTAATAAAGAGAGATTAGAATTATTAGCACACCGAGCAGAATTGAATACCTCCCTTTCCACATTGGATAATTGTTTCTCATATCCTTTCTCTTTTCCTTGGGGATTGTCTTGTTCAAGTTTTTGGGCCTTTATGGCATCCTCAACCAACTTGGCTAGTTGTATTCTTTGATGGCTTGTACGTTGGCATGCTTTTTCATGCCACTTAATGGAGGAATTTGTATTAGCGACAAAAGAATGCATTGAGGCTTCAAGTGACATCTCACAAAAAGCATCAATCCGAGCTTGTAAATTTGCTAAATTCTCGTCATTATAGCTGCTTTAATCTTGTGCTCAAAAGTAGTTGTCCATGATGACCTCAATCTCACGCTCAAAGAAAAACAAAAATCAAATAGAAAATAAAAAGAAACAAAAATAATAAAAAATAAAGAAAAGAAAAAACAAAAGGGAAAACAAATAATAGAAAAATAAAGAAAAGAAAAACACACACATTCACAAACTATCTAAATACAAAAGTTGTGGTATTTATAGTACAACATGAAGTAAGCTAGTCAATTAAGCCACACAATGTTACAAACAACAAGATATATACCGATTTATACAAAGAACATATATACATATTTACATATAGACATATGGACAAATAAATATATAAACATAGTTAAATCAACAAAATTCAAGCTTTCATTATATTATTCCCCAGCAACAGTGCCAAAAACTTGATGCGTAAATTTTTTGTGTATAAAAATCATCAAATATAAATCCATCCCTTAGTCAAGTTGTAATTAAAAGTTTAATCCCAAAATACACATACGAGAAAGTACACTCATCGCAAGAATACCATGGGGAATTAACAAGTATCGATCCTCAAAGGAAAAAGTACACACTTATCACTTTTCATTTATTATTTAACCAACCCAATAAAGTGAGAAAATAAGAAAAAGAAAACTAAAGAAATATATACAACTCAAGAATGTAGGAATATGCAATTTAGACAATTATCCTAGAAAACATGATAATTAACCAACTAGCAATTCTCTCAACTAATTATCATCTTGGTATCATGAAGGAATATAAATTAAAATTCAATCGTTTCTAAAGTCATGAATCTACTTAGATAAATTCCACTTCATTTCCTAATCCATAGAATTACTATATTTTGATTAATATTAACAAATTTGCCAATCAAGCTAACATAACCAAAACATGCATTAAGCTTAATTCCTTATAAGCATGAAATTAGCTAATAATACTTTGCTCGAGGTGAAATCAACTAATCTTTGATCACTTAGTCCTTTAATCTTAACTTCTTTGCCTAAGTCCATTAAGATTTACAAATTCAAAATCAATACAATAAAACTCCTAACATCATTGTCCTAATTCAATTAGAAAAACTCGCATCAATAACCAATAATAACAGGTAATCAAATACCAAAGATGATAAAGAATTGATAAATAATTAAATTAATACAAAACCATGAATCCAAAATAATGTTAAATTATAATAAAAATATTGAATACATAATTGTTTAAGAAAAGAAAACAAAGATAAAAGAAAGCACTCATAGACAATCCTCTTTCTTCTCCCTTGAAGACTCTCTTGAACAACCCTAATTGATTTGGTGAATTCCTCCTTCAATGAGTGATTGGAATTTTAGCTCTTGAATCCACCTCCTAATTCCTTGTGTTTTCTCTTACTTTTATAGGCCTCTTGAATGCTAAGTTTGTAGTTTGGGAAGTCTTGGCATAGTAGGATTCGAAAAATACTAAAATCATTGGAAAATTTCTAATTTCGTGTACGGGATTTTTGCCTCTTAGAGTGGACCTAGCGCCAGGTCCAGTCGACCCACCTGGTGCCAGGTTTGTTCTGTTCTTCCTAAAATTCACTATGTTTCCTTTGCTTGACCAAAATGGACCCAGCTCCTAGTTCATTAGCTGGGCCTGGTGCCAAGTGCATTCTGGAATTTCTCCAATTTTACTCAAATTTAACTCAAATCTGTACAAATTTGTCAAAACTACTTTTACAAGTAAAATATCAAATAGGAAAGAATATACATAGTTATTACAACAAATGTATCTCAAAACATCCTTAAATAACTAGAAAAATAATAGTGATTTCAGCCCCTGTCAATGGACACTTTTGTCATCCTCAAGAGCAAAAGGTACTTGTGAGTACTCATGCCAGATATTTGGAGGATGAACAACGTATGTGCACTAAAGTTTCAAGTAAGGTGGAATTGGAAGAGAAATTGAGTGACACTTCAAATTCTAGTACCCTAATTGAGGAACCAAAAAAACACACAACTAGATATTCCTATACAGACTGAGATATGTCGTAGCGAAAAAATATCCAAGGTTCCAGAAAGATGGACAAGAGAGGCTTTTAAGTAGTCTCCAACCATTAGGAACAAGATCCCACTAGATACGACAAGGTAATTACCTATGTTAATGCAGATAATTAGCAAATAACAGTGGATGCCTAGATTGAGCCTATATAACTTAATCACGTCTAGGATTTTGTCACTGCACCTGAAGGGATTATACCCATAGGGTGCAAATAGGTATACAAGAGAAAAAGAGGTGCAGACAAAAAGGCAAAAACCTATAAAACTAGGTTGGTTGCAAAAAGTTATACTCAGAAAGAAGAGATTGATTGTAAGAAAATCTTTTCACCGGTTGCCATGCTTAAGTTTATTTGTATTCTATTCTCTTTGTCATTATATGTCATTTTGACTATAAGATATGGAAAATACATAACAAGACAGCCTTTCTTAATGGCTATCTTAGCGAAGACATCTATATGACCGAGTCTGAAGGCTTCAATACAAAAGGCTAAGAAAATATGATCTGCAAGCTTACGATGTCCATTTATAGACTTAAGCAAGTATCACGAGCATGAAACATATGTTAATGAGACTGTAAAGTCCTATGGTTTCGTACAAAATGTAGATGAACCATGCATGTATAAGAAGTCAGAAAGGAATAACATATTCTTTATGATACTTTATGTAGATGACATTCTATTCATTGAAAATGATGTAAGGGTATTGTCATCGATAAAGGTTTGGCTATCAAGTCAATTTAGAATAAAGGGTATGGAATAAACTACGTATATTCTTTGTATAAAGCTTCTCAGAGATATAAAGAAAAAAAATTTAGGCTTATCCCAATCTACTTATATTGAGAAGATATTAGCCAAGTTAAGCATGGATCAGTGTAAAGGTGTAATCATACTCTTTCAACACGGATTGACCTTATCTTCCAAACAGTGAAAAGCTAAGAATAAGTAAGATTCCCTATACTTCAGTAGTAGGAAGTCTCTTGATGCGTGTTTTTTAGTGTAGAAAATATTACGAACAAAGTACACAATCAATCAACCTTTAATTAAAATACATATCACTAAAACCACACGTATGGGCAAGGATACCCATCATATAGTATAGGAAATAGAAAGTATCGAATCTATAGGAACTTAGGCACCTACCTTACTTTACCCAAATCTTCATTATTTAGCCAATAAAATAAGGGATTAGAGGTAAATAAAACACTAACCTAATATACTAGAGAAAATCAAGTCACACAAGAAAAGTTACAAGAATAATTAAGGAGTGCGAACAAGGAGAAAAGACATGTAAATAGATAGAAATCCTTGAATACGCAATAATGATTGGCAAGCTATTCTCTCAATCAATTATTATCTTGGCATCATGAAGTATTAAAATAGATCCATTTCGTTCGCAATCCATGGAATCACTATCTTCAAAGTTAAATTAGTGAACATATTATGTCTCAACCAATTTACCCAAAAGATGCATTAAAATCAATCCTCAAACAAATCCCTATATTCGAGGTGATTTAAGCATGAAATTAGCCAATAAATCTATATTATAACAACCATCAACTAATCTTTGCTTACTTAGTCTTTGCCATGACCTCATTTTCAAGCCAGTTAAGAATAACTAGCAATGAATTAATTAGTTGGTCATTCTCTCCAAACATCGTTTTGCAAGTGAATTAGAAGAAAACTAATCAATCCAACAAGATATTATGCTCGGGTAATCAAATACCAAGAATAGAAATAAATTGATCAAAGAACTAAAATCAATACAAAATTATTAATCCAGAAGAATATTGATGCGTAAATTTTGGGTGTATAAAAATTAATAAGTTTAAATCCATCCCTTAGTCAAGTTTTAATCAAAACATTAAACCCAAAATACACATACGATCAAGTATACTCATCATAAGCGTTGTATTGGGAATTAACGAGTATCGATCCTCAAAGGAACAAGTGCATATTAATCACCTTCATTCATTGTTTAACCGACCCAATAAAGTGATAAGATAATGAAAATAAAAATAAAGAAATGTATACAATTCAAGGATGTAGAAAAATGCAATTTAGACAATAATTCTAGAAAACATGACAATGAACCATTTAGTAACTATCTCAACTAATCATCATCTTGGCATTAACATAACCAAAAAGATGCATTTAAACTCAATTCCTCATAAATATGAAATTAGCCAGCAACCCTATACTCTAAGCGAAATTAACTAATCTTTGATTACTTAGGTTCTTTGGTCTTAACTTCTTTTCCCAAGTTTATTAAGAAATAACAAATATGAAACTAATAAAATTAAATCAACTCCTAATGCTATTTCCCAAGTCAATTAGAAGCAAATCCAACTATTAGGATTATGCCCTAGAGGCAACCACTTGTACATTCTATATGACACATTTTATTTAATAAAAGGTGTTATTTATCTTACAGCTTCGTTTGTTTACTTTTGTGTAATATAACTATTAGATAAAGTTCCTAGTAAAACACTGTGTTAAGGAAATCATGATATGAGATTCCTACTACACTGTATAGTATTAGTACTTAAATAGTCCCTAGTCGTAGTATTAATGAGATAGGATATCATTAATGCGTTCAGACTAGCATGTGTTAGACTTCCTTATTCGATCAGGCGGTGTTTCTCATATTCGTGAGTATTAAGATACTAAAAGTTAACACGTAGATGCTTGTTAATAGAACAAGTTCATTGGATGACCTAGTTATGAGATAATCACATAGATAACTATTTAGTGCCAGCGATATAATCTCAATATAGCAAACGTGCAAGTATCCTTAGACTTGAGATCTCCAAGGTACTTTGTTTGCTGAGTATTGTGCTTTGATTCCAATCTCTGGAGCTAGATCGAGGGCCGCCTATAGGATGGATATTGGGTACATTGTGAGGTAAACGAAAGTAGTTGAGAGGGTTAATTAAGGACTTACCACTCCTAATAATAGGGGCGAATATCTCACGGCCACTTGTAGGAATTACTACTCGAGAAGTCCTTGGCTAAGGCAATTGTGTATTGGAAACACTTCCAATTAATACACATCTAGAGTAGTGGGTTTTTTGTACAAGTAGTATTATATTCAGGCCAGAATTAATATATATTCTGGAAGAAGTTGTCACTAATTTCGTACTCCAAACCGAATGAGATATTGTATGGTAAAAGGAATTAATTGCACTGTAGTTTGTTATTGAAGGGTTCATGTCAAGTCACTTGACCTCCTGGACTCTTAGGTGGTCATGATGTATTGCTAGATACTACTCATGATCTGTGAATATAGGTTTATTAATTGATGAATTAATAAAACCAATCCTGATTAGAATTAATATGATTAATTCTAATTAATTATGGATTATTAATCTCAAAGACGTTCGAATTAATTCATATTCGCTACCAATTGACTGGGAAACCTAATAGGTCATACACAATAGAGGATTCTATACTCAAGATGTTATTTGATAACATAGTGGGGTTAATTGCGAGAAAGAAAAGTTGTTATGGCCAAATTATAATTAATTATAATAAATGGGCTAACTTAACAATTCCAATTACAATTAGGGAATTCTAAATTATTTTAGAATTCGTAGTTTTTGGTAGGGTTTTTCGTGTTACATGATGAGATGCACGAAACCTAGTAAGAGAGGGATTAATGAAAGACAACTCTCAAAAACCCTAGACCTCACACGACTATTCTTTCTATTTCTCTCATTTTTTCTTAAAAACAAGAAAAACCCTAGCCGCCATCTTGTTTTCTTCTAGCACAAAAAAATCTTGGTGCTTGAGTGTGATCCTCCGTGTGGATTTCTGTTAGAGATAATCACACACTGTGATTATAGTGGTTGGACATTCAACTCTCGTGGTGTTTGATCAAGAGGATTGCTAGATCGCGTCTCGACTTAAAGAAAGAAAAATTTTATTTTTCAGACGCTCAAAGAAAGGTAAAGTTGTTACCTTTGTTCTCTTTATGTCTTGTTTTCTACACATATACGGTTCCTGGGACGGTATCTCGTTTTATTTTTCCGCTGCGCCATATATGATATGCATGAGATACCCAACACTAACTTCATTAATTCTTCTATGATCACAAGTAATCAAACACCAAGGATGATAGAAAATTGATCAAATAGCTAAATTAATACAAAAATCATGAATCTAAAATATTGTCAAATTACAATGAAAGCATTAAGTACATCGTTATTGTAGAAAAAGAAAACGAAGGTAAAAGAAAAAACTTATAGACAAGCTTTATTCTTCTCCCTTGAAGATTTTCTTGAATAATGTTCCTTGATTTGATGAATTCCACCTTCAATGAGTGATTTGTTGATTTGATCCTTGAATTCATATTTTTGTCTTGTGTTTTTCTTGTTTAAATAGACTTCTAAGATGCTAAAACTCATCCCCTAAGAGTTCTAGGTCGAGTTTAGATTGGAAAATACTAAAACTCTTGGAAAATTACCAAATTTGTGCAAAACTAAAAAGTTCATCGATATTGGAAAGAATGGAACTGGTGGCAGCTCTATGGGTCACGACCGGCACCAGCTGTGTTCTAGTTGGCCTAATTGTGCTCTATTTTTTTCTTGAAAAATCCCTTGTTTGTCCAGATTGGGGCCGGCGTCGGCACCGGTTCCGTGGCCATGACCGACACCGGCCATGCTCTAATGGTTTTGTTATTTTTTCATTGTTTTCTACAATAAAATTCCAAACCACCTTTCCAAGGGTAAAATATCGAATATGAAGGCCTAGTCATTACAACAACAAAACACCCTTAAATAACTAGGAAAATATAGATGAATTTTGCCCCTACCATATTTCCCCACATTTGAACCTTTGTTTATCTTCAAGCAAAGCCCTTAAACAAAGAAAAACAAGACATCCTTTCAAAAAGTTCACTTAGAACAAATCATAATTACCTTTCAAACTTTATATATGTCCTTGTCATTCTTTCAACCATTTGAAATCACAAAAAATAGTACTCAACAAGACCTATCAAGACCCTTGAAGTCAAATTAAACAAGTTTATACACTAGTATAGGATCATTATTTCACCCTTCAAGTAAAAACATGGATAACATAAATTATACAAGTCAAGCTATCTAACAACTCAAGTATTATAAGTCCAAAAATTGCATAACTTAAGTCATGTTTTGAGGAAAATACACCAATTTTTTTATCTCAATTTTTTTCAATGACTTTGGGAATTGATAGCCTCAAGTGTATGGATTTCTCTTCACACACCATATTGGCCCCCTTATAGTCATCACTCATCATTTTTTTTCAACAATCTTTCTTTTTTTTTTCTTTTGCTTTTGGGAATTAATAGTCTCAAGAAAGTAGATTTTTCTTCACTATCCGTATTGACCACCATAATTAAGAAAAAATATGTTTCTTAACAATCATAATCAACTCATTTTTTTTTTCTCAATTGTTAACTCACAAAAGATTTTCCACAATATTTTCTCATTCCTCATCATAACTCAAAGTCAAGCAACATTGAATCCCATAATACAAGAGTTGGCTAACCACCTTTCCCATATTCCTCATATTATCCATATTTAAACTAGATGAATTAAATAATACTCAAATACTAGTACATAAACAAGATTAACCCAAATTCTCAAGTTTTAGCACATCCTATCTAATAAACCATTTTAATGATAAAAAACCACCAAATGAATAACACAACTCATATCTAAAGATGAAAAATAATCACAACCTCGCTAAGGTAATGAAACCACCCCAAAAAAAAAAAAGAAAGAAAATTTTTCAAAAAATATATGGAAAATACTTTCAAAACTAAAATTTTCCCCACATTTAAATTGGATATTATCCTCAATGGCCAAAAATTTAACAAAGAAAGCAAAGCCAAGGGACAAAATAATTAAAGAGGAAGAATCAAGAACAGAAAATAGTCCCATTGTAAATTAACTCCAACATGTTTGAATTCATCACTAGGAAGCATAAGGAAAATTGTACCTAAAGGAAAACAAAAGAAACAAAAACAGAAGCATACATCTAGAAAAAGAACAAGAAAATCAAAATAAAGGAAAAATAAGATAACTGAAAAGAAATCCTAAAAAAGGTCATGAAAATATAAAAAGAAAAGAAAGCTAAAGAAAAAAAATACAGAGTAGTAGGACAATACTCAGTCCACATCATCATGATCATCCCCATTATCATCCTCCGCATCATTGGCCTCATGGCTACCAGTGCCAGGAAATCTTTACATCCATTGCACCCATTATTGTTCGTGAGCATCTTGCCTTCTAGTGAGGGCAGTCATGGATTCGTGTAGCTGTAGCATTATCTCCGTTTGGGTTTCCATGCCAACTCTAAAATGTTCTATTTGGCGTCGCATGGATGGAATGATTAAAGGAGTAAGCAGGATGGGTTGAGTGTGCATCATCCTATGAAGAATTTACAAGTTAATTATACGAGACTTATTGAACCCACTAGCTTTTGGAATAACATTATAAGCAAAGATATAGACTAGGGAACATAGGTTTGCTTCAAGGTCATTGTTAGAGTAAAAACCTATTTGCTCTACGAGACGTCTACAATATAGTCTCAAGATAGCTTTAGTATCACTTACTTTTCACTCAAGATCAGACAATATCTTTTGCTTGTTATGATCTTCAGCTAACCAAGGACCTTCAGTATTTACACAGAGGATGGCAGCTAATCTCTCTCTATAGGGGTGCCCCATACTCTATCTCAATGGTCTCAAGATGGTTAGTGCATTTTTGGACCATGTTAGCATAAAACTCTTTTATCAGAACAAGGCAATAAGGCCATTTTATCTAAACAATTGGTCCACACCCCAGGCGTCTAAATATGATGCCCAACTTGATGGCATGGTCTAATGAGGGTGTGAAAGTGTGTTCTACTATAATCTTATTGGCAGTCCTCTTAGTGTACCATTCTTAGCAGGATGGATCAATGAAATCAACCGGGTGTAGGAACAATAGGTCTATGGAAGTAGAAGTAGAGGAAGATGAAGCTCTAGCCTGTTTGGATGATTTACCCCTCTCTCTAGACATGATGAAATGATACGAGGATGGCTAATCAAGAAGATGACTAAGTTACCACCACAATGTCACAACAACACTCAATAGAATCAAACCACCACAACATAACTTCACACACAATCCCACACTCCACAATGTTTAATCAATCCAAAATAACAGCCATTAACCCAACCTCCTTTCAAAACCTACAATAATATCAATAGAATACCATAATATAAACCATAACATGGTTCCCAATGACTTCACAACCTAATTATAGCATGAAAAACATATCCATATCCTAAGCCAAGAATAAAGGCTATGCACATTATCTAATCAACATGAATGCCTCAACAAAACAATTGCTATAACCAAGAATATACCACCTAGGACCATACCATGAACATGTAGTTGTAAAAATAAGCTATGAATCATACTCTCATGCTATTCTAGTCATAATAATGCCATAAAAAAAAAATCCAATTCAACCATCAATTCTAATATATGCAATTTTTGGCCAAAAATATGCCTAAAACTATGAAAATTCCAATTGCAAGAATTTAATTGTAGGAATGCAAGAAAAATCATACATTTGTATTCTGCAAAGCATGGGCAAGAAAAAGATGCAATCATTTTGATGGAATCCTTGCTTGACATGAGGGATTTGAAAATGGGTCTTTGAAGAATAAGTTGAGATTTTTTGAATTTTGGTCCATAGATTCAACAAAAACAAGAGGATTTTGTATTGGATTGATGTTTTTGAGGGTAAAAATAGAACATGTGGTGTTGGGGCTATAGAAACAGTGACGAGTTGAGAGAAAAATTAAGGGAAGTTGATTGATTTTAAAACAAAATAGCCAAATCGGCCACTTAAATTCTACTTCCCGACAAGAGCTGGCGTCGGCTATGTGCGGCCGGGCGAGCTCCAGCCCTAGTCTAGACCATTTTTTTTTTTTGTATAAATCTTGGAAATAGAAAATTGGAAATTATGAAATTATGAAGGAAATGTCATTAACAAAAAAAATAAAAAAATTCATGAAATTAAATAAAAGCACACAAGAATTATATTGATGTCCCAAAGTAAAAATAATAAATTAATAAGGTTCATTTCTTTCCCCAGTTGAGATCACGTGTATTGGTCTCAATATTACTCGGAAGGGATCCCACTTAACGATCTTCATGGAGTTTAGCTAGTTGACCAATTTGATTCTCGATGTTGCGCATGGATGCCTCCAAGTTTCTTGTGGTTGCATCTACTCCTTGAAATCGTGTTTCCGTACCACTTACCAATTAATTAACCAACTCCTCCAATGATGGCTTTGCCGGTGGGACATTATAAGGTAAGGGCGGTTAAGTCCTTTGAGTCCCAAGATTAGAAGAAGCCTACATAGGTTGGTTTTAATTGTTCCATGCAAAGTTAGGATGATTCCTCCAACTAGGATTTTAAGTGGTGTTGTAGGTATTATTACCTTGTCAGCATTACCCATAAACGCAGCTTATTCTAATGGCTCTTGTGATAACCCCATACTTTGGCACTCGTAGTTTGGATGCCTTTCCCCACAAAAATCACAACTCACATTCATCACCTGCCCTTGGAAAGGAGACATCACCAATTGATCCATCTTTTGTGTTAGTGCCTCCACCTTAGCCTCCAAAGTCGCTATTACATCCACCTTGTGTACACCATGGACACGAGCTTTTGACCTTGAACAACCCCAAGCATAGTTGTTTGTTGCCAATTTTTTCATCAAATCAAATTCCTCCTCCGAGGTTTTAGAATTAATGGAGCCTTCTACAAATGCATCAGCCAATTATCTACGAGTAAAGCTCAAACCACTATGAAAGATTTACGTTTGCATACCCAACTCGAACCCCATGATGAGGACACTTTCTAAGTATCTCCTTAAACCTCTCCCAACACTCATAAATATTCTCAAATTCTAACTATTGGAAGGTAAAAATATCAGTTCTAAGCTTGGATGTTCTAGCTGGGGGAAAATATTTTGACAAAACTTTTTTAGCTAAAACACTCCAAGTGGTAATGGATCCGGTTGGCAAAGATTTTAATCAAGATTTTGCTCTATCTCTCAAAAAAAAAAAAAGGGAAAAAGTCTTAGTTTAATAGCATCCACAGAAACACCATTCATTTTAAACATGTTACAGATTTCTAAAAAGCTCGCAAAGTGGGCATTAGGATCTTCCTCAGGTAACCCATCAAATTGGACCATATTTTAGGTTATTTGGATTATGTTAGGCTTTATTTCAAAATTGTTAGCCTCTATCCCAGATCTCCTAATACTCGATCATGTACCTGAGATTGTGGGCTTCGCAATCCATAGTCCTCCTGTTAATTCCACCATTACCACTATTGTTGGGTTGATTCACCTCTATGTCTTTTCTTACCTTTTCACTTACAACCTTTCGAACCTCTGTGAGGGTTCGATCGATCTCAGGATCAAGATCTATTATGTCAGTTTTAGATCGTCAGGTTATATACTAATGGCAAGATCTATAGAAAATAGAAGATAGTAAGACTATAGAATTTACAAGTTAGATAGAGAGTATATATTCACAACATGTAGGGACATTAAATTACAAATATACAAGAACAAATTATGCACTTATTCATACAAAGAACATATATAAATATTTACATTTAGACATATAAACATATAAATATGATTAAAACAACATGATCCAAGCTTTCATGATATTGTTCCCCGATAACGGCGCCAAAAACTTGATGCATAAAATTTGAGTGTATAATCTAATACGTAGGGACATTAAAATACAAGTATACAAGAACAAATTATGCACTTATTCATACAAAGAACATATGTACATATTTACATTTAGACATATAAACATATAAATATGATTAAATCAACATAATCCAAGCTTTCATGATATTGTTCCCTAATAACGGCGCCGACAACTTGATGCATAAAATTTGAGTGTATAATCCAACATGTAGGGACATTAAATTACAAGTATACAAGAACAAATTATGCACTTATTCATACAAAGAACATATATACATACATATTTACATTTAGACATATAAACATATAAATATGATTAAATTAACATAATCCAAACTTTCATGATATTGTTCCCCGATAACGATGCCAAAAACTTGATGCATAAAATTTGAGTGTATAAAAATCAATAAATTTAAATCCATCCCATATTCAAGTTTTAATTAAAACATTAATGTCAAAATACATATACGACCAAGTGTACACATCGTAAGCATAGTATAGGAAATTAACGAGTATCAATTCTCAAAGGAACAAGTGCACACTAATCACTTTTCATTCATTATTTAATCGACCTAATAAAGTGATAAGATAATAAAAAGAAAATTAAAGAAATATGTACAGTTCAAGGATGTAGAAATATGTAATTTAGACAACTATCCTAGAAAACATGATAATGAACCATTTAGCAACTATCTCAATTAATCATCATCTTGGCATCATGAAGGAATATAAAGCAAAATTCAATCATTTTCTTAGTCATAAATCCATTTATATAGACTCCACTTATTTCCTAATCTATGGAATTACTATCTCTTGATTAAATTAGTAGATTTTCCAATCAAAACAATATAACAAAAAAGATGCATTTAAACTCAATTCCTCATAAATATAAAATTAGTCAACAATCCTATACTCTAGAAGAAATTAACTAATCTTTGATTACTTAGATTCTTTAGTCTTAACATCGTTTCACAAGTCCATTAAGAAATAACAAATATGAAACTAATAAAATTAAATCAACTCCTAACGTCATTCACCAAGTTACTTAGAAGCAAATCAAACTTCATCAATTCTTTTATGATCACAAGTAATCAAACTCCAAGAATGATACAAAATTAATCAAATAGCTAAATTAATACAAAAATCATGAATCTCAAAATACTGTAAAATTGCAATGAAAACATTAAGTACGTCATTATTCTAGAAAAAAAAAACAAAGGTAAAAGAAAAACTCATAGATAAGCCTCTTTCTTCTCCCTTGAAGACCTTCTTGAACAATGCTCCTTAATTTGATGAATTCCTCATTTAATGACTAATTTGTTGATTTGATCCTTGAATTCGTAATTTTATCTTGTGTTTTTCTTGTTTACATAGGCCTCCACGATGGTAAAATTCATCCCCTAAGAGTTTTGGACCAAGTTTAGATTGGAAAATACTAAAACTCTTGGGAAATTACCAAATTCGTACAAAATTGAAACGTTCGCTGACATTGGACAGAGTGGAGCCGGCGTCGACCATGCTCTGGTCAGTCCGGTCATGCTCTAATTTTTTTTCAAAAAATTCCCTATTTGTCCAAATCGGGACCGGTGTCGGCAGTGCTTTGACGGCAACAGTTTTGTCTCTTTTTCATCTTTTTCTGCAATAAAATTTCAAAATACCTTTCCAATGGTAAAATATCAAATTTGAAAGAATATGCCTAGTTATTATAACAAATGTATCACAAAACATCCTCAAATAATTAAAAAAATATAGATGAATTTTGTCCCTATGAAATATCATCTAAAGACAATTAAAATATTAATCTCAAATTGTCAATAAATTACAAAAAAAAAATAAAAATAAATCACTCATAGATAAGTAAGATCTTTTGTTCCTCATTCAAACCTTTTTGATCAACCTCCTCTTCCTCTCCAAGAATTCCCCTTGATCCTCCTAAATCTTGGTGTTTCTCTAGGAGTTTTCTAAAGATGTTACATTAAAGAATTGAAAATTAGTTCGTACAATGTTATTCTCTTGTATTTATAGGAATTCTAATTGCCAAAAAGTGCCTACAAGAGTCATTTTCCATGGTTGAAAGAGTTTCCAAAAGAATTAAAGTGAAAATGCCAAAATCTAATCTGAAAAGGATAATTCACTGCCTCTGCACAAAGTGGACCAGGCGCTGGGTCCATTCTAGTTTCTCCTCAAACTTGCTCTTTTTCAGAATAGACCTGGTGTCTAGTGCCTTAGCTTGACCTTGCGCTAGGTACAATTTGAAATCTTTCACTTTTTGCTCGAAATGTACTCAATTCTGCACAAATTCATAAAAAATACTTTCCACAAACAAAATATCAAATAGGAAGGAATATGCCTAATTATTACATCAAAAGTATCACAAAAGAGCCTCAAATAATTAGAAAAATAATGATGAATTTAGCCCCTATCAATTCCGCCACAGTTAAGCTTTACTTGTCCTCAAGCAAACAAGAATTAAAACACTAAGCGAATGGTGTACGACAAAATAACTTTTCAACTTATCCTTAGCGAATTCATCCATAATAAAGGAATAATCTTTTTCCAACCTCAAACATAAACTTGTCATTCACTCAATCATTTCAATCCTTGTAAACTCATGTATTAAATCAAACAATCCCAAGGCCATCAATGTTAAGTTAATCAAGCTTATATCTAATACAAGAAAACCATCCAACTCTTCAAGCACAAACATAGATAACATAAATCATGCAAGTCAAGCCATTTAGCTAATTCAGGTATTATAAACTCAAATTTACACAACTCAAATTAATGAAATAAGAAAATTACTACTTTTTTTTTTTTTTGTATGACATTGGAAATTGATAGCCTTAAGTGAATAGATTTCTCTTCATGCACCATATTGGCCCCCTTATAGTCATCATCTTTTTCAAACAATTTTCTTTTGTTCCTCTTTCTTGCCTTTTTACCTTCAAGATAGTCTCAAAAGAGTGCACTGAGCAATACTTGCTACTTCTCTCCATATTAACCCCCTTTTCAGCAGAAGGACCTTTTTTTTTTTCTTTTTTTCTTTCCAAGATAAAAGCATATAGTATTTTCAACTCACATTTTTTTTTATTTTCACTCATTTTTTTTTTTTTTTTACATTCCTTAGTCACAACTCAAAGTCACACAAACTTTAAATCTATCATACAAGAATTAATCAACAACTCTTCTCATATTTCATCATATCATCCACATTCAAACTTAAAGAATAAAATAAAACTCAAAAACCAAATATAACCAAAGTTAACTAAATTTTCAAGACTTGGCAAAATCCAACTTAATACACAAGTATACCTTTTAATAAAAATCAAACCATAATGAATGGAAAATATATATCTCAAGTTGAAAAGAAAATCACAACTCCATTATAGACAAATAGGCACAATTTAGCTCCAAAATTTCTAAATTTTCAATTTTCAAGGAAATTGCAACAAAATTATTTCTCAAATTTAAAAAATTTTCCAAAGTAGCTTAATACCAGGAAAACACCAAGATGATTGATAAAAACTTGGACAAAGAATATAACCAAACCACCCCCCCACTTAAACCGGACAATGTCCTCATTGCTAAAAAAATAATAATAATAACACAACAAAACATCTCTAAAGGGACCAAAAATGATAAAGGAGGTAGAAAGTCAAGTAATACTCTTCAAGTGCAATAGAGCTCTAATAAATATTAAAAATTGGAGAAGAATAGAAAAGCTTATCCAAGAGGACTTTATTCCAAACTACAAAAGAAAACACAAAGAAAAGCATAAAGAAAATAAAAGCAAAAGAAATACACACCTAAGTAAAAGAACACAAACTAAAATAAAAAAATAAAAATCCTAACAAAACAAATAAAGACACGACTCACTCCTACACACTTAAGATGGAAAATATTTTCCTTATTTGATGGAATAATAAAACAATTAACAACTAAAAATGGAACTAGATAAAACAAAAGAATGACCGAAAGACTTAAAGAAACCTAAATTCAAAACAAACCCAAAATACATAAAAAAACACTCTTTCCACTCATTATGCTTCCTCATCAAACCGTTGGATAAGAGATTGATGCTCAGAGTAGAAGATAAGCATAATGAATGTAGAAAGAGGGGAAGTTTTTGAAAAAGGTCATGTTCATGAAAATAATTTTTCTCAGAAAAACAAAACATATAAACTTCTCTAATATTCCTTTGGACACACAAATATCTTTTTCAACATATGAGTGCATATGGTATCTAACGGATGTATTAACATTGAAATCACCAATTAACCCTTCAAAAGAATTTTCAGAAATAAAATTCCCATTTAAGCTTAGTATTTGAGTTCTCCAAGATGAAATCAAGAAATTCTTTCTTTTTAATGCATGATCTACAAAAACTAAGTTACCTCCCTTTAGATAGGGTGAAAGATAGATTTTGTCAACATCCTTCAAGAACTTCGTATGATGTAGCATTGACAGATCCAACTCATTCCTTTCCACATTAGGCAATTGTTCCTTATATCCTGTCTTCTTCCCTTGGGAATTCTCTTGTCCAAGTGTTTGGGCCTTTTCACATTGGGCAATTGTAGAGCTCATTCGTTGGGATGCTTCTACATGCCAGCTAATGGACGTGTTTTGTGAAATCCCAGTCAAAACCAATTTTAGAGTAAGGGGTTGGGATGCATATCATATTTCATTGCATGGTTAAATATATTTTTATATGATTTTATGTGCATTGAATTTGTGTTTTATAGTCTAAAGGGCTTGATTATGATTATTAAGTGAGAAGGGCAAAATGGTAATTTTTGCTTGAGGTGGAAAAAGGGAGATAGCTTGAGGATTGAATAGGAAAATATTTTTAGAGAGAAAATAAGAACAAGAGTTGTTGTGGTTTAGTGGTTAGAGCTATGGAATTAATTCTTGAGGTCTTGGGTTCAAATTCTATCATAGGAGTTTTAGCTTGATTAAATTTTATTTTTGCTTGGGAAGTGTTATTTTCGGCCTTATATGCTTTAGAGTCGAGTAGAGATGTTGTCCTAAGAGAGACATGATAGAAGCATCATAATCCTACTCTTTTGCCTACACGAAATTCCTAAGGGGAATTCATTTCCTCTTGCTCTTTAATTTTTCCTATTTCTCAATCCATTAGGATGTTCAATTTGTTCAAGCCAATTTTATTCTAGAAAAAATCCAGCAATGTGCGATGGCTTTGAAGGTTCAAAATGTCTTAGAGAAAGACATCTTGTGGACCGAAACCATGGAAGAGGGGGAAGAATTTCAAGTGAATTAATTTCCCTAGTAATCTTTATAAAACTTCACTCTAGTTAGGTTCATTTTCCTTCATGCATAGAACTGAAATTTTTCTAGCTTCTTGTGCCTTCAAGGTTTTGAAATTCTTAGCCATTATTCCCTCCCAAATGCAGCTTGAAAATGGCCCTTTTGATCAGCTTGAAACCTGAATATTTCTGGTCATTTCGGACTGCACAAAAGCTGTGCAAAACCAGAAAAATCCCTGGGCAAAATCGCAGATTTGGAGGTCCGAAACCAAGCTGTTTTCTTTTAGTTTTTGTTCAGCATCTTAGACACGTTTTTCCTCTATAAAGAAGGCTAGAAACTAGCCTTGAAAGACCCCTGAAATCCCCTTCAAACTCTCTGCAAAATGACTAGAAAATGGTAGCTGAAAACTGCCTAGAAAATTCCAGCCTTGCAAAAATTCTGTGCAGAAAAACTTTCCAGCTTTGTTTCCTAATTCATCCCTAGCCAAAACCTCAGCTTTCTTCTGCAAAAACCCTCCTTAAACAACCATAAGCTGAACTCCATTGTCCTCCCCAAGCTTCTACACCAAATTCAGACATGGCTACCCGAAAATCTCTCCAACAAATCTCTGCAATCATGCTTGATTAGTTACCAAAATTCCAACCACCATAATTTAGCAACCTTCCATAAAATATCCCTCAAACAACCAGACCTTTCCTCCACCATTGTACTCCTTATTTTTAGCCACCCTTAGCCTCCTTCAACCAGCTTCCATCCAGCCGAAATACTACACAAGCAATCGGCCATGACAGCCTCCCAAAAGCTCTCCAATAATCAAAGATATTCTTGTCATATCTAGTTTCCAAATTTGCTTCCCAAAAATATTCTTTAAGGATTTCAACAACTAACCTTTCCTTTTCCCTTCCAAACCAGAAAATCATCTTCCAAAACCCTACAACCAATTCGGCAGCCCTAATCCTTACAGAAATTCGGCAGCCTCCAATCCTAAAAACTCTCTATTCTCTTCAACCTTCAAGAACACATAGCACACCATGAACACCTACTCCTTCCTTTCACCTAATACCTCTCCAAATCACTTCAAACTTCTTCTAAAAATTCCAGATTTCATCTATACACTACCATGAGTCCATCCATACCATTTTTAACATCAAACTCCAAAATCCAATTCTCACTTTTGGATCA